>JAWNGG020000053.1:0-1225760 GCA_036937485.2 Tetragonisca angustula | reverse complement strand
CGCCACATAGAGGGGAGACGCAGCCGCTTAGGAGTCATTCGGTACTGATACACTGACTCGCGGCCAAACGCAGTGTAGAGAAAATCCAAAACGAAGAACGAACAGAACAGTCGAGAAGTATTTCTCGAGGAGCGGTGGACTTCTTCTCAACCGAGGTCATAGAATAGCCACGCGCCCAACGCTGATCCGTTCGAACCGTTCGGACCGTTGTGTCTCTTATAGATACCAAAGGGGCGGCTGGCACGACGGCGCCGCGCGGCTCAACGCCCACGCGCATATGATGCGAAACCGCCGCAGCTACCGTCCAAACGAAATCATAGGATTTTTATAAATTTATTAATAACATTAATATCTGTTATTCGTTAATAATCTTAATATCTGTTATTTGTTAATAATATTTTCTGTAATTCCTGATATTTATTTATATCTATAGTTCAAAATTCTTTCGTAACAGTCATCTGTCATCAGTGAGTAATAAGAATTACTATATTTTTTAACTTTCAATTAATTAATTAATTATAATCGTACAATGCTTATTAATTTATTAATAATGTTAATATCTGTTATTCGTTAGTAATATTTTCCATAACTAAAAATTTATATCTAAATCTATATCTGTATCTGTAGTTTTGAAATCTATAGTTCAAAATTTTCTCGTAATAACCATCTTTCATCAGTAAACAAGAACGTTTCAAAGTCTATTTTTTTGAGAAATCTATTCTTAGGAAATTAATAATAAACATCCTGATGGGTTTTCACATCTACAGATCAGCGTATGGGATTGTTTTGTTCTATGGTGTGTTCCTATAGTTGCTTGTGTAAACATGTGCGAAGATATGTGTGATGTACGTCTGCGATCTACATTTGTTTTTGTTTTTATTTTGTAATATGCCAAAGTGCAACAAACCCTTTTATTTTGTTTGTTTTGTGTGTCATTACTAAATAAACATTTCATTATTATCAATGATTATGGGCCCATGAACACTCAGTGAAGGAATATAACCTAAAAAAGATAAGGTCGACTACGTGGTGAATACGAGTTGTATATAAAATGTACGGAGAAGGGTCTAAAAACAATTTTCACGTAACTAAATTGTACGAAAATAATTATGGGTTTTGAAAAATTGAGATGAAATGGCTGTTAAAAGATAAAGGAGACTATTAGACTTCGCTCTCGGCAAGCTTGTTCGATCCCCAAACGAAACTCAAGAGCAAAAGGCGAGTTACATGATGAATAATGATAAATCTTTGGCTATTATTGCACTTTACGTTGATGCAGATCAACAAGTACATATTAAAGACTGTCAGAGTGCACATGAAGCCTGGGTAATGTTAGGAATTAGTACATGAACCAAGCTCTTGGGTACTTATCATGCACCTTAAAAAAGAATTTTACCATTTGAAAATGAAAGACGATGAAAATATGACCTCAAGTATGTCAAGAAGTAAGATTGAAGCGAATTATTTAAGAGAGGTTGCTGGTGCTGAAGCCAAAGATGAAAATCTTGCATATGATCTATTAGATGGACCACCTGAAAGCTATGGAAGTTTAAATATGATTTTAGCAAATCTACCTGATGATAAGTTTAATTTGGCAGAAATAATACGAGTATTATTAGCAGAATATGATTGTAGATGTTCCAGACAAGAAGTACATACTGGTAAACATAAAGAGGCATTGTACGCCACCAGAAGATTGAACCAGCAACACCCAAATAAAGAAATGGATAGAGAAAAATTAAAGCAAATTGTGTGCTATAAATGCAACAAAGTTGGTTACTTTGCTTCTGCAAATGCAACTCTACACATAATTCAAAGACCAATAAAGGAAATGGACATATAATAATATTATAATAAGCAAATAAGTCAAATGAGAATAAATGATACATTCCTATTATTTATGAATAACGTAGATGTGGATGATACATGGATTTTGGACAGTGGCTGCACAAATCACATGAGTAATAGAAAAGACTGGTTTATTAATGAAACATTCAAACAGATAAATGCAGAGATGGTCAGTAGCCAATCCACAGAAACATAGTGGTTCCATGCTGCAAGCCAAGGGGATAGGTACCATAACATTGAATATGCATGTTGGGTCATTAATGCACTTAGGACTATGCACGAGACCAGATATATTATTTGCGGTAACGAAACTTTCTCAATTTAATGTAAATCCAGGTAGAGAATATTGGAATCAAGTTAAACATATATTCATGTATTTAAGCAAAACTTGAAACTACGGGATAGAATATAAATATAGTAAGAAAATAAATATAGAAACTCATTGTGTTGCCGATTGGGCAAGCGACGTAAATGATAGGCATTCATTCACAGGTCTGAACATGTTGCGATGTCATTTGGAGAAAATATGTGGCTGGAAATGTTATTTAAAGAGTTGGATTTAATGCAATATTTTTCAGGTTTAGAGTTGTATTCTGATAACAAAGCAGCAATAGATTTTTCGAAAAGCAAGATCGACAAGACAAGGACATATGTTACCACATAGTACGAAAAATGACTGATGACGGATTAATAAAATTGCAGTACATCCCAACGAAAATGGACGAAAATCCAGCAGATATCCTAATGAAAGGGTTGAACCCTGTAAAGCATGATAAATGCGTAGAAATGGTAGGATTAAGACGCGATGTTAATTAGATTCATTAAGATATCGCGAAAATGGGGGATATGATGGGTTTTGATGGGATCGTGACATTTACAGATCAGCAGATGGGATTCTTTTGTTCTATAGCGTGTTCCTATAGTTGCTTGTGTGAACATGTGCGAAGACTTGTGTGATGTACATAATCGTCTGCGATCTACATTTATTTTCATTTTTATTTTATAATATGCCAAAGTGCAATAAACCCTTTTATTTTGTTTTCTATATCATTACTAAATGAACATTTTGTTATTATCACATTCTAATCACTTCTTTATTTTCACCATTTCTTCTATCCTAGCTCTGCCAATATGTGATCAATTAAAGACACTCATAATGTGTACAACGACATTTCACATTCGCTAACGAACCGATGAATTCCTCGAATCAATCGCTCGTGGAGTTAAGCGTGCAATTTCGGCACCAAAAATGGCGACAGCGCGGCCGCTTTGCATTTTTAATTCGTTAATTTACCGGCTGAAACGCTTCGGGTTATCAAATAAATCGGGCGCGCGCATAACAACGGAAACCTAGCTTCTCGCGTCGCTTTTTTTTTTTTCATTAAACAAAGAACGAGCTTTACAACACCAACGTGTTCCTCCTTCGTTTCTATACGCCACGGCTAGAAACGAATTTAATCGATCGAATAATTTCACGACGACGACGACGACGACCGGGGGAATGATTAATGATTTTCAGTTCATACAAACCGGTAGATTGTTTTCTAACGATCCGACCTGGCACGATGATCGACTGCCTCTTTATCTCAATATCGCTCAATGGGCCGTGATATTTTCGAATAGGAAGAGAGAAAGAAAAAACGCCGCCATTAATTTCAACTCTTTAAAATAACAGCTGTCGTTATAAGAATAATAATCACGTCGCCCAAGGAAAATACGGATAATCGTTTCGACGGAAACGTCGAGCACAATCCTTTTTTTCAGGGGTGGATTATCACGAAGGAAATCGCGTCTCGCTCTCGTTTCTCGTCAGGTTCGTTAATTTCACGTACCGTTCGAAAAACGAAATATATAATCGCGCTTGGCACAATTTACCTTGAAATTGTACGTATCGCGAATATTCGCGGGGAAAAAAACATAATTTTTCCGCGTTAAGTGAAAATCGAGAAAGGGGAGGAAAATATTTAAATACGCGCGGGGATTGGAACAATTACATTGTTCATTATTGTATTATACGTACTGAATCCGATCGTATAATAATCATAACTCACGCACAGCCATCATTATCACGCGCGTGTTACGGCCATCGCCGTATATATACTTTAATCTCATTTTCCCTGCCAAAGTGATATCCGCCACAATTATCCAGATATTCCCGCGAAAATTATTCAATTTATATATAGCAGATTAATTAAAACAGAAGCACGGTATTTCACGTTGTTGCCAATTATCCGTTCAGACTGCGTTTTATACGTATAATTTTTCATCATTCTCGCAATGATCGTTTATTTTTTCAAATCTCCACATTTCACGTATGTGTAGTAACAATTACATCGAAATGACTAAAAATAAAAAAAGTTTGTCTATAAATGAAAAATAAATAAAATCCGAAATTAGAAGTCCCCTCCATTTTTTTTTATATTTCACGCGCGATGTTGGCGATATTATACGGTCGCACTCCTGCAGTCGCATAATCGACCCGCTTCGACTGATTCTCCGATTCGCGATTCGATATCACCGCCGATTGCAAACGTCCGCGCGCGTGAAAATGAAATTTCTACAGAATGTAACAAGCTTAACGGAATTATGAAAATCGTTCGCGATGACGGAAGAGCACGCGTTTCGCGTTTTTTCTCTTTTTTCCTTTTTTTTTTTTTTACGGTGCACGGGCACCGGAATCACGTAGCCCCGCTGTTGCGAATCAATGATCCACCGCTGCGCGTTAATTACCGCAGCGCCGCGGTCATGTAAATTACGCGGTTACAGACAAATTTAATGAATGTTTACCGCCGCCAATGACCTGTCCACAAAGTTCCCTTCCCGTAAATCGTTTGAACTCACGCGGCGTGGTGACGTTTTTCAGCGACAGAGCTGAATTTTCTTTTTTTTTTTTTATTTTTCTAACCTCGTAGTAGCTGTGAACGACGAGTATACTCATCACGCGAGAAAAGTAATTGCAATTTGTTGCTTGGATTAAACTTTTCTGTCGAGAACGAAACGTATTTGTAAATTTCTAGACTAGATTCGACTAGTTCTTTTTACGTCATTTCTAAATATTTTTGTGCCATTAATATTGATTGAGTTAAACAGTAAAATTATTATTAAACAATAAAATTATTGATTTCTCCAAAAAAAGGCTGGTATTATTTTTTTCCAATTTAATTCAATTCTACAGCACATACTCTGTATTTGATGAGTATAATCATCGTTTTAACGATGTGGATGCAACGCACTTTTAAAAACGGCACCACTAACAGGTGATAGGCTAAAGATTTTCAATAGATCGAGGACGATTTCGTAGTAAAAAATTAATTAACCTAAGTAAAGAGTGGAAAGTTGAATTTTCCGATCTGGTACGTGATTTATTCACTGTGAGTTTATTCACGAGGTATTTTTGAAAGTAAGTTGTCCGATTTTCTTGGTTAGGTATATTGATTGACGATGATTTCAGGGCGAATTTCACAGTAGAAATTGGTTAATCTAATTTAAAGTTTGAACTTCTTGAAGTCAATTAACCAGTTAGACTACACATACACACTTTGGTAAGTGTGAAATTTTAAGAAATTCTAAAACAATTTTAATTGCATTCACATCGAGAATACATTAAAAAGGGCATCATTCAAAATCTAATATGGCACACGCTTGAAAATCAACCCTGATCACTGGTACAACCTTGTCCTCGCTTCGGTCACATATCGAACACTAAGTCAACGCGCTAATCAAAACCGCTTTCGTACTTGTTGCTGCAATCTCTACAACATAGACGCCGCGACAGTTTGAAATCCTCAAGTTCGTACATCGAATAACGCTAGTTACCATAAACGAACGACGTTCGAATCATTGTCCGGATAGGGGAGGGAAACGAAGAGGGCCACCGAAGTGAGCGTACAGCGAATGCCTGATTAATGCTGGAAGCGCAATTATCTTTGTAGCCTGACTGCAGGAATATGCAGCATTGTTCCGAGAGCGGCGTGATTAAATTCACTGAACACCAACACCACGACAAGGATTTAGCCCCTGGACCTAATCACTATCCGGCAGTGTTGAGGGCTTAATGGCTTGCACTTGAAATACTGTTCCGTCGTGCATGGAGAAGAGTTAACCGGCATCCGGGAGCGCGCCGGCTAAAGAGTTTACCGCGTGACGTTACATTAAGCTTTGTTTAGCAGTTTCGAGGAACGATCGCCCATGTAATGCCGCGATCATCGGCCGCGAGCTCGATCAACTTCGATCGAAACCACCCTGTGACCTGACGCACCACCGTCGAAACAAATTTTCCCGCTTGCACAGGAAATTTTCGTCCGAGAAAAACACGAACGAGTAGCACGTAAATGACGATTAGTTGTTGGTGGTAAATGTTGATGGCGGAAACATTGATCGCAGATGGAAAATAATATCAGTAGCGTTAGACATTAATTGTATTGTAGTGTTTGTAATTATTTTATAACGTTTAGTTGATAGTATCGAATTAGTATGGATAGCAGAGAGATTTATTATCATTATTTTTGACTGTTGATTAATTCTTGAATATTGAATATTGTTGAAAAGATACTGACGATTAATGGTGAGATATTAAACAATGAGAGTAAATTAGGCGGTAAATTGTATTAATATTAATAACATGTGAATGTTAGTTATATTGTTTGTAGTTCACCTTAAAAACTATAAAAATTTCAAATTCTCTACTATACGATCCAATCGTCCAATTTTTGACGAAAATGATCATTTTCAGGAAAAAGATTAAGAATTACTATGTTCTCTGATTTTACAAGAAAATGTTTTGTCTGAAATAACGAACAATTTAAATTACTGCGGTGAAAGTTATTAATTACTTTAGATCGTTAGAACAAAGGATATATAATTTTATGCTACAAAACGGACAGAGTAATTAACTCCTAATTAACCACTTTGAATATATAAATTACCACGGCCTTGGCCCATTCTAATTTATCCAACGAAATTAGAAAACCAAATGAGGTCCATTTTCTTACCGCATCTTCTATAGCTAATGTGTTCATGGATAGAATTTATTAGCCGTTAGCTTCGAAAACTCCGTGGTACGGGAAAATTCATGAATTTATCACAATATTACTTGATTTTCGATATTAAATCCTGTTGAACATATTTATTTTTCATCAATTGATCTCCCTTGCTCTAAAATAATTTTTTCAACGTTTTCAACAATTGATTCAACGTTTTAAACATACGGCTTGATAAACCAACACTGTTCCCTGTCTTCTTTGTACTCAAAATATAACTAAATTTTTCGCCAAATCTCCACGTAAAATTCTACTATCATAAATACAATTATGGTACAACATAATCGATAAAATCTCAAACTCGATAAACTAATTCACATATAGAATATTTTCGATTGTACAATATTATTTCCCGTTTTCCTGCAACATGCATATATCTAATCAACATACATGTCTATAAATTCACCTGTATTTAAATTCAACGCGAGATTTACACACACACGCGCGCGCACACACATATATAAAATGCCATTAAATTCCAAAGACCTTTGAAAAGACCAAATCCCACACATCTCACGAATCCAATAAAATCGATCGAAATCTCGCGCGGAGAAATTGAATTTCCAGATCACAAGCCCGACCGAAATTCTCTGCTCATTGACCTGCGCGGTTTTCGAAAATCCTGCGCGAGAAACCATCGAGAAGGAACGAACGTTCGCACCTAGGGGTGGAATGTATCGCGTGGCACAAGACAGGCGATAAGGTAAACGATGAAGCGAACGATTTTGTAATATTCCGCGCAGGAAGCGTCGTCGATTACCACGGAATGGAACAGGAGGATTCGTGTGGTTAATTTCGTGTAACAGCCACGGTTAATCTGTGTGAGGTCCAACGCTGGCTAGTAGCACATAGTTGTAATACGTGTGTCTGCGATGGTCGCAGGAAATGCAACGCACGGGCTTCCTTTCTCAAATCGATTATTTCCGTTTCGCGGTATCGGAGCTGTCGCGTCTGTAATCGAGCTCCGTCGCTTTGCCGCCGATGTTTCGAGATAGCAGATCGATCTGCTCGCTGATAGATTCACGTGGACGTCCTTATTGTCGATCGTTGCTAGATCTTCGTGCAGTTTTACAGTTTTCTGAATGTAATTAAAAAAATGTAAATATAAATTTTCCGCTGCTAAACAATCTACGCTGTTGTTGTCATTCTGCACGTTGAAAAATAATTGAATAAAAATAATAAAAATAAAATTTGATAATTAATTAATAAAAATAATTCTGAATTTTCAAAGATTCTAGATCACTCGTATCTTGAATTCTTAGACGTTAGAATTAGAAATAAGCGAAACTCACATTTGTTTTTGCGATCATTACACTTGGTCCGATTAAAAAACTCGATCAGACATCTTCCAAACGAGATCTACTAGATTTTATCAAAAGTTGCTGCAGCGATGATAAACTGTGATAGCAATCACAGTGTGAAAATGGCAATTCTACGTCAAGTTGGTCTCTTCGATATGACAGGCGACGACAGCGGCTTTGAACGTTTCGACAAGATATGGTAAATTGAGTTTCGAATGTTATAGACGAAAGTATAGTAGAAGTGACCGCGGTGGCCGAGATTTCGTCGCCACCGTGAAAATCGGCGAGGCTGATTGAATTTATAGCGTGCGCGCGCGGCACGAAGGTTTTTCAAGAAGCGAACGCAACGCAACGAAAAACAAGGAGGTGGCAGGCAGCTTCGGGGAGGAAAAAAATACAAATACACCGCGATTCTATCTGCATCGAGTGACGGTATCAGTTGATGGAAAATCCACGGTTCGTTTCTCCCCGTGTTTCGTTACATTTTTTGCCGCGCGCGATCAAAATGCTGCCTGAAATAAAAATGCTCGCGAAAGAATTGTGAAACGAAGTTGCGAAAAGCTACGAGGAATCGGTGTAAATAAAGGGCGTGCAGCAGCAGCAAGCATCTCGCGAACTCGCGAAAAGAGAATTTGTAAAACAACCGCGCGAGATTTGCGCAACTTGGGGAACAAGTTTCTCCACTTGGAACGCTGGCCTCGGTTTTCAGCATCTCTGTACCTCGAACGTTTCGATTTTGCGTGTCCTTGAGACAGTTAAACAAACTCGCAGAGAAATGATACTATTTAAGAAGAAATTACATTTTTCCTGAAAAAATTGACTTTAGATACCTGCAAATTAAATTGAAGTCGGTCAGATGAAGAATAAAATCGTTATAAATTGAACCATACTTTTATAATAATTTGCATTTTCTACAAAATGTGGAGGATATATTTGATTAGTTTTTAATAGTCAATTTAAATTGAAAATTACATTGAACGAGTCAGTCTGAAGAGACGAAGAATGAAGTCATTATAAATTCATTGAGCCATACTTTTTTGTTATTATTTATATTCTACAAAATATGGAGAATATGTTCGACTATTCTTTAACGATCAAAGTGTTGAGTAACCCGCTGGTATTTATCACTATAACAGACGGTTACATTCTGGACCAGTATTCATCAGGAGCTAATGGATTTCGGGATATACCTATACATACATATGTACAACTGCTGAACATCACATGACGCCACAGTCATTATACTCACCGGTTATTATAGCAGTAACGAGGACGATGCTTCTCACTGTTTTATTACTGTAAATTTTCATCGATATTATACATGACTTATAATAGTATGATGTATTGAATAAAATAAAATTCTCAAGAAGACTTTCTAATAAATACAACAATTAAGTGTCCGAATTCTGAACTGTATTTTTGATACAAAAAAAAAAAAAAAAAAATCACTCAATGGAAAATTCACATTTTTCTTTTTTTTTTTTTTGTTGGTCGATCGCGTCGATTCTCGCGAGAGTAGCACTGATTGGAACGGAGAACGATAATCGCGGGTGATTGAAAACCGAGTCGAGTTAAAAAGAGGGGTCTAAGTGGAGCGTCTAGACGACTGCGGTCGACGAGAAAGACCACTGGAAAAGGAGAACTTAGTTGGAAAGAACAGGGATCGGTCGCATTTCGCGAGGAGGGTGGAACAAAAAGAGGGGAGGGGGGGGGGGAAAGAAAGAAAGAAAGAAGGAATCTTCGGATGGATGATCAACGAAAGAAATCGGAAAGAAACGCGTGACGATTATTCGCGATGACGAGATTATTCGGGATTCCCAGTCGACTTCTGATTTCTCTTTTGCGTCAATTTTCAGAAATCAACTGAAAACAGATTTTTCGTTTAAAAAAAAGGGGGGGAGAGAGGGCTAAGAGAAATTTTCTGCCGAACGTGAATCGACTTACATCAAAGGATATCATAGACGGAGAAATTTTTCGAGGGAAGTTTCTGCTTCGTTGTAACACGAAAGTATAACGTTACTGAGTTATTGGCTGAAAGTACAGGGTAGTTTTGAACGAACGATGGCCAACGTTTCCGTAAAGATAGGGTGCAACTTAAATTTGAACTCGTAATTGCGAGGATTAGCGTAATGAATTGGGGAAAACTTGGGAGAATTTGTTCGCTACATCGTTCGATATTTTCCGATTGATCTTGTGTAACCGTTTTATTAGAATTGAGAGAATCGTTTATAATAAATTTCAAAAAAATTCGGTTTCGTTTGTATAATTTCTTTTTGTAACTCAACTTTCTACTTAAAAAATTATTATTATTATATAAAATAATTTTCTAATATTAAGAAAGTCATTGAAATTTTAATTGAAACATCTTCTGGGTATTAATTTATTTAATCGATGCTTTATATTCCAGATAAAGTTATGTTTGTGAAGTAATGCGACATTTCTTAAACGACATTTCCTCGGCGACATATTTTTTTAGAATAGTAAAAGTCCAGGAGGTTTTTTTCTTTCTTGAAAGTGCGGCTAATCTAGTGGAAGCGGAAATGAAAAATTTTGGGTCTCTGAAACTCAAGAGCCGTCTTGAAATATGCATTTTAAAGCAACGTTTTGAAAAGAAGGACGGATAAGTATTCAAGCAAAGTACCTTTCTCTCCCCGGAAAGACGTAACATTATATTACTCTCGCGAACAAATGTAACCATACTAATTTCACAGAATTTTATGTTCTCTTCAACAAACGTGAATTGAATGTAATAGAATTATCACCTTGACAATTGTCTAAACATACTATTTACCATCTTCCAGAAATTCTAATTTTTTTGAAAGCTAGAACAATCATAGACACTTTTCGAATATTTATCAGAATATTAAGATAAATCTGCGCTCATGCATCTTAATATATATAATAGCTCAAACAGTTTAAATTTACAGTCGTATAAAAAGAGATATTGTTTATATTGTCTATCTGTTTCAGAATTAACTACTAAGTGGAACCTCCTTCGAAATCCAAAGAATGTCCACTGATAACTGGAAAAGTTATCATTACTATTACCACCTTCAATTAATTGAAATATTCCAAAAAGCGGTTGAAGGAGTCTCTGCTACATTTAATATTTCCGCAATTGCAATTAACCGACTCGCTTTTCTAACTTTCTCAGAATTCTTCCTCTTCGGGACAATCTTCTCCCGAACTATTGCAAAACAATAGAGCTAAAATCGTTTCGACGTTTCCGTCCGCGCGATATGAAGCTACGGCGCGTTATTTCCGTGCGAGCGAACCGCTTGCCCATTCCAGGCCGGTCGTCTGTTCAGCCGAAAAACTTCGCGCGTATCCCCTTAAGCCTATCGCGCGAGAAATTCCCCCGTTTCGAAACTTAAAGGGGATTAAGCCGCCGATATACGTGACAAGTGTTTGGCGTGGACGGTGCCGGCTGGCCAAAAATACTTTCCACGTAATTCTTGGCCGGCCGGCCGAGGCAATCGAACGAAACCGAAGTTCTTCGGAAACCCTTTGTAAAGTTGAACGCCAGCCACGCGCAGATTTTAAAACGACTGCCATTACTATTCCAACGGGGAGAGGTTTAAGTGCAGCTCCCCTCCGTTTTTTAATGCTCGCGAGCGAAATCCTTGAGAACTCTGTTTGATCTCGACTTCGTATTCAAAGCTCGAAAGCGTTTCAATTTCTGCGAAAGAGTTGCCGATGTCTTGCTAAAAACGACCCCTTTGTGAGTTTGCACGATTGTTTTTAAGGGGAACTTCTTATTAGCTTTGCAGAGGTATTGCAAGAAATGTTCGGAGCGATTCGAGTCGGTTGACGAGTTCGAGTTGCAGATGACACCACATTTATTCTTCGACGTGTACACAGTTACATTAAAAATATCGATATTAATTTATAAAAACCCAGCGTGGTTTTATTTCATTTTATCCGAATTTGTTCCATTCTCTCTTAATCTTTAATCGTTCCACTTTGTTTCTTCTGATTTAATAAAGTAGAAACTGAAATATTCAGCTTGATTTGCTTTTTTCTTTTCTCGTTTCTTCTTTTGTGTCAATAAATTAAATTAAACTATCACGCTACAGATTTGACCGAAAAACGTGTGAATCGAAAGGAAATTAATGTTGACTTTAATTTAATTGTACGTGATTTCAATTACAAAGAAAGTTAAAAATGCGATTCTTTCGTGGAGCGGAAGATCTTCACTCTTCCTTCGTCGTTGACAACCACACGGAAACGCAACTTTTAAGTGGAAAAGCTGGACAGTTTTGGCAATCGTTGGACGATATATCTTTCATCGGCAAAGACAAGGCGCTTATGGGATATATCGATTTCTCGTCGAAGCATTGTCAAATTCCACGATTTATTACCGTACGGGTGACAGGATTTTCCGAACGCAACAGACGTTTCCTTAGACCGACGTGCGTTGTCATTGAAATAGCCGCAATGGATGGATACTCGTACTGAGTACGTTCAATTTGATTATTGATTACGGGAGCGTGTCCAATGAATCGATCAAAAATCTGAGAATCGTCGCTCGTGGAGAAATGACATCGTTCCTCCCTCCAAAGACGACATGCTCCAGTATGTCGTTTCGTTCGTTTTGTTAATTTTACAAAAATTGCCAAAATCACAGTGAATTTTTACGAAATTGAAATTTCATTAGTGCGTTGCAGTGAAATGTGCGTATAAATGACAAGATATCAATATATAATAACTTACGACGACATTAATTTTTCATAATATACACACATAATTTTTTATACATATAAATGTTCAGGCTATCTTGTAATTTAGTACTGATTAACTTTTCTTTCGAACATTTATATATATAAAATATAATATAATATAATATAATAAAATATAAATCTGACGTGCCTAAAAAATTGTGGGGATCGTTTCATGCTATCTCAGATTTTTCCCAATGTATATAATATATATTCATCGTTCATGAGGTATTATATACAAGTGTCGCAACGCAAGAAAGTAATTTATTTGGCCGCATTTATCCGAACAGCAAACAGCACCGTTTTTGCGAAAGCCGGAATGTTCCCCCGAACTCCGTTCGTTTCATTTCTCAGCGCTGCACGGATGAAAACAGGAACCGGTATGATTCACGGTGATACGTTCAGCCCGGCCCATCGCGAACGCGCGAAGCATATTTCTCCGCGAGACGTTCGTCCATCAGATCGGAAACAGAGAATCGTGCGCTAAATTTCTCTCGCCTCTAACAACGCGGAAACCTCCCCTCCCCCTTCCTCCCGCTCCCCCAAGCTGAATCCAACTTGAATCGCAATCCCGCGGAAGTTTCTTAATTAAAGAATGGCAAAATTTCGTGGAATTCGCCGTTCGAAGTTGAAAGGCGATGAGAAACAACTGGCTGGCTAGAGAAACTAGAGAGAACGCCGCGGCTTTTCGACAGAAGAGCGGAACGAGAGGCTTCGGGTGGAAAAAAGGAGAAGGAAATCCAATGAAACGGAGGGTTTATCTGAACGATAAAAGGCACGGAATTAAATCTCAAAAGTCTTGGGATATCTTTGAGATACTTTTTATTTTTGTCATTTTACGTTGAATGTCTACGTCCTCCTTTTGTTTATAGTATATTTAGTACTATATTACTGGAGTATTAAATTATTTTATTTTAAATTAAATAATAATTACAGTATTCAGTATTAAAATTCAGTATCATTGTGATAATATTAGTTATGGTATTCAGTATTAAATTATCTATTACTGAATTACTTTATTTATTGTATTAAATTATTACAGCTTCCACTATACCTTCAGTATTAAATTACCTATTTATAGTATTCAATATTAAATTACTGAATTACTTTATTTATAGTATTCAGTACTAAATTATTACAACTTCCACTATACCTTCAGTATTAAATTACTTATTTATAGTATTCAGTATTTAATTACTGAAGTCTTAAGTGTCTAAGAAATTGTAAATTTAATCATTTTGGTAATTCTAGCGTTAAATTCTATCTTGCCCACGTAATTTTCAACCACGTAGACTTAGCAAATTTCGCGGACAATGACTTTAACCTAACATTAAATCGTTTCTTCCTCTTTCGACATCTTTGTCGATCGAATCAAACGCCGATCACAATTATCTGTCGTCCCTCCATACTTCCAGCGGTGACTGTTCCGAGACACTTTCGAGCAGGGATGTAACTCGATAATTTCTCCGGCAAACCGCGAATAATACTGGCAACGGTTGGGTCGGGCCAGGTGCGCCATTATTCATCCGTTCTTCTTCCTGCTGAACGTAACGCCGCCTCGTAAATCTGCGACCAGGTAAGGGAACGGGGACAAAGTTGCCAGCGGTAGCTGCAGTTTCTCAAACGCAGCGACGCCGAAGGATTGCATTCGTCCCGCGGAATCCTCTATCTTTCCGCGACCGCCGTTACGAGGGGAGGGGCCTGATGCCTGGATTCACCGCAATTCTGGTAATTCCTCCGGCTCGATGTCAAAGCACGTGGGATCAGCTTGCGAGTGTCGATTCGAATGATTTGTAAATTACGCGAAAGAAGATAAATCTTATTTTATTTAACGCCAAGATTGTGTCGAGACATGATAAAATGAATGGAAACTAAGGAAAAAGAAAATAGCAAATAAATTCATCAGATACAAAATGCAGCTGGGAATACAACAAAATCGTTAGGATCGGGAATAGTGAATAATTAATTTTTAGTTCAACTGAATTTTTCACAAGTATTCTTCATTTCATGTTTGAGAAAAAAGAAACCAACGTCCACGAAGATACTTCGCAACAGTTTACGAATGTTCATGATTTTTTTTTATGAAGTACAACGAGCATAACGATTGAATGTATAACACAAAGCAGTGGTAACCATTGTTTTTTAATGAAGCGTGAAATCACGAATTTTTAATTAACGGAGAGAAACAAATACGTTCACGAAATGTAACAAGCTGAATGCGGGAAAATGTACGATCGTTAATTTTTAAAAATAACAAAGCACGCCGATGAAATGAAACGAAAGCCAGGAATGAAAAAAACAAGGTGTTTTAAAATACGAGATATTTTAACATAAAACATTGGATAAAAAAGACCTTTCGTTACGACAAAAATCGAAAGTAACAGCATTCTTGCAACCAAGGTAACACTTCTTAGAGAGAAGAGAGTTGCTCTAAATCTCAAGAAATGAATAGAAATTGATCATATTCGAGTATGAACGGGTAATTAATTGATTGGGGGCGTAATTTGTTAAGCTAGATCATAGAATGGTTATTAAACCGCGGTTATTAAATCAGTTTCGAAAGTGGGAAGAAACTGCGTTACCTCGGCGCATCGCTTAAAGACCAAACAAGATTTCTACACCCGAAGTCTGTGTATCGCTAATTAACATCAGCAGCACCGGAGATACGTCAGCTTTAGTATCATTTTCACAGTATTCGCAACGCACCGAGCATTCGCTAAATTTCCTATCGTGGAAATTTCCATTTCAATTTTACGTAATTAATATCACATCGATTAATCGTACCGCGCAGGTTTCACTTTCAACGTGTCTGCTATAAATTAGCGTTCCGTAAATACTGAATTTGTGAGCGCGAAACGGTTGTTGAAATTTAAACCGAGATATTTGTCTTTCCAAAGAATTCTGGCAATTCAACGCTGTTTCACGCTGAAATAAGAAATTTATGCGTTTCATGAAAAAGTGTTGAAGCTCGTCGGTTTATAACCGAAAAATTTATTATCTAAATATTGAAAAATTGTGTACGAACCAAATATTAAAATATAAAACTCAACTTCTCGGTTTGATGTTAGATTAGAAAAATCAGTCTGATAAATTCATTTTATTCATTATGTCTTGTATAAGAGTATTAATTCTATTTGCTTAATATGTTTTTCTAAAATATCCAAAATTATTGAAAGTTCAATTTCCAGCTAGTGTAAATTAATTTTGAAAATTATTTCTGCCCAATGAGATCTGCTAATGTAATTTTTAAATGAAATTTTCTATTAAGCCAGTTAATTAATCGCTGGTGATCAATTTTTTTTTCTTTTTCTCGCTGCCAAAAAGGAACCTTCCAATTTCACCCTAACGTTAATTCTAATACTTGTTAATAAACGAGCAACGACTTGCCAGTCCGCGCGTGTAATTTTCAAATTTTCATGAACGCGATTTTCGGACACCGGCAGAACCAAGCCAATCGTGGAAATAAATTGCAAGCGTTAATATGAAAGAAACAGCTGGCTGTGTACAAGAGCGTACTAGAGAAACTAATTTTAAATTCGATTCTGGTATTCGAATTTATTACGACAACTCGCGTAATTGCAGAAGTTAATTCAATCGGGCTGACCTCACGACGCGCATGCAAAACTGAATACACTGAGTGCGTGTGTTTACGTTCAATAAAATCTTCGCTGGTGCGCGTAAAACACGCTCTCTGCTTTACGGACGGAGTTCTCACTTTCAAAAATCATACGATTCTGATCCCGGAATTTCTTTCAAAAGATCAACATCTTTTTTCAATTTATTTCGAATTCACGTCTAATTTTTGGGTATCTAGTCTTTTTATCGTTTCGATACATATTAGATACATTTCTTCAATATTGTTTTAATATCTGAGCTTATCTTGAAAGTCACTTTGTTTTTCGATCGAGATATTTAAGAGTTTGCGGAGAATTCCAACTTTCGAAAAGATTCACTCGTATCTGTCATCTCGGGTACTTATTTTTTTCTCAGTATGAATAATTTCGCATTGGACGTGAACGAATCATTTTTCGTTACTGAGTGAAGCACTGTATTGTGTCAACTGTATTGACTAAAGATAAATTAGATCGGACATGAAATGGGACTTCCTGTCTCTGAAATACCAGGAAAAAAATCACTGGTTTTTCAACGCACTCGATGCTTAAGCAACTATATACCAAGTAGAATGATACAAGCACAGACGAGGCGCGTAGAAGAAATTAAGCCTGTTTAATTGTTACAAACAAGCTAAATAATTGTCGAACAGTTTTTAAAAATGTAGAAAATGCTTTGGAGAAACAAGCGTTCGGTTTTGGCACACATTCGACGTCTGTTTGTTGTTCGAGGTTTCAACGCGAGGATTTTTCACCGGGGGAAAGCGCAATCCGCAATGGAGCGAGAAGAAAGAGGAGAAAATGAGGAAACAGACGAGCGGGAATTTAAAAGGCGCCACAAAGGGAACGTTATTAAGGTCGCATCGTGCGACACGGGCGTCTTGAAAAATTGGTGTCTACGGGAAATTAATTTCTCCTTATCCGGCCGCACGGAACGGATCGATAAATCTGGTCAGCACAGTCGGAACGGAATTTACGATCGCGCGCATCACCTCGGTACGCGTCACCTTGGCTTCTCCGTACGCCGTCATCGATGAGGATTTATCGTTCGCGTCTGCACCGATCGTCGGGACATTCGTCGTTGTAATTAGCTTTTACTCGCCGATCGATTCCCTTGCTGAACGCGTCCATTAATAAAGGAATGTCCCATTACGCCGAGAAACAGATCGAGAGCAAACAGTCTTCAGAACAGCCATCCCCGTAAGCGTCGTCCCTTGAGAATTTTTCGAGCTATGTACGCGGAACGAAGGAAATTTTTTTTTTTTTATTCAGCAATTGGGGATTTAATTTATTATTTCTTTTTTCTTTTTTTTTTTATATTAAAGTCGTGTCGCTTTTTTCTTAGCTTCAGAGGATGGTGGAATTAACCCCTTGCGCTGGCAAATGATTCGCGGACCATAACGAGAGACTGAACCGTATATAATAATTCGTCGCTTTCTTTCTCTTTTGAACTCGTCGGTATATCACTGGATAGAAATTACTGAGAAGTAATAAATTTATTATTTGTTTTGTCTGGGTTATATTTAAATATACTTAACACTGAGAAAATGTTGCAATTTGGGATGAAAAATTCTCGACGTGAGTGGCATGTCATTCCCAGCGCAAGAGGTATTTATTAATTTGGTGTGCAAAGAGTTGACGCGTGACTAAAGCGGGAAGGAATTACCAGGGCGCCTTGGAAGATTGTAACGAAAAGAGATGAATAATTGAAAGTAATTTAGTAATAGTAATAACAATGTAATAATTTTAATAAACAGTGATTTGTGATTCGTTAATACACCAACGTTCAATTTTGGACAAAAGCACGTTTCCCCGATAAATATTTATTATTCAGAGGATATTCACATTCATTCAGAATTGTTTAATATTTTAATACGAAACTAACTAACAGGTGCTGGATTGTTTGACTTTTTAATACGAAACTACTAATAGGTGCTCCAACTTTTGAATGGTAGCGTACCGTTGACACGTTTCATTTCACATTTCGATATTTCAATTTACATTTTAATAAATGGTTCAATAACAAAAAGAACGGAGCAACTAAAATATTTTCTAATAGCTCGCGCTGGTAGCAATTCATGTTTCATGCTTGAATATTTTTTTCCCGATGACTAAACAAATATATTTGACGAGGAGGAATATCGAGGTCTACATCAGCGCGAAATTAATAAAGACAGTGGAATTAATTTCGGATATTAAACGAGATAAATCTTTCGTTCGCGTTAATTTTCGCTTGAGTGCAATTTAAATTGAAACGTAGCGGCAAAATGAAAAAAAGGGGGGGGGGAGGAAAGTGAAGAAAATTTCCTCGACCATCCGCGTGATCAATTTCGAGGAAAGATTCATTCGAGGCTCGGAGAACACGTGATAAATCTCCTCTAATGATCACCCCCGTTACAATGGACCATGGGCAAATTCAATAGGGTTCCTCTGCGGTGTCGCCGAAATACTTAGGATACTTTGAATCGTTCACTCGAATACAGAGGATCCATAGAGAATTCCTCGGTGTTAGATGCATTTTCCGAATGCTGGGCATTGCCAGCATTTCTCTTCGAAAAGAAAAGAAAGAAAAAAGTAATTACGAAGTCATCTAAACGAAGAATTTTCGCATAGGACAACTCGTTCGATGTACTTTCCCAAAATTTAGCTTTCGAAGCAGACGAATTTATATTATGTTGAGTACGCTATTTGATTGAAAAGAGAGAAATGAACGAAAAAAGAAAAGTCACATTTAAAGGGGGAAAACGACCTGAAAGTAGGTGAAACTTTGCGAATTTTTTTCGTAAGGTATTTAGTGAATGAAAAATTCCAATGTTTTCCAGGTCAGCGTTATATTTCAGAGCTTAAAAAAAAAGAAAATAGAAAATTTGAAACGCAAAACTAAAATTGGACTTGGTAATTTACATTTACAAAGGATTATCTATATATCATCGATAAAATATTGCTCCATTGAAATGACAATTTCAATTTTGTCATCAATTTAAAGATAAAAAGATCTTCTCGAGTAAAACATATATAAAGTTACAAAAAATGTTTTCCCCCTTTCCCAAATGCCAAAATACCCGCAATTTAAAAGTAATTAACAAAACAGTAAATAATAAATAAACTCATCCTACTTGCATTAAAGCAAAAATTAATGCAATCCCAGATTTCATTGAGAACCGCAAGTCCTCGACTTTCGCAAAATTCGTCTCCAACATTTCGTAAAATTCGTCGGGTACGATATTACACTTGAATGGACGACGGGACGATAATAATCATTCGTCGTCGATCGGAGGGAATTTTTTATACGCTGTCGCTTTAACCATTCGAATTCGTATTCAAATTGCGTAATAATCAGGCCACGATTGAGACGTAACGAGGTAGGTGTTGAATGGAGGAGAAAGAGAGAGAGAGAGAGAAAAAAGGAAAGGAACGACCCATCTTCTCGTAGCATGACGGTACCGTAAGACTCAATTTCATGCTCGAATACGCGCCACGACGCCGGCAATATTCCACGACTGGGGTGTCGGGGCTAATGCTTCGTTCTCGATTTCAGTGGCACGCCGTCCCCGATAAACTTCATCTCGCTGATTTATATCTTAGATTGTTCTAACGATTCCCCGGATCGGTTGCACTCCATCGAAGAATCGAATTGTCGATGAAAAGCTGAACGAACGTGAACTCCTCCTCGTGGTTACTCGCCTCTCCGTGCTGAAAAGAAAGCTCGTGGATTCTCGCGATATTTTATGGAAACTTCGCGAGATTAAAGGTACTTAACTATCGGAGCGAAGAGAAAAAGGATCGGCCGCATCTGTGATTTCTTACTCTCTTTCTCTCTTTCTGAAGATATAAAAAATTTTTCATCGACGACAGACGTGATTTTTATTCTTTCGGAGATGCCTTCGACGTATTCTTGCGTTTCGATGTTGTACAGATGTTATCACCGTTAATAATTTCTACGGCTGTTGGTACTGTCGTAATTGCCAAAGTAATTATCGTTACTGGTAAATGATCAGCGAGATCGTGCTCGTTCTCCTTCAATGAGATATATTGCCGAAGCTGGCGAAAGTCTTAAGTAAAAGCATTATCAGACTTATTGTTATAGATAACAATTCACTATCGCTGATTAGATCCATATATCGA
The DNA here is from genome assembly GCA_036937485.2 of Tetragonisca angustula. Taxonomy (NCBI): domain Eukaryota; kingdom Metazoa; phylum Arthropoda; class Insecta; order Hymenoptera; family Apidae; genus Tetragonisca; species Tetragonisca angustula. Next base: position 1,205,118 of record JAWNGG020000053.1, on the reverse strand, counting down.
TTTATTTATATCATTACTGTTCATTTGTAGAAACAAGGAAACGCGACAATTAGAATGGAAGCAAAAATAATGCTAGTATTATACAAAATAATAACTCGTATATTTAAGTTACTAATATTATACTTGCGTAGTCGTTGAATTTTCAAATGAAAAACTCACATTTTTGTATAAATTATGAAAGAAAGATAACTCAGTTCAATCTGAAATAAAACAAGCAACGATCTTGTGATTTAAACAACAATTTCTTCCTCGTTGAATGAATCTTGATCTTTTAATGTAACATACGTCATCTTTTAGTTGATTCAAACAGACATAGGGAATTTAAGCACTCTGTTTTGATTCCATTAGGGTAATATCCGGAGGTTCAGCTCGGTTTCCCCGCTTTCGTTCGTCCTCGTTACGCCTCAGGACTACGCAAGACGTGGAATATTATCATAAGGATGAAAATAAAACCGCGACGAGGTAAGCATCTACTCTATTTAGGACTTGTATTTTGTCCCGGCGAAAACAATATGCCGCTGGGACTTGGGTCCTAACTCACCACCGGTGTCTGGTGTGACACGACTGGCGGAAAGTTAAAGGAGTGATATAACTCGATCCAGAACGAGACGACTAGCTTAGGAATGAGAAGACTCGCCGAGCGACACGACTGGCTCAGGAGTGAGACGATTGGCCGAGTGATACGACTAGCTCCGGAGTGAGACGACTTGCGGAGTGACACAACTGGCTCAGGAGTGAGAAGACTCGCCGAGCGACACGATTAGCTCAGGAATGAGACGATTGGCCGAGTGACACTGTAGTTGATAATTTTCAATCATAATACTACAACTATAAATAATAACTCCGTATATAATTTTGACAGTTTATATAAATTTATTATAAATAATGTAACAAAATGTATAATAATCAAAATATTTGATAATATATAATGATGAATATCAAATAACGAAAATTAAATAACGAATGAAGAATTTCTACTATGGTTACAATATATATAAGTATCTGTAAACATTTCCATAGTGATAATTAAATTACTAACAATTTTTAAATATTCTACTGTTTACGCATCTCGATGGAACGATTTAATGAACATAGCATTATAAATTCTTCGAAGGTAGAGGTCGCTATAACACGACTGGCTCAGGGGAGAGTCAGCAAGGCAGTTAAGTATTTACAGCCAAACGGCAGTTCGTGTACCGAGCAGACTGCCAAGCATATAGTTCCATTTCTGCAGCGGCATATCCAAGATAGTCGAGTTCCGTCTGTCCCTATTTCGAAGTCTTCTTCCACGCCTGGTGGCAAGCGAACATCTGCGAATCGCAAAACGTTGAACAGCTCAATCTCGAGCTCAAATCTTTCACAGAAATCTAACATCGTACCGTTTCTTAATTAATTTTTATCAAGTGGAAATGACAGAAGAACGATTCGATCAAGTATCGAAAATTTAATTTTACAATTTTGAAATGTGATGAATTTTTTTTAAATACAATAAGAATGACAATATTGACTCGATTTACCCTCCAGAAAATATGCCAAAGATAGCTGTCGAAATTTTAAGAGGGAAAATATTAAAAAATGATTGAATTGATTGGAGGTTTTCATAAAAATTCTATAAAACTGTACAGAACTTGTATATATCGTAAAATATTCAAATATTCGAAATATAGCTGTAGAATTTTTGAAACGAAACGAAGTGAAACTTTGAAGTTCATCGCGATATGAACGGGGACTTGGTGATCGATCGGGAGAGAAAAATCGATTGAGAAAGTAGATAAAACAAAGTGACAGGCTCGAAAATTCAATTCAATTCGCGGAGAAGTTGGCGCGAGTTTTAATAATTCTGGCGGCGGGGCGGCTGATTTATCGGCGAAATTCGCGGATTTTTTATTTAAACGTGCTGAAGTTTCCTATCGAGATACATACTCATGAACAATTTATGTAGCCGGAATTCGGTAAAGTTTCCAGGTGAGAGCCCCGCTCGAGGAAGAACCGCACGGTATTCACGCGAACGGAACTTCTCCAAACGGATATGGTACATACATATGTATGTACAGACATATATAGATCGATTCGTGATTTACGAGATCGTGTCAACGTGAATTTTCAATTCCCCGATCGCGAGTTCCGAAAGAAACGGCTGAAATTAATCTAAAAATCAATTTCGTTCGGAAAATTTAATCGAACAGCGGGGAGAAAAAAAAATGCGACATGGGAAATGATATTGAGTCAATATCTCGCCTCGTGTAAGCAGATTTCCTTGAGAAAATTGTTATACATATACATATCGTACCATGTTGTGAATATAAAATTTATATTTACTTTTATAAAAATTTTTTACAATCTGTGATCGTTATTATTAAATTATATTTATTTAATCCTCTCGTTGCTATTTTTCAATATTTTCCCATCAAACTTAGATGTTAATTTCTTCAAAGACGAATACGTTCAAATCGTAGAGAGATAATTAACTTTTTACTGTTACTTGTTCTGAGAAAGTTAATTTGTAGTTTAGAGGACGAGAAAAGATTTAACATTGTTATCTGTATTTATACGATGTTGCTATATGTATACATGTATGCAAATTAATAGTCTTTGTTCAATTAAAAAGAACACGTATATCTTAGAACAAGTATGTACAACTAAATACGATATTTACAATATAAAAATACAAATTATATACACAATATAAATTGTTGCAAATACAATAAATAAAATACGTACAATGTAATTAAATGTAAAACGCACTTTATATTATTAAAGTATACCTCTGCTGATGCATTAACATATTGCATTATTATATATATCGTACCACATCGTATTACATTGTGTTATAAAATATATATACACGATGAACCATGACAAATAGTGAATATTAAAAAGAAACGTGTTCCAAGACCTTTGAAGGAGGAGTGTATGTATGTGTGTACCTCTTGTCTATCTCTCGATAGATTAAGAAGAAACAGCAAAGTGCCACCGCGTTGTTTCGTCAGCGAGCTATGACAAAAGTTTCGAAAAGAGGAAAGTTGGGGCGGGGCGATCGTTAAATCGTTGAAATCGGTCCAGAGGCGTGTTACCATCGGCGAGAAGACTCGCGACGCGGATGAAAGGATAACACTAGTTTTCAATTTGTTACAGTGGGTCGCTTTTGAAGCCGGTGTTGGCATCGCGTGAACATCCTGGGGGATGTGTGGTCCACCAGAGTCCTAGCCTCGTGCGACGTGAAAGGACCTGTCAGCCGCATACCGGCAGTCTCCAAGGCAAATAGATTATACACATTGTAACCCTTGTGTACTTTTCGGTTTCCCCTGGCTGTGTGTATATGTATATATGTATATCGTTGTTCCACCAACGAAAGTTACAATCGAGTTAATACCGCACGAGCTGAGAAATTCGACGATAGTTCAAACAGTTGATGAACGAGCTGTCTGACGTTTATGAAGCGAATAAACTACGAATCACGAATTCCTGCCACTGGGCGCGGCAGGAGTTTCAAATTAATGTGAAAGTGACGCGTTCGGTGTGAGCCAGTGTCCACTCCAATTTTCCACCTAGTACGCGTGGATTTTGATGTAAAATTGTCGATCGATATCATAAAGAATCCTTCGATTTCTCTTTAGTTGAAATTTAATGCACGCTAGTGCAAAGAGCAAAGAATTCCAAAGAGTCAGATAGAATTTTTTTTCCAGAAATTTTAGAATTTGGATAATTGGAAGATACGAATGCAATTTTTTTTCTTTTCCTTTTCTTCTTCTTTTTCGTTTAATTAAAATGTATATTTATCACATAATTGTTTTAATAATTATTTCGTAGGTTTAATAATATAGAAATATCTTTTAGAAAAGATTTGAAGGTAGGAACAGAATATTTTAAGAATAGAGAATTCTACAGAGATGAATCTCCATTCAGTCGAAGATACTCGCGTTGGAACGAAATCTTAAAAATAGACTCTACAATTTTCTCGATCCAGTCAATCCAGTGTCTACCGATAATATCTGAATGCCTCGAATTGATCTCCCGGATAATTCGCGAATATGTAACGCTTAGTAAGTAAATCTAATGCGTCCTTCTCGTCTTGATCTGGCGAAGGATCGATGCAGCTACTATCCATGATTAATCCCGGTGGCCCGAGGAGAACGTAACATAAAAGAAAATTTTCATCGATCCTCGATAGTGATTGCGATAGCGTGGTGGCCGTCATCTCCGGTTAATACTGTCTCGATGATCGCCGGCTCGATTCTTTGACATGGAAAATAGACGTAAAGGGAAACCGGCAAAAGAAGCCATCGCGAGGAGAGATCAGAGATTAAATTCAGTTTTATCAGGTCGCTCTTTGATGTCGCGATCTGCTTGATAATCAGCCGGTGGCCCGCAATATATATCACAGAGATGAATTCTTCAGATGTGGAATGGCATAGCAGAGTGTCGGGGCACGCCGCTCTGAGTTCACCGAATTTCATAAAAAAGAGGACATTATTACTCTCGAATATGCACCCCCGCTTTTCTTATGAAAATCCTCACCCCTCGTGGTCAGCATCCTCCCACTATCCTCCCTCATTCACCTTTTCTCTTTTTTCGCGACGAATTTCGTTGATAAACGTGGACGATTATTGATTATTCATTATCAGTCATTCTGAACAGCCCTCCGTACGTTAACAATAGCCTTTAAGATAATTTTATAATCGATGATAAAATAATTGATCCACTTATTGAAGATTGAATAAATATGTGAATGCATTCTTGATTTATTTCAGTGTTCAATTTCTAGATTTTTGGCAATTTTAACAAGTCGATAGAAAGGATAGAAAATAAATAATATTTATGTAACAGCATTTGTCGTATTCATTTGGTTAATAATTTTCTCTATTAAAATTACACAACGTCGAATAATTATATTTAAGAACACACTAATTAAAATTACAAATGTTTTAATCTGAAAAAATTCTGCTATTCTATAACACGTTCTCTTAAATCTTTCAACTTAAGTCGGGTAATTTTCAAATATAGTACAATTTATTGCTAATTTGTCCTAACAATAATAATAAATCTGAATCGTCAACAGAAGCTGGTCGTTCATCGAAAGAGGAAACAAATTTCTACCACAGGTTCATTCCACTTTCACACAAAAGTACGAAATTGGACAAATAGATCCGTCATCAACCAATAACAAACTTGCACAGGAATTTTCGTTGCGACAAGCTTCTAAAAAGTTTCTGAAACCTGTCAAAGATAGTCGAATTATCGGTGGGTGGCCGTTCGGTGGAAGAGAGAAAGAGAGAATTCGATTTGGAATGTTGACGATACCGGAAATCTGCTCACTGCGGGTATCATTATCCGGGAAATCAAGGACATGCTGACGCACATTCCACGATACCTGAAGAGGATCAGCTCCATGGAGGGTGAAACGACAGTCTCTGAGCAAGCAAATCGAACGTAACGATGTCCGCAGCGTGCCACGGATAAAACGGAACGACACGGGATTCCACTGGATTTCCGCATAATGGTGCAATGGTATTTGCAAGCGGCATGGAACACACTCGCCTCTCGGCTTCCACCGAATAACATAAATGTTCGCTCTGTAAAATCGCTCCGGGAATCGATATCGTTTTGGAGCTCGCGCAACCCCTCTCGCCAACATTTTTGCCAGGTCAAACAACACACATCCGCTTTGATTGTCTCGCACATTTTTCCCCCCTCTTTTTCTCTTCCTTCTTTTTTTCTTTTTTTTCTTTTTTTATTTTCGATTATTCCGCCAAAGCGCTCGAGATCGAAACAAAACTCGCTATATTGACACAATGGTTACTCGCGATTAGCTCTCATCGCCTGTTCAATTCTCTGCTATTATTCCTGCTGAATCGGAGAGCGAGATTTTTCGGTGATTGAAGACTGGCTGAAAAAGAAAAATCGCCCGTCTACCGTTCTAAATTTAGTATTCAGACAACAGTTCGCGGTCAGTAAATTTTTAAATTTTTAATTCTTAGAATGATATAAGGCCTGTTATATCCATCAACGACTTTCACGTTGGACAATGAAAGAAATTGCTCGTAGACCAGCTAAGAAATTTGCAAATCTTCGTATGATATCGAACTCAATTCCTTCAATCAGAAGGAACAAAGACAAGCGAAATTCAGACGCGATGTGAAAAATCATCGATAGAAAGATAAACAGTGAACGGTGGAAATTGTACCAGATGAAAATTTGGAACGATGCGAATGCTCGGAATATTGCGACTTCCGAACATCGAGACCGGTCGAAGCCGAAGGAATCTATCGCGTGCAGTCTCTATTTAATTCCGGAACGTCTCGTTCAGTTAATTTTACAAAGACGTTCCACGACGCTATCCGGCGATACTGTCCTCTAAATATTTATGAAAGTCTCCTAACAATTTTTAATCCACTCGGCGGACGGTGGCGCCATTCCACCGGAAAACTTGTCGCGCCGGAAGCGGGGAACGAAGGCGAAAGCGAAGGAAACGGAGAAGGAGCGCGGCCAGGCTGTTGCATAATTTATCACGGCCGGAAACGAGAAGAAGGTGTTTCGCAGCTCGGACTGACCGGCCCGGAGATGGAAATCGCCCCGGCGGAATTTCATTCGCACCGTACGTATACGGTACATTTTCACGCGCGAGTAGAAACTTGCGTTGTCGTCTCTCGTCACGCGCGATATTCATTGCGACACGCGTTTTACTATGCCCTTTGAATTTGAAAGATGGTTGTAAGACAATTCATAGATCGTGGATTCGTATTGTGGTATCGGTCATCGGTTATTATAATTAATCTGTAGTTACAATTTTAGTTATGTTTAAATATAACAGATTAACGTGGCCTGCTTGTTAATCATAGAAATATGATAAAATATGAATGTGAAGAATGCGAGAAGTCCAACGTAGGCATAGAGCGATTTCTTTTTAAAGAAAAAGAAAGACCAGAGTCGTGAGAGTCATGAGAGAGCGTTGAAAGAGAACTGTCGAAAAGTGTCAATTGTGCAGTTTGTTAATATTAATTAAAACTTAAGTTAATAACGTCAGTTTGTCGTCATACAAATTTCTTCGTCGCGAGGATGCAATTAAATTTAATGCAATTTAAAATAATGCAGAGCTGACAAATTCTTTTGCAAGCTTCGTACAAATATGACGAAAGATTATGCATAGTAGGACTGTACAAAAAGTCAATTTGCGACCAATGCAAAGGTCTTTTCAGGTCTCCTCCGGAAAAAACAACAGAGAAAAGCTGCCAGCAAATTTGACAAGATTTTACGCGACCAATTACGGCCATTGCGGAGCTGAAAATTTCTCGGGATCGCGGGTTTGATTTATTTCCCTCCTTCCGGCCAAGATTCTCCGCGATAAAAATGAGATGTATGTTTTTTGGAATGTACGAAGTGTGAGCTTGCGAAACTTCTCGAGAGTTGCGCAACTTTTTAGTTGTTCGGAAGTTTATTGCTGCTGGAGTGGCGGTACGCCCTAAAAGGGATCAAAAATACTGTCAGTAAAGACCGTGTCTGTCGTTTCAGATTTATGATACATCACGGACACTAAAATTTCGACGCCGCAACAGCGTTTGGATACGTGTGAGATAAAAACTTTTGGCAGAGTTCGCGAGCAGAGCGCTATAAATCTGCCCCGATTCCCCTGACGTCTTTCTCGTCGTTTGACGCCGAAAACTCTTGTTTCGACGATTATCGAGTTTCCAAACCAAATTTCGATGATACCGTCCGGCTACTACCGAGTTAATTGAAATTTTCCAATTATTTCGGATTTTCAAAATTAACGATACCATCTCCAATTGTAGTTATGTCATTTCCAATTGTTTCCAATCTCGAAAATTAAACTTCGCAATTCCTGACTGTTGCCAGTTTCAAGAATTAACAATAATAGAGAGTGAACGAAATCTTGAGAATCATCAACAACGAATGTTTGAGACATACGAATTAAAATATTATATTATATCACTTGTATCACTTCATGAATATTATACGATAAACAAGAAATCTAGAAAGGGAATATTTAAAATACATGAATATACATTTTTAGTTCCAGAATCGAGTAATTAAAACGTCATGTCATTTCTACATCAAATTTTTAATATTAAAACGAACGTTACATAATAGAAGAAATCAGCTATAAATACATAAGACACGCGAAAAAGGAATTAAATTGTCACTTTATCGTTTAATTCTTGCGTTAAAACAAGTTCATTTCTTCAAACGTTTCGAAAAAATAATCTTGAACTTCAACGTCTTTCCAGCGATAAAAGCTTATCGTTTCGGTGTTTCAATTAAAGTAAAAGCATGATTACTTTCATCGCGCATTATCAGAGATACTCGCGGCTCGAACAACTGTGTTACGAAGTGGCTCGTCCGATTAGGGATATGCGACGTGTTCGCAAAACAACGGACGAAATCGTTAATTTTAATCAGCTTCGGTGTGCAATTAATGCGCTCGTCATTGCGAAACTTTCCTCGTAAATGTTGCACACGGCTTTTCGTGATCGTCAACGCGCAACTGCGAAAGGGCACCGTCTCGCGTTGCACTTTCTCGGTCCGTGGCCAAGTTTCCAAGGGAAAATAACGGCCCGGCTGAAAGCCGGCAGCGTATGCATTCGAGCGCGTAAAGAACGAATGAAAGAGCCGACTGTAGGTAGATACTACTCCGCCAAGAGTCGCGAGATAAAAGTTTTCTTAATTGAATTCTTTAATCGTTGCGCAACTTCGACCATCTGGACAATTTCATCCGGATGTCGTTACGGTGTAAAACTTGGGAAAATTCTTTATACTCTCTCACTCCTCTTCATTTCTTTTCTTTTCTTGTTTCTTTTATTGTTTAATTTAAGTTTTGTGTTAATTTTTCGTGAAATATGTATAGCGGTGAACAAAAGTTTAGCCCTCGATTAATTTGGTTCGTAATTGTAAAGTTTAGACGATAAATGGAATATTCAATATCCTTCCGCGATAACCCAATACCCTGATTAAGAGCAAAGGTTGGAACATTAGGGATGCATTTCTACTAAAAGTTTTTCTACCACTTTAGTGACAATAAACGGTTCTGAAGATTTTTTTGTAAATTTGCATTTTCATGAACAGAATTTAAATTCATTTTATCCATTAAAAGTTCTACTTTGGATATTTTATATGTAATCTTACATACGAAAATCCTTGGATGCCAAACGCAAGTGTCTCAAAATTTATCGCAATAAAATAAAAGCTTGTGTTCTTTACTGAATTCCAAACTTTTTTTTATTTCATTTCTCAGACACTTGTCATCGATAATTCGAGCGTGTGGATCGCCTAATGGAATCTTCATTACAAAAAAAAAAAAAGATATTTTACATCCAATGTCTTGAACAAAACATTCAATACATAAGAAGCTAACGAGGAAACAGATTTGCTTCTGCATGCAATATTTCTTTCGCGCATCGCTGGTAAAAGATTTCAATCGTCGAAACGTCGCCGTTTTTAATTACAAAATCGCACGTTCGTCGTGCGTGTGATTTATATTTCTTGAGTCTAGCATTTCTAAGAACCGGTGGCGAACGCACCGACGCGGTTTACGCGGTTGCTCGGTTCGAAATTATTGGCTGAATAATGCATATTAACCGATTCGCCGACGAGCCAGACCCCGGGGAACCGTTGCATCGTGCCGATGCTTCTTTCCCCACGATGTTGGATCGACAACGATTTTCCGGCAACGGGCGCAGGATTTCCGCGGAAGCTCGGGCCGAGACAATGCAGCCCGATTATTTTTCGGCTCCTGTGCAAGCGCGATCGTTAAATCGCTCCTTGGGTCCGTCGACTTGTGGAATCGATTCGAAATCCACCGCAACCGTTTCCGCCGCGCTGTTTCTTTCTGAAACGCCCGAGAAGGGGATGGATCTCGATTTTCAACCCGGTCTTTGTTTCTCTTCTCTTTGTCTTCCGGACAAAGTGATTTACGAGGTATCGAGCGTGCCCGAAATTGATTTATATCGATGTATGAGAAATGAATACGAGGCTCGAGCCTCGATATTTGAATTTATCGTAAGGGAAGGGAATATTTTGAAGACACTTTGCGACGTGATCAGGGTGATTCCTTCGTTGTCCTTTTATGTTATTTCCAAATAAGTAGTACAAGTGTTACATACAGTTTTTTACAGAAGGCAGCATCAGTATGAAAATATACGTATGTGTATCCTTCGTGAAGTGATAGGTCAGATGAAAAAGGTGATACAAATTTTTTCAAAATTATTTCCACTGAGACAATTGCAACATGATTTCGAGTTAACAAGAGCTTCGAAGCACTTTTTAATCGTCCTTTCAGAAATGATAAATTTGTTATTTATGGAATCTTGGCCCCCAATTTTATGGGAATCCCAGAGAAGCTCCCAATTTTTGGGATTTGATAGAAAACAAAAGCGGCGACATTTTTAAGACCTAGGCCTGGACTATAACAAATATTCCCAGGCGTAGCCTTACATCCTTAGCTCTAAACATCCCAAGTGGCAATTCACAAGCGACAATTGTCTCCTGTTTTTGGGCACGAAAGTTCCGGGCTATTTTCGAGAACACCCCATCCCACATTTTTGTTATTTATCTCATATTATCCGACAAAAATTCATTTATCACACGTGTCATTTGTAAAACAAATGTGAAAGTTGGTCAAAGAAGATTTTGAATCAAATCAGTTTCAACAAATTTAAAATATTTAAATATTTCGGCTGTAAAAGAATAATACATAAATAAAAAGGAAACGCGAGCTAACAACTAAATAATGTTTACCTTCCAACTCTGAAGCAAAACGGGAGGTTTCTCTCTTTTCAAATGTTTTTCAAAATCTACCCTCCTATTCTAACACGACGATGAAGACGTAATCGTGTCATAGAAAACTTTGCACAAAGAAGACTGGCATCTCTTGGTCGGAACGTCGAGGAAACGTCGACCACTTTCGGTGGAAGCCTTTTAATTCCGTAACTTTCGCGGAGTTTGTTTAATCCTGCCTCCCCACCGAAAATCCTTTCTCCCGATCGCAAACTTTCGAAACACGACTTTTGACGTCGCGTTGTTTCGACGATCGAGACTGTTCCTTGAACTCCGGTAATAAGGTAACCTTCTAATGCAGTCGAGCGCACCGAAGACCTTTTCAAAGGTTCATGCGGTATTGAGGAGATGGAAATTTCTCGCGGAATAATAATCGACGACAGGGATTCTACTAATTTCCACTATGAGTTGTCGGGTTTGTTGGCGAACAAAACTTGGGCACTTTTGAAAGCAACATCTTTCTATAAATTATAAAAATAGCAATAACAGCCAGCGAATGAAGGAAACTTATTGTTGTACATTAATTCTTACAATTAGTTTGGTTTTTCAATTTCATCTCGTTTCATCGATTTCTTTTCATCTGTGATATACATCTTTGAGTTAACGACACCAAGATCAATTTCACCTCTATATTAAACAAACATTTAGAAGTTGTACAAGAATGAGATAAAGCTAAGCTAAAGTAAAGAAGAAAGTTAGTACCGGTAACTTTTTAGAAAATATTACATACAAACTTTATTCTTTCGTAAAAGAATGACATGACAAAAGATCGTTGTTAATTTTACATGGTCGAACGATCCTAATCTCCTTAAGACCAACGTTGCGTTTCTCTATATTAAACGAATAATTAGAAATCGCAAGATTAAAGAAGAAATCTGCCCACATTAGTAACTTTTAAGAAACATTCTGTAAAATTTTCTCTATTCTTCCGTCCAAAAAAAAAAAAAAAAAGAAGAAAAATTCAAAAGATTATCGACTTTACATGCTTAAACGAGCTGTTATTACCTCTTAAAAGTGAAAAGATACAACAACACTTCAATCTTATCAAACTGAGATACACAATACGCCTCACGCAAATGAATAATCTTGACAACAGTGTTGTGTACACGCGCACTTCGTTCCTCGGATTACCAATTAGGAGCCAGAATATTATCTAACGAGCGCACGTACGTACGATTTCCGTGAAATAGCCCCGCGGGGAGTTTAATGGGAGAGGAGAGGTGGAGCAAAAGACGGCCGGCGTCCCGGTTAAGGCAACCTGAACATTAGGCGAGCTTTTCATACGGAAAATAATAACTAGGCTAAAAGGTAGAGACGGAGGGCGGAGTAGAGGAGGTGGAGAGAATAAAAGATACATGGATTTCTTGGTGCGCTGCGCGAGGCCGACAACGAGAAGCCAGACGAGCACGGAACGCGGCTTGAAAGTCCTGGATAAAGAAGGGCCCTTGCATAATGGATCCTCTGAACAAAGAGCAACGGATGAAGACCTCTCTGTGAACGTTTACGAGTTCACCGCCGCTACCGCCGTATCACCGAGCTCGTCCCTGAAACGCGTTGCTTACCGAATTCGAATAGAAACAGTTTTTTAATTAACTAGGGCTAAGCTCCTTTAAAGTCTTACCGAGAGGATTTCCCTTGGTCCACCCCTCGTGTTAGACTCGGCGGACGAATGTTACTGCTGATTAGATGCACTTACGGCCAAGCGCTTGGTTTTCTTTCCTGTTTCAACGAGTGACGCCGAAATGTCGAGGATTTGTGAACGCGAGGACGCCTGTCAGAATTAATAGACTGATCTGGAGGAGTTGGATTTTACTCGGATGCAGTTAGAGTCAACGAACAGTTGGTTTCTTTATCTTTTTCAGATAATTTCGTAATTTCGCGAGCAGACACCTAGGTAGCTTCCGCTACTAATTATCATGGTTTACGTTCGACATTTCGTACATACTTAAATTTCACATATGTGCAAGAAAATCTCGTGAAACCAACTAATTTTGTCAAGATGGAAATCTGATTTTGTAACCATCGGTGACACACTTCGGAAAATAATTAAAAATTAATAATTCTAATGTCAATCAAATTGTGAATGGACGAATCAACAATAAAATCGTGTGCAACTTCCTCGGAATGAAATCAACAGAAAAAACACTCTCGATTCTAACAAACTCTTATCGAACACAGCTGACACAATTCTCCAAGAGGAAACTTGCTCACAGAGGAAGTCTCCGCGTCGATTCGCGTCAAATCAAGAAAAATGTTGGTCGCGCGAGGTTCTCTCAAAACGCTCGCAGGGACCGTGTAACTCGCAGTCGTTAACTGGGGAAAAAGGAGACCGAGAGAGAGAGAGAGAGGATCGCTTGAACTTCACGTTGAGCGAATCAACGGGGCGAGCCTTTCGAATCGGCTGCCACTTTTTAGCCGTGGCAAAACTTTCTGAAAGGGACCTTATTTGTTCCGTGGCCCTCTGTCCCCACCCACACCCACCCGCTGAAATCCGTCGACTTTTCCAGCCACCGCGATTCTCGCTCGGTTGCAAACTTCTCTCGATCTTCGCGAGCGTTCGCTGCTCGTGTTCGTTGCTCGATCGAGAGCCAAGGTCTTTAACGTCGAACGCTCCCGGTTTTCCCGCGAATTTTTTCGCCAACTTTCCGGATTTTCCCCCGAAAACGTTCTCTGCCCGGAGAGGAAGGATAATTCAGAGAGAAGAGACGCGTAAAGAAGGCGGTAGGAAAGGAAAGTTGAGAAGAGAAGTTTGATAGAATCATCGAGGAAGATATTAGCCTTATGCGGTTTATCTAGCTCGGTCGGGAGGAGAAATATAGCTGTGATTAACGACGATCGCTCGGACATTTGCAGTTTCGCGATGGCGATCGAGCGTTTTGGAATTTCGAAACGCTCGAGAAAGAATAATTACGGGAGAGATATGGCACTCGAGAATCTTTGTCTTCTCTAAATTTCACTCCGAGTCGAGAGCATACAACAGTTAAAATTACGCGAGAGCGAAGATTTCCAAAAATTCCACGTGAATGGCAAGTTAAAAATTGAAGTGGCTCGTAACATTGTTTACACGGTGATGAAAGTCGCAGTACAAACGAACTGGACAAATCTCGTTACAGCGGGCAGAACCGAATCCGTGAATTCCTCGAAAGTAAGTTTTACTCGTTAAGATTTCCCATCCCTCTTTGGAAAACCTCCCCTTTCCTGTCCGCAACCCTCTGTCTGGGAAAACAATGCGACACAATGAGCAAGGGATTACGCTTGGAAGTACGAACGAAGAAAGAAGAAAAAGAGAAGAGAGGAGAAGAAGAAACGTTTCGTAAAAAAAAGAAGAAAGAAAGAAAAAACAAGCGGGACAGCGTCTGGTTTCCAGGAAGCTATAAAAAGATTCGAACAAGAAAAATTTCATTGGTCAAAGAATAGAATTGTCTCGTTTGTAACGCTCCAGAAACTTTAATCCGCAAATAGAGAAACGAACGGAATAGGGAAATCCGTGGTAATTCGCGAAAGAACAGCGCTCGAAATGTATATTCTCTCTGTTAAAGACCGCCGCTGAAAAACACGATAATGTTCTTTTGCGTGGAGAAGAAATTTTAAAATTCAATATGCAAACGACCGATCTCTGTTGGGAACTATCTCTTCGTTCGATTTTCGGATTAAATGTGACGATCGAGGAAGTGGGCATTCGAATACTTACCGCAGAGAACTGTCGGAAAGAAATTTGAAGGAAAATATGGCGAAACGTTTTTCATCGCGTTGAGCCAATATTGCGATATTGTGAAAATCTGAAACCAATTTCGAAGTAGTTGTTTGGAGTGCTTTTTTGGAAAACACAAACATTTGAACTACAGGAACATATGAACTACGAGTATTATTTATAAGTGTAATCACTTGAAAGTATTAATACGCGATAAATAGAATAATCACATTTATTCGAAGAAATCGTTTTACTAAAAAATCCAATCGTGTTTCCAAACTTTCGAGAATGAATTCGCAACGTGAAAATGATGAACTGAACTGAAAACCTGCTTATCATAAGCGCCACAAATCACAAATAAACGGGAAGAAACGCGAGCGCGTTTCAATTGAATATCGAAAAACAGACAATCGATGGAACGTTATATATATATGTACGATCTTTTAATTAAATTTCTCTGATTCTCGCTCGAAATGAAAGTGTATGAAAACGATATGGAAAGATCGGAAAAACCATGGAAAAAATCGAGCGAATACACTCCACTGTATAACGGGCATTCTGCTCCCCGGGGACACGGCCGATAAACGAATCCGTTTGGCCCATAGAAGTTCAAAAGTGATAATGGCACGCGAAACGAGCCATTATACTCGTCGACGAATCAACAGGGACTCGCGAACTCATTATTATTCCATCAATCGTAGCTATCGCGCTCAGCCAAAAACAACGACTGCGAAATGAAAATCCTCTTGCAATCGACGAATCCCTATTCTTCTTTTTCCCTTTTTTTGTGATCTTCTTTTGTTTCGCTTCTTCGAACGTTGCCGCTCCCTCCCGAAATCGCTTTGTTTCGTGCACGGGTGCGAGCGCGTGAATTTCAGTATCGAAATAAACGACCAGCTCGATGGAGAAAATGTTATTTAATATTTAGCAAACGCTGCCGTTGCTTCATTGTCTATTAATGGTAATTCCCGGCGATATTTCGTCCGAGATTATTTATTCACGCGCGTTATAGGAGAACGCTAAAACTGGATTTAGCATTAAACGATCCTCCGTCATTTGGTAATTTCAAATTCCGTTTAAATCATTTATTTATTTTCTCTCTTTCTTCCCTTTCTATTTCTTCCGTTCTTTTTTTGTTGTTGTTGTTGTTTGTAGTGTATATATACATATATATATATATATATATATATATATATATATACACATCGTTGGACCGGCGACCGCGCGCACGCGAAACATTTTCATTGTATGTATTTCACGTTTTATGCGAGAAATGATCTGTGCATTCATGAATTTAAATTGCGATACAGATTGAATGCAACCGTTGTAACTTAATAATGTAACAATCGGCAGTGTATCAGCATGCCCGTGCCTGATCAAAGTTTAATGAAACACGAGAGATGCAGTGCTGTATATTTAACGAAGTTTCTGACTTATTTGCCGTGGTGTTCTGCGTTTATGAAAGTTTTACATTGTTATGTTATCACGTTACTTGGGGTAGGAACCGCGGTTTTTAAACGCTGTTAAAGTTTGCCTGTCTAGTAACAAGAACCATTTACAGTAATTGAGATTTTGCATCGAATCTCTTGAGGAAATTGCTATTTTCTTCTTCTCCTTTTTTTTTATGCAGCAGCTCGCGAAATTGCAATCGAGGGAATTCATTCAGATAAGTGGACCCAGTAGACGCGAGTTCATTTAATTAAACACTAATTAAAATTCGTGGAACAAATGGAATTACATTGCTTTTGGTCTTGTTCTCGTGCAAGATATGTAACGCTTCGATCAATTTTAGCACTCTACGCTCTTATACGTACATTCGTATAGAAGCTCGACATTAAAACTTTGAATAATAAAATTATATCTGTTACTCTGCGATTCTTCGAACCGCAATAAGATAAAAGTATCAAAACTCTGAAACGCGATGATATATGTAAAAGAAACCATTCATTGCAAAGTCGTTATTGAAATTTCGTACGACAAAACTAAACATATCTGCCACTGTTGTTACACAGCTTGAACCAAGATACAGCTATTATAAGATTGTGTAATAATATATGAAATATGAAATGAATTAAACAACACGGAGGAACGATCGTTGCAAAAATGTGCAAAATTATTCGAAGACAAACGAATTCAGAATTAATAAGCTGGCTGAATGTGACGCAAATTTCACGAGTATTGTACGCTTGTTATTACACAGCCCTCTGTCACGTAACGCTTACGATGAATCGGACTGTCGAACGATGAGGAAAATAGTTGACATCCACGGAAACTCGGATGTTCCATTGGAGAGGAAACGAAGGGTCGTCCTTCGATCGTCCCTCATCGCGCTCTCAGCCTGCCCGTTTCGCGAGAAACGACCGAAAGGATTACGCGAATCGAAGCAAGCGCCTCTTATCTCCATTCTCCGCGTGATTTATCAGAGAAAGACGGCTCCTTTTTCCCTCGAATCGTTTAAAGGACCGCCGACGCGGTAATGAGCGTGCCCCGACAAAGAGCCGATCGTAAACTTTGAGGACCGCGCGCATCGACTGCGGAAGCGAAGCGTCGAAAATACCCTGGCAAGTACTTAGGTAATCGTGGTCGATGGGTCGCTAGCAGCGGAGAGCGCAAAAAAAGAAGAAGAAGAAAGGGAAACAGGTCCGATAGAGGTGGATGAATCGAACGATACTTTGCTCGAGAACAAGGGAGAGAACGAGCAAGAGGATTATGGCTTGACGACTCTAACAACGAAACTACGAATTGGTAGTGACCTCCTACAAATGCTACTGAGAAATAAAGTAGAAAGTGTGTGCGATCGAAAATAGTCGCGTTTCTTGCACTTGAATATTTTATTTATTCCTTTGAGTAAAGTTGGAAGTAGTTCGAGGGCTAGAAATTTATTCGAATTTTTCTTACGCAGTGAGTTCGAAATGTGCGACTTGTGGCGTCTGACTCTTGCGATCTGAATCCACTTACTCGAACGTGAGCTGTTGCATTAAGGAGAACAGATCGCAACAAGCAAGATTTAGGTTAGAAAAATGGCTGAGGAAGTCATTTATTAGAAATTTACTCGATTTTTAGAAGTAGAGTATTGTTGATAATTCGAGAAGCAAAAAATTAGAATTCTAAGTAGACAATTTCAAATACGTGTACATTTGAAAGTGAAGTTAAACGCCTATGGTATCTGACTCTTGTGGGTGGAATCCATTTACTTGAACGCGAGCTATTGCATTAAGGAAAAGTCGCAGATAATAGGAACGGCTCAGTGAAATATTTAAAAGTAGAGTACTGCTTGCACTGTCTGACTCTCACGGACAGAATTCACTCGCCTCGAACGCGAGCTATTATATTAAGAAATAATTACAGATAATTGAAAGAACCAGTGAAATCCTCTTACGGTAGATCTTCACTTATATATAAACTTGTTGCAGGACAAATGATAATTGGAGATCATATAAATACAAATCCATTGATTCCTCTCTAATGATTACTAGTGATTTTTCGCTCATGTAATGAGTTCAAATTCGAATAAGTGGACTACACCAGCAAGAATTCAATGAGAATTCAATCTGGCATTGATTGAGATTCAGTTCAAACGAACGAAGAAACGCAGTTCTGCTGCATAGAATCTCAAGTTTGCCACGATACAGTGTCTTTGAATTTTACATTATTATGCTACGTGATGAATGAAAAATTGAGTCTGAAATTAGAAATTTTCAAACGTAACCGAAACGCAAAGGCTTGAAACAATAATCCACAAAGCAACACGATTCTTTTATCCAGCAATTCAAGCAGCGCCTACACCAACGTTCAAATTAATAGTTCTGTAGAGGTGAAAGAGCTTTTCTTTACGATTGATAAAGAAATCAACGGCTTTCATCGAGCGCTGATCGGACTTTCTTTCATTCGCGAGTTATTTAGTCGATTTCCACGAAAATTCGGCGAATTATTTTCGCGTTATCGATCATCGTTCGCGCTCAAGGAAAACGTCACGTTCCTACGGTAACACACAAATCCACGCCCCTTTCACGTTCTTTTCGTAAATAAATGTTTTTCGCTCGACAATTTTCCCCTCGACCTATTCCAGACCAATTAAACCGGCGTACAATTCGGATGGAATAATTTCTACGAGGAATTACCGAGGTATTGAATCGAGATATCGCGCAATTCACGACTGGAGCGAACGAAATTTTTTTCTTTCTTCTTTCTTTTTTTTTACAATGAATTCATACCGAGAATTTTATATTACTGCTCGTCAGAAGCAATCTATAATAATCACTCGAATTATTGCTCTTCGTGGGGCATCGTAATACGGTTGCTGATATAACTGATAACAGAATTGAGCTTTGTCGATTCTTATCAAAGGCTAGCTAGCTCGCTCTTTCATACCAACTGGTCTCGTTCATAAAATGCCAATTATATTATTCCCGGCCGTCATTATACTTCGCATCTCCGAAGAAATGCATAATAAATTACTTTCTTTCCTCTCGGCAATTAGTTCTAATTCGAAAGTGACGGCCCGGAATTGGAACGTCGAGCCAATTCTTCCGTGGGGAAAATGCTTTGAAAGTTAACGAACGAAGCAACAATTTCCTCTGTAGGTACTTCCTTCGAAATCCCCAGTGTGAAAATTGTACATCTGTACTTTATTGTACGTCAAAATATTTTTTGTTCGCTGTGAAACCTAAAACTTGAAATATTTATTAAAAAAAAAAATTAAAGAAATAAAGACGTGCCATTTTTCTCCTTACAAATTATATTTTTTGTACTTTTTCAAGCTTCGTCGATATTCACGTAATATCGAATCGATGTTCTAAATACTAAAAAAAAAAAAAAAAAAGAAAAAACATCGTTGCAATTTTACGTGTCATTATTGTCACAAGACTGACGTATTATCGAAGGGGAAAAAAACTAATCTCAGTTTTTAAACTGAACGAGTAGAACGAGTACAACGAAAATCGTTGAGGAATTTCTGTGACGTCGAAGTCGTCGATGATATCATGAAAAATTGTACTCTCATTTCTGTGGCGTTTTTTTTTCTTTTTTTTTAAATAAAACCATCGACTAATTGCACAGCAATTATGAACTTACTGCCCATTGTACAAAAGCAGCGATAAGTAATTACACGTTCAAGAATACAATTCAAAGTAATTACATCAGGTTACATTGACCTTCGCTAAAAATAAATCCATTATTCATTATTTATCTTGATTAGTGTCAAGTAATAGAGAATTTTTTAATGGTAGCAGGACATTTTTAATTACTGATCCTTGTCGCTTGGCCCCGTTGGATAATAATAAATTTCAATAATAATAATTTATTAACTTGAAGAAACTTTGAAAAGAGGCATTAGAGACATTCATTTTGCGTGCGTATAACAGTCATTAAAATCGCTTTGCTCGAGACATTGTGTTGTACAGAAACATAGACTCCAGCAAATGAAAACGATTATACAGCGTATTCTACTTGTTACGCGCCAATTACGGGAGAAATCGGTTTCTTATTCAAATATTTTAGAGAATCCGCACCGAAAATAGAACGAACTGGGAAGAAAGCAGTTTCTGTCTGCTTTTACGAGAAGAGAAAAGAGAGAGTCTCTCTCTCTCTCTCTCTTTACTCTGGCGTAGTCCTCGTTGAAAGGAACCGAGGCGAGTGAAAAAAGAAAAAAGGAAACGGATCTAAGTGTTTCCATTAACCAGGATCCTTGTTCTCCCCTTTCCTCCCCTGTTGTTTTCAGCCTCTTAAAAAAATGAAACAGCTCGTGTTTTTTTTTCGTACAATTGTATACTCGGAGCTTGCTCGTCTTAAGGGGGTTAGTAAAGCGGAAAGTGGAACGACAAGTCGCGGATTTTTCATTCGGATATCCGGCTACTTTCTATGCGCGAAATTACTACCAGTCGAGTAAATAATTTCCTTTTTGTCGACGATACGAATACTCGCGTGTATCTAGCATAGTAAGATGTTGCAACTTTGACTTTAAAGGTGGTCCAATTTTTATTACGGTTCGGTTCTACAATTGGGATATAGAAAATTGGTATTTGAACACGGAATGATATTGGAACATAACTTTGTTTTTCATCTTATTTTTTCTGATTACAGTAATTAAATATTGGAATTATTATCGTTATTGATTAAAATAACCTTAAACAATACTCTACGTTCAGAATTGAAAAGTTAGTGTCTGAGACTCAAATATTATTGAATCTTTCATCTTTTATTCGTTTCCCTGATCACTGTGTTGCAAGATGACTTATAAACCCTAAAATTTCGCTAAATTGAAAGAAAGTTGAAAAACGAAACTTTCTAAATCGAACGAAAATCTTATCGCTTGAAATTCAAGAGAAATTAATCTTGAATCATCGTCCGTCAAACGATGATTTCTCAATTATTCTGAGATATTTCTTACATAGAGAGAGAGAGAGAGAAAGAGAGAGAGAGAGAGAGAGATGCAACAAACTGCAATGTTCCTTTTTTGCCGCGAAGCAAATGTAATTTATGTCGGGACAATGGAAATTTGAAAACTTCGACTTGGCTAAAAAGAGTATGATAAATGATTCGGAAAGTTCCGCGAGCAATAAACCGATCCAGTTGGAATAGTACTGGGTTTTTTATTCGCGGCTCATCACTTTGCAATTACCGTGACGTTCAGTGTAAATGTCGTATGCGGTGAACATTAATTTATCAAGAGAGAGAAAGAGAGAGAGAGAAATACGTGATCGTGTGTTTTAAACAACGTCGACAACGATTGTTTCACCGCGATTGCAATTAAATTGTAAAAATTGTATATACTTTTGTAACATGATGTTTATTAATTGGACGCTGTTGGCACTGTATATTAACAAAAGCTTGCTGTCAATTCAACTTTGAAAGAAGCATTTTGAATCATTTAATTGGCAAGCCGAGGAATGCTTGCTCCTTTATCATCACAAAAAGCATTTTATGCTTTGTGAAATTAAATGGATGGAAAATCTTTTTCTTCCTTTCAGAAGGGAACATTCGTTTCGCATCATTTAATTGATAATTAAGAATGCATTTGTCGAACAATCAATATCATGTAACACTTTATTAATTAAAGTCTATTCAATTTGTTGCAATTTTTCGTTCTTTATTTAACCAAATGTAATTCTTTCTTTTTTCTTTGGTGAAACGAGAATTTGTTTTACAGCGACGGAGAAATACGTACCTTTTCAATGAATCGAAATTGAATTATTTTTTAACAAAACGTCTTTCATTTTAACATCGGGCGATAGCTCGAATTTAAACACACTTAACGCACGTGGGACGACGGTTCGCTGCTGTCACGTGAAATTTTGAGAGAGCTTTAGCTTGAAAGCTTTCGTACCGGAGGATGCAACAAGTATACAATCTCATCTAAAATATAGTAAGTCCGTGCAACTGTACAGAGACAGGCTGCATCAATGTCGCACGTGGAATTTTTTTCCCCGGAAAAAAATAAAATGGAATAAAGAACGCTGCGTTATAACGAAATTCCCTAAAAAATTTTGCCATGAACTTTCACGAATCTAGCGAAATATCTTCTGAATCAAAAATTTTTGTTCTCCCAATTCTCGATATAAATATATAAATATTTCTCGTTCTTTTATTATTAAGAAATGTTAGTTGAGAAAAGTAGCTTTTATAGAATCAACATTCTACTCGCAGAATGTAATACCCAATCAACTGTCAGTGTCAGTAGAATTCAGACTCAATTAAAATAGGGAATTTCTATAAAGTGAACCTGTCTCTTAATTCTGACAGTTACCCCAAATAAAGTTCTTCGAACAAACTAATTCTAAGAATATTTAGAAGAAATATCGGAAATATTTTGCAGGAAAATTTTATTAGAACCTTAACAGAAGAAAAATTTCGAAGAAAAAAAAATCATGCGGATGCCTGGAGCTCCTTTTCAAGGAAATTGCAAAATTCAACGACGCATTATAGGATCGACTAAAAACCGATTGGCAAATGAAACGACGCAACATAGACTCTTCATGGATCAATATGTTAACGCAATAAATTAATTACCCTCTGATGAGAGTATACCAGGATAAAATGAATAATTAACAAGTCACCTATCATTGACAAGAGGCCTATAATAATGATTATGGTATCTCTGCGTTAATAGTTAATTAACCTACCAAGAGTTATTAATTAACAATGTATTTCGATATTATTGGGTCGCGTTCGTATACCAAATGTGATAAGTATTCCCGGAGTATTCAGTTTATCAATTGGTTCTTGAATATCGAGCAGGAAATATCAATGTTCTCGACAGGTGACGACGCGTGGCAGCCATTCCGATGAAAGGAAAAACGATGGAAAAGACGGAGAGAGTTCTGTAGCGCCTCTCCACGTTCTTCTTTGCCGCTATAAAAGCGAGGCCGGATTGAAATTAACGAGCATCGATGCACACGCGTATTTACCAGTTCGGGCAACTAGAACAACGGCCGACACCGTGAGATAATAGCTTTCGCGTACAAATTTTTCACGTGCCAGTTTTTAATCAGTCGCCACAATATCGCTGGATGTGCGATATCGCTTGGGGAAAAGGGGTGCGAGAGCGCCGCTTTTACAGGGAACGGCGGTGTATTTCGCGAACGAGGCCAATCGTAGAATGTGTTTCGGAAAGCGTCGACACACGTCACTGAACTCGATAAGTATATTGTACCAGCACGTGTTCGCGCAAAAATCTCTGCCTGTTGTTCGCAACAATTTTTATAAATTCATCGGAACGAGTCGAAAGACTGAACTTGTCGAAGAGAAGCGTTACAATTCGAGTGACGTGCATTACGTAGAATTTTTAATTCGAAGACTGAAAAATTCAAATGCGAATTCGAGGAAATGGTCAATGGCCGATTTTAGAATATCCTTAACCGAGTTAAAGAACATCATCTTCCGGATAACTCTCATTCCGTAACAACGCACACGCAATCGTCAGTCAAAGCAAAACGACAAACATAAGCACAGGATCGCACTCGGTGAAGCAAAACAGTCTGCCCCGCGAAAACCGCCCCGTCAATCAGGTAACCAGCTGGTTTCAGCCCGTGGAACTAGGGTTAAAACTCCGCCCATCCCGGTTCCGGAACAGAAATTCATTCGGTCAAATGATTTTACGCGCGCCGCGTGCACATCGATCAGCCTCCTCCTCTCTGGTCTCTCCTCGTGGAAACCAATCTCTCTCTCTCTCTTTCTCTCTCCTCGTCGTACTGTGTGTGTGTCTCTCCTCTTAACAGAAACGAAACGAGCGTCGGCCAAAGTTAACGAGCATCGACGGTGCCGCGTATTTATCAGCTGGAAGGCACGGAACGATGGCCGAACCGTCGTCGGGAATGATGGATTCCCTAAACAAGAGGAAGCACCGAAACCCTGGCGTTTTGGCTGTCGGCCAGCGACCACTCGCTGCCTGACATTTATGCGTTATTAATGCATCGGAAACATTTCGCCTCGATTGCCGTGACAATGGATTTAATCGTATACCCGGCAAGTGAACCTGCAGACGACGCGATTCCAGCTGGCTAGCGGCACACGCCATCGAACTACTCTCTCTCTCTCTCTCTTTCTCTCTCTGTGTTACCTCTCTTTCACAGCCAGATGCAACCAGACAGGCAGAGGTCTAGAGCCTGGTCCAGGTTGTGTCAGCGACTTTTTCGCCCCGCCTGCATCCCTCTTTCCCTTTTCTGGCCTTCCTGGCTCTCCTCTGTCTATCCGTCTCTCTCTCTCTCTCTCTCTCTCTCTCTCTCGAAAACTAGGACTGGCCGTCGGCCAGAATGTTTTTATTAACTGTTCTGTATAATTAGAGCGGAGCGGATATTTCGTCGGGTCGGCGAGCAATGGCGAGGAACGACTGTCGTTTCGCGGGTGCGGGCTGCTTCATCCCTCTTATCGAGGGGAGAGGATGGGTCGCCCTCCGTTCTGCAATTTATTATAATTGGAGAAGTTTCCCAGAGGATCGCTTTGAGGGATTCGTTTGAACCTTTCCTGCTTCTGTTTCAGAGGGATCCAGATCCAGGGATCGGATCGGTTTGAGAGAGCATCGACGGAGATTCGATATGGGTCCGGTGAATTGACAAACACTTTTGGTAATGTGTTTACGCACAGGGGAGGAAACTCTCGGTTAGACCCGGGCTTTATTTTCGGCTCGATGTCCAACCGAAACTCCAGCAGAACTCTGTTCTTTATTGACGTTTGTAATTTTGACTAAATGGCCAATTGGTAATCGATTTGTTTTCGTTATTCAATTTGAAGAGGATAGAGAATAGAAGCTAATTCAAAAAAAAAAAAAAAAAGATAGAAAATGAAACCTACGTAGAAGGTTATAGAATAATATTCTGAGCAGTTATTAAAAAGTATAGAATAATTATAAGTAGTATTATAGAACATTATAAGTAAGTTAGAAAATTATAGAATAATATTATAAGTAGTAGTAATCGTTCGACAATTTTAATCATTCTACGATCGCAGTCAAATACCGTAAAATAGACGTAAAAGCAGTATGTTCACACAAAAATATGCATCGACATTCGCAGTCGAATTATCATCGACAGTCACTACTTTCGAAGCCATCGTACTTTTACCTCCACCGTTATTTGCCATGTCAGAGAATGCTCGCGGGATCCCGGCTCACCTGTCAGATCCCATTTAAATAAGACCCTTTAAATAAGTCGGTTTCGCGTTTAATTACGCGCGGTGGCGCGATGAATTTCATATCGAATTTCTTTCTTCCGTGGCTCGCGCTCCTCCGATATTACAACGAGTCTTCTCGGATAGAAAATTCAAAGGATATTATCGCGAGGAGGAGAGAGGAGTGCTCCGTTCTCTCCTCCCTGAGAAATGAAAAGAGCGCGCGCGGGGCTGGATAGAGGGAGGGTGCAAAGCGGGGATCCATTTGCAAAAATTGAATATCATTCTCAGCCATAACTTACGAAATGACGAGCGGATCTGGGAGGGGGAGGGGGATCTGTCGAAGAAGGTGGCGGAGGCTAGTTGCTAGCTGGGAAGGATTTAAAAGTAAAATGCAATCTCAGCTATGCAAATGCGGCACAAATCGGTAGGAATATGGGCGGTAATGGTGACCGATTGTGTGCGTGTTGGATCAGGGGCGTTTGCCACTTGCCGCGTTCCTTTCCGCCGTCTATTTCCCCTCTTCTTCGTTCGACGTCTCGCGTGGACACGCGTCTCGCTGCACGTTCCATCGGTTTTCTCGTTACCAATTTTTTTCACGTGAAATATCGTCCCCTTTGCCTGTCGGAAGCACGTTTCTCTTTCCTGTCCATTTTCTTGCGTAATTATTCGATCTTTGGCAGATGCAAATTTCAAGAAAGAATGGAAGGAGAAGTTGATTTCATGAAAAAAAGAAAAAAAAAACGTTTAAATTCGTAGAGAAATGTTGGGAAATTATATTCACTGTTCACTTGGCATTCAAAGGGATATGAAGGGATATCATTTGTAAAAATTATCAGACATCAGACAAAATTCCAAATATCAACCTTCTTAATTTTAAGAGGCTGTGTTCGAAAGAAACGTCGTTTTTTATTTTATCACTTTACCCTAAAATGTAAATGTTTATTATTTTTTCACGAAATACTATTTTTCGAAGGGAATTATCTCCAGCGACAAGAGATCACAGATATAAAATCCATCTACGTTCGTAACACGGAGTTACGAGGTTAAATTAGATTGGGACAGATTAAAGATAAATTAAGATAGAAGAGACTAGAAGGTTACCGTGGATTAATATAGATTACTATAGCAACACAGACGAAGCGGATCAAACGAAATCCTAAAGTACGCCGTGGCAGTACTACGTGATTAACTTGATTGCTAATGCGATCGACAATCTCCGTCTTTGTTACGCATCTTCTCAGAGATGCCGCAGCAATTTTGAAAACGATGGTAACGTTGCTCTTTCTCCTCTTTCGGTCTCGGTAGGTATCGAAAGAATCCTTTTGCGATCAGACAGGCGAGGAGACAGGATTTTTGTGTGGATTGAAAGGTACGGGCTGAAGGGATGAACATTCTTCCGAAAGAATCTTGCGTTACTTTGAGAAATTCGATGGTTTGCTCGACATCAAAGAGCCGGAAGATTAATAGTTCCGACACAGCCGCCCCAGAATGCCGTCCATAGTATTCCGATTCAGGTTTTATGCAGACGACGAACGACGAAGGATACGATCTCCCCGATAGGATCTTTTCGATAGGATCTATATTACTGCGATGGCCTAAGTTGAGTCTAACGAGGAGAATCGCGAATTCGACTGGCGCGAATCTCTTGGCGCGCTGGAGTACACGAGTACAGAAATTTAAAACGTACGCGAACACCTATCTACTTGAAGAGGAATATGTGCATTTTTAAACAAAAGTAAATTGACTCAATTCAACAAAAGTATTTTAATTTCTTGAAGTTTCATGCAATTACAGGATCTAGGATCATTAATAAAATCTACATTC
This sequence comes from Tetragonisca angustula, assembly GCA_036937485.2. Lineage (NCBI taxonomy): Eukaryota > Metazoa > Arthropoda > Insecta > Hymenoptera > Apidae > Tetragonisca > Tetragonisca angustula. Next base: position 1,178,210 of record JAWNGG020000053.1, on the reverse strand, counting down.
TGTCTAATTTCACAGAATGTTAAATATTTGCATTAAAAAACAGATTCTGATATTATAATTTGATCTTTACTGATGTAATCTATATTGATCGAAGATAATTAGAAACGAAATGTCGCGCTAAAGCAACGAATTGGTCCTTAGTCTAATTCCATATTTTCCTTTCTCTCTTTCTTCGAAAATTGTATTCTGAAGCTTTTCATCGATTTAAGAATTAACCCCTTACATTAAGTTCGAATTTTTCCAATATTTTCAATACAGAGGTACCAAATACGTGTCGAAACGATGGTAGAATACTTGTAGTGAAATGCAAAACAAATCTCTGGAAGAGGTTACGCGATAAATCACGCTGATGATCCTCGAAACGGAATATACAAAGTAGAAGAAAAAGAAGGCGAATGAAAAATACGTCATTCGTTAGCCATTACGACTCTTGAAATTAGATTCGCTTGTATATATCTGGTTGGATATTACAGCTATAAAATGGTAAATGAGAATTTGAGCTTAATGGATCTCCTCCTCTTAAACGAACTTTCTGCTTTCAGAGCAGGCCGGAAGGCAAGCGAGCCGCGGCCAGTTGAAGTTTTATCAATTATTTTATCAGACTAACGGGCTGGTCTTTTGCTCCGACGACGCGAAACAATGTAATTCGAGCAGTATTAAACGATGAGCTTGGCATACATTTAACTGCCAAGAACCGAAGGAATTTTCAATTATTATTACGTAATTACAGATCGAAGGTATTACTCGTTACAATCGAAAAACGTAGGAATATAAATGGATCGTTTCGCGAGTAACAAGATTTTCCTGACAGTCCCGAGTTGAAGACAAAGGAACTCGTCACGATGAGAGAAAGAGAATGGAAATCTTGACAGAAGAATTAAATACTAAAGCTAAAATAAAGGAAGGAGAAAAAGATTAACGGGGAAAAACCTGCATTTCACTTACAAGATCCAGTAATTAAAGTAAGTCCAATTAGAAAATGAAACATTAGAAATTGCTATAAATGTTTTAAACTTTCGAATCTCTTATCTGTAAATTCGCATCAGTTTTACTCCCCCTTCGAGAAGAAGCAGAGATATACACCTGCGAAGTTTGAAATACAAATATCTTCCCGATGTAATTTCGAAGAGGGGAAATATCAAACGCGAAATTCCGAACTACCAACTTCGTAAGTAGTTCCACGTAACCATCTATAAACCAAAGGGAACGAAAGATTTTCCCACACCCTGCCCCTCCCCTCTCTACGATTTTTCTCGTCTCGCGATACTTGATCTTGCAAAAATCTCTTTGATCAACTTTCGTAGCCAAGGATCGAGCTATTACGCGCAAGCTAAATCTTCTTGGCTCGGGGTCGGGACTCGTGTTATTTGTCAGAATGGGTAAAAGTCTCGGTGGAAGAGTAATTCTGGTTATAAGAAGCGTAACGGGAAAGATGCAAATTGTGGCAATTTATCGACGTCCGCCACGTTGAAGCACGCTTCGGTACGTACTTGTTCATAAACAGCGAGATCTCACGGAGCGGGATATCAGACTCGTATTTCTCGCGGCCCAATGTGGAGTTCGGGAAGACGCACTTACGTACATCCCTCGTGCAGAATTACGGCGGGGATATTTGCAAGAACGATATTTCTCCGTGGGAAAATCTGAGTTAATATCGAGCCGTGCAGATGTCCTCGCGTTATTGCGCAATATCTGCAAGATGTTAATCACGACCGGATCTTGGATACAGGGAGTTTGTAATGAACGGCTTCGCCCCTTGCTCTGTCGCCTCGGTTAATTTGGAATTCGTTTCGGGGACAAAACCATCGTGACGTCAGATGATGCCTGTCAGCATCGCGATGGATCGGATTTTATGAAGTTCCAGCTGATACTTTTTCGTCGAGGCTCATGTTAAATATCAGTTTTAGAGATTTAGAAATAAGATATTTTTTTTTTTTTTTAGAGAAAGATCTCCTAATATGAATTTCGAGGAAAAATTCTGACGTGAATTTCGAACATGCATAAAAGCTGAAAAATTTCAAATTTTTCGAACATCGGTCGATTATAAATTCGAAGAAACGATTTTGAAAAGTTTTCTGTTAAACATTTGCAAATTTAAAAGTTTTATCATAACTTTGGCATGTATTGCAATCATTTCCACTGGACAATTTTTATTCTTATTTGAGTTAGTAATATTCTTATTTGTCATCCGTTTCATTCATAACAGATATGATACCTGTCGCGCAACTAATCCAAATCCTGCACGGCAAAGGATAATAAGAGTAATTTCGAAATTTCATATTACTTGTAAATACATTTCAACTCAATGCTCCGTCAGAAAATATGATTATGCGCAGGAACGTGTTGCTGTGTTTCTGCTCTGTCGAAAAATAGCAAAATGGAAATTGGATTGGCCTGTCTCTCAAGTAAGGAGTTTCTATAAGCTCTCGCACTTCATTCGTTCGTTCGGGCATTTCCTACATTTTTCCGCCTTTTGTACGTTAATACGGCGCGACACTTTTAAATTTATCTTCCCGCACAGTTGCAATGACGCGAACACCAAACTGAATTCTTGGACAACAAAAGCAAGGAAAGTTCGCGAGATAACCGCGAGTTTCTGGATTCAACCTGTTAACCTTTGGTCGTTCACCCCCTGGAATAAGATAGCTTCTGCTTCTGACAGAAGCCGGCGAAAGATAAGCAATCGACTTTATTTAGAACATGTAATTAGACTGCGGGTGTTTACGAAATTTTTATATTTCATATTTCTGCGAATAAATGTAATTAGGGAAATTGCAATATATTCCAACGAATGTCTTGGAATTTCACCGCGTATTTTAGACGTTCTTAGATATAGTTTATAAATCCAGAAACACTCTAAACGTATTTTGATTTCCGAAAGTGTCAAATTAAGAATCAGAGTATACGATAACTTTGAAAATTGCACGTCGAAATACACACGACAGGTCGGAACATCTTTAGAAAGTAGCACTATAACAATCGGGTGATTTTGATAACTTTCACCAGAAGCCGACAGACTTTGTTAAGAATTAATGAAACGTAATTTTTGTTAAGAAACGATCGAAAACTACGAATCTGTGAAAGACGAGACATGTAGATGAATGAATATAATATTAAGCTTGAGCTTATTGCAACAGGTTTCTCAATGGTAATGTCACATGCCGATAAAAATCATCGACAAACATTTCGCAATTACTTGCGTCTGTAAGAAGCGAAACACGACGATACCAAAATTACGTTTCAATTTTTGCGCGATACATTTTTTTCACCGCGATGCAATCATACATCGTAGCGAACGATAAACTGCCGACGATGCAGAAAAAATCACGCGAAAATAAATGGAATTTTTAAAACGGCCTTTGCGTTCATTGGATATCTCGTAACTGTCGATTCGCGCGCTTTTTTTTCCTCGATACCTTCAATTATTTTTAATCGCAATTTCCCTTTCCATCGATGATTTCCATTCTTTGGCCCGCGAAACGAACTTAGTAAATTATCGGCGAATGTAGCCGCAAAGTTCGTCGAAATCGTTACTCGCACGAAGACGACAAAATTTTTCGGAAACGTTCGATCGATTAATATCCCACAGGCAATCCTGAACGATAGAATTAATACGAATGAGCCGGATAACTTCACGATCGTTGGATAATATCGGTTTAATGGTGATATATCTGTCACTTTCAATGAAAAAGAATCACCGACCAAAATTGACTCTCGATTGAAAGAACGAAGGTTCATTTCCACGTCACGTTAACTGACTCGAAACGCGTTTCCTTTCATGTTTGCTCCTTTACATTTTTCGAAACTTTTCTTCGAAACGAAATGACTGATTATGAGGTTGATTGATGGGCAAAGAAAAACGGAGATGAAATTTCATTGAATCGAATACTCAATAAATTTAAACGTAAGAAACGAATATGGAAAGATATTTCGTTTCAATTTCATGCTGAATTTTTTCCTCAAAGTATTTGAACTCTTCTTGCTCGTTAAAATAAAAGTGAGATTGGAAGACAATCTAAATATCCAACTAATTTTCTCACTTTGTCCGACACAATTCCTTAATCATTAAATGTATCAGATCAAGAGAGTAGAAATTTACAAAAATATCGAATGTGAATGTTTGTAGCACTACCGAGGCCGGAATAAATCAGTCTGAGTTTCCTGGTGCGGTATCGAAACGCAGGAAGCTATAACCGCTCGCATTACTTCCTCATCTCATCTGACGTCCGAGCAGCAAGCATTTTGCTTCCGCTTTGCAGAAACGCATAAATGAAGACAGACGGTATTGACGTCGTGGAAAACGACGAGAGTGGTAAACTTTCGAGGGGAAAAAAAAAAGGAAAAACACGGCAAGCCGCGTTCACTGCCGGCAAAATGACTGCAAGCGCGCGAGAGAAACGTCTCGTTTTGCAAAATGCGCGATTAAAGCGTAAACGAAATTGTGCAACGTCGCACGGACATTACATGTAAATGATTTCGGGGAATACGATTCATTTTCACGATCGCGCAACATGCAACATTCACTCGAATTTATTTCACGATAGTATCGCGATACGCAAACACCGAAATTTGGCAGTTTCTTTTCCTCCTTTTTATTGCGTGAGAAGTGTTGCTTTATTAAATTCTAGAACATGGATTCGATCGGATCGAGATATTCGTGTATAAATTCGCAGCACTCTGTATTTTTTGAACAGAATAAACCTCTTCGTATATATTTTTCTGAGAAACGAGAATAGTACTGTCAATTAAAATTTTAGCGCTATAAAAATAATATTGCCGAATGAAATGTTCATTTGCCCGAGGAATTTGCCATTGAAATTTTGAAATTTTAACGTAAATTTATGAGCGGAAGTTTAGCAATAATATATAACTTTAGGAAGTAATGAGCGGAAGTAAGTAATAATATATAATTTTTAGAGAAATTACAAAGTAATTATATATAATACGAGTATTAACGAAGATTCGGAAAATCAATGATGGCAGGGTGAAGACTATAAAGATTGATATAAATATTAATATTGAACGATACATTGTCTCAACGTTCTGTAGTTGAAATGCTAAACTGTCCTTACAGAAGTGGAGTAACGAAAAATTTCTGTCCTTCAGTCAAATATGGTAATGCTAGATACAGAAAGTTTCCACGTTATATACTTGGTGGATAACTGTAATTTTCAACGTGTGTCGCTGTCGCGACACGAAGCGAGCAAGCTCTGACAGCAGAATTCGCGTTCCATATATCAACCACAAGTAGTAAAGGTAAAGCACTGTACGACCGCCGAGAACGAGCCGCTTCATTTTCTAGCAGCTCATAAACTTTAAAATTTCGTTGTAATGTATCTCGTGTGCTGTGTTAACCTTGCCTGAAATATTAATTCTTGTTAAGCGCTGTTCTTTTATTGAAATTTTTTCCTCGTTTAATTATTTCTACCAACTGTAAATAACTATGTAGCTCGTGATAAAGTAACCCTAATAAAATAGAAATTGCTAACAACGTATATTTCTATTCAATTTTATGCGAAAGTTTGAAATCAAGTACGAGCCAGGTGAAATATGATTCAAAAAAAAAAAAAATTTTCGTAATGTCGCATTATTTACAGAGAAACATCAAACCTACTTTCAAATTACAAAATTCTTATTAGTGATCGTCGCGATTTAACAAAATCGAAAGTCTTTTCAAAGTGTTTCTTTTGAGTCTGAATAATCTATCTTCATTTTTCTTTTTTAACGGAAGAGCTATGCGTTGGAAAGTGGCAGATCTCGCGGTAAATTTGTACCCCTGGTAATCTCACCGCTATCATAACGGCGCTTATTGCGCTGGCAACGTGACCTATTAATTTAGATTTAGATTACACTCGATTCTACCGGTTTCAATTATTCACGCCTCTGGAGTGAGTAAGCATCGGGAAGGGAATCAAAATTCGTTGCTATCATGCATTGTAATTATTGATCGCGAAACATATGCGGCCGAGCTGAGTTATGCACGAGAGCAGTATTGCCTGATTATTTACAGCTGTTTCAAATCGATGCGCTAATGAGCAAGAGAATTAATTCCTACTAAATCAAAGCTACCAGTGAATGCTGTCATACAAATGGTGCTTGCATTAACTTCCGAAAGAAGTTGCCTCTTGCTATTTTGAATAAGTGCTGCGAAGTTGTCAAATCAGTTACAGAACTAACGAAACAGTAATTTCACGTTCCTCTTTGTAGATATACATTTTATTTGAAATATTTTTTCACTGACTAAAAGTTAGAGACTGAAAATGAAATTTCCATTTGCATTTGCAGAATTTTGACTTTCCATCTGTCTCGTGCACAATTAAATTTTGAAAAAAAGAGAAGAAATGAAACTATTTTCTTTCAATTCCAAAATCTTTCTCATACATTTATTAATCGATTTCCTATCATTTACCCACGCTGTTTGTCAAATTGTTTTGAAACACATTTAGCGTTCAACATCTTCCGATAACAGATTGGACTGAATTATTAACCAATCTCTCCATTCAATTCATGCAACAGAATTTCCACGTCATTGAATCCTTGCACCTATTCAAACATCCGAAACCGCTCGTATAACTTAAACCTCTTAAATATTCCCAGTAATCCTCTTTAACATAGGGATAAAGTCATTGACGTCATGCACGGTAAGCATTTAATTAGCGAAGTTCTGTTCTGTGGCCATCAACCATGGCTATAAATTCCTTATTCCTAATTCTCTATGAGATGTCGCTCGGATGCTATAAATAAAACTGATCTATTAATTATTTAAGCTTTTTATTGGTTTTACCTTTTATCTGCCTGAATACCACTCCCGTCAATTTTCTCCTCTATATTCTTGAGAAAGTATTTATGTAATATTATAATTCAAAATTATCTATGATCCAAAAATTTTAAATTTTAAATTTTAAAAGTTAGACCTGGAGGACTAGCCATAAACAATCCCATGTCCCAGGCCTAACCTTCTTTAACAGTTTATGGTACACCACTTGGGATATCTACAATTGTTGGCAACTGAAGATAGGGTCCTTTCCCAGAATTTGCTCATTTCACATTAGTATACTACATAAATTCTATAATTTAATTTGTAACCTCATAATTTCATAATCTGATCGTTTTTTTTTTTTTTTCATTCAAATCCATTGTTTGCTTCGTTGGACAAAATTTCCGAAACACGATTTGGACCTCGCGAAAAATATGTATATCTTGAAAATATGTATAGCTGTAGCTTAGCATTACTGTTATTAGACTTATCGGTTCGAATGTCACAAATATTAATTGGCCAAGACCAACTATAATACACCATTGAAAAATACCGCATTTCCGATCTATACTTCGTTCTTTTCCAATTTGTGTAGTTTGCTAGTAGGTCAGTCAATAATACCGTTCAACAGCGTTACAATTTTATCGTACGAGTCTTGACGTTAATGAGAGATTTTCATTCTACTTTCTCTCCTTTTTTTAATGTACAACCGCAGTTTAGACAGGAGTGCTCAATAATGTTGCGAATAATTCAAACGATGAATTTGAATAAGTTAATCATTAAATGAATAAAATTTTCGCTACTGGTATAAAATATATTTTACACGTAAACTGGAGACATTCTGGGACATTTAAAATTCCAAAAATCTACAAAATATTTAAAATCGTAATAAAATAATATCTAATATCTAAAATATCTAAGGTAGAGCATTTCTCATAATTTTAACAAATAAAACAAATTTTTATTTAGAATCAATTTCTTCAATTACGTACACAAATAATACACACTGATACTTTCAAAATAACGACTTAGGAATATTGTTCCTTTCAGATTTCGTATAAGGAATTTGTTGTATATTCCACGTGTACTTTTCTTCCTATATTTACGTTTTACTTTCTATTTTTATTAATGCTACATCGTCATTCTGCCGTAAATCCTGCATTCTATCTTCTACCCTCGAAACTCTTAGTTTTCCACCGTGAGTCGCAAACGTAGTTAACAAACTTATCCTTAAAACCTGGCACCCGCGAGAATTCATTTTATCCATCGGACAGAAATAATTTTAACTTTGCAGAAAATGCCGTGGGCACATACCACTCGGAGCGGTGGTGCCTTAGCTTCGCATGTTAAGGGTCGTGGCGACGATGATGGACTCGCTTGACGTTAAGTCGCCAGGATAATCCGAGATTTACACAGTCGTCTAGGCCACGATTTTCCATCGTTGTCGGTGCCGTAGCGATTATGTGGCAGGCGCGCGTAAAACCGCACGTACGCCACGGTTTGTTTAAGGTTATTGAACTTTTTTACCAGGCGACGTTCGTTCCATCGTCGTTATAAAGCTCTCGTATTTCTCTAATTTACGGTTTTAATTAAAGAGATACGCGAAGCGGTTCGTCTTAATTAAACGGCGCGCGACCAGCCTAGCCGGACAAACGAAGTAGAATTTTCTAATATGCGCAATCGCGTTGTTCGCTGCGACGACCGAGAAACCAAAGAAATCTTTAATTCACGATCCGTCACGATTCGTTTTCACGATGTTTGAAACGGAGCTTCAAACGATACTACTGGCCTAGAAAATAAGGGAAAAGACGGCGGAATCATCGAAATGGAAACGAGAAAAGAAAGATTGAAACGAGACGCTGACTTTGCGTCTTGATACTTTGCGAATTGATCGAGACAAAAGGTTGGTCGACTCAATGATGACACGGAGCGAAAAGACGCGAATGGACGATATTACGAATGGAACGAAATAAACAGGTATTCCAGGATGTACGGAATGAATGAAAAGTCATGTGGTCTGTCTATGAAACTGTTATGTGAGATGAGCAGGATTGAGAGATAAAAGAATCTGGCTGCGGTTTTTTATTTGAAAATAAAAAGTAATGGATTTTTGCACCTTTTAAATCCAGATTCTTGCGGATTAAAATTTTTATAACCTCTTTTTTTATATTATTCTTTTTAGACAAATTATTTAATGTATTTACGAAATATATTGATTTTAAAGACTGAAAAAAATCTCATTATTGGTAGGTAAAAATAATACAAATGGGTTGTAACCTACGTGATTTAAAATAAATATAAATAAAGTTTATTAATTTAGAAATTAACAGATACTCAAAAGTCGATATGGCGATGACGAAAGATATTACTCCACTCTCTCTCTCTCTCTCTCTCTCTCTCTCTCTCTCTCTCTCTTTCTTTCTAAGGTCTCGCTATTCTCTCCAGGTTTTCACTCTACCACGACCGATTCTCTCTCTATGATTCCTTCATATATGTACATTCTCGAACAACCTTCGTCCTTTGCACACTCACGCATGCATATACCCTAATCTTTTAAGCCTTAAAATTTGGATAGCTAAACCAAATATTCCTAAGCCTGGCTTTCGATGTCACAATTGTCTCGGACACGTAGCAGGCCTTATTATTGATTCTAAAGAATCACAAATACATCTAACAATACATTGTAAAGTGCAAAACACTTTACTTGTACATATATTTTCCAGATATTTTACAAAATAGGTGAATACATTTTACGATCTCGAAAAAGTGTCATCTGCGACAAAAAATTCAAAATTAAGTGGCTCATCGCTATTCAGTTTTCCATTATATGAATTGATCTTGACAATAACAAAGATTCAAACTTTCATTTAACTTGGGGGGATACTAATGAAATTATATTTGCAGTAATTTGATTTGTTGGTAAAAATGAAAGTAGTAAAGTAGAAAAGTATTTGTATAATATGAAAAGAAATATTTTAAGAAAATAATAAACCTAGTAGTAAAAGAATTTCTTTGGTCTCCCTCTAGAGGATAATTTGCAAAATTCCGAAATTAGTTGCGACTGTTGCACAAATTTCAAAGAATAGGTGAGAGTACAAATTACTGTATTTGTCGAGAAATTCAGACATTGGTGAAAAGAGCATGTGAGATTAGATAAACTCTGGTGCTAATTTAGCGACGACTAGTAAGCATCTCCGTGGGTACGATACAGCTTAACTCTCGGTCGCACATAAAATCTTTTGTCGCCTTTTATTTTCACCTTTCTTTTCTACGTTGCAAGAGAAAAAACCAAATAACAACCAAACAAACAAAAAACAGAAATTATCTGCAAAATAGCGTGGATCTGTCATGGTTGAGACAAATGCTGCCATCGTTCGTGAGGATCAGAACTAAAGTGCCACGTTGCCACACGATTTGCTCTATAAAATGAAATGCCCATCATTTTTTGGAAGAAATGAAATTGAAATTGTACGTGATACAATAAATTTTGATTAGAAATATTGTATGAAACATCAATTTTTAATTAATATATTAAGATTTTGTCAGAAATTAACTACTACAAACCTATCGATTAACTTATTACTCTCTCCCTGTAGATCATTATTTTTAAGTAAAATTTATGATAGAATTATTATTTTGATGCAACAAAGTATCGTAATTAATGTGGTCAATATAAAATATCAAATAATATAGAAAAATACTTTAATTTTTGTATATATCATTTGAATACGTGAACCTTGTAAATATTAATTATTTTACAAATAAATATGTCGCCCAAGTTGAGAAAAATAATGCATACAGTTGCGTCCTCTTTTTTATACAATTTATATAATATTAAATTTAATATTTTTCAATATATAATATTAAAAATTCTAATGCTTCGGATCAATTGCTTAAATAATTTACATGCGATGAAATCATGTAACGGTGTCTAGATAACAATAATGTACAACAATAGTAACAATAAAAGCATGTTCAACATGAAAGTCATAAATCATGCAGTTTAAAGAAGCCCAACTCAACAGTGCAATTACTTTACATGCAACAAAACATGTTATCTGTAATTCCTCGCAATATTTATGATTTAGAACGTATTCTTTGGAGAATGATGTTAATTATTTTTAGAAAGTTCGAGATACGTCAGAAGATCAGAAAGAATAATTTTCTATCTGCACTCATTGTTACTTTTAACCAGTAGGCATTCTTGTATTTAAGCTTATATCGCGCCTGTCTGAAACAATTATTCTTCATGCGAGTTTATTAAATTATTATATTATTAATATCGCAATAGAATTTTTATTAAGATATAATAGTATATAATGAAATAATCTGTAAATTTGTTTCTTAAATAGTTGAAATGTAAAATGTAATTCATTTCCCACTGCACCCTCCAGATGGCGCTCAATTCTACCAGAGAGTCAGGTTGCAGTATATCTATATGCTGGGTTCTTCGTGCTTAAAACTATAAGGGAACGCCATGTTCGTACAGTAGGTGGTTTGATGCGGGCGTGTAAACGTGTTGTCTACTTATTTTCAAATACTAACATTTCATTATTTATTTACACGATATATCGCGGTACAAAGTGTTCCGTGCGTGGAGTGTGTTACGTTCGATGCTGCAGTTGATTGAATTTTCATCGATACATGGAATAATCTGATAGACGCGAGTGATTTTGTGACTTATGGACCTTCTTTCCCTCTGGATTCTTCACCTCGTAAATTGTTTACAAGTTCTTCATGCTGCCTTGCAATTAAATAGAGCTCGTAGAACGTATTACTCGCGTTAGGAGTACAATTTCGTTTTCAGAAATTGTCGGCAAGCAACGGATGAACGTGATGCATCTTTACTAGAGGCATTTGCACGTTTTATAACCTGACAACACGTTCAAAGTTTTTCCATCCCTATCATGTCATTTCATCTTTGACGAAGTATTAAGTGGTACGTATCCAAGCAATGCATAGCGTTCGTATTCCCGCATGTTCCCGATCACGTGTAGAATGTTCAAAGGGAAAATTTCGCGCGACCAAAAATGAATCACCGATAGTATCTGCGCATTTTGTAAAATGTTCGACGTTCTTCTGAAAATAGTCTCAATTTTTTACTCGTCTTTTTTCAGGATTGTGTTTCTCCATCATCGTTTAATCGCATTCCTGCACAAGTTTTCGCACACTTTTGTATTAACTTCTTTGTTTTTATATAATGTTGTAAAAAATTTTGTTTTTTATAAATTGTATGTAAATGTCGATATCCAAAATGGTTTAAATATGATAAGTTTAACTCAATGTTTTATAGTTGCTATTGTATCAGATATATTTGGTTTATGTCTGTTTATATTACCTGTTGTATTGGGAAACATGTGTAGAAATAAGATTTCATTGAAAAACAATGTGTAATAATTATTTATTAAATTTATGTAATGAGATCTATTTTCACTTTGTGTACTATTATTTTCTAAAGACGTTATTGTTTTCCTATATTAGGGAGATATTCTAGTATGATGAACAATTTTTTTATACTTCTTACAAATTTTTTTAGTAAAATGATATTACTATAAACTATATTCCTACATATTTATTTCTGATGTATGATCACTAAATTTTTGTTGAGTTTCAATTTCTGGTATGAAAGAAATATTTGTAGATGGTTGCGATGATTTGAGTCATTTTGCTTATTAGAAACACAAAAGTTCAATTGATTCTTAATTAAAAAGAAAGAAAAGTATTAAAAAATGAAGAAATGGCAGCATTTGGAAAAGTTTTGATTTCTCTGATAATCTTTTATCTTTAAGAAATTATAAAAATTAGAAAAAAATATGTTTTGACTTAATTTTGGTATTTGCTATATAAATACACTGTAAAGACATACAAAATCTGAGCTCAATCAGTACAGTAGTTTTTAAAATATGGCAACTATTTTGAAAAACATGGTTTTGATAAAAACCCATTTAAAACTTTTAAACTCTTTTCACATAGAGATGTTACTTACTATTAATCTGTCAATATATGTTTCTAAAGTGTTGTAGTTTTGATGCATACAAGAAAAAAAAATCAATTTTTCAATTGTACTAAAATATCTCCTTAATGTAATTATTCCTTGATATCAAGTAACGTTACTGAAATGATGCTAAAATAATAAATGTACGTTGCATATAGTTCATTGTTTATATAATCAAGTTTTTATTAATCTGTGCATCAGTTTGTAAGAACTTTAAGCATTCTAAAATCAATTAAGTGAAATTGTCATTTCAGATTTGAGACAAGTTATTGAATGTCAAAATGTGGTCATCCCAAGGTAATAATTCAAATTCAAACAACTCATCCAAGGAAGAAAAAAATTTGCGTACATTAGGCATGACATCTGCTATTAGTGTAGCAGAACCTAAGCCTAGTGATTTTACTAGGACAAATGAATTAAAAGAGGCATTAAAACCCTATAATGTTTTTGAATCTGAGGAAGAACTGAATCATAGGATGGAAATTTTAAGGTACTTATTTTCATACTTACGTTGTATAATATTGATATTGAACACTACTAACTGTACATTGTGTTATTTGTTATGTTTCATCAGCAAATTAAATGCACTGGTGAAGCAGTGGATACGGGACACTAGCATTGCCAGAAATATGCCACCCAATGTAGCTGAACAAGTTGGCGGTAAAATATATACTTTCGGTTCATATAGGTTAGGGGTACATCACAAAGGTGCTGATATAGATGCCCTGTGTGTTGTACCACGTCACATCTATAGGTCGGATTATTTTAGCTCATTCTTTGAGTTACTGAAAATGCAAGAAGAAGTTACAGATTTAAGGGTAGGTACTTCAGATAATATCATATAATTGTATCATTAATTGTCACACAGTAAGTAACACAATTCACAATTGGAGTTATTACTAGTTGATTAATGATAAAAATCTCTATTTTAATATATCAAAGATATATCATACATAAAATGTCTAATGAATATTTAATAATTACCTATATTATTTAATATATTTTAGGCAGTGGAAGAAGCATTTGTACCAGTAATAAAAATGAATTTTGATGGTATTGAAATTGATATGTTGTTTGCCAAACTGGCACTTAAAGAAATTCCCGATTCAATGGTTAATATTTGATTTAAAAATATTTATGTAAATATTTCCCCTTCTTCTATATCTAATATTGTATATCTAACAAATTTTTTCATATATGTAGGATCTTAGAGATGATATGCTTCTTAAAAATCTTGATCAAAAATGTGTAAGAAGTCTTAACGGATGTAGAGTAACAGACGAAATATTACGTTTAGTACCCAATATAGAAAATTTTAGACTGGCACTTAGAGCTATCAAGTTATGGGCAAAGCGTAAGATGATATTCCATCTAATTTTCCTGTGTCATGAGATAAGACAAGTGTTTCTAATATATATAATGCTTTGTATATTTATTTTTAGGACATGGAATATATAGCAATGTATTAGGGTATCTAGGCGGTGTATCTTGGGCAATGTTGGTTGCAAGAACATGTCAACTTTATCCAAACGCAGTCGCAGCAACTTTAATAGAGAAATTTTTCCTTGTATTCTCACAATGGAAATGGCCACAACCAGTTCTTCTAAAGCAACCTGACAATGTTAATTTAGGTTTTCCCGTTTGGGATCCAAGAGTAAGTATTATTTCGAAACATATATTTTTCTTGTTAAATTATGTTATATACTATTAAAAATATTTTAATTCAATTCTTTTTTGAAGGTGAATATATCAGATAGATATCACTTAATGCCAATAATTACGCCCGCGTATCCTCAACAAAATTCAACATTCAACGTGTCGGTGTCAACAAGAACTATTATGCAAGATGCGTTTGAGAATGGACTTTCCATAACGGAAGAGATTATTATGGGGAAGGCAACGTGGGATAAGTTGTTCGAACCTCCAAATTTCTTTGGCAAATATAAGCATTATATTGTACTGTTGGCAAGAAGTTCAACCGCCGAAGACCAACTCGAGTGGTGTGGGCTTGTCGAGTCAAAAATACGACATTTAATAGGTAAAATATTGAATACATTAAGTACATTCAATTAAATTATATGGATATGATAAAATCCTTCGATGAATGTACATTAATCAATATTATAGCATACGAGATGTTATACAGAAATATTAATCGAACGATCATGTAAATTAAGTAATTTGTAAATAAAAATGTGAATTAATCGATGACGCTTACAAATACTTAAAAGTCAGCTATCTTGTTAGTTTGAACATAAATTAAAACAGGTTACTTTTATTGTTATATAAATTATTCGAGTTTTTTATATTCTTCGTATCATAAATTTATACACTTTCCACAGGAATAAGCAGACTTCAAATCAGTGAATTTATGTCTATTCTAAAAACATTGAATGTTCATTTTGTTGATGTTACAGTACTAATAAACCTTTTAAAAATAGGTACATTGGAAAGGAATCCACACATTACATTGGCACACGTAAATCCGGAGGCATTTCCGCCGTTAGAACCAGAACCAGAAGGGCACTGCTCTATGTGGTTTATCGGTTTGCTATTTGCCAAAAGCGAGAATTTAAATATTGATCTAACGTACGATATAAAATCTTTTGTGGACTCAAGTAAGTATATTATAACACGTGTAATTAAATAATTTAATTTCGTCAACTACTTCTATATATCTGTAAATATATTAAATTATAGTTCTAAGGCAAGCAGAACAGCTGAACATGTTGAAGGAGGGTATGTGGATCGAAGTAAAACACGTGAAAAAGAAGGATCTTCATACTTATGTATCTCCTAGTTTGCTTAAACGGGAAAGAAAAGTACGGGTTAATTTTATTTTTCTTGTTTGCATAAATATTGCGCAAATATTAACGATTCTTTTCTTACAGATTTCCGGAAATATACATAAAAATGGAAATATTGCTGGGAATGGTAACAATGGTGGTGTTTCTCCACGAAATCAAGGAGATGTGAACAGCAGGAAAAGATTATCCGATCAAAACATAGACACGTTCGGGAAAAAACGAAGAGTCACCGATAACGAACAACAAGTAACACATGTATGTATTGGAAATATAATTTGACTAAATATTATATATTAGAATAAAAATAATTAAATCAATAATTATGATAATATATTCACAGGCAGATGGATCGTTAGTGGTTCAATCTTGTGGCGAAGACAGCAATTCCGGATTTAGCTTGGATGAATACAAACAAACATTGACAGCTACTAAGGATGTAAGACATTGTACATATAATGAACAATAATCATCATATATCAGGATTAGGTAACTACATATAAAAATAGAGCATAGTAAGACTGTTTCGGATTCGTTGGAGAAGAAATTATTTTTTATTAATTGGGGTTGTGCGGAGGTAAGGAGCGGAGAGTGACAACATTATCGATGTGATTAGTTTATTTGCAATGTTCCGCTTCTTTCTCTTATTTTGATTTCTTAATAGTTGAGAAACAAGAATAATTTTAACTTTTTCGTTATTCAAAATGTTTTAGGAGGGGCCTACTGGTGCATCTACAGTAGCACAGGAAGGATATGTTTGCACTTGATCACTGCAGGATTACTACCTCAAATCGATCCATAGATGCTCCTCTGGGCCATCTAGACTGTAATCACTTCTCATGCAACCATCCACTGCCTACTGTAAGTCCCCCCATTTCCTAAAAACAAAGCAACGTCATGCGTTGAAGAACATTATCTATTGGAGTCAATCGATGCACGACTGTATGACGAACGCTATAATTTTAGTATTTATGAACAACATCAACAGTCAATGGGAACAATTATGCCATGAACGAATGATTGTGCCAGTGTCTGTGATGTTACTTTTTTATCGTAAATCGCGTTGGTCATATTGGGAGGTCATGATTGAAGGGCTAGTAGTAGCAAAACATCACTAAATCTCTCTAAGATTTATAATTTTATTTTTATATTTCATTTTGTACATATCACTTATAATCATTTTTATCCACAAAATTATTAAAACGAAAAAAAAGGAAAAAAAAGGAAACTATGGAAAAGGAAAAAAGATAAAAAAGACACAGTGTTGGATCTAGAAAGATCAGAAAGACAGTTCGTGTCATTACGCTAAAATGCGAATAAGTAAACAATATTTTGTATTAGACTTGATGCTTCTATTAGGATTTTCAGTAATGAAAAGAAAGAAAAAAAGAAAAAAAAACGAGAAGTACGAGGTTTTCGATGTTTCGGAGGTGAAACATATTCTTGTATAAAACGCATTTCTTTAATGCATAAATAGATAAAAGATTTAAAAAAAAAGAGCAAGTATATTTAAGTTGTAAATAATTAATACATTATTATTTTCGGTGTAAATTACATGAAACAATCTATCTTCTTAAGTCTGTAAAAATATAACCGCAGTACGATAGTAGATTTTAGTTTCTTCTCTCAATTATTTTATAATATCCCTTAGCTATTTATACTATCTATGCTAAAGGAGTATCTCTCTCCCATTGAATATTAGTTGTTGTATGAACTCGATTCTGACACATACAGCATTGTTTATATTTCTCACGTATAGAATGTCTAAGAACAGAAAAAGTTATTTTTTTCTTTACCGTAACCAGTCGAGTAACAAAATGAAAAATCACCGGCACTGGCATAACAGATTGAATGTTTCATTTACAGAAGAATCGTTGATTGTAGCATTACTAGATTCGAGTTGATAGATTACTCATAGTAATAGTCTGTAAATGAAACATCTATGAACAAGCCATTGACTATCTTTGTTAACGATCGTGTTACGTTAAACGATGTTTTTCGAATGGAGAGCTTTCATTCGCAGAAGTTATAGCTTTAACAATGCAACACGGGACTGGCATCTGGATTCTGATTCGAATCATCAATATCACCTGTTGGTGAGTTTTTTTTCAGATGTTCGATTGTTTTCAGTTCCCTTTCAGTTTAGAAATTCTATCCTGTAATCATCTCCCCGATTCTATCTCTTTTTCTTTTTTCTTTCTTTTTTTTTTTTAATCATTTTATTATTACTCTCCATTTACGAATTACCATTGTGTTAAAGGCATGTCGATTAACACGTCTCGAGGTGTTTGATGTTCACTCTTTAATAATAAATAATATTATATGTATAATAAGTATTACATTGAAACGCATAGGTTTATCTCAGGAACTAAGTATTTGCAGGGTAACCACCGCATACAAATTGCGACCATTTTGTATCGATTTATACATTAATATTGCGACAAAAATTAAAAATTATTTCCACGCATCCATATAATTATTATTCATTTCTTTCCACACTGTATCCTATATCATTTCTATTCAAGTCCGTTTGATGTACGATTATTTCAATACTCTGCGAATACTGTAGTTAATTCTATTGAGATTAGGGACCATTTCGTTGTTTGTACATATTCGTCGTAATCTCGAGATCATCTCTTTTTCTTGTGCGGCTTCTTCTTTGCTCGTTTATGATTTACGTTGCGTGAATCGAAGTATAAATGTATAGTTGAAAAATTAGAATATTATATGAAATAATTTCCCTTCTACTATTTCTTTTTTCTTCGTTATAATTATAGTCAAGTTAGATTCATGTATGATACGTAAGCATTATATCAACATTATTTATACCGTATCCTATCATTTCGTTATGTCGTTCATTCTCGGATTTGTTTGTTCATGTAACGCGAACATTCGAGATTTTTTACACGTCTAGGTGAATGTACATAAAAGTTTCGACAGTTGAAGGTGATCGATTTAGATGTAAACCGATGAAAAGTTTTTTTACGGAGGAAATATCGACAATCTACATTTCCGTTATCAAGAATATTATTTATTCTGCTATTTCGTGATGAGAAATTATTCTATCTGTAAATATTTCATTCCGATGTAAGAATCAATCTCGATTCAATGGTCGAATTGAATTGCACTATACATTTGATATCTGAGAAAAAGAAAGAAAGTTATTTATAATGTTACGATTAATAGCTTTCTTTGTAGCCTTTATTATCGGCCGATTTTAGATTTGTGTCAGGTGTAACAGAGATCTTGTATAACAGGGAGTGTTATATTTGTAATATTATTTCGGACTTTCAGAAATTGTCGTTCATATGTCGTTAGTAACGAGAAGATTTATATTTTCTTCTTTCGCTTTCTTAATCTGTTTAACTCTGCTCATTCGTTAGCTTTAATCTCCATTTAATGTCATTAACGAAATAGATTTTTATCAAGTGTAACAACCGCAGTTTCTTTTATGTGAAATAAACCTTTCTTCTTCATTAAAAAATACTTCAAATTTCACAGTGAAAAATGCTACTTACAAACCTAGCTATTACGAACTATTACAAACCTAGCTACAATGATCTTGGCTAGCTACTATTTCAATGTTGTACCTAAAAGAATACTTTGTTGTGGTTAATCGAAACTATAAAATATTGTCGCAGTTTAACTTGCTGTTACTAGTCTAATAATTGCTTGAAAAAAAAGAAGAAAGAAAACTGATCCTAAAACAGTAATAAAATCGTGAAAAGAGCTCGCATAATATGCAGAGAAGTGCCTCATAACATATACCTACATTTTATATTTAATCGACAGTTTAAGAAAGCCCACTATAACACGATCTACTTTGAGAGTTATGTTCGTTCTGTTTGCTTATTACTGTACTAATTACGGTACGGTTGTACTCATACCATCATTGCGTGATCTATTTACAACAATTCCAATGTTCCTATTTTTTTCTTTTTTTTCAATTAGAACGAAGAATATGCTCAGTTGTAACCTTTTCTCTTATAAATAAATTAAAATCCACAGTTATAGAGAAGGTCACACGTTCGTATAAAAATTTATGTTCTTTTCTTATTTTTTAACCAATACCAAATGTTTCTCGGTTGCTCGTTTGCATCTGTTAATGAATCTGATTTTTTAATCGTCGCTCTTTCCATAGACCGAAAAATGTAAGACGCGTTATTTATATCTAAAGAAAGGACTAGATTTTGCGTAGAAAAAGTTGTTTTAGTTTCCATTCTTCGAGTTCAATTAACTTTCTTCTACTCTTCTACTCGTTCGATCAGATTAGTTTTCGTGCAATACGTAAATTTCTAGGAGTTACCGATCGATTTTTCGATTAAACGTAGCGATAATCGTTTGGGAAAATTATTAAACTTGCATACTTGATCAGAAAAGGGGAAAGTTACGATTACAGAGACGACATTTTATTTGAAAAAATACACGTTTCGCGAAACCAAGCGTGCGCTTGTGCGAATCAGCGGTTTAAGAAAACCTAAAGGATCAACGTAACCAAGCTTTTGTATTTTTTCGGACAAGATCATATCTTTGATCGGAACTTTTCCATCGCTTGTTGATAATTCCGTTCCGAAATTAATTTCACGAAGTTTGAACGCGATCAAAGATTTTTCGAGCATTTTTTGCAATACAATTAGATTAAAAAAAGAAGAAAAAAAAATGGCAGCTAGCGACGCTCAATGAAGATGCTCAGGAAACAATTTTCTATGATTAAATCGTATCGTAATATCAACGAATTCTATGGAATAACGAGAAATTTATATTCGACGTAATATATTTTCAAATAGTCCAGACTTTCCTCGTCGTAGAGTATTTTCGTTCGACTGTATTAGTTTTTAAAAATTTCGCAATAGCTTTGGAATTTTCGTTGTTTCTTTGTCAATTATTTTCTTGATTCACACTAATGTTATTATTAATACATTTATAATAATTAAAAAAAAAAAAAAAAGGAAAGGAAAAGAAGCAACACTGTACTTTCCAGTAGCCAATTTACTTATTATCATAGTTATAATGATATAGTAATTGTGATTTTCTTTAATATTATTATTATTATAATTATAATTATTATTACTATTATTTGGTTCTTTGCTATCAATATAGCCGTTATGCGAAGAGCTAAACTAAAACGCAAATTGTCGTACATTATTATTGTACATTCAACATCATCTAACGAGGGAGATTGAAAAGAAAATGCGATTGAGGTGATCACTATGAATAGTATCGTGAAGTTTCACACAATACTATCGGGCAGATCAATATAAGAAGTGAACATCAATATTATCCTCGCGCGTAGTAAGAAACAAGTGCAACAAATACCACGTTCTTTCGTTACCTAAGACAAAAGAAAAGGACAAAGAGAAAAGGACCGAATGAGATCGTGCATTCGAACTCCATTCACGTATTTGTTTCTTTTTTTTCTTCGTTCGAAAAACGTCAGACATGTCTGTAGCACATTCTTGTGTCCTCGATCAGTTCTCGAGAACGTCGTGTCGTCTCTCTCCGTGTGCCCGGCGCGACGTTCTCAAATCGACGAACCGATAAAACGATTGAAGCAAAAAAGAAAAAAAGAAAAAAAAAAGGAAAAACAAACGGTGAACGGCCGCTATTCGTTACGTGCACCTCTTGTACAATAGACACGAATGAAAAAAAAGAAAAAAACGAGTAAAAAGAAAAAAACCGAAAAATTCGAAAAAAAAAACTGCTGAAGGCAATGCTAACTTTATCGGTAAGTTTGCGAAACGTGCAAACTTCGAAGGTTTCTCTAGTAGAATCCTTCTCGGCCGTTGTCCTGTACTATAATCCTCTCTTTTTCTTTTACTCTTTCTCTTTCCCTATTTCTCGCGAACACGTCGCGAGAAGACCAAGAACGAACAAGACGTTTAGCGTGAACACACTAACTCACTTTCCATTCACACACAGAGGACAGCGCACACGAATACACGCGCATAGTTAGAGATACACACAGATAGAATTTCGTACACGGACACAAACACAGAAAGAAAAGGACCTCGTGGCACAGGCGCATGATTTTATATATGGAATATAATTCTGGGAGGGAGGTAACCACGAATGCGAGACTGCGTGTTAACATGTGAAACGTGTGAGTCATTTTTGTCTGAATGAAGAAAAAAAGAAAGAAAGAAAGAAAAAAAAAGGAAAGAAACAGCATCGAATACATTACCATGTGTTTATGTGCTCGTACACTGTACACATGGCTGTCGCGATACACCGACACACGGTCCACGTTTCTAAAAAGAAAAAAAAAAAAAATGTCCGTGCATGCTGGTGCGAAATGGTATGGAACCAATTTTTTTTTTTTTAGTGATCGAGAGTCGTACGTACGTATCACGGTCATACGACACGCACGTTGAAATTCCTTTAGGTTGTCGATACACTGACGAAGAAGCCGTTCTTTGTCGATGACTCAACTTTGAGAAACGAAAAAAATCACAGGACATTTCCGCGTGAGGAAAGGGCGGGAACAAGCAGTTCTCGAAATCGTGCTAAACCGTATTAAGTCAACTCTGCTGGGAAACACGAGCCCTTAAAATAATCGCCATCACAGTTAAATCAAACGATTTGTTAACTATCGTTTCACCCTTTCCAGTTTAATTTTCGTTTCTTTACATTTTGTGTCTTTTTTTTTTCTATTTTGCATTAAACGCGGGTTTATCAGTGCAGCGTGTCTCTGTTTGACCAAGACGTCCACAAGATTCGGCCGCGGCATCGCTAAGAATTCGCCTCCATACCATCGTGCACGAAGCAAGCACACACACACACACACACACACACAAAAATACACACGCATACACACGTCGCGGCCGTGTATCTCTGTTTCTGAAACGAAACGCGTGCAAAAGTTCTCTGGTCTCTGTTTCTTTTCCGTGTTTGACTGCGAGTAGCCCTCGGGAAGATCGGCCGTGTCTCTCCGGATCGGCGTCAGAGGTACACGACGATGCACACTGTTACTTAAGTTTCTGCCACTGAAAGTGTACACACACCGTGCTGTAACCGTGCGAACGTGGCGAATCGCGCGGCGAAAGGAGAGAGAGAGAGAGAGAGAGAGAGAAAGAGAGAGAAAGAGATCGGTGTATCGTGAAGGCCGTATGCGCGTTAGCTGTTACTCCATTCGTAGGATCGAGGTCGTTGTAAAGAGATAACACACGACAGCAGGGTCCACGTGCTTCGACCTGGCAATAGGGACGATTATTTACCGTGAAGCACGAGTTATATGCATAATTTGTATCCGCAGTTGTACACTCTGTATCTTTCTTGAATAAACTGAAATAAATTTTTCTTTTAATTCCTTCAGCCAACACGCCCCGGTGCTCGACGACGATTTGGTAGAATGACACAACCCGAGACAGACCATGATACATACGCGTAGATATGCTTTTTGGGGAAATTTTATGTTTTCAAATATATGTATTTATCAAATGTTCGTCATTTTGTACAAATACACGAAATATCCAAAGTAGAGACTTTGTCTAGCCATGTTCATAAAAATATATAAACATTCGCAGTTTAGCTAGATGGATCGACACCCAAGTGACTCTCTTCCACTTGAAGGGGCAAAATTTATTTTGATCGATTGAATTTCTGTAGTCATTCTATCATGTCGACGTCGACGTTTGTTCATTTCTGACCTGACACTTATCCTTCCATTGACAATTGTCGATTATTACGTCGAATTGGCACGTAATACGTAAATTGGCAGATCCAGTGTCCGCGCGAGGCGGAATTATGATTTGAATGTACCAAAGAAGTAAGGTACAACATTGTATGACGTATGACTTCTGAATCTGAATTCTGAGTCATGGAACATCAGTATCGCTAATTTGTAAGTCTAAGATTTCAACTGCATAACGACTTTTCAGCGACTGACTCTTTTTGATTCCTTACTTCTCACGACGTTTGGATTTTTCTTGTTACTTGAACCTTGATCTCACCTGACCTTGCCGTTTATAATAAAACTGAACATACCACTAAAACTACTGAACTACAACTAAATTCTCGATACTACAATACGTAGTTTAGTTGTAGTTCCAGTAACGATTTAATCCTTCAGGGACAAACATCAAATTAATTTTAAACTATTAAATTTCATAATTATAAGCCAACTCAACGTGTGTCATCATTTGGCTATTAAAATCAGCGTTAAACTTACCTAATTATTATTAATACAATTTAAATGCTATCAGACATCGTCTTTGAAGAGCTAACGGAGAGAATCAAAGAAGTTGAGAAGGGTTACGAAAGAGAGATGGCTCGTTTATCACAGTAGGAACTTGTAGTGTGTGCGTTTACAATAAGCGTTACATTTAATATCGAGGAATAAAATTTTACTCGTCGTTTCTATGTTTCTATGTTTCATTATAAAGTCGAGTCGTGTATGCGCGTATATAATTGACAATTGATCGAATAACTTGTTTCGTTTGATAAATTCAACAAATTGAGCTGGTCGTTGCGATTAATTAAATGATACTCTTCAAAACGGACAGATAAGCCATTGATGCTTTCATTATCTAGAAATAAATCGAAATACGAGTAAATTATACAGCGAAGGAGGAAAAGTTTAGTGCAAAGATTTCGCAATGTTTAGTGATATTTCGATCGAGAAGTAACTTACAACGGCGAACGTCTCCAAGGAAAACACGTAGAACTTGCCAGCAGTGAGATACGATGGCTTTTGCGATCGAGCAATGGAAAATATCAGAGATCGTACATACTGTTCTGGCAGATCGTACCAATTCATGAAATAGCAAGCTGCTTGCACTTCGCTGCTCTGAAAAACGCAGAATTAATACATCTGCTGAAATTGTACGTCTTTTAACAAGCAAGCAATGCTCCGGTGCATCTTAATTTACAGCTAATTTGAATTATTTATGTAGCACGAAAAAGATCGAAGCAAATAAAAATATACGCGTTTCTCCCTTCTTCGATAATTACCTCATTGATTAGACACTCCCCCAGGAAACAGTAGCAGAACGCCAATAATATAACAGCGCAAGAGTAGATTATAAAATGTATGGTATTCATATCTTCTCCCGATTCGGTTGTCTATAAAATAGTTTTCTGCGTTTATTAAACTTTATTTACTTAGCTTGGAACGAAGCTCGGTTCCTCTCGGTTAATAAATTGTAATTTAGCATGCAGAGTGCATTTTTACATCGATCGAGGAATTAAAAAGGAAAGAGGGCGAATCAAGTGCAAAGAGTGACGATACATAATTCTGTCATTTACCGTGAGCAATTGGTAGACTACGACGCACAAAGAGAATATTAATCCTAAGGTCTGTATAAACATCAAAGAACTAAATGTCTCTGCTAAAATGTTCGCCAGTCTGCAACGAATATCAGTACTGTTCCAACATTCTTCCAAATTTTTTTATCGAACGAATTATATTACTTTTTTTTTTTTTAATTACGACTCACCGTAGAAGTTCGGTGTGCCGTTCAACGAGTGCTCTCATTTCTGGAAAATATATCCGCGGCTCGACATCGATGTTCCTGACACGATGCGCCACGTTTGAAAGTTGGCCACATAGGTGAAACGTTAACGTCACCAGAAGACTGTCCGCGCCGGTTGCGCCGATTGTTAACATCATGCTCGTTGGCATCAAGTAAACGCAGAATAAAGCGTACGATCGCACCCCCGTCACCTCGTAGATGTTTTTCACTTTCATCGGTAACTCGTAAGGAAGCGTGCAATTATTGAATTCTGCGAATTGACGCGACACGTTAGTAAAGATCGAATCCAACTGATGGAAAACTAACAGCTAATCTCCTTTCGTTTCGATGGAATCTTTGAAAAATCGAACATCGACGTTCAAAAATTTTTTCTTTCTGTTTTGAACAGTGTTTAACAGCAAAATAGTTGTTAAATAATATTTTCATTATTCGACGTGCTGTGTATATAATTCCTTAGTCGTAGATTTCATTTATTTTCTAAAATTTCGCTACCGCGCGAAATGGAGTATTCACAGAGTATTCGCTTTCAACTTTTCAATCTCTTTTTCTTTCTTGGCAAGTTTCGTGGCAAGTTTAAATGTCGAATAAATTTTAATTGAACTTTAAGTTGAGGAGTTATCGATTACCGTATTTTTACAACGATACTTATAAAAGATCTTTCAATCTCTCTTTTTCAGTCTTTATGCTACTTATCGAAAAGAAAGAGAGGGAGGGGGAGGGGGTAGACTGTAGAAGAATATCGAGTACATAAATTCTTAACGTTTAACTTGGCCGTGGAACGATCGCGAAAAAAGAAAATTACGACGTCGGTGGTCTTGCGGAACCTTCGACAAACTGTGACAGCCCCGTAAAACGTGACCGTTTTGTGTATCGTAAAGGAAGTACTTAACCATCGCTTCGGTACACCATAAAGCTGCACACGCGAGGTAACTGTACGCGCGATCATATGAATACGGATATCGTATGCGTTTCCTGGATCCGAGCGATAAAGTTCGCATTAAAGTCTTGATTTATCCCGCCCTGAGTATTCGCGACGCGTCGATAATACCTGCTAGCTTAATAAAACAGCCACTTTTACCGCTTTCTTCGCTCCGCGGGTTTTAACTATGTCACGACGCACGAACCTAGACTTGAACTCTCGTGGAACGTTGAATACTAATTCTTGGATTGTCCTTCGATTTAATGACGCTGGAATGACGTGCCACGCACGTCGAGAATTGTTTTGTCCCAAAATTGCGACATTTCCTCAGTTTTTAAGTATATTTAAAGTAAAACAAAATAGACAAAACAAATAATAAATTTATCGATAATTTCTGTCCAGTGACATCATACCGACGAGTTTGAAAAGAAAGCGACGAATTGTTGTATACGATTCGGTCACTCGTTATGGTCCGCAATCAGTTGGCCAGCGCAACTGGTTGATCTTTATGTCGATTGTGTGCTTGGTGAAACTAGCTTGAAGCGCAAAAATATCTACGAGATTCCTACGGACACACTTTCTGTAAATTGCATGTCGAGATGCAATCAAGAGTAACGAAATTGATCTGTCGATTGATCTTTCAACCATTAATAAATTACCCTCGTTAATTTCATCCTGCGTTGAGTGTGTAAGCCACCAATGGTGTGCACCAATGTCCAAAACTTCATCGACCGAGAGAATCACCCCATTATCTCGGCGACTACAGATCCGAACGACTCGGCGAGTCAGAGATCGAACTTACTCGATAAAGCACAGCTGACGATCGGCTTGGAATAAAACAAGGTGGGTACGAAGAACAACGACAAGGCCGACGAGGTGGAAAATAACGTGGCGGCCACGTTATACCAAACGACCGTTCGCCTTTCCTCCTGCGATCCGTACAATCCTCTTTCCACGTCCCTTTTCACGACCGTCAGCAATGGTAGCACGAGATGCATGTTCAGCCGGAACATCACTGCCTTCAGTATTATCAAGATGGTCGGGAACGACAGCGTGATGTTTTTCAACGTCTTCTCAAGGTCGTGGATATTCTGCAGCAGCGTCACAATCTCCAGCCAGGTGAAGATCACGACGTACGTAATGTAGAAGAAAAATCGGACGTCGTTGCGATTATCCGGCCATAGGCCGGATAAGCTCAACAGCCGCTTGCTCCACGAGATCACGTTCTCGTCGTAGAACAGTTCTACGTACGACAATATCGGTTTCCTCATCCTTGAACGAGCGTGACAGCTTGACTCTTAGCTCGAGGACTGGTACCAGTATCGAGCCGCGAACGATCGTTGGTCTCTTTTTCCTCAAGTGTCGCGTATAGTGCAATTTGTGGCTTTTGGGACAAACAACTCTAAAAAATCGCACAGCGCCCTTGGCGAATCAGGGCTCTCTTCGTGCCGATTGTAATCTGATTTTCATCTTGAGGGATGCTAGAGTAACCATAGTGTATAGCTCTTGATGCGACTGGTCTAAGACGTAAGATTTAATAGCGCTCTTTGCTCTTGAAATATGTATGTTCAATAATGGAGGGAAGTTTCTGAATTTGCGACAGACCAGCAAACTGATAGTCGAACTTTTCGCAAGAGATTGCAGTTCGTATTGGAAAATTGGAGAAGATTCTCGCAAATAGTTTTCCGATCGATGGTAGTTCCCCATTAATGAGTGATTACGCATTCCCTGATGGCTATTGTCTCGAGACGAATCACGCCATTGGCGCGAACTGTTCGAACCGCCATTCGAGACTTCAGTCGCAAGTTATTTTATACGCGATGCGTCTACGTTGGAAAGTTCGATGCAACGATCAAAAGTAAACTTGGACAGCGAACACGTAATAGGTCAATTACTAGTTTCTCCGCTATTTGCAATTAACAACTTTTGCCCCCGCGATCGTAGACGCTATTATTATACAATTTCGATCCGTTCGCTCGAAGACCGAGAGTTCGAGTCTGAGACAGAATGCACAACGTTTTGGTGTGTCGTGCCGTTTCGAAACTGACAACTGGTGTAAATTTTTACAATGAAACTATGATCATTTGCGAAAATGTGTAATACGAAGTTAAAGTGGAACTGATGTGAATTTACACTGCAAATGTCCTACGTATTCGAGATAAATATGTTATGAAGAGACAAGTTAATCTCATATATTTATTTGCAAAGTTATAATTGGACCACGGGCTTTTATGCAAATTTGCTTTCGAGAATGTAATTAAAATTTGCTTAAAACGTACTAAATATCATAGGAAACTCTGCTCTGGGTGTTTTGTATAATTATAACGACGATGCAGATATAATCTTGTAATTCGTAGTTTGTACGTGCAATACTGTTTTCTGTGGTTTCCTAAATTTTATGGCTTTCTTAGAAAGTCAAATTTAATATGGAGCTCCAAGATGCAATTAGGAGGAAGCACAGCGTAAAACGAACCGTGAAAATACCTGCAAATAGGGAAAAAATGGATACCTACGAATTTTGTCAAGTTATCATCAAACATTAATATCTAAATAAACACTGAAATAAATCGTTTTATAT
Source organism: Tetragonisca angustula (assembly GCA_036937485.2). Classification (NCBI taxonomy): domain Eukaryota; kingdom Metazoa; phylum Arthropoda; class Insecta; order Hymenoptera; family Apidae; genus Tetragonisca; species Tetragonisca angustula. The sequence goes on along the minus strand of JAWNGG020000053.1, from coordinate 1,149,687 downwards.
AATTTTATACAATCTATCAATATTATAATAATAGTAATTTTTATATATATCTATATAAATTATATTCGTAAGAAACAAGTCTGACATTCATTTTGAATTCATTAACACGAACTGGAAGAAACTTCTCCGACCAAGAGAGCCTCCAGAGTCTGTCAGCGACGCATAGATCGCTGAGAGACAAATCGATCGGCGTAATTTAGAATAAAATTTCTAGCAGCAAACGATGAGCAAGAAATCATCGTTCGAGGACGATGAAGAGCGCGTGTGCGCGGCGGCGGAGCTTGCTACGCAGCCAGCGAATGCAACCAGTGTCATGCAGTCGTTGCACCGAGTGCACGTGGAGAACGTTGCTGATGCGAGGGAGGACACGGAAGTCTGTGGTGCACAAGGGCGTTAGATCGCTTTAAGGATCGGGGAGATTCGTGTTTCGAGATGAGGTACAAATACATCGGCGCGATCGGCGCGGTTTTGATCGCGATCGTCTGTCTGTTGTCAGGGTTGATGTATTATTTCAATCAAGGTACGTGAGTGTCGTTGAAAATTCAGAGTCTGATATTTTATTTCTTCGGTCATGTTGTACTGTGGTCGATGGAAATTTCGTGGCAACGTGCATGTATGTTTGAATAAAATATATCGTCAAACTGTTGTTTAAAGTATCGTGAATATCTTGCAAGACTTGTGTGAAACACTCGTACTTGTCTTTCTGCTAATGATATTTATGGATGGATAATCACTCGTTTAATGGATAAATAAAGCGTTTAAAACACGAGATTCAGTAATTTCTAATATCGCTTTTTTCTGACAATTATCTTATCTTAAAGTATAATACATGTTACAACGTTCGATCATGGATTCTATTTATAGATTACTTGCAATATTTATAAGGATTGAAAATTAAGATTACATAAGTTCTATTCGAGAATTATTTCTTGCAACAAAAATGCCAACAACCGAACGAGGAGAAAAAGATGAAGAAACGAAGGATAAATGATTGATCAATTGCCTCGTGGCAGTAATACGCTCTTTTACATTTTCCAAGCGGGAGATCGATTTAAATTATCCTCCATTCTGTCATCCAAACTCTGGCATACTTGGATGATTAACAACTCGATTTTCCTGATTCCAGACACTTGTCCAGTGGGAACGTTCCTTTGTCACAACACCACTACCTGCCTACCACAGAGAAATTGGTGCGATCAGCTAAACCAATGTCCTTACGGAGACGACGAACAGAATTGCTGTTAGTTCACGAATCTATCGCGACCGTTTGTTCAATTTTCAAATCATCGACTGCGAAACGATCGTCGAATAATTTTGCACTTCGTATTTTGTATTTCGTCGAGTATAGTACTTTCGCGCGTTGCTCGATTACACGAGATATCATTTTCCGGGCAAAAGCGAATTAAATTTAAAATTTAGTTCCGACGTGTGACATCCCCTTTTACAATGTATAAAACGCAACGTGCCGAACCGCGCGATATAAAAAATGTTACTTTGTATGCAGATGATTATCACGGCGTATTGGACTGGTTTGGCAGTGACAGAGATTCCGAGGCAGTAAGGGAGTTCGTTTGCGGTAATGCAATATCCATAATTTATCGAACAAACCGAGCACAATATCGAGTAACAGAAATAAAAATGCGACGATAAAGCGAAACGCAATGGAAACGAGATAAGGATTGGTAATTTACGTGGTTCTTTCTTTCCTCTTGGTCTTTGTAGATGCCACCGACATTCCTGTCGGTTGTAAGTACGTGAAGTGTCGTGCAACTTGTCAAGGGTACACGGAAATTCCGCGAAACCTATCTTCTCAAACTACTTCCATGTACGGTTTTTAAGTATCAAGCACTTTCCTCCAGAGCACGTACACACGTGTATTTTCTTTTATTTCTCGTCACGTGTCGGCGTCAGATCTTAGTTCTTAATCGCTGCGATTAATTTTTTTAGAACTTTGTACGACAGCTCGATCAAACGCGTGCCAACGGGCGCCTTCGCGCGATACACGGAAATCCGTATACTGTAAGTTTTGTCAAAGAGTTCTACTTGCTTTTCGATAAACTTTTTGTAGTATATTTTTGATAAAAAAAAAAAGGAAAGATAAAAAATATAATTCCTCCCCCCTAGGTATCTCGATGGCAGCGATATACACGAGCTAGGAAAAGGAGCATTTCTCAATTTGACCAAACTGTTCTGGCTGTGAGTATAAAGTGGAAATCCCTCCGATCGAGTTTCTTCGGTAATACTGTAATAAATCGAACAACGTTTAAATATATTCCGTGTACTCGATGTTCTTTGTGAACAGAGCTTTGGATGATAATCAAATTAGCGAACTTCGACCCGGACATTTCGCTGGTCTAACCAACTTGGAATCTTTGAGGGCCAATAGAAATAGAATCACTATGGCAGATTTCTCAGATTTAGAAGGGAGCAGTGCTTTAAACTTTATGTGAGTCATTTGTACAAACATCGTGCGACAGTATCTTGACGTTAATTTAATTACGTTACTACAGAAATTTGAATGAGAATCAACTGACTTCGAAAGGACTGAGATTACCCGAATTACCAGCACTAAATGAGATGTAAGTTTGTCATTTCACTTTTCTTCCTTCTCTTTGCAAATTTCAAGACATTTCGCACGATTCCAGATTGTTGGATGAAAATAACTTTGAGACAATACCGGGCACATTGTTCGCTGGCTGTCCGTCGTTAAAATTACTGTACGTACGTAAGTAAATCTCCTTAAAAAAAAAAAAAAAAAAACGTAGAAAATTGAGCTTTGCATTTATTTGAAAAATGTTTATTGCAACAAAAAAAAACCATATATTCTTAACTGTTAACTAGCATCATTTGACTACAACAGTTTATAATTATTATAATTCTCAAATTTTCAATTTACTTGAGCTCTCTTCTTAATCCTCGTCACTTGGATGGAATGTAAAATACAGGATAAGTCCGAAAACGTTCGAAATTTTAGTTATCTGACATAAATTGGCACAGTGATCTGTGACCGAACGATACTATTCGACGGTCAGTAATATCAAACTCCATAACTTTGCCCAAAGAAATGTCGCTAATAAATCGCGTTAAGGGGGTTAAGCAATTCTTTTCGCCAATCTGAGACTAACGAGTAACATCAACACCGTTGCTTCGCACCAGGAGTATGCAAAAGAACAGGATAAAGACGATCGAGGGGGACACGTTTCAAAATTTGGAGCAGCTGGTCGAACTGTAAGTTCCTCGATTGCGTTACCTCGATCTGCGAATGCTCGCTCACGGCGAGGTAACGAAGTTATGCCCGTCGTACATCACAGCCGGGTGTCGTGCAAAACCGACCTTTTTCCCTTTCAGTAATTTGGCGTTCAACGAAATAACGAGCGTCCCGCTGAATGTATTCCAGCCGTTAAAAAATCTGACGAGGCTGTAAGTATACGAGGCATATACCGGCATCCACATAAATTGTAACGCTACACGTCTTAAGCTACACGCGCGTGCTTGCAACATATTTACCTGATATTTACCGTCGAACGCACGTCTGGGCGTTAGAAAAGCAAATGAGAAGAACGTCACGTATCCTGGCGTTTTAAAACTTTTATTTATTGTGCCGACACGTACCACGGGAAATAAGGCCGATATAACCGTGTGTCATTATCGCGGCTTTATGGCAAAACCATTTGACCGATTTTCGAGAAATTGTTAATCAGGTCGGACTTTTTTTTCAGACAGTTAGGTTACAACCGTATTCATAATTTACCGATGGCTGTGTTGACTCCGTTGAGGAGACTTTACTCATTGTAAGTTCCGTTTTCTCAAATGCGGATTTTTACAAGTAACATTTGATTTTCTCTTGTTGTAAGTTTGGAACAAGTTTAAAATAATGAAACGTTAGAAGTATCGAGCGGGACTTTATTCTTTGTACTCTTCTCTTAATTTTATTACTCTGTCTGTAATATTTTTATACAAGTAATTCAAGTATTTATTTAATTTTTTTTAATTAAATTAAGTTTAATTTAATTTTCTTTTTACAAGCATTTTTTAGTATCGAATGAGATTTTATTCTTTATGAGTTCTAGTACTCTTCTCTTTTCTATAATTCTATAATTCTGTCTGTAATATTTTTTATAAGTAATTTAAGCATTGTAATATTTTTTTTTACAAATAATTTATAAATATTCTTTAGTCTGTAATATTTTCTACAACTCACAAAAATATTGATTCAGGTGATTTTACGTGAATTTAGAGACCTGGAAGGTATAAATCTGGACACGCTGCAGAAGAACGCGTTCGACACGTTCGAGCAACTGGACTTCGTGTAAGTAGATCTATCCGTATTGTGTCAGACAAGCTAGTTTCGTTTATAAATGCAATTCTAGCGACTGTGTCTATCATCGAACATCAATATTGTTTTACGAAGGTAATAAAGTACATACTGTATTGATTTCTAGTGCTAATCGACGCTAATTTTCAGCTACTTCAAGAAGTTTCATTATTGCGCGACTTACGCACCGAGAGCAAAACGATGTCGACCGACCAGTGACGGTAAGGATTGTTTAAAAGACACAAAAAACAATATATCACTGTATCGTTCAATTATATTATTCAACCACAGTCAATTTAGATTTTACACTCGTGAATACTATGCTCTTGGCTCGTCATTAAATGACTATGATTTACTGTCATTAAATTACATAGCTTTAATCTACGCATAAAATAATACCTACACTGACATTAATGGAATACGAAGGCATTACGAGCTGATTCAACGTACTATTTATTGTAACGTACTATAATAATTGGTAGATTTTAATGGCCTATGATTTTGTAAAATGCGGCAGTATATTACGAGATATTAGCGAACGTTTCCACATTTTTGCGAAGATTACCACTTTCTTAAATAGTCGTGAAATGAATAACGATGAAATAATTCGAATTTAATTCGATATATTATGCAGGAGTATCATCGTTATCTCATTTGCTTGATAAAACTTTATTACGAGCGGCAGTCTGGGTAATTTCGTGCGTTACCTGCATGGGCAACGTGCTTGTTCTTTGGGGGAGATTCACCGCCAAGGATGAGAATCGCGTGTTAACCATCATCATTCGAAATCTGGCAGGTACAGTATAATTTAAAAATTGTTTGATGCATTTTAAGTTCGTATAATAAAAAAACAAAATCGCGAGAACGAAAGCAAAAAAAAAAAAAAGAAACACTTGCGAAATCTGAGTAATATTCTGAATTCATCGATCAAAAGTTATTCAATCAACTGAAGATACCAACTTGTATAACGAATGAAAAGTTAGAGTTTAGTTTGATGAGCAAGGAAAATTTTATGTGCGTTCTAATGTCCAAGGTTTTTCAACTTAACAAATATGTCAAACACTTGTTGATTATGAATGACGAGTCTTGCTTGTTGCTAATGTTTTAGAAAATGACACGTCAATCTCATTTAGTTTCAATATTGTCCATCATAAGTCACTGAATCACCACAAGAGTGATATAATTTCTTTACAGTCTCCGACATGTTAATGGGGCTATACCTGTTTGTAATCGCCATAGCGGACATGATATTCCGCGATAATTACAATCGAGTCGCCAGTTCATGGATGTCTTCGTGGTTCTGTATCTTTTTAGGAGTTCTGGCAATGACATCTCTGGAGGTATATTTACCGATTGTATTTTATAACAAAACTCGGATACATTGATTTATAAACTTTGACTGTAAAAAATTCCCTGACAACAACTATCTATAAACTTAAATCTCGATTTTTAGTTTTACCTTAAAAAAAAAAAGACATTTCCAGTAGATTTAAAAATCGGCAATTAAAATTTTCTCTAAATGGTCTCTTTAAAAGTCAGGAGATCTTCTCACGAAGTTTTCATCTCTGCTTTCAAACTTAAATCTCGAAATATTAAAATTCAAAAGATTGTTATTCGTACGTTCAGCAATTTAACTGTTAAAAACTTGAGAACATTTCTCGCTGTAATATTCGTGAAAAACTTTCGAGCGAGCGAAACGAGTATTGTCTGAAGAAGGCGAACGGCTTGCGTCATTAATTCACTGAAATAAAATCGATTCGTCAAGGTTTCAGTATTGATCCTGTCGTTTATGTCCGTGGAACGATATATGCTAATCGCAGCCCCGCTAAAAGGTCACCGTACCATGACACCGCAGACGGCATTCGCATCGGTGATCATCATCTGGATCACGGGAATTGCTCTTGCGCTCATGCCAGGTTCGTCTCGAACGTATCTTATTTGCTCATGAACCACGACTGCATGATCGGTGATAACATCTAATAAACTGTCAAGATGTCCGGCTGCCTGTTAACCCACTGATTATGATAACGTAACACGAACCAGACAGCACGCTCCCTGTTCGTCGTTTTGCGAATCAATTAAACGTCGCGTCGATTGTTCTGATTATTCGAAAGCCTGATCTTGATTCTACGTCGATACTAATTGTTGGTCGTTAGACTCTCTTGTGAAATTTATTAACTTGCATTTGGTAGAAGTTCCCAAGTGATTTTAATTCGATATGTCACTCCGTGATATTTTTGTCCGGTGATTTGGAAATGCATATTTACGAACGATGAATCTTTTTGTTGAAACTAACTTCGCACGAATGAATAATTTTAACGAATGAATTCGAAGGCTTCTCTTTTTAGAAGACTTTTGTTTCAAACGTGATCGCTGCATGCATAAAGTTCTCCCGCTACAGCCACCGTGCAAGAAATAATCGAGGAAAAGAACAGTGTTCTCAAATTAATTGTAACTCGTTCGGAAGTGATCCACTGGCGAAGCAGCACGAGATTTTACGGTGTAAACGGAATGTGTTTCCCTTTGCACATCGACGACCCGTACTTGATTGGATGGGAATACTCGGCCTTCGTCTTTTTGGGATTGAATCTTACGGGGTAAGCGGACACGATCGACGTGCAATAAAAGAGATTAGAAAAAAAAAAAAAATGAAAGATGAAGAAAAAGCAACAACTTAAAAATTTAAATATAGTACAATAAACTCTTCTCCTCGTGCAAATTGAATTTCCGTTTCAGGCTGCTTGTCATCGGTTACGCGTACGCGGCTATGTTTGTGAGCATCTGGAGAACGAGACACGCTTGTTCCCTGTCTGTTGGCGACTCCGAATTCGCCTTGCGATTTTTTCTCATCGTTCTAACGGACGCGGCGTGCTGGGCGCCAATTATCATTTTGAAGATTAGAGCCATGATGAGGTATCCTATATCAGGTAATATGCCAGTGTCTGCTTGTTACTAATTCCTTCCTGTGCGTTCAGCTTCTCTTCCACTTGAGATTTTCAGTTTTAATTGTCGCTAATTAGCCCGTGAAACGAAAGTTTCGCGATTCAAATTACCCTATAAATTCTTAACTTTAATTGACTATATCTGTGGTAATACTCATTCATCGATGATAGTTTAAATCACAACAAACGCAGAGAATGAGACGAATCGAAATATTAAATATCGTAAACGAGAGAAATTATTCAGTGTTTTTAATCTAAACTTCGAGTTGTTTAATGTTTGGCTCAGATCATATCCATGTTGGCGTTTCTAATTGAATATTCTGTTGCAGCTGATCTCCACGCGTGGGTTGTAGTTTTCATACTACCCGTCAACAGTGCGGTCAATCCGCTGTTGTACACATTTACCACGCCGAAATTTCGAGAGAGATTAAACGACGGATGGTTTGCCAAAGTTCGTGACTACATGACACGAAGGAAATCTTCCGCCAAAGGTATATTTTCGTTTCCAAAATTTTTAGAACAATTCGATTTTCAGTCGTTTAAATTCGACAATGTATATTTACAATGTAATCACAGTGATACAATAATGCTTACGTTGCTACAGCGACCTGTATGCAACTGTCTTGTCGTCATTGATGAGAGTACTTGTCACTGCAGATTCGAGAACGTCCACGTCGATGAGCAACAGGAATATAATGTTGTCTTTGTCCAATGGAAAAGAGTATATTAATAAAATTCCTCCGATGCTTGATTTTAAATAAGGAGAAAACGCAGCAGACAATGCAGTGAATTTCATATTATACGATTAATCTGTTATTACTCGTGAGATGATAGAAAAGACAGGTATTTCTCTTGCATGATAAACATTAGCCTAAGCTTTTACCAATTAACATGGAAAGTTATATAGCGAGGGTATAACGAAGACGATAGATAAGTTCTATGAACAAGTACATACTCTGTTGTTGAAGGTTTAATAGAAACCAAAAACTTGATGTGTAACTATTGTATATATCTGTATGACGAACTGTTACGAATAGAATAAAACATAGTGTACCGAGAATCACATAATGACAGGATCGTGAAAATATCGTAATACGAGACCTAAATGGAAAGGAAGACAGATTACTGTAGATCCAAATTAGGGGAAAGGAACAATTATCGAAGTTAATAAAATTTTAAATCACTAAAATTACTAATTTTTCCCTCGAATCATAAAGTTTGGATATAATAACTTTCAAGTGTCTAAACTTTCGGGGGGAAAAAAACTCCCAAATTATTAAATTCTCAATCTCGATAAATCTAACAAGTCCACCAAATTTCCAGTTAACGATCTCCCAATCAACTGATGATAATACTGAAACTTTTAAATTTTCAGTTCGAAAAGAAAATTCTATAAGTTTCCAATGCCAATCTCAACAACTTTAAAATCCCTAAATTTTTCGAGAATTTTCAATACTAGCAACAAAATCGAAGCAACGGGTCGAGAACTGAAACGAATCGCGGTGACGGACATTTACGATTGGATCGTAACCAGATACAGCGATTCGCAAGCGATCTTTTACACGATCTCAGCCCGAGTTCGATCGTTTGCTTTACGACGCGAGAAGTTTCGTGCAATCCGCTTCAACTCCCACGTAGGAACGATGATGTTCCTCGTTTAAAGCGTGTAAATTACTCGAGCACTGGGACGCGTTCGGGAAAAAAGAATTTATCGCATCCGTATTCTGATCTATCGGCGAATCGGTGTGCCACGATGATGCACCGTTATCGAGGAGTCCCTGGAGGCGTCGGGTCGACGCCATCGCGCCGATTTTCTTATCGAGCTGCAGACGGAATAACCGGCACGCTTTTTGTCAAGTCGCGACTGCTCGTCGTACGCCGCTCATAATTCGACGCTCAATGAACGTAAACAACCCTCCTCCTCCGTATTTTACCGGTGGCACTTGATTGCCCAATTAAGTCAGCGCGTTAAGAGAATCAACCGGGAGAATCCAACGGAATGGCGGTGTAAACACATCTTCGTATAAAATGCATGTTGAACTTTCGTACGCGTGAAGATAGCGATTGCTGGTTTTTTCCTTTTTCTTTAAACGCTCTCAAAGTATTAAAAAAGCTCTCATTTATTCACTAAGTACATAAATATTTAAGAACAGACGATATTAATAGTTTGTTCAAATAGATAACATTTTTTATTCCATGTTTTGTAGCTTGCTTGAATACTTTGTAAAGTGATCATGGGTAATTACTGTTAAATTTTGGTACTTTTTCTTTGCGAAAGAGCATTAGAAAATCTCTCATTTACTAAATTTGTGAATACTTACTAAGAATGTAGTTAAATGATGTTAATGGTGTATTGAAATATAGGTTTTTTGTGGTTCGTGATGTTGTAGCTTGCTCGAATACTTTGTAAAGTGATTCTGTGTAATATTTACTGTTAAATTTTGGTATTTTTTCTTTGCAAGAGAACTTTCATTTGTTTACAGGATACACTTCGTGATAATTTCAATTGTTAAAGGCAGACAAGATACATACAACGTATATTTTGAAACAATTATAGAAGGCTCGTAATTGACAGTTTCACGACGTTATGATTCAACGTGATTAAATATCTGTATCTATTGACACAGTTCAAAGATCCACGAGCTGTTAATTGACTAAATTCGAACAGAGTGTGCAGTAACAAGTGCGACGTCTCAACACTGACGTTCAGTAAATTGAAATTGCCTACGGACGAAGCCAATTATACATATGTAGAATAACGAAGTTAATGTCATTCAAATTTTTGCGTGCACATCCACCGTAATAAATCAAGAATCATTAGTTGACGAATACTCGACAAACTATGTAATTGTATACAGAGTCATCTGGTAATTATCCTTCCTAGGCATTAAAAGCTTTTTAGGAGAAGGAAGTTAATTTTACGGTGTGGTAAAATGGCACCGACTATCGGTTTTTCTGGACAACATCTTTCATAATCAGTCACAGTCGTGACTCCGTTCGATTCGACATGCCCACGCTTTTCCTTGCCGAGCAGGATTCAAACTTCTATAGGACCTATAAAACTTGGTGGTATTCTTCGTTAACTCAATCGGAGATTAAACTCTGTATCCATCTAATGTATAAGTAATTTAATCAATTAGTCGCTGTCATCGACGATAAGACACGCTCGGTTACTCCCATGGAAATTCGAAATTCGTTCCCGGTATCCTGCGAAATGTTTTCTCAGTCATTAAATTAAAGTTCCTTTAAAATTCACGAGTCGTCGCGAGAGAAAAATCACGCAGGCTTGAGAATTGATGGCCCGACGAACACGATAATTGTCACTTGTAAGAGTTTTGGCATTCTGATCTTCGAGGCAACATTTTCACAGCAAGTGTATCGAGATTTTCGATGATTCTCTTAAGAGGCAGGAAACTTTACATCTCTAGTTCCGTTAATTCTACTCAAATACTTTTAAATTACTTCAAAATGTTAAAAAAATTGACAAATAGTTATTATTAGAGAAATTATAATTACATTAAGGATATTTCAGATAAACTGCGGGAAATTTATGGGAAATTTAGTCTCTAATAGTAGAGTCTTCACATTTTCTAGAAAATTTCAAAAAATTGCGCAGAATGCAAACAACATAAAAAGATACGCAAAATGTGCAGAGTGTTCTACTTTTTAAAATTACGCTCCCGGGGAGGGGGGAGGGGGACGCGAATTTGCATGAAAGGACCTGGAGGAATTTCGTTCCGTAATTCAATTTCGTTTTTGATTGTAACAAATTCCTTTGAAATTCATGAATCGTGCGCGCCCGAGTCACGAGAGAGAAAAATCGCGCGAGAGGGTTGAGAGAATTTATAACTCGGTACGTACAGTCCCGTCGCTACTTTGTAGCGTAACGAAGCAAATTGGAATGCCTTTCGAAAATTGCTACACTGACGGTGTAATTGAGTTTTCACGATTAATAAGTAGAGCCAGCAGCGTCGCGTGTAATAAATACACACACGCCGGAAACCAGACCGAGACGGTGTGTAAACAGACGGTGAATCGGCTGAGATATCGCGACGAAAATTAAAACGGCAATTCCGTATCATAATTAAATGTTTTTATACGGGCGGGGAATCGATATTCGACTGCGTTACGACGCAACGTAAATTATTACAGCGGCCGAAAAGAGAATGAGAAAGAAAGAAAAAACGAAAAAGAGACGCATCGGTTGCACTCTACGACTCGCCGCCACGTGGGCCGGCTCTCTTGCACGATATAATGTATAATTTATGATAGATGGCCAATGGGAGGGTCCCGTTAAGGGGCCTCGATACTTCCTGCAAAACAGTTCGCCTTTTCGGACTGATTTTTCTGCCGCCCCGCCGCGACCACGCGCGTCTTCATTCATAATTCTACGTTATCTCTGCTATCTGAGAATACTGGCGTTGTTTTGCAATGAAGTATTTTTTTTTTCTTTTTCATTCTCGTAACGTTAAATTCCTGTAGCCAGGCGAAAGTACCATCAAACGATATTGAATTTAATACGCTTGGATCTGATTAATTAATATACAAATTGTAACTTACCGAGCTCAATCTCTCCGTTTGAAAAGATTCAACGAATTTGATCTCGATATATAGACTACTCGACCGAAAGTAAAGACGTTGCCAAAGAGTTTATATTTAAGTTATATTTAAAATTTGCAAGACTCTAAATTTTAGACTGAACATTACGAACGTTACAATTTTTAGATGACCGTGAGTACCTTAAAATCTGTAAAATGAATTCTTAGAATCAGAGACAATGTCACGGAGTATGTAATGTTCGCATCTTTCGTCCAACAAAAGAAAGTTGGGAAGGAATTCGTGGCATCGTTTAGAGTCGTGTTGCATCACGCGACAAGCGTTTCAGGCTGTCGATAAAAGTTCGTTACACCGGCGTGCAAAATCCGTCGCATTTTAAAATCGCGTTTATGAGCGTGCAGGTGAGCGTGCGGTGCGTCGTCCTTGATCCACAGTAGGTGGGTACGTCGGTGCATGTAGCTGGGAAAATAAAGGAATCGTGCGCGTTGGATCGCGTTGAGAAATAGCAACGAGAAGTGCGCGGTGTATATCCGAGTCCGTGGGATGATTCAATGATTCCATTCGGAACGCCGGGAGAAATCGTTTCCCCGCGTGGAAAAGTAAGTTACGCGACCAGACTAGACTCTCCTTATTCCCTCCCGTTTCTTTCGTAGATTCGTCTAGCTCGAGTCGCGTTGAAAACGAGAACGAGAACCATTGTGAATTGTATTGCAATTATTTGGTCATTTTCACCTCGAAAGGAAAGCTAACCAAAAATAAATACTCATTCTCTAAAACTAATCTTCAATTTTCGAAAATTATGTTCACAAGAGGCTTTTTCAAGATACGATATTGATTTTCTTAATTGTTCGACGATTTGTTGTAAACCGATAATCGACAGGAAATAACTAGCTCCTTTCGTATCCTGTAACCACGTAGATACCAATTATCCTCGTTAAAATCGTTCATGCTCTAGTCTCTATCAAATTAAATCGATACGTTCAATCAACAAACCTGATAAAGCTAATCAGTCCCAAAAGAAAGAAACGAAGAAAAAGAAAACGGATAAGTGAGTCTTGAGTGAATCACTCTCTTTCCTTCCTCGTGGCGATGCAAAAGCGCGAGAGCCAGTTTGTCGTTTAACGGTGACGCTAATCACCGATGCGAGACTCTTAAGAGATAAAGGAGACGAAGAGAAGAGAAGAGAGAAAACGTGGCGAGCAATTGGCACGAATCCGAGGAGTACGGCGTTCGATACGGTCGAAGAAAGAGGAGTACAGTACAGGCGCACAGTGTACAGTGAGAAGCCGTGGCAGGAATCGTTCGATGGGATCGCGATTAATCCTCCGATCGCTCGGTTCGCGAACGATTCGTATAATACATTCGTAGGTGGCTTCCTCAGGGTCGAATCGTGAAACCCTCGTGGCTCGTTGAATACGGATGAGATGATTCAGAGAATCGCGCGTTTTCGTGCGTGCTGTGTTCGCTTTTCGAATCGATAATGCAACGGCCGGACGGTTGTACACGGAACGCGTGCTAGCTGTGTACATCGGTGCACGCTCATTATCTTGCAAATTAATTCCTTTCTAACGCGCATGGAAAAAATGCGTGTTACCGGCTCGCGCGCGGCCTCTCACGCGCCACGCTACGAGCATCGTAATTGTAAGAGGCACCGTTTTTCCACGGGGTAACTATTTTTCGGGGTACAACACGGCTCGGAGAATCTGCGTGCAACCACGCCGCGATTTCACCCGCGAGGTGAAAGAGAACCTAAGCAACCCAACGAACCTAAGCAAAATTCAGACGTAAATTCAAGCGTGCAATGCACGTGCCACATAATAACTTTACTAGAACAGAGAGCGACGCGACGCGAGACGGGAAGTTGCACGAAAGGAAAAAGAAACTGCGAATTAAATTTTTCGTGTGATATAGTTGAAACGAACGTGTGAGTTGTGTTTTCCAAGCGAATTTCATTCATTAAGATGTCTCCGTTTCCTTATTTCAGTACACAATATACGCAGTGATTTGAATTTAATTTGAAAGAATTTTGCGATCCTTTTCGCACTGTATTTCGAGTGTTGAATTTTTTGAACTTTTCCGAGGATTTTCTCTTGTTTTGATTATACAGACATGCGTACATCAACTTTGATCTAACGAAAAGTTCTCTTGCGTTCTTGTGCAGATGTAAAATTGTTCTTTGATAATTGTATAAACTGTTCGAAGTATTCTGCTTAATAGCATAGAAGAGCATACAGAGATCTGAATTTAATTTAAAAAGTTCTATGGTGTTTTCTGTACTGAAATTTCTATATTGAGTTATTTTTTGGAAGGGGACTCACTTTTGACTTTATAAATATTTACAAGACTATAAACTTTGCAATCTCAATTCAACTCAAATGGTTCTACGGAAAATTAAAAAAAAAGGTAAATCTTAAATGTAAGAAAAAATTGATTTAATTGAATTTTTATTATTGATCACGTTTCTATTTTATTTCCGTTTTAACGACAGATGCAGTAACTTCGAAGCACTTTAATCTGCCTGACTTCATAAAAGTACTTAAAGGGTACTCCCGCAAAAAAAGCTATTTGAATAATTCAGGTTTCTCATCGAAAGGAACTTATTATAACGGTCATGCGATAAAAGTTTCAGAGTATAGAAACACCTTTCATTTAGAGACGTTATAATGATAGCGAGTTAATTAGCTATTAAAAAAATACGATAAATTAAATGTCGTCATTTCCTGTACACCTTGATACACTTTCATCGAAAATTGACATACATACAATTCAATTATTACTGGACATTAAACTGGTAAATTTCTGTTTGACCATTTAAATATTTCAATATACAAACAACATTAACGTAAATATTTCAGAATTAAAGATATATTATTAGATACTATTAAAATAGCAAAAATAAATTTATAAAAATATTGAACGCATTGTAGCGCCGAATTATTCGGAGTATCAAAAATACTTAATCGTTTTAAACTAATAATATCTTGTCCAAAAAATTCCAAGATCATTGGTCTTGATAATTTTATTACAAGAGAAGAAATCGGGCTTAAAATATGATAAATAATTTCGTATACTAACTTAAAGTTAACAAACAATACAAAGAAAAGCGAGTAAAATTAAAATTCCTTTTGAAACAACCAGATAGACAGAGAATTTCCAAATGGTTTGAAATCTATCGCCGAAGAGAACGCTCTGCTTTCCTTCTTTCGCAAAAAGTGCAAGCGACAGGCACGAATTCAGTGATCAAGCACGAATAATCGGCCATAGGATTTTTATCGAAATTTAGCGGTACACCGCCGGGTGAACATCGTTGTCGCGATTAAAACGCGACGTGGCGACTTCCGCATTGCCAGGCAGCATTTTCTCTCGAAACGCCTGGGAATCCTTAAAGTTCCTTAACGAGATGATGACTCCTCGAATCGTACGGTTACGATCTCGAATAAATCTGCGCGGCCGTGCGCGAGTGGGACACGTTAATTAAGTACGCGCCTTTCCTAGCTCACCGTAGACGCTTATGCAAATCGATCTCGAGCGGTACCGCGGATATCGTATATATATATATATATATATATATATATACCTGGTAGCAAGATAAAATCGCCGCGCCTTTCTCCCGCCGCGCGCCGTAAAAGCAAATTCATCCCCTCTCTCTTTTCGTGCCGCTCGAACGAAAGAAAAAAAAGAAAGAAGGAAATTGGTCCGACCCGACAATTAACCGTTTCCCGCTGATTTGTTACGTGCACGGACGAAAATCGCTGAGTCGCCGGCTGAGTATAACTTCAATTCGCGAAAGTGAGACTTCCACCGAGGCAGAGAAAATTTCTTATAATCTTCGAGAGCTCGTTCATTCTTACTCGTCGGTGACGATTGATTGGCGTTACGAATCAGTTTACGCTTTGATGATTTCATGCGGGGATTCCTCGTTAGATACCAAGTAAGATCGAAACTTTTGCGTGTAAATGGTTCGTTGCCTCGTTGTTACGATCATCGCTGACGACGAGCGTAGTTACTCTGAACGATCGGCCAAAGTTTAAAACCCTTTGTCAGCAAAGTCTGCACTTTCTTTCGAAGTAAAAATTATATATCTTTGATCGTTGGTTTAGTCACAATTATTTTGAAAAATCAAGGCTGAATGGGAGTAGATAATTGTTGGAATACAGTCTATTAACAAACACGAAATGGATTTTATCAGAGAATTATTGCACTGTGAAAACTCTGAAAGAGGATGTCAAGGCAACGAAATATCTCTGAACGATTTTTATGATCGTCGTGTCTAGAAATCGTAGCTGAAATGTCAGCAAGCAGTTTATAATTATCCAATTACACATTCCAGTCGCTCAGACATGATTTATTAATAAAGCCAGAAACTTCTTTAAACACCCGGTGATCAATTATGTTGCGAAAGCGTTTATTAAAGACACGTATGCACAAAGTAACGAAACGTTTCCCAAGGGAACAACGGGAAAATCGTGTATTTTTTTACGCCCAAGTAACCATAAATCTTGATAACCATCTACGTGCGTGCACACGTACGTGTCCATTTCGACATTAGGGAAATGACGCCTTCAAAAATACCACGGCGATTGGAACCATTGACCGTTCGTGTCTGTCGTACGACATCTAACATTTCTAGAATTAAAATAAATGAATTCATTCGAACGAATCTAATAAATCATCGTACTTGTTTCGTACGGAAATTAGTTTTCTAGTAAGTAACCTTAATTGCCTCTAAAAACATCTACCCGCGTGTTTTAATTTCACACACGTGTGAAAAACAAGGGAAAACACAGAAAAACTGATCGGCACCGATGTGTCTGATAAACTTAACTTCTTGCGCTGGACTTTTTTGTCCCAAAATTGCAACATTTTCTCAGTTTTAAGTATGTTTAAATGTAGCCCAGGCAAAACAAACGACAAATTTATTACTTCTTAATCATTTCTATCCAGTGACATCGTACCTACAAGTTCAAAAGAAAAAGAAACTTACTGCAATATGATTGAATAACATATTGTATAATAATAATAATATATAGTAATAACGTATTTAATAATAATAATAATAATATATGATAATAACATATTTAATAATAATAATAATACATTGTATAATATTGTATAATAATATGGTTCGGTCACTCGTTATGGTCCGCGAACCAGTTGCCAGCGCGAGACGTCAAATTCGTATTTCACCATCTGCTCCTCGATACTAAATATACGCAAACTATACATTGCAAAATAATGTTACGAACAAGTAAATTGCTGAACGACTCAAATTTCCCGGCGAGATCTCCTCGGGAGATCAGATCACTCGAACCGTCGAACGTAAATCACGCGAAACTCAGATTTCTCATCTGCTACAAGCACCCCGACCAGGCTTTTGCACGTACATATCTACGCCCATTGAAACGATCTCGGCGACCTAATCAAACCGAGAACAACACAACGGAGCGATTGATTGTTTGGTCGATCGTTTACCGTAACTGTCCGCGAAGGCATCGAGCAACAGGAAATTTATCATCGCGGCTAACGAGAAATTTGTCTTGCCCCGCGGATATCGGGGGGAGGGGGAAGGGGAGGGGGAAGGAAAAGAAGAGAAAAGAAACGACAAAAAAAAAAAGAAAGAGAAAGAAAGACTGAAGGGGCGGTTTACTGTTAGCCGGCGCGGAACGGTATTCGAATGCATTTGGATAATTTAGCGGCGGAGAAGGGGAGGACATTCCGGGCAACAATAGGTTTTCAGGCCTGGCTTTTATCGCGTCAGATCGGACAAGCCTCGCCACGGCTCCGCTTTATAAGCGACCTTACTAGACACGGAGAAAGTCGCCGATTATATCGACTTGGAATCAACTATGACCTCAAACGGCAGCCTCCTGCTCTGCGCGCCGCGACGAGAATCACTCCTACATGCGTGTTCGACGTTATCTGGGGAAGCTTCACCAGGCATTGGCAAGTTTGATGAAACATCGAGAGAGACTGGGTAAATGGGAGTTGTACATGTTGCGGACGGTGTATCGAGTTACGTTAACGCGTTACGTGTACGTATAAGTATTATTCGAGGGTTGGAGTTATTTGTCTGAATGTACGAAAACCACTACTTTCTAGAATTGGAATTCAACGACGGAGATTGGAAGCGAAAAGCGTTATCGATGTGATTGATCGATCGATGAAAATTATTTGACCCGTGGGAAAGAGGTTCTAAGAGGTTCAGTTTGAGTTTCGAAAGTAATATTGTCCGTTTGATTCTATGTAACTCATTGCTTCGTTATTGCAAAAGTGCCAAAAAGAATTGTCAGTTACCAGATTTGAAACTGGAGCAAATGACTGGTAACAATCTTTCTGATAATACTGGCGACAAAAGATTATAAACTTTCAGGTTTGTCGAATGTTGAATCGTCGAAACGAAAGTACCCAGGAAACCACGTAAATCGGAAAACGAACGACAATCTCTCGGTTGAATTCAATTTCGCCGCGACTCGCGAGCGAGTAACTGTTCGTCAGTAACGAAACTGAAACGCGTTCCAGCGAGAATTTACGTTCCAGCAAATATATCGTATACATTCATTAACGAATATATATCGAAACGGTAGCTGGCGCCGGATTACGCAATATCAGTAGAAACGCGTGGCTCGGATACGAGAAACGAGAGAGTCTTAAAAGCACGTATATCTCGGAGGGAAATCACCGGCGACCGGATCCTGAGACAAAGGACAAGTCGTATAAATTGCCAGTGAACTCGCGCGATAGCGCGTATGACAAAGAGTTGCCCGATTTATGCAGACACCGGATACAAACTCGCGACTTTCAGTTCTATCGTCATTTTACCTCTTGCTCTTACTCACGATCGCGATCTCCCTATCGATCCTCGTGTGACGGTTCATCGACGGCCTGGAATCTCGAGAGGCGTGCTTTCACGTAATTAGGAATCACTTAACTCGCGATACCGGCGGGGCCGGCTCCTTCGAAACTCAATTGATCAAGCTGTCGAGAAAATTGATGGGGATAAAACTGTCAGACTCACAGTAATTAGTGGATCGTGGATTTTTACGTTTTCGTAAGCAACAAATGGAACGAAATGGGGCCCAAGTAGGAGGAACGAGAGAAAAGTCAGACGTTCTCCGATTTATTTTCAATCCCTCGATTTTGAAATTGAAGCGATAACTTACGATGAAATGTCGAGGGAATTCAAGTTCAGACAGTGAGTAAAATGGAATTTTGAAAATTTCTCTTTCGAATTTCCCTCCCCCCCCTCTCTCATTGTGGTGTTGCTTGAAGGTTATTTGAAAATCGATATGACTTTGATAACCAGTTCATTTGAATTATTGAAATATTCTTTCGAGTTTCAAATGACTCTTATTGCAACGCAGAACCAAAAATTATTAGCCTGACGATATTGCAGCAACCTGAAAATCTGCAAATGAACGAATCTAACATCTAAAGATTTAAATAAAGTATAATTGACGTTGATCGAGTCGAGTTAGTGAAACTGTACGATCGCATCTAAACGATACACGAGACCGTAAGAACGTTAGAAAGTTAGGGTTGCCGTGACGAGTGAACGTGGCAAAGAATTATGGCAAATCGATCGGCGCAGCGTTCACGATTATTCAAGATTTACTGTCACTTTTGCCCGTTTTAACCTCCTCGGAGTAATACGTAACCCAACGCTGGTCTAATAATCGACTTCAAACTGAGGTTCGTGTCGTCACGATCGATCAACGTTCCACAGTCGATTCTTCACAGTCCACCCTTGCAAGCAAAGTACACCACGCTTTTCGAACGAATAATATTTTTTCACTTCTCGAAATGAACTAATCATCGTCGATTCGTCGCGCTTTGATACCATCGAAATGCGATTAACGCGAAATTTCACATTCCCAAATGGGATTTCCAATTTCTTGACACGCCACGCGATGACAGCGTGATTAAAATGCAATTTTCTCTTTTTTCTTTTTTTCGTTTTTTTTTTTTTTTTTGTTTTTTCTGTTTACGAATTCAGGCGAACACGATTTCTGATTCACACGCCGAATCAGATTACGGGACTAATGAAACTGGCTCGGCGTGTTGAATCGTGTTAAACACGGGTTAAATGGTATCTCACATTTTTTACGCGCTGTCATATTTCGAGCAGATTTAATTGCACTTGCGTTCAGAAACAATTTCATCGTGTTTCATTATGATTGTATCTAAATACAAAGTTTGGATGTATAAATTGTAGTTATTTTAATTATTTATGAAGATACAACAAAATTTAGAGAGTTGAATTATTTTACGAATAAGAGCTTATGTTCTTTATTATATTGTTATTGCAATGTTTCTCCTGTTTCTTGAATTTTCACTTTTCCAATACAAATCTTACATTTGTGACCTTGGCACGTTGAATCCCAGCGAATTCATGAACTCAATGAATTTTGGAATTCAAATCGAATAGTTTTAGAATTAAAATTTTAGAATTATTACTAATTCTATTATTATTTAATTAATGTTAGAATTAAAAACTTAAAAATCTATTTAATCAGACCGATTTTCGCATTCCACGAAAATACTTTATTCAACCAAAGATACAATTCATTGACCATCGAGTTCACAGAAGATGCTCGTTTCTTCATTCAATAACAATATTCAGCGAGTCGATCGATAGCGAATGAGCCGCGTATACTTCACCTGGGAAATGCAACGACGCATGTTCGACGTTCGACGCCCATTTTCGTTGGTGCAATCACCGTTTGAAATATGTAAATCGTCAGTATCTGGCGATCTCGGCGCATAAATCAAAGATACTCGCGAAATGAAGTTAATCTCGCGGCCCAACACTCGAAGCGGTCGATCAATTTTCTAGTTATCCATCGATTTTCACCTGACGCTAGATACGATAGCTGTGTTTAACATGCCGTCGTAGTCACGGGTGCGTAGTATTGTTTAATTTGCATTTTCCTCTATCGCTGAACGAATATGCGTTAAATTCGAATATTTCTGAAGGAAAGAGAAGGGAAGGGAAAAGGTGAAACAAAAATCACGAATGTCGCGAATCTGACATACACGGTGAGATATTATACCACGAAACGATCGGTGTTTGATCGAAACACGCGTGAAAAATGGACAGCATAAGTTATCGTTACTGAAGATTATGTAGTAATTTAGAAATCTCGAATCTAGTATTTTTACGAATCGTAGATTACTAAATTAGTTTGACTGTTTGAAAAATTGTGTTAACGTTTCAAAAATTAATTTCTGAATTTATATCAGGTTTTATATAGGTTTCTGTTGAAAAGTAATCAAAACACAAAAGTTTCTACCGTGTTCTACGTAATGTATTTCATTTTTTTTTTTCATTTATTTCAGTTACTTTGAACAATCGTACAATCATAAAATGATAAAATTTAATTTAAAAGAAGAGAATTATTTCAGAGTACACTTGTCATTCTTCCAGTTATGTGTTAGTTGTGCGATTACTTCTTACAGCAAATTTTTCTGTGATGTTTTCGTGGAAAAGCTAATCGGAAGAGAGATCTCCGTGGATCCGACAGCGAGACTGACAACCAGCTACAGACGCGAATCAGACGTCTGGCTCGAAATCGATGCGAAACAGGCGCCACGAATCTTCCTTCCCACAATTACGAGGGATAAAAATCCTTCTGCTTTTCAGTCACGCGAACTCGCATTCGGTCCAAGGATGGAAGAATTCACGTATAAACCGATTCCTTCGTATTCGATCATACTGCACTACTATTTACAAATTTAAACGCGAAAAATCAAGCGCACCTACTCGACAAAATCCTTCGAAGTTGTGTCTCAAACTCGTTTAAACTTCACTGAATCGTTGTTTCCAAGAGAAACGAAAACTCTTCGAGGTTAATTGCCGTATAACGTTGAGAATACCTCAAATAAGAATTTAAACCTCATCATTTGTCGTAATCTTCGATAAAGAAAAATTCCTCGAACGACTGATATTTACACTCGATGAAAATCAAAGTATCTCCCGTATCAAAATTACTCCCTTGGAATATAAATTTCTCTTTAAAATAAATGATCAGATCAAATTACGCTTGCTGCTCATTTTCCATGTAAATTATTCACACCTTGCGACTCCAATCAATCATCACCGATTCACACCGTTTGAAAACCTTGTTTGAACAGTGTGATAATCCATTCGTTAATGCGATGCTTGGCACGAATGATCGAGCTCGCGGAGAAGCGAAAAGAAGTCGAAGAAATGCACGGGAAACGGGCAAGGAAAGAGACAGATCTACGTGATGCGTCGAGATCAGAAACGGACAACACACCGTTAGATCGACATTAGGTCGCTCGGACGTCAGTCCGAGAAAATTATTATAATCGTTCGTTGTGTACGTGTTTCTAATGATCGCCAGGTTTTTGGGCTGAACACTGCTCTAATTACGTCTCTTCCTGGACGAATGTCGTGCGCCACGCACGCATAATCGACCATGTCGCGAGAAGACGACAGACTTTTATTCCCCACGAGATTCATTCATCAGAGTTGCAGCTTTGCAACGACACGAATGCCAATTAAGCGTGAGTGCAGATGATAGTTTAAAATCTGGCCAAATTGCAACGGACTCGAGAAATAAATCGATACGACAGTGATACTAAGAGGCGACAGAGTGGGGAAACAGCCGAGCGCAATTATAATGGAAGCGGAGTTTCTTTCGGTCGGATTGATTTCATTGCGTGACGGTATAGTGTTGAAATGATGTACAGCAAGGGAAGAAAGAAAGCACTCGTACACAGTTATTTTAGAAGCAAGAAGAGAGAAGTATCTTCCATGTCATTAAATATATTGGAATACGCGTAACTGTGTGTTATACACGGGTATTTGGAGATAATAAATAAAATAAAAAAAATCACACACGATGTCGAAAGAATTTCAGCAGAATTCGGAGAAAATGTGATTGATACCATTTTAAAAATACTTTTGACTTTCACTGGACTAATATTTCGCTAACAACGTCCAAATGTCAAAATGTTTCCTTCATCACGTATTAAACTCCTGCATTTTATTAACACGTGTCTATATAACATCAATAAAAAAAAAAAAACTAACGAATGAATGAAACAGTGTTGGAGCTATATATCAAACATAGTCGATATTCCGCAGATCGTACTGAACGCGCCATTAGAAAACTCCACTTGGTTAATAATTAAACACATCGATCTGCATTTGATAAAGTCTGATCAACAGCTAATATATTTTCTTAAACAATTTCCACGTACCAAGGAATCACACGGCATATTTACATATCGCGCCGATAGCACAGACAGAAGTGCAAGAAAGTAGAGTTCAAGCGCGTAGCGTTGAAATGATACATCTGACACGAACGCCTTCTGTCGATAAGTGACAAATACCGCTTTCCTGAAACTGGAATTCTCCGGTTTCAAGCTGGAGACTGTTCATCGACTCGTAGTTATTGAAATTCGATTAGACGTTAATATTCCAATAAACCAGGCACCGGAGTGTCAGAAAACGTTGAACTCGAAATATCGGCGACACATTCAAGCCCTATTAACTCAGGACAGGTACGTTTTTTCCTGTAATACATATTAAACTCCTATATTTTATTAACGTTTACATATCTCTCGGTGATCGTATTCTTATCGAAACGTTCATCCGGTGCCGGAGGCGATTCGCCCGGACGTTTACCAACGATCAACGATCGGATCGCTTCGGCAAACGCGTAACGCCACTGTAATTTATTCGAGCAATCTCGATCGCGGGGACTCGCGAAAACGACGCATCGCGAGCGTAATATATTGGAACGATTTCCGGCTCAAGATCTCTTACTCTCTGCCCTCTTCACTCCAAGATCACTTCCGTAATAACGGTGCGCGACTGGAAGAGATCAGAATTATAGATCTCGTCGGTCCTCGCGACGGCAAACCTAATAGATCAATTAATTACAGCTTCCCGAACGTGCCTTCGTTGTGTGCTTTAGTTTGATCGACTTCCTCGCTTAATAACAGGAATCGACGGCGATAAGTGATAACTGTCGCGATCGTTTTTAATCGATTAAACGGCCTTTGGAATTTTTCGCGTTGAGCAAACACCGATTGCGATTTTTCGACTTGATTGCGCGCAGCTGTGACCGGTACTATTGATTCCGTTAATGTTATCGCGCATCTCCTTTGTTATCGAGACGGAGGATCGCTTCTAAAAATAATCCCCCGAAACGTCCGTCGCCCGAGAGTTTGTTCAACTTGACAAATCGATAAAACGTCCTGTTGTATCGACTCTGGAGACGGGGTCTCTCAAACAAGTTTGAATCTTTCGATTGCCCCACGATTTTCTTTTTTCCTTTTCAAATTTCTTAATTTATTACAATTGTCATCAAGTGTCACATTGAACGCAAAATATTGAAAAGTTTTTAATTTTAAAATTCGAATTCAAACTCCAGAGCTGGTTTCTTCAGTTTGTACGACGAGCGTGACTCGATAAACTTACGAAACAAAGGATTCGAGGTTCGTAGGTACAAAGGTAGAGATTGGACACATCAGTAAAATCGGCGACGACGATCGACGCGCTTTCCTCGATCGATTCTACATACACGTACACGCGAGAGGCTATGTACGAGCGTCTAGTCCAAGATCAAGGCAAGAGTTATAGACCAGGTGTATGTCCACCCATTACGTTCTATTACGTTCCATTACGTTTCATTACGCTGAGGCAGGTAGGCGAGTGGAATAAGGTCGGAGAGATCGGCAGGAAATAGGTAATAAGAGGATCACCGGCATCCTGTTGTGTAACAATTATTTCTCTCGTGGACGTATTGACGCAAGTGTTCGACTAGCTGCTAATTGCACCGCGAGCAATTAACGCGGCAATTAACGTGGCTCGCGTGCCGTGTTTCGCTGATCCTCCAATTCGATATTTCTCCCGGCCAGTGATATCTTCCAGAGGATTTGCCGGTGCTTTTTTTAAATTACAATTAGCGTTACACGGCGAGAGAAATATATACACAGTGGATCGAAGAAGTCTTCGTAGAGACTTGAAATTTATATCTCTAATTTTAAGAGGAGCAGCAAACGAATAACAGGTAGAAATGTAACATTTTATCATTAATAAAAAGAAAATTTATATTTGTTTACTAACGGTTCTCATTACGCAACGCTAAGTAAATTTTAACATGGCGGAGACTTTTTAAACCGACTGTATATCTTTCATCTCTTTTTCCTCAACGAAACGGGAACGTTTTAACGAGGTAGAGAAACGGTTTCGACTTTACGACGTAAAATGGCGAAATTATGTAGGTAATAGATAATATAACTGGTAGTGCAAGAATGAATAGCTGTTTTTGACGATCGTACAATTATTTATTAAAATTTTATACGGTACAGTGGCGATGGAAACCAGAAATGTCGAGCGGTGACGTATGACTATGTATGTACATATATGCGTGTGTGTGTATAAAAATACACGCACGAAGTTCAATGACACATTGTTCATTAGGATTCAAAAATGACCATTGTCACGATCAAACGTGTAAGAACAATGCGACGCGAGCCGATCAGCGATATTCCATGCCAAAATTAGCATTTTCGTCAAGGAGATTGTTAACATCGAGCGAAGGATTCGAGCGTCGTTTGAAAAAGCAATTCCAAAGCAGTCCGATTCTGATTAAAATGCGAAATACATTCGACTCGAACATCCACGTATTTAGTTCTTTAATACTTGAGAACTTCGACTCAACTCTGAATTTTTATCAGTATCAGAACCTTCAAATCGAGCTTCGAAAATTTATAAATTTCTCCAAAGTTAAGACGAAAGAGTTGTTTAACCTATAGATCTAAAAACTAATCTGTATACTACTGTATACTACTCTGGTCTTGGATTTAACCACTTGCGCTGGAATGACGTGTCACGCACGTCGAGAATATTTGTCCCAGAATTGCAAGTATTTTCTCAGTTCTCAGTGTATTGAAATATAACCCAGGCAAAACAAATAATAAATTTATTACTTTTTAGTAATATCTATCCATCCGATGATTTCAAAAAGATGACGAGTTATATTGCATGACGGTTTGGTCACTCTGAACCAGTTACTAGCGCAAGAGGTTGATAAAGAGGTTCTTAGCCATCGCTGAACTCCGCCCACGCGTCGAGATTTTGCATCGAAGGTAAATCATAACGCCGCGCAGATATTGGAAGATCTTGGCCGCTTTGATCGACCGGTCGCGACGCACACACGGCCGCGACAGCGGCACACATTAGCGGGCCTAACAATAAGTGAGACAATACAAGGCGTGGTTGGGAGACAAGTCGAAGGGGGACCGCTTCGATCTGGCCCCTCTGAAATCGCAGGATGAGTCAGGAATCGGGGTCAACGACGTGTGCCAAACATCCGATCGAACGTTGCCCCGCGCTCCGACACCACTCTCCGGGTACCTGGATTAATTTCATTCGATTTCCTGATGGAGAAACAATTCGAATTCACGGAAATTTGACAAAGTAGATTTCTTGATTCTCCGTACGGAGAAATTTATTTTTCTCAAAGGAGAAAAGAAATTGTACTTGATTCAATTTAATTTTAATCGTTGTTATAATAGGATCAATCATTTACAGAACCGATACAATGCTAATGCGATTGTAATTAGAATGAAATATGATTAAAAATATTCATATGAAATGTGAACTATATTAATTAAGAGAATAATAATATTTAATTATTATATAACCTGGCCTGTGACGAATAAAATTACATCTTGCGGCCTATAAAAATGTTATCTACAAAATAATCGTACGCGGAAACTAGCTTGAAAAAAAAAGAGACGAACAGCGCTATGAATAACGATCTCATTTGATCAGTACCGTGACAGACGGTTTAATGACATCCAGAATAATGCCACGTGTCGAGACATCGCGAATTATTTTTCAAAAGTTATCAAACGATAAAAAACTTATCTTACAACGTTTCGTATTTAATTATATTTAAAAAAAGAGAGAGAGAGAGAAATTAAACAATTTATTACAAAAATAGAACCACGATAAATAAATTCCAACTGTTTGTCTTAAGAGAAAGAAAGAAAGTTTTTTGGTAGCTCGTCAAGCGAACCAATTACGAAACGAAATAACAGACGGTTGAAAATAATATTTCTCAAGTAAACTGTGGCCAAGTAAACTATCTTAAACGATAATTGTCGACGAATTTCGTAGACGGTGTCATAAAACGTTTTACGCAAGTGTAACTGCTTTCTCTTTCGTTTCCCTAAATGATAATTTGTTCGTCTTTTAACGATAAACGTACTCGGCCACGATGCTTCTTTCCCTAGTCGTGCAACGCGAATCTGACGCCGCGCAATTCTCTAATTATTGCATGCCCGCGTGAAATATGTATATCAGGCGTGTTCATCAAACGATTTCGTTTCTCCTTCGAACTAACTTGCGGCCGTTTCCGGTGTGCACAATTGTCGGACGTTTCCCCCCCAACGCGCTCGTATACTCAGCCTGATGGAAAGTGAAAATAAAAATCAAAATGGAAAGAAACGTGGAATGCGAGCAACTACAATGAGGAAGCAGGAAGCGTATAAATTCGAATATTCTTTAGAGGTTTAGAGACGCTCTACATGTATATATATATATATATATATATATATATATAGAGCGATACATCTGTAACAGATATAAAACGTCAATATTCCTTTTATTAAATTAAATTAAAAACTTCATCTTCAAATAAATTTAATGAGATTAAGATTATCTGCGTATATAATTTCTTTTAATACAAGACACTATATATTATATACTATATATAGACTTTATTTTATAACAGATATATTTTCTTTCTGGACGACTTTGGTAATATATTTAATATACACTACTCGTACGTCTTTGATTTTAAAAGAAATTTATGTTTTATTTAAAATGATGATTATTCGTAAACGGAATATTTTTAGAATTTGCTATTTTCCTTAACAAAGACATTGTACGAAAGGTATTACATGCAATAGAGCATTTTTCAGCTTTCGGCATTCAGTGCCAGTACAGGTTAAACAATTTAACACTCCTACGCTAGGATTGGCAACAGACGTTACTTGTCTACTTTCCAGGTCGCCCATAATCCTCTCCATTCATGGCCACGAATGGCCAGGAAGAAAAAGATAAGCAAACTTTTCGTTTAATACATATACTAAAAATAAATCACTGATCATAGTATAATGCCCATTGTTTGCTCATTGTCAGTCCAAATTTCCTTCAAACACTTGTCAAATAACTGAATAGCTAATCAGATGAATACAAATATACCAAACAATCATAATAACTGCTACATATATAATGTACAATTTAAAAGAAACTTTGAAATGATCTCAGATGTCAACGACGCAGCCTCGATGATCATCTGCGATCTTTAAGTGTCACTGATTCGTATGAACCTTCCAGTAATCCTGAATTTTATTATAAATCAGAATACACAACTTCAACGAAGAAAAAAAGTCGTTCAAGTTGACTAGCTCGCGATCGTGAATATTTTCACGATTTCGAGCCGTATATTCTGTTAGGCTGGAATTATCTGTTCTTCGCACGACCAGCCTTAATTGCCTCAAATTCACCGTAGCTGTTCGCCACGGACGCGCCAGTTCGAATAAATTACAGGAAGAAAGAAGAACAGCACGATACCGTGAAGGCAGATCGACGGCAAATCGATTTTCACCGATTCTCTCTTCTTCATTAACGATTTGCATGTTCTGATTGAAATTCTAATTGAAATTTTCTTTTAATTTCTAGAAACAGATCTGACAAAAAGTAGCGATAGCAAAATATTTTCGAGAAAGTCCCAGTGAAACGAAAGCCAGTACAACATTTCGTTAGTTTACGATTTCCCCTAACGCGAGTCCCCGTTAAATCGCTATAAATCGATTTATGTGTATACATTGATCATGCCTTGAGCGTGAAACAAGGATCGGTAAATAACCGTGCATTATTTGCATAGCATGAACGTTTCTGCGCAAGCTGTACGTCAAAACCGCAATGATGGCCGTGAAGCAATAGACACTTCAAGATTGGTTATTACCATAAACACGAGAGCCCACTTTCGAAAACAAAGTTTGTGTTAAACTGTAGAATTTTCTATCGCGTTATACCCCGGGATTTAGTAATTTCTATATTTTCCCGACCAATTGACCGAGCACCTCCTCTTTCAATCCTTGCCTCAAACGAAACTTTTACCACATGCATTGTATACCTTCATAAATATTTGTATGCTTGACGCAGTTCGATCGAAAGTTGATTCTTCTCAACTAAAATAAGAAACGTCCCCATCTATCTCTACAACGAATACTTTGTAAAATCTACAGAAATTTTTGAAGCACGATTCGATCTGTCTAAAATCGCAATTTTTGCTCTAATCCGTCGCTTTCCTTTTTACCAACGTTTACTAATCCAGTGGTAAACTCCGATTGAACCGTTTCCCTTGAACAGTATATATTCCACGCAGCAACCTGGAAATCGATGAAAAAAAGTTACACGAGTCTTCAGCTCGCTGAAATTCCAATATCTCCCTCGTCTTCTCCTAACCGCTTTTTCCACGTCGGCAAAACCTGCGCTCGCGTTGAAAAATCGCGTTAATTATAAAGCGGGGAGGGGCGACAACCGGAAATCCTGGCAATCCACTCGATAAACCAGCCGCGCGAATGCGTTCAGCAGAACGTAAGAGCTCGACAATGGTGGCGGGACCAGCGGTGCGCCCCGTACACTGAGAGAGTCGAGAAAACTACGACTCAGCAGGATGCGCCATATACCGCGTGGAAGGTGCATCATATAACACGCAGAAAGGAACAGGCTGTCACTAGGCGGTATCCTATTATCGTTGCCACGGTGTAAAGCCGAGAGAATACGGTATTTATGCCGATGCGCAAACAATGGCCGCTCGATCTTCGAGAAGGCAAGGCCACGCGACAAGAAGTTCAGGCCGCGGGCCGCTTTATACGACGGGAATGTTAATTATCGGGTCTCCCGCGGGATCTATTAAGTGCACTGTTCCACAGCTCCCTCGGTTCCTCACTGTCTTTTCACTACGCTTGCAACGCTTCCCTCTTTCTTTCACTCTCCCCCGTCTATCGAGTATAGTGAGCGCGATACGTGGCAGACGTGAGAATCACCGTCACGAGAAAACACGTTTCACGGCAGCGAACGAGATTCCATACGAAATGAATTAACTGTGAAGTTGTAAAAGTTGTAACAAATAATAAATTGTAATAAACTGCGAAGGCAGACTGGCTGCGAGTCAGAATCTCGGTTTCAACTGCGGAGAAATAATTTGATCGGTGATATCGGGATTCGAGCAATGTCATTTTTATCATTTTTATTTGCTTATTCGGTAATTATGCAACCAAACGTACCTCGATGCCTAACAAGTCTCGTTTTTTTTCCTAACTACATTGATCACCTAGTTAACCATCCAAGTCAAGAGAACCAAACAAAAAACGCACTCCTCCGTGGTCTCTTCGCGGCACTCTTCGATTAATGATCCTACTTAACGCTTTATTTCGCAACCTGGCTATACCTGACTTCCACCGAGCGTTTACTTTCAGCCGGGTGTTATCGTTCCAGCGATTCCTTAATTTATCAAGCGGTCGTGCCGCGAACTTGTCGACGTTCTACCAGTTTTCTAACACCGTGCAAACACGTCTGCCGAACGCGAAACGTAACTGGCGGCGATCGAAAGACAAAGGAGCCACGACGACGACAACGACGATGAAAGTCAATGCGAATTTCTTCTCAGACTGCCATTTAGGTGTCCGGGGGGTACACGAGTCGTATACGTTTAATAATGGGCTTACGTAAGAAGCGAGGGAAATTTATGGTGGCACCCGGGTATCGCGGATAATTGATTGTCCGTTCGGTTGATATAACTGTTGCGGTGAGGTAGCCGCGGGTATTGGGAGGGGGGGGGGAGGTTCCAAGTGTGAACGGCATGTATACGTAATGCCTTCAGCGAGAGGTGATAACAAGTATCTTGTTAGATCGAGAATTACACGCATCAAGATTTACATAAGGGGGATGAAATATCGCGTTTCATTTTGACACAGCTTTTCGAAGATATATAGATTTGACATTAATAAAAAGTAGAATTGGAGGGTATCGACCTTTCGTTCCTAGTTTTCTGTCAAATGAAACTAGAAATACGTTTACACGGAATTTCTAGCGAAAGCTAGAAACAGAAATTATCACGATAAAATAAAGACAGCAGAAGTATGTTACAATCGATCGTGCAATTAAAACACGTGTGTGAGTTATTTTTTTTATGTCTAATTAGCTCTGTAACGATCAGATTTCAATTTTCACCATTCGTGCGCGTGGAAATTATAATTGTAAAATTACAGTATCGTTGCTGGAATTTCAGAAACAGTTCTCGCTCTGGTATTTTCTACGTCGAACGACGAACGTTTAAACGCAGCTACGAACGTTGAGCACTTA
This sequence comes from Tetragonisca angustula, assembly GCA_036937485.2. Lineage (NCBI taxonomy): Eukaryota > Metazoa > Arthropoda > Insecta > Hymenoptera > Apidae > Tetragonisca > Tetragonisca angustula. The sequence continues at coordinate 1,118,453 of JAWNGG020000053.1, read as the reverse complement.
ATCATACGTGTTGGAATATTCGCTAAAACGTCGCTGGCAATCGCTGAATTATTTTATCGTTGCTGTCATTAAACAAGACAGTCGTGACTGGGCGCCAACTACGTACACGCCATAATTAGCGAAACATCGATAGAAAATAAAAGCACGAAATAGAAATACGAGCGCGTCGCGTTAGAGAACTGCACTTCCCAGCTGTCGTGTCACTTTATACATTGATCCATCGTTCGCCAAACAGGATTCTCTCTTTCGTCGTCCCGTCTTCTTCCTGCTTCTCTCGTTCCTTTTTTTCTTTCCTCTACTCGCACTAGACTTGATGTTTCTGCTTCGTTTACAGCGATTAATCATTATCAACTATTGATAGATTTTATCTTTTATCTTCAATTAATTATGTACTTCTATATACTTTCTTTACTCTATTATATTAATTTTAATTAACTGATGGAATCAGCGGGAGAAGGTCAAAGTAATCGATAATTCTAATCATTTGAATTCTCAGTAATCTCGATTGTTCGTAAGTACTTTATAGATTTCTCCGAGAACAAATGACTAATTCTTTCAATTAAGTTTAATTATTCGATCGGCCTGGAATCGAATATTTTTTCTGCCTGATCCTGATTTCGTTCTCTATAAAAATTTGTTTGCACCGTCGCACGTGCACTGGGGGACGCGCGTGTGCAAATTTTACGTACGGAGATTTGTACACATGAGTTCCTTGGCCGAGGTGGATAATATTTCGAAACAGTGTCGGGTGTCTCGATCGATTTTACTCTTTCGCCAGTGTGGGTCTCTCAAGTTCGTGACGAGATGGATCGAGCCGATCGTCGTCGATTTCAGCTGCTCAACGAAGATGGATCGATGAACTCGGTAGTTGCGAAGACGCGACACAACTCTCCAAAGTTTCGGATCGAAACATCGATCAACACATTGTATCCTGTGACAAGCTGTTTTTAATTCAAAGGACAACGAATTTTATTGTAAATATTCTTCGAAAAAAAAAGAAAAAAAATATTTCACCTTTCATCTGCTTGTGAAAAAAAGCCAGTTGGGATATAAAGCACATAGCAATTTGAAAAAAAAAAAAAAATTCTATCACGAGAGATCACACATTCCCAGCTGAGGAACAGAGAGCTCGGGCTTCGAGTTACAGTTTCGGTGCTCTCTTCCAAGACTCCCCAAATCGAATCCTCTCGTCGGATAAAGAACGACGAGGAGATCGCTTCGAGGCGCGAACCGGAGGTGGTGACGAAGGATGAAAAGAAGGATGCCGGTTGAAGCGAGCGCGACTGGACGGACGAGGCAAACAAACGAACCGTTATGGGCGATCACGTACAAACATTAATTACGCAAGATCAAATTCCAAGTTAGGATCCGGCTAAGGTGGAGCGACGCGACAGGATATATAACCGCAGGCCTTCGACGGAACGAGGATACACGTATCTCGGAAGGTCCTGGCCACCGAGTTGGTATGCGCCACGTAGTCTCTGTACTCGCGTAATCCTGCACAACAGCTGGCCGAACCAGTGTACCCAGATGCCTATCGACATTCCATCCACCCACGATCGCGTCGTGGACCACGTCTCTCGAGGCTCTCGAGGCGAGCAGAGGAAAAGCAAAGGCCGGCGGAGTGGTCGCCCGGCGATTCACGGTGATTCAGGATTCAGATTCTGTTTAGCATAATGATCGCGCCGCGACGATATTGCGGCCACATCGCGATCATCGGGACGACCGGTGCGCCTCGATTAAAGGAGATTATATGCTAATAAATTCTCTGCTCATCCCTCGCCGAGGTTTGGCTCGAGCCTCGATTTCTGCCGCCATTAAGTCAGCTGATTAGCTACGAACCGTCGTACCCGCTCGCTTTCCGATCCACTGCCCGGACGCGATGCCCTCGTAATTGCTTAATCGCCAATCGCAACGAACAATGCCTCGGATCCGCTTCTTCCTTTTTTCTGTTAATCCCCTGTCTCTCCCGCGAGGCACAGCGTACCTATATCGTTGTCACCGTAGAGAGCACGAGTCAAATTTTACAAAATTAATACGTATTATCGATTATTTCGCGTTCGAACGTCCAACACCTGACCATACGTCGTTTTCAGTATAAATTTACAATTTTTATTCGTGTCCATCCATCGGAGATCTCTTCCTCCTGCAATGGACACCGGGTGAGCCTTTTCCTCTCGAACACATCCGATTACGTCAACGGTCTCGCGTGTATTTAGTACGGTTACGACGAAAAGAGGAGTTCACGTTCACGGATGAATCGACCTTTCTTCACTCGTGCTACGAAGCTTTGAAATACTTCGGTACCATCGGCTGTGCGAACATGGGTTCGGCGCTCGTATCCCGCGGGCGATCGAGTCAACCTCGAAGAGATAGTAGTCGAAATCTTCGAAACGGTACGGAACACGTCCATAACACCGAACGTAACTAACGTCCACGTGCGTGTTGCGGTAAGTCAGACTCTCGTCTCGACGGACAAACAGGGACAATCGAAGGAAGCTGGCGGTCGCGTACGCGCGTCGAGGGTGAACACGAGGCGAGCATGAAGGCGGCCCCGAGGGCAGCAAGCAGCAGGCAGTCGTCGCCATATCGAAGTCGTTCTAAAAATCCGAAATGACCGGCGTGCGCAGCTGCGCTCTGCTGCTTTCACGAGCGGTGACGCTCGGGCCTGTGCCGGGTGTACGCGCTACTGTATAAGGAGCAAATATGATATCAGTAAAACATCTGTATATGGCCGGTGTGGTACACGTCCGGCGTAAGTGGTCGTCTTTCGTCGTTCTGCTCGCGGCTCTCGACACACGACTTGCGCCTTTATATCTGCAGTAGCGCAAACCCCGTGCCCGCGTACCGAGAAGCCGGTAATAGCGGTTGGTCACCACTTTGACAGACTTATTAGCAAATATAAATCGTGGTGTTTGCCGTTACAGCGGCTGCTGACCGCGCGGGAGAAGCGGAGAGTAGAGATACGCGCGTACAAAGACGACGCCTGGGTGTTTCGAACGCCGGCGGAAAAAAAAGCGGCACCGGTTTGAAACGGGATGAAAAACGAGAGCAGATTTTAATTAACGCGCGGAACAGGAACGTAGGATAGTCCCGACCTGGAGTACGGTGGCGTAACGAGCGCGTTAAATTTGATTTACAGCGCCCTTTTCGTTAACCGCGATCGTGTGTCACTCGAATATACCGGTTCCCCGATCTTCGCGGCTGATTCATTTCTCGGGTTATTCGGAGATTTCGCGGGAACAGGCACCGGGTGTATCCGTAACGCGTAAAGAATACCGTGTTCCTAATGAGCGATGACGACACGGAACCGGGTCGAGCCTGACGCCGACGAGTACGGTTCCGACAGGCCGGGGTGAATTGAAAAACATCACACCCGATCGATCTCCAAACGAAATCAATGGAAATAATTTGGCAGCTAATTCTATATAAAAAAATACACAAAATCACAGAGAGTTCGTCTGGATCGAGCCACAAATGAAAGCACGATTGAACGATTCTGCCTTGTTCTTTCAACAAAAGATTCAAAGAAAAAAGAGGAAGAAGAAACGGAAAATCACGCGAGAGGATCGACGAGGTGCGCGTGAAACGCTCTCGTCGGCAGGGGAAGAAGGTAGGTGAACCCGCGGCTCGATTTTTCGCTGGTCGGCGAAACGAAGGCCGCCAAATATAAAGTTTCATGCGGAACGCAGTCTGCAGGCTGCGCGCCGTGACGAGATGCAAAGTGATACTCGGTCTTTGGGGTGGACGACGAGGCAGAGATCCGAGGAGACGCGCTCCTCTCCTTTGGAGTGGTGAAGGTTGGAGGGCAGTGAAACGTTCCGCGAGAGGGATAAGGGGGACCGCGTTCGAAAAGGAGGGACGACGACCGAGTGCAGTATACTTCTCCGCGTCCTGCGTATCGTGTTGCCGTACCTGCCAATTACGAAGCCGCTCTTGCGGTAGGTTCCTCGTCGATGAACGGAACGGACACTTTGGACATGCCGTGACACGGTCATCGGCTGCATGGATTTCATAGCCAACCTCGGAGCGAACGTGTTCTCGTAGCAGAGCATTTATTTGCGGATCGCGAGAGTTCGCGAACACGCTTTCGTCCTTCGTTCTCGTTTCCTCCAACCTCGTCGCGTCCACGAACGAAAACTCGAGTCTTTCGATGCGTTGGTTGGTAAATGATGAGCTACGTTTAGTTTACGAGGGATATTTTAAATAATAGCAAGGATTGAGCTGAGAAGTCGTAGTCGAAATCAAACATTCCAGCCTTTTGTAAACGCAAATTTTTCAAGCAAATCGGTGTTTTCTAAGAATTGTAAGACAGTCTAACTCACTCGTTAATGGTCTACTGTAGAGGTTTCATTCGACTATGAGTAATCTATCAACAAAAGTACGAAATAAATGTAAAACGAAAATTCCGATTTGCGACGACTGTGGATTCGTCTAGATGCGTTTCGAAACCGATTTTCTCTGTCTCTCGAAGAAACTGTTGCTGAACTGTATAACGCACGCAACGTTTTCCTAGTGCGTTAATCACGCGTAATTCTATCGGCAGGCTGATACGAACAGGAGAAAGCGTATCTCCCATTGTTCGCGGTGTACGAGAAAACTCTTGTATTTATTCGCGTGTATCTACATAGATTTTCTTACGAACAGAAAGAGAGAGAAAGATTTCCTTTCGTAGCAGAGACAAGAACTTATGAAAATTATCAGAATCGTTTATTTTATTATCGTACGGAAATTTCATTGATAAATTCCAGAGGAAAATTTCTTCAACATTTTCAAGATACTTATGATAAATAAGTTTATCTCCATTTCGAAATATAATTTTTCCTCAAACTTATTATCTCTAAAATTGAATTTTCAAATTATTATTACAAATTGTTCATACATTTAGCATTTGATGTTTGATTAAGGATATTTCTCAAATTAATTGACTTTTTAACTTTTAAGATTTTTTAGATTTCTATCTAATCGAATCTTTATGAATTTCAAAATTTCAGAAATCTCTTTCGAACCTCCAGAACGAAACTAATCAAAGATCTGACGATCGCAATTATTTATCAGCTGCGTCAAACATACGGACACATTTCCACGACGAAACGATCGGATCGGACTAGAATAATTCCAAAGGAATTGTAAACAAAATTTCGAGGGAAAAAAAATGAATTGAGGAATTTGAATTGAGGTCAGACTACGTATAAATCTTTCCTAAAGTTTGCACTTATTATTAAGTGTTTCTCCAGTTTGACAAACTGGTTGCTGCTTCAGGCCACGTGCCAAACTCAACATCAAACATAAATAAAATACAAAAGCACGGAAGTGACTCTGCTTCTGGAATGGATAAAAGATGACGAACTTTACGAGAGATTATATTAGTCAATTCATTCGGCCAAATTACCGTTAAAAACATTCACGACACTAAAGTTAAAACGTTCTAAATAAATTTCGTACAGCGTAGACAAATGTAATGATTAATATATCATGTGCTGTATGTTACGAGTGTTTTAATTCCAAGCTCGTATTTTAATTCCAAACCCTATAATTTATAACACCTATCGATGAATTACTAGACTAAATATTTGACGGGCAATAAAATAGAGTGGAACCACGCTAATTGTAAGCTGCATTTTTATTCTTCGTTTATTTCCTGTCTACTGCGATGCACTCTGTTCAAAATGATGGAGTGTCCGATATAACTGAAAAAAAAATTTTCTACCATATTCTTGTTTTTTTTTTTTTTTTATTATACCAATAATCCTTTCGTGTCAATGAAATATTCAGCTTCATATTTTATTTTATAGTACCAAAGACAATGTGTGATACTGTCACGTCAATTTTTTTAATAAAAAAATCCGTCAAATTTAAAATATCTTTCTCAAAAAAAAAAGAAAAAAATTTCTCTGAAAATATTTCCACTCAAAAGAGAAACCGAACGAAAGAGCGCAAGTTCCTTAGCAAGGAATGCAAATGGAAAGTATGACAACAGCTTCGCTCCCTTATCGCCAATTATCATCAACATCTTCGACGTGAGCGCCAATACCGAAACTCCGGTTCCACGTACGAATGGTATTCCGCCGCGAATGCTTTCATCCTCGCTGGAATTAAAGGGCCAAAGCCATAATCGAGAGCTAATATCCCGGCGATTCGACGAATTTACGCATGAAATTTCACCAAACGGCGGTGGAACGCGATCCAGCCGTTGGACACAAGGCCCGCCGCCGTTCTCCCTTTCACCCTCTCTTATCAACGGCTATCGCCGTGGCATCTTCGGTATTAACGTTTAATCGAGCAGAAAGAGGATGATTCGGGCTCGTGTACGGGCCCGGTGGTGTTCTGAGACCAGTGACCGACCGGCCAACTGGCAGAAGGCGGAGATCCGCATAAACGAGCGCGGACGGGAATTAATGCGCGGCGAGCCGGCGCGAAATGCGGCGAAACTATCTACCATTGCGGATAATTAGTCGGGCGCCAAAGCAAGAACTCGGGGTATATACAACTCGACGGGCTGGCCAAGGGGACGACGCGCTTGCCAACGAACGAAACACGAAGGGGAATACGAGAGAGAGCCTCTCTCTCGTCGAGATACGAGATCGTGGTTACACGCAGTCTGCGTTTGACGCTGCGTGCCATTCGCAAATGGCACCCGTGACAGCCGACGCGACGCGACGCGACGCGGCTCGCTGCTTGAACAGCCCCCTCCATCGAGTTTCCCCATCTGATGAAGGAATTCCATCTAGCCAACACTGACTTTCCTTGTTCCTCGTTTGTTTCACGCGGCCGGGGAAAAATGTTCTTTCGTCGGTCGGGTTCTCGAAGAATTTGGGACGTGAAGGAATGACCGAAGCCTGAGCAAAGTTAGCGATTTAATAATTCGTACACGGATATGTAATATATATATATATATATATATATATATATATATATATATATATCGATGCTTCATGTGACTTAACTTAGGGAAATTTTGTTTTTCGATTTTTCAACGCGACTAAATGATTCACTTCGCGATTCGTATCAATAAGCATTTGGTTTGATTTGATAACGTTTACGAGTTAGTACTGCTTGTACGAGTATGCTAGTGTTTGAAGACATAGAGCTGAACTTTTTCTCTTTTTTTTTTTTTGTTTCTTGAACTTTCGACATTGGAGAAACATGATTTCTTTCTTTTCAAGTTTTACTCAGTTAATTTTTAAAAATTTACACTCAAGTTACATAGAAATTAATGCATCAATCTGTACAATATAAATTGCTATCTTATTAAATATTCGTATATTTTTACATGTCGACGTATTTAAATTTACTTTAATCGTGATAGTCAAATCTTAAAGTAGTGCCAATGAAATTTCAACGACGTGTACACATATTCACAAAAGTGTTCAAACACTTTGGGCGAATCTGGGCAACGAAGAGCCTTGAAAAATAGAAAGCTCTTCCGTGATCAGGCCACCTCTCGACTACCGTATATACACGAAAGTAGGAATTCTTCCTCAAAAATCATTCTTCATTGTTCACTTTCGATCTCCGTTCTCGCGTCTTGGAAAGCCGAGGCCGCGGCCTCATACTCTTTCGGTCATTAGCTCGGCCATATCTCTGCTCCCACCGCAACGCTTACACATACTATTTGCATCCGAGACATAAGTCTCGGACGGAATTCATAGCCCCGCGGTGGCCGTTGCAGAATGCAGCCGGCGCAAGCAAGTGCATACTTCGTGGCGCCCGCCCTAATCATCCCCAGCCACCAGTGTTTTCTATCTCTCGTCTCACTTACCCACTTACACGCTCACTTACAGTTAGTTAGCCCGCGTATTTTCGGTCCTTGAGACGTCGAACAGACACTCGACGAGCCTGAACCATCCGAAACCCGCGCGCCACTCAAGGACGCGAATCTCAGCAATTTCAAGGATCGACCATTCTCGTCATCGGGAATTCGATAGTTTTGAAAGGGCTTGAGGTGATACCTCGCAAGATATTGTTAAGATCGTTAGACGTAGAGATACTTTGTCTGGGAAGTGTCTTTGTTGGAGATAATCGATCGACCGTTCTAGAAACAATTCTATTGGAGCATGTTAATAGTGGTGTTTAACCCTCGCGTAGCCAACACCAGGTCAGCGTTGACCCAAAATTTAAGCGTAACGAAGAAACGAAATATTTCAAAGACAGATATTTCTGGAAATTTTGGCTGAAGCATTAAATAAAAATAATATAAACATTATTAGGTAACATCCTGTACCAAAAAGTTAGGTACAAGTATAGCAAAAATTCAGCCATGGGTTAAAAGTGACCCGATGTCGGCTCGCTTAAGTCGGCTATCCGAGGGTTAACAAGGCACCCTGAGTCTTTAATTTTTGAGTCACGAAATTAAGTGGCGATCGTTTATTATCATATCATCAAATTGCTAAATAACTAAATATAACACAATGTAATATGATACTATAGTATAATGCTATAGTATAGTACATAATATGTACATCCTACAGTGTAATGCTAAATACTACAATAATACCAAATAATTCGAAAAAAAAAAACTAATTGGAATTATTAAATTCTAGAAAGTTGCACGTATGAGTACTTAATATCAGAAGAATAAGAAGATGACAAGCGACAAGAGATAATTTTAAGAATACGACAGCGATGAAGGGAAGAATAATTGCCGATTCCATTTTTCGAATCTATCTGGTCGTTTGCCAGAGCAGGCATCGACTTTGGTTTTTCGGCCAACTAAAAATCTAAACAGTATCAGAGGCGATCGTCCTCGAACGTCGGGCCAGGTCGATCAACTCTCTCAAAATCTAAAAAGAACGCCCCGGCCATAGGCGAACGAACGCGAGAAGATTCTGCCAGCGATTTGAATAAAAATGCGACGATACGATGCGAGGACCGTCGAATATTCCTCGGGATACGTTGGAAGTTTCGAGGTTTGAATATTGCATGATACGATGGCCAGCGAAGCATCGTGACAACGGGCCGCTATTGGAAACTGAGCGAGTACGGTGATATTTGAATGGCCATCTCGCTACTCGTGACGTCGTTGCGTCGATATCATGGGAGCGCAATAAGCACCTACGCGAGAGCGTGGGTGAGATGTGGGAGTTTTTCCCGAATATAACAGCCGACGATATTTCTCTATGGCGCGCGAAGGGCACTCGTCGCGGAACAGTGCGTAGGGAGGGCGTTTCAGGAAGAGGTTGAAACGTCATCTTAGCCACACGCGTGACATCGCGAGCTGTTACTTTTTAATTCGGTTCGAATTCATTGTTCGCTACTGGCGAACGCTACGGATCGACCGAACGAGCGTAGTTAAGCGATTTCTTTTACGTAGTGTATCCACTTTCGTGAGCGGGAGATATAAAGATGATTAGAATTATACATCTGTAGAAGACAACAGCACTTTCACATGACGATATTTTGATAATTATGAGCTGAGGCTAGAGAGAAATTATATTAACGACGATTTGGCGATGATGGAAAGAATTGATATTCTTATCTCACTGACACATGTTATATTCTTTGAGATGTTTAATTATAAATTAAACGTAACATAAAACAGAGAATTTGTACAATTCCACAAGTGCAATAGTTCTCCAATTGTAAGTTGGTGTAAGACTGATATTCAAGGGTGAATTAATCCAAGAGTAAGCACGCAGAGAGAAATAAATTTCAAAGTATAATCCTTCACGCAACAAAAAGTGAAAATAATTGCTCAATGAAAGGCAATAACGCGAGTGCGTGGTACGTGCTACGCACTGTAGCGTAAAACTATTAACAACCCGATAAGATTCGAAATCAGATTGGCGCGAACACCAAGGCAAAATCGTTGCAACGAAAGCTAATGGAAATTAAGCAGGACGAGAAAAACAGGAAAAACGAACGTCGAACGCGTTCGACATCCTCGAGGGAAAAAAATAAAGTTTCAGAATAGACGCGCGCAGATGAGTTTATCTGAAGCACGTGCACGGAAGTCATAATCTATGGATAGGAGAAACGTACTGACGCATAATATCTTGGAATTATATGTGCCTGGAGGGTTAGGTCAGTGAGTTGAGACTGATCCACGGTACTTTGGGCCGGATGTGGAAGTAGGTGGAGCTCACGAGTACGCGCATACCTCGGAGGGAAGAAACAGGGACGATGGAATTTACCTGCACTATCTCCGTCAAGTACTGCAATTATGTTATTTATAACTGGTGGCCGCATTGCGCGTGTCTAGCCGGGTGACGTCCGAATAAAAAGTATACCGAAACGTTTCCGTTGACGATGGGAAACTATAATGTACACGGTAGGACTCCATTCGCGTGAATTCCCTTTATTAATGAAATCTTAGTTAATGCTCGTCAATGCTACGCGAACGTTATACCTTGGTAAATCAGTAATTGATTAAAACTGACAAGTACTGTTCGAAAAATTAGGAGAAAGTAAAATCTACATTTTATCGAGTACGTATTGTTTCGTTGAAATAAAAGCAAAATTCGTTCGACTGATTCGTCTCTTGCAAAATCTACTGCGGTACACGTGAGTCGTGAAACGCTGTAACTCTCTGAACAAACCAATATTTGACGTGACATTCTTACGAAAAATTCTTGTTTAATAAAATCCTGCTTTGTAAACTACCCATCTCTCGATAAATTCATCAGAGAACTGAGCAAACCGAGCGATCTCGTTTCTCGTGTTCTAAATATTCTACGGGATAACAGTAAATCGCACGATTCAACTAACTTTAGCGACGATCATCATCAAACACTCGAACCACGGAAGTACAATTCTCTCTTTCTGCGCGAGGATGTTTCCCTACAGCGTTGCGTGTAAATGCAAGTCGTTACGCTTAGCATCGAACTCGAATCTTTCACTTAGCGGCTAACCGCCTCTAACCACCACGGTCATTTTCCAAACCAAACATCAGAAATTGTCGCCACGTTCGTTGCAGAACTTTAGAAGTGGGTTTAACCACTCGCGCTGGCAACTGATTGCGGACCATAACGAGTGACCGAACCGTATACAATAATTCGTTGCTTTCATCTTGAACCGGATAGAAATTATTGAGAAGTAATAAACAAATTTATTATTTGCTTTGCCTGGGTATATACTTAAAACCGAGAGAATATTGCAATTTTTTGGGACAAAAAATTCTCGACGTGCGTGGCGCAAGAAGTTAAGAGCAGCCTCGGAGAAGATTGTCCGCGCGATTCCCAGTACATTGTCGGATTCGTTCTGCTCTTAGTTAGCGGAACGTCGATACGAGGCGAGATTTACCTCCGACAGTATTGGGTCTTGGCTGAATATACGCATGATGAACAAGAGACGATAAGTAATTATATAGGTAGATATCAAAGCGAACGCGCCGTAAGCCCGCGTATGAACGTACGCTCGATGCAATTTTCACTCGCCGATGCCGGTCGCGCGGGTAGGTTAGAATTAGCGGATCCATCGAGCATGCCTGGCAAAATCATCAACCTGTAGCTAATTGGACGGCAGCCTACACCTGCCGGCGACCGTGTAACAGTGAACCGCGTAGAAGATACGTTCCTCGTCGACTTAACTGTTCGTTCGTCGAACGATCTTTCGAGGAAAAGCATTAGAACGCAACCGTCAAGTGACACGGTTCATTTTTGGACCCTTCGAACGAGCGAATCGTCAGCGAAATTCTTAAACAGTTGTCGCAGGAAATCTTTGTGTGAAGTGCTGGCCGTCTTCTTGCTGTTATATATAAAAGAAAATAAAAATTTTGCTTGATACGTTTATCCTCGTTATCAGTTTTGTTAAATTTACATTTTATCTTTGCTTAAAGAAGGCAAGTATTATTATTTTGCCCTGATTTCTTTAAACACATAACACATGTCGCTTTAAATGGGTTAACAAGAGCGATCTCTAGTATTAATAGTGATTCACTTGCTTGGGGTATTTTAGAATATTGTGGACAAAAAGAAAGAACGTATCTATCAATGAATATGCAGGACTTGACATATAATACAATATGAAAATGAAATGTACACACCAAGTGTGCTCAAATTTTTTATTGGTGGTCAATTTTACAGTATATATAGGTATGTACATATATGATGTGTGTATGAAACAATTTAAAGCTTCATTAACATCGTGACTATTTGAAGACTATATCGTGATTATTTGAAAGCATTCTGAAAATGTGTAAAGGAATTCAAAGATATTTAATTAAAAAAAAAGAAAAAGAGGTCTTGAAAACGCAACATGCGTTGAAGATGGTCTTTATGCACCACAATTACGAAACACAATTGAAATTTGTCATTAAATGGCAAGAAAGGTCTGCGATTACGCGATTGTAAGATTAGCATAGGAAAATGACAACGGGTCAACGTTCTGCCACGGCAAAAGGTCTTGCGATTCCACTTTCACCATTTCGCGCCAAGATCCGTCCAGAAAATTACTGTCATTCCTCGCGTAATTTCTCTGAACCTCACTTGCTTCTGTTGTAAACTCCGTTTAAAACTGGCCAGTCTTGACTTTCACTCAAAAACCGAATTTCGCAACAAAGGCTAGAAACTCGCCGGCGCGGTTGCCTCGTTGACTCGAGGAGGCCGTTAAAAACTAGACAGACACGGAATCACAATGAATCCGAACGAAATGCGAACCGCAGTCCGCGGTCTATTAGAAACGACGCGCGTAAATGCGTTTGGTATTACCGTTGTTTCACCCAAGACTCTCGAAAATGCAGCAGCTGTCGGATTTCCCGTCGGGCCAAAATTATTAGTTCAACAATAACTCTCCGCTAATCCTCGGCGAGGATTAGCCGCAGACTATCTGTCAGTCGTGCGTAACGAGTAGGAATATTAGTCAACCGGCGGCACGAATCCGCGTTTTGCTATTCCGTACACGCGTAAATATAACTTCAAACTCCATATTTACGCGCTTTTACAACAAACGGACCGGAAAATCCTGAAGCTGGCCGGCTCCGTTCGCCATGGTGTCTACAAAGTGACTAGAATCGTACTGCTGTATCATCGCTACTGTATCCTCGAGCAGTGATTTATAAAAATCTGTTGGCCAACGCGTTTAACGTTTGCTTCGTTTCGTACACGAGATTAACGACAAGTTTGAAAATTCTACGGAGCGCGTTCAATCGTAAACGGGTCGTATATATGCAAAATTATAACTCCCGCAAATTACAGTGATTACGTAAATCTTACAAAGCGTAAAGCGCTCGGTTAAATTGTGTGCTAACTGTTCTTCCGACTAGCGTGACCGCGTGTTTGCGTCCAAGTACGTGCTCGTGGATGTAATTCGTTATTTATTTATGAAACAAGCACGAACGAGAGAGATAAACGTCACAGTGACATCGCGCGAGTTCTGCCAAACATCAAAAGGCTCGCGTGACCAATTGCAAGCTTCTCGAGTATCCGGCGAATGGCTAATAAACCACACCGCGTCGGCTTTCACGGCACGACCGAATTATTCGACAATAATCCCCCGCTAATCCTTCAGCGCCGCATTATTCGTCGGGTTATTCGTCACTCCGATAAAGGATACTGTTCCTCGCCCGTAACGTTAAATTAACTCGCACCGAGGGGCCACAGATAACGCTGTCATGCCCCTATTGTCCCGCTCCGCGCATTTCCATTAATTCTCGCCGTGCCAGGAAGATCGCCAACCTAATTAAAAATTATCCAGCCATTCGCCGGACATCGAGTCCGGGTCTATGAAGACGATTGAAAATGATAATTTAAAGTATGTACCGTTGCCTAAGCCACGACTAGACTGATTGCGAGTTAAACGACAACGAACTATTTCAGAGAAATATCGAGGAAAAAATCCTAGTAAGACGCTGAAATAATATTGGGATGTTCAATTCTAATTAAAATTATTGAAATAAATTAATTAACCCTGATACAAAAGGAACAAAATATGTTTTACTTGTATTTTACTTTGTAATATTAATAGTTATATTAATATTAATATTAATAGTAATATTAATAGTTAAGTATGTATTTTACTTTGTAATATTAATAGTTATATTAATATTAATATTAATAGTAATATTAATAGTTAAGTATAATTACTTAAAGTAATTATATTACTATTTTAATTATTACTAAAATATATTTTTATTATAAAACTTTATTTAATTACATTAATTTATAATTTTATACATTTTTATATATTTGCAATTTTATACATTTATACGTATATTTAAAAACAAAATTTTTAATTAATTTAATTTCATTTGATATGAATAAATAATTTTACATGAGGAGAGTTCATAGCAGAGACGACAGATTCCTTTTCAGCGATTTTTGCGGCATAACGTTCAAGAGGAACGAGCAAAGTATCGCTAATACGAGAATAACTATGAAAATCGTTCGGGGCGAAAAAAAATTGCTCTGTAAGAAAAAAGAGAAAGAAGATTAGGAACCAAATGATATTCCAATGATAAAAAAAGAAAACAGGCTACGTTCAAGCTAACACCTGTCGACGTTCCCAAACTATTTGATAATAGTAGCATGGTAATCCCCCTGCAGCATATTAGTCGCGGCTATCTGTCAGTCGTATGCGCCGGATAGGAGTATTAGTACCTGTCACTGGATCGCGACAGCGTGTGTAACGAACGCAGCAGCTCCTCTCTCTGGCTCTCTGGCTCTCTGACTCTCTGTTTCTCTCGTCGACGATATTTGCGGCCGAGCATCTCGCGAGGAACGACTCCGAGGCGAGCCTAAGCGTTACGCAACACGCGAGGCGACCGATCGAATTTTTAAACTGTGGATGGCTGATTGTACCGGTTGACTCTCGGTGCCTTTGCAAAAACGTCCGACCAATCGGGCACACGGGAAGATCAATTACAACTTGATTACAATCGAAACCATTTCATCGCCGTGCGGTTGATTCGATTGCTCTGATCGTTTCTTGGATTGATTGACGATACGATACGAGATTTGTAAGTGGATAGAGTAGAGTAGGAGTGAAGAATTGATCTCTTTTTGTTGAATTGTTGGTTATTTCTCGACTGTTAACTGTAATTGAGGCATTGGGAGTAAAATTTTGAACAAAACCGCCTTTTCTCGGTTAAATCATGTTATCAAAGATACTGATGTTTAAATTACACGCACGATCAAAAGGTAAAAGGCTTTGTGTATTTGCTTATTTCTATAACGTGAAAATGCACGGATTGTAAAATAGCAACTGCAAATTATGGACTTTCATGGAAATATTCCGAGATCATCAACGAACTAGTCAAGAAGGAAAAAATTTCTAATAGAAGAAGATCGATTGAAACAGATGGATAGGTGAAGAGGGAAAAAATAATCTGGCATAGATTGCGTGTTTGAAAAGAATGCTCGACTATAGGCAGCGTTTCGAGTGAAAACGATTCGGACGGCCACAAAAAGGAACCACGGCGAAAACGGCAAACAAAATTCTCGCGTCAGCCAGCCCGCGATTAATCATCGACAACTCAAAACACGTCTGAGAATAAACCAAACGTGCCAGCGCGAGCATTCGTTCTGGCGTATTCTGGTGCAACGTACGCCCGAACGATTGACAATTAAGTTGTAATTTTAACTAGGCAAAAATTGATTTCGTGCCGGGTGAGCCGCGACGCGGCTAACGGCGCCGTGTGTCTCCATAAAGTCGCGTGCCACGCACGAGTGAGAAACGGACCGCTTTTCGTCGTTTCCGCGACGTGCGAGCCGATGAGAGGAGCAAGGAGGCGAGTGTGAATCTACGCGCGGACCAATCCGCGGATGCGGCGGATGACAGCGCGGACACTCTCTCTCTACCTTTTCTCGCGGAATCCGTAAATTGACCTCGAAATAGTACGGGCCGCGCGCACGCGCGCATCACTTTGCGTAAATCTCGAGCGTGGGTCAGGGAGACTCGAGATTCCACGAAAACATACAGGATGAACAACAGTTGTTCGTCCCTTGTTCCACCATTCACCACTCGCCACGCATTCGTTGGGAAATCATGGAATCTTCAATATACTTATATTTCCTTCTGTTGCTTCATGTTTGGACGAGTATTCTAAAGTCTGACTGTTTGGAAAATTAAATACCGTGATGGATGAAAAAGTGCTGAATACTATATCTTTTTGCACACTTGAAATTTTCTGTATATTCATAAAAATCCACAGTCTTTAATTAGTAATTATTTGATCTTTGATCGTTTCAAAAATGAGGGGTAATTTATTTCAGGTGTATACGTAACATCGCGTTAATAATACTATTTCATGAACTAAAAAGGAATTCCAAAGAATGTGAATCTTCATCGACGGAGAGTTCGTTTTTGAAAACGAGAAACGGATTTACAATAGAGTGCGAGTTAAGAAAGATTCCGGATGCTACGTGGCTGATTATTTCAGATTTATTTTCGCAAAACGAAGTACGCGAGAGGGGACAGTTATGGATAGAATCAGTCGGATTCTTACATTTCCTCGTATTAGTAATGCTGTTGGCGCATGATTATCTCTCACGGCTGTTTAACAGACATCGCGTCTCGTCCCTCCTCGTACTCGCGCGAGCTGAGCAAAGCGCAAGAGAATCTCGCTAACGGCCCGCGCACGACAGATTTAACGCATCTGCCGAACTAATTGGCCAGTGTTGCCGATGAAGTGGCTGTTTCCCTCTTCTCACTTTTCCGATCGTTCTGCCGTAGCCGTTTCACGCGGTTACACGATTATTCTCATGCTGTTTTGTCCAATGACTCGAGTACACGCTCGCAAATCTTTCACACACACACACACACGCGCGCACATATATTATTTCGAGATACGGATTGACGTCTGTGCAGACACCGTCTGATTCCACTTGCGCGCCGTAACTATTCGAACGAAGACATTTTTCACTTCATTAAACGAAATAACGGTACTCTTAACGATCTGATCTCGTCGATGCGATTGTTGCAAAGTGGCCTTTATTGCACAGTTATGACTTATCGCTAGATAGATTGCACGGCAAAACTTTTGTAAATGTATCACGTGTGTTTGCACGAAATTTTCTGAAGCTTCGCTTGCATCGTAACGAATAACTATTGCAATCATGGTTGGTAAAATTAGAATATAAATGTCTGTAATTAGGATATAAATGTATGAATTGTATATATAATAAAATTTATATTCAATCAATTTTATATTAATTTAATAATAATTAATTTATATGGAATAATACTTTTAAGAATTATATGTTTATGTCAGTTAGATATAAAATTAATTAATTAAATCTTCAATTGTTCATATAATTATATTAATAGAATATTATTAACAAAATTAAGAATTTATGCAAGATATTATACAACAATTGAACACCGATTTACTTCTTTTGGATTATTTTATTTAACTGATTTAATTTATAATCAAATTAATAGACGATTAATTTTTATTAATAAAGGAATAATTAATTTTATAGCTTCATTGATAATAATACGATTCCTTTTCTGTTTATGTAACGTTGGTTCTCCTTTTTCTTTAAATTTAATTAGAGAAATTAAAAATTTAGAATATAAATGTTACAAGTTATACACTGTAGACATACATTCAACACGAAATGAATATACCGTGTGAACACTGATCTTAAAGATACAATAATTAAGACCAAAAATATTTTGATAATCGAGATTCAATTTGAATGTTGTCAATATTGTAAAAATCGTGCCTCATTCGAGCATCAATTAAAGTAACAAAATTTAGAAAAAGAAAATTTCTGCCACGCGTGAAACACTTTCGAGAAAACTTTCTGACCCATCGTAATTATAAATATAAATTCGAAACGATACACGTATGCTTGGAACAACATCGCTCGACGTTACCTTTCAGCAACAATTCATTTTCCCAACAAAGTTCACCAAGAGCTGAGCAGCTCTCTCGAGACTCGAGACCTTTAACTGTACTTCCAATTTCTACGTCTATATTTGAAGGATCGATAAATCACTCGACGATCATGAAACCCACGTTCCACCCTATATTGCGTTCTCCTCTGTTTCTGCGAACACGTTCACCGGGGAGATCTTTGGCCCTTGATCATGAAATGCGGCGATTTATCTGTCTGCCTCCCCCTTCTTTCGTATCTCGTATGAATATACAACAGGTCCATAGGAAGGCTGTATGTTTTGCGCCGACGGCGGAGAGGAGAAAAGGACACGAGGAAAACGAGGATGATAGAATTCGACGCGGATTCCACTGCCGGACGGAAATAGAGAAGCCGCGCATCGAGAATACCGCCCGGTTCACGTCACGTGTTGCCATCCACCAGCACACATTTACGTAATTCGTCCATGTGCCCGAAAAAGTTCCACAATTCGACCGAAAATTCTTGTCAACGATCAACTCCTACTTTTATTGTTCGCCGTTACACGGCAGAAATGTAGCAAGTGACTTTTGTGCCGCGTGTCGCAAGTTCGTTCGCTGTTCGCTAATTACATCCACTTTGAAGAACAAAATTTTTAGAACTCAAAATTTACGAAAATTTAAAGACACTGTTCAGAACATTTTCCTGTTTGTAGATTGTACTGCAATGAATTACTCTCTAACAGGACGCAAGTTGGCGCTCGATTGTTGTTTTGCTGTATCTCAAAAATTCCCTCGATTCAATCGACAGGATTTTATAAGGTGCGAAGTACCATTGCCAGACATTTTTTTGAACAGGGACAAAGAACAAGAGAAAGCTGAATGTATAATCGAGCATTGTCAGTTGCATTTATGAATTTACGCACGCGTCGTGACAATGATCGCTTCTGTTACGTTTACCGTGCGCCCCCGGGAAGGTCCGTGCTCTTGTTCCAACAGCGGGTAGCTGCAATTACCAACAGTATGCTGCAAATAGCCAGAAAATACGACGTCTTTCATATTTCTTCCAGCGTACGAACGTTCGCACAGCAAAGAAATTTCCGCGCGTTTCTCTGTGACATCGCGTCAGCGGGGTGGGTTAAATTTATCAAACGCTCGAAAGTACAAGCTTGGTAGCCGGAGAATGTAATCTATCGGTGTTTAAACTAGCGTTCGCGTCAGAATGATGCAAGAACCGTGTAAATATCACTACCTGTCTTCGAGGTGACTAATTTTCACGGCGACGCGTGGTGGGCGAAAATTCTACGGGTGGGCTATGGCGAATCTCAAACGATCGAGCGCCGGAGTCCACGAGAGAAAGAGAGAGAGAGACGTCGAGACGCCAATTTGCATAGTTGCCTTCGACCTCTCGCTGATTCTCTGTTGTACGAGAAGCGACCCTGATGATTATCCCGCGGGCCGAAGGCTGGATCCATCGTAAACGTCGACGTCACGAAACAGACGCCACTCACTGACTACGATTTTCTTCTCCGAGTTCTTCTTTGTTCTCGGTTCGTCGAAAACGAGAGGAATAAAAGAGAGAGGAAAGGAGAGACTGTATAAGCTTCTAACGTAACAATCGTACGCGTATAATCTGCCGTGATTGGAGGTGTAGAATCACTGTTATTCGTAACGACGATCGTCCATCCTCGAATCTTTTATTCCTATTTATCAAGCCAGCTCTCGCTCCGATAAATAAGACAAAACACATTCGACAGTTCTGACTTTACAGGCGGTAATGATTCTACGATACTTTTCGATTACTTTCATACGAGGTGAAATTAATTCTTTCAGTTCAATGGCAAGGATGGAGGAATATATCGATTGTTATTAGGTGTTGAAACGTTATTAGGTATTGAAAATTTATACTGTCGAAACGCAATACTCTACAGATACTCGGTAGAAAAGTCAATTAGTGTGGTAGTGGTTGCCATAGATGAGTGAAAATACATGATGTTTGTATGGAAGGATGAGTGTGGCGAGAGTGAGAGTATAAGAGTGGTGTGGTGTGATCTGAATGTTTGAGATATTCCATGGCAGAAGAAAGAACGAATGAGAGAGATGTATACAGTTGAGCGCGAACATGGTGACGAAAAAACAAATGTGATCGGGAAGATGCCCAGTCGAGAGTTGGATAGACGCGAGGCTTGAGTGTAGCGAAGTATGAAAGTTGAAACAGAGTGTGAGAGTTAAATATATTTTCGTAATTTCTATTAAATCTATCTCCAACTAGTGTATTTATTATTCGATCCACTAACAATTAGGTCCTTACTTCGAGGATATTGTCAAGAGATGAGAATCAGGCAGCCTTTACGCGTGATTCTAAAAATTCCTTGTCATTCGCGTTCAGTCTAGTTTCAAACACATCTTTCCTTCTTACTTCGCTCTTACGTTGGTCTTCGAAAAACCCTATCGAGCGCTTATCGCTGCCGGCACGAGATAAAAAAAAAAAAAAGAAAAAATAAGTTGGCCTGTAATTACGGATCGGCGATCAAGATAACATTGCGTTCCAGCGAACGTCTTATCGAGTGACAGCGACTCGCTCGAAATCGGATTAGAGGGAACGGGGCCGCCGTCGATCTGTCGATCGACGTAATTAAAAAGCACCGTTAACCAGTGACACCGTGCTTCGAATTATCAGCAGACTGACCCAGACAAATAAGCGTACGCGGGATACGCGGCGGGGCGCGATAAATCTTGCAGAAGGAACGACGACACTAACGACTGTCATTCGTACAAACTATCGAGGCATATACTGTCCAGCCCGGTGGGACGTGACTGTACGCGAGAGGGTTACGAGAGAAGGCAGCGAGATGTGAAAGAATCAAAAGCGACACGACAAACACCAGGAAGGACAGGAGCAAAACAAAGGGGCCGGGGCACGGCTTGCTGAAATAACGATCGCGCCTCGCAGGATTTATATGTCGACATAGAGAAGCGGCCAGGCAAAAAGTGTCCGCTGTCAGTGACATTGCTTAGCGTCGCGTTATCGTGGCCGTGTAGAGTATCGCGAAACGAATCTCGATTCAACGCCACGCGGAATGATCGAGCTCCGAGAACCGGTGGATCATTGCCGAGACGACGACAAATTCTGAGCTAGCGAACCCGTATTATCCTCGAGCTTTGCGAGATTCTCTATTCTTCGTTTTACTCGCGTGAAGCGTTAGTGAAAAACGAACATGGTCTAGTTTCTTTATTTATAAATAGAAAGGTTCGTAGAAATTCTGTGTCCATAAAAGACGATTAATTTTACAGTTATTCCTTTTCAATCTATTACATGTCTTGTCTGGATATAATGAAAATATTCACTTTTCGAGCCATACTGAAATACTTGGAATTATTCCTCACTTGTATTGCGTGTTTCGTTAACATACCATTTTCTGCCAATGATCATTTACTGTTACACGATCTCAGATGTTTGAAGTGAATTTACAGAAAAAATTCATCTATCAACGTAATCGTGGCGCGCCAAATACGATTAAAAGATTGAAAAAAAAGACAATCGTATCGATATCGAAACGAGAGACAAACGGCGTGAACGAGCGTATTATTCCGCGGATAATCGGAACCCGTTTGACACGGTGTCGCGTTGCTTGCACCGATTTATCCTAATTGCAGCAACCTCAAGCCACGGACCTCGCGCACCACGGAGCTCCCGATCTCGATCTATGACAGCTATATACCTAACGGACGCGTAGATCGTTTCGCCGATAAACGCGTAACGCGCGCGTTAAATCACAAAGCGACAATTTATGGTTCCACGCCGTCACGACGATTCTATTTATAATTGTGTGGAGCCGGATGGATAGAGTACAAGGACAACCCTTCTGGGTTCCGACGGAACCGGCCAGTCGACCTTTCGGGACGGTCGTTTTTCAATTTTCGAGACACTCGGATCGATCACTTACCGCGACAGCCCCTTATCGGGCTTCAGTCCCCCATCGGCGAGAAATGGCCCGGAAAGTCAACCGATAAGGAACTTTGAAATCGCTCCGAGACAAATTAGACAAATTAGACTGTGTAACTGGTTATACAGACTGACGATATAATTTAGATAGCCTTGCGAGCTAAATATTTGCTGGCAACACGGTGAAAATGTAAATTTAATGTGGATGGCACTTAAACGATAATTGACAAGTGAACAAATTTCTTTGTAATTAAGCACCAGCAATCTCAGTTGATTTATCTGACAATTAATCTGTTATCCAACCAATTACAAATTCATTACGTTGATCTGTGACTTTTATCGAACGTGAAACGAGAGTGAAACGTAAACACAGTATGTGTAATTACGTTTCATATATCATTGCAAAGTATATTTTCCGAGAAAGTGAAAAGGAAAAAGAAATTTGCGAGACGGACTGCGGATTTATGTATTATTTATTCGGATTTCTTTCTGGAAGTTGCTCGTCAAACTCGCGACGTGTTTTCCAACAGCGATCCCGGAAAGCTTTCAGAAAACTGCGGAATATCCCGTCACGGACAATTTGCATTAGACGGATGGGTCCGAGGCGCAACGGTATTCTCGGCTAATTAGAAAGTCGCATGATCCTTTCCCTGCATTCAAGCGGGGCCCCGTGATTTCTCATGATTTCCAAATAAGGTTTACACAATGGATTGTGCATAAAATGGGGGACAATAAGCGATAAAATATCTGGCTGCGTTTTCGTGTCACGTCAAGCAGGGAGGTCCACGTTCCGCGAATCTTCGCGCGCGTCTGCATAGTTTCCGTGCGTCGGTTTAATTTGCATAGCACGCGTGTTCCGTGCAACGCCATCGGAAATACTTTCGTAGTCTATTCGCGAGGTATTAATACGGCTATTTTCGTCGCGGAAGCTCGGCGGAAGTGAAGGGAACAGGTACTTACCTGTGTGTCGAGTTTTGTTGAAAAAATCTATCTCGATACTTTCTCATCCTTCTGCCGATATTTTCAATACTTTGCAAAAAGTCTGTCTAAGACGATCAAAATTTCGACGTGGCCAGAAGAAGTTGTTAACGAAATTAATAAAAGTTTGATAATAAATTCGTTCTTCCTCTTTTAAAATTAACGATCGTTCTTTATCTCGATAACGACGATAACGACGAACAAGTTTTAACTATTCGACGATTCGTGGCTCGCGAGGCAAGTTCGAAAAGTCGAATGGTTGAAACTTGTCGTAATACGTTGGTAACGGAATGAAAGTGAGGCCGATGACGTTGCCGGTGTTATATCGACCGAATAGCAGATTAACTTTCTTAACTTTCCTCTAATTTGATAATCACCGCGTGGCCGCGCCTCGTCTCGCGAATTCGCAATGTCACGTGCCGTCCAAACAGAAGAAAAGCGAAACAATTCACTACTGTCTCGCAAATAACTGTTTCACTATAATAATTTAACTTTCTAAGCTGTGATCGTTGCTACTCGGTACATCGTGAACTCGATTCGTATAAAACTAGCGCGTAAACCTTTTGCGACGATATTTCTACTTGACAATGTTAACAACGATTTAGTGAATATTTTGAAACTGTTGTGAAACGAAGTATTTTTTTACATTTTTTTACCTGTATATATAAGCCCTCTTCTTGCAAATAACAATAGTAAAAGACATCTTGTACTACCAAAACAATACATATAAAAATTACAATATCCTAACGTCGATTATCAGCTTTTTGGAATTAAATCTTTTTATTAAATAAATAAACAAAGTTTTTGCGCTCGTATTGAAGAGACTTCTTTAAATTTTACAAACGAAAGATGCACGAGAACGTTGGTTCAACTGCAAAAAAAAAGCTGAAAACTATGCGAGGTTTGTTTTCAAATAACTCTGTCCCAATGCGGTGGGAGAATGCGGGAACAAGGAGAAATTTAGTCTACAAGCGTGCTTTAAAGTCATTAGCAGCTGGGAACGAATACCGTATCACTGTCATCTTGTCGCCAACTCCAATTCGCGATCTCTTGTCACAGTCAACGTTCACCATTTTCTTTTTTTTTTCTTTTTTATGATTTCTTTCGCAAAGTTAATTACGTTTGACGCTCCTTTCACCTTAATGCTCCGACCATGTTTTACGGGCATTGCTAAGATTCTTGTCCGTTTAATAGAAAATGATATCGATATTGTAAAACACGAAGTGAGAGTTTTACACAGGCAAAATAACATCGAATCGAAAAGAATTTCTAGCGTCAGATTTTCAATTTTTGCAAAAAGTTTGCACTAGAGTTTCAATAAAAGAAAAGAAAAAATAAGACAGGAAGCCACAAGAGTTTCTCGCATTGGTAAACTTTCGCGGTAATTACAGTTTGCTGTCCGTAACGAAGCAATGGGAATCGTGTTAACAGCGTTAACTATGCCGTTACGATTGTCGATCAACGATACAAACGCGTTTTCCGTTTTTCTGAGGTGCGCGCGGCACGACGAACGATCGTTGACCCCGTCAACGTTCGCGATGAAGAGCGGCGCGTTTTATTGCTTTCGAATATCGCCTGAGCTATACTTTTTCCCCGGTCACGGAAACTCGATTCTATCAAACGTATCCATTTTGCAACAAGTAAGAGCAAAACGAGCAAATCAAATAAGCAAGTGATATGAATGTCTATTTTATTGTAAAATAAAATATAACTTTGAAATAATTAATTCGTACGAGTTACAGTGAAATAGTTATCAAATTATTGGAGAATCTTGTCAACCAAGATTAATCTAGACGTCTAATCGAGTGTCATAACTCAGTGTTATCACTGCAGTGGCTTGCAATTAATAAAAATTAATTTTCATCTTCTTCGTTTAACGAGCGATTTAAGGAAATAATGCTCCATCCGTAGGATGCTTAACCGTTCGTAAGCGGTTCTAACAACAACAACAATAACAACAACAGTGCATGCAATTTCCTGCGAGCAGATTTATGATCAACCGGTGCGATTTCTCGACTCTCGAACGTATAACCGGGTCAGAATCATGTCGACACTTCCTGCGGAACGTGTACCCGAAGCAACGGAATACCTTCCGACAATCTTGATGTAAATATCGCGTGCATATTCGTCAACTCCTGCGAACAATGCAACTCGGTTTCCAGTGTAATTCTTTTCTTTCGAGCAATTAAGAACACGCCAAGTGTCGTCCGAACCTCCGTTATCAGCCGACACCCCGTGGCTTTCGACTACGATGATTCAGTCTCCCTGATGTTTCACCGATCTGAAAACGTTGGTTTCCCGAGAAGGTGCGACATACCCCTTCATTGCCAATTCTAATTCTCGACTAGCGCAAATAGACACGTATAATTGTACGGTAGACATTGTACGGCGAGCATTGTACGGTAGACAATAACACCAAGAAAGTAATGTGAATCAGATCGTATCGTAACATTCGCGTTTCGAGCGACGACGATCAAAACTCGCACAATGCTAGGTCTTTCCAATTAAGGACAAGCACTTTTACGACTCTTACGATGATTCTTTTAATCACGTAAATTACCTTTTCTTTTTGTTTCTAATACGCGTGATTTACCATTTACTCTCGAGCTCATTTGCAGCGGTCTCTCTAATTTTAGTACTCCACGGTACTTGTAGCACCCATTTATCAAATTAGTCTCGTCTACTTTGTGAACAAGTTTCCGACACTCGACCCCTCTACAGTTACAATGCAATATGCGCAACGTCCTTGCGAAAAAAAAAAAGAAATTATGAAATTCGCGTACCGATTGTTTTCATTCAAATAACCGGAAAGTGGGAACGAATCTCTAGAAACGTTTTCTTTTGCTAAATTATTAACGTTTTGTATTAAAGCAAAATCTTTCGAACACGTACGAAGGAGAACACGCGAGAAGAAATTCTTGACTATGTATGCGTGAATTTGTTTCTTGGAAAAAGTCTCTTCCTCATACCGGTTTAAATTGAACTTCTCGGTAAGAACGTTTTTCTACATTGTCACCGCGTTATCCAACGCGCGAAAGAATTTTCTCACGTCGTTTAACAGCTAAAGACATGAAGCTAGAGACTTTCAATTGACTCGCTAATGAACTCGGTAGCGAAACTTGTGCGCTTTTTCTTTCTTTTTTTTTTTTCTTTCGTTGAATGCACGAACACAGGAAAGCCATTTCTTCGACATTTGACATTTGACACGAGAAACTCGAAGACATCCCGGCGCGGCGTGGCCCGCGAGTTATCACGAAGAAATACATACGTGGAATACCGAAGGCCTAAAGAACCGGAAACCGGCGAACCACGGTTATTCCGTTGAAGCCCAACTTCTCGTGATTCCTACACCCGCACCCGCCCAACTTTCTCCATTGTCGAGCCGATCGATTATTGTTGCTGCGATCCGGGCGCAGATAAAACTTGTGCAACGTGCCGCGCGCGTTTCTAACTCGCGGCCAGCCGCGGGGCCAGCCTTATGTCGTTTGCATTTTTGTCGAAACTCGCGGAAATAATAGACTCCCGTTTCCAAAGATTATACATGCCAGACGTTCGACAGGTAACGTAACGAAACTCGCACGAATTACGCAATGCGAGACAATAGGGCCGATAAGAATGCGAGAATTTACGTAACGCTGCTGCTCGATCGTAACGTTGAAACGAAGAACAGCAAAGAAGAACGTTCATCAGTATCGATAAAAACTAATTTCTCGAAAATTGTCGCCGTTTCGTTTGCAGTCCCCTTCGATCAATTTGTATCGTCGAATTCTGTTTTCCTGATGTTGGCAGACTTGAAAGGTAACTACGAACAATTGCTTCATATTTTTTCGTACGCGTCTTTCACCTAAATCCTACGATTCTATCAAATTTAAATATTGTAATAAATTATTATTTGAATTGTCTTTTGAATTTTTTCGTTTCCACGGCGGTATGCAAATTTACATATTGGGAGTAGCGGGAATTGTTGGCGACAGAGATTTGAGAGACTCAGATTTTATCGAATTTGACCGGATTCGACGCACGGATATCGAAGAGCGTAAAGGCCAACCGTTCTTACGTACCGTGTATTGTAACGACAGGCATTCTGGAGCAACTCGGTGTACAACTCGAGCGTGACACTGGCTTCGTTTTTAAGCTAGACACGATATATCGTGTAGCAAGCACGTGCCCTTTTCACGTGCTTTCGAATCCGTGGATGCCTGATTTCTAAAGTCAACTCGTTAACCGGCAAGCCACCGGAAAGCGGCCGGTGGGAAAAAATTGGTAATTAATACTTGCTCGAAACGGGGTATTTGAAACAATTCGAACGGCCGTTGTCGTAACGGCTATTATCTTATAATTACACGAGCTGACAGTAAATCAAAGTTTGGAATTAAGTAACAGCCAGGTACGAGTATAATAATATAACTCGCGCGTAAAGTAATTGATCGACGTTGTAAAATCTTTTCCAACGCTTCTACGTTCTATTCGTATCGTATATTTTCTATAGAAATATTTCACTGAACGGTTAGAAAGTTACAATGTTGCAAAAAAAGAAACAAGAAAAGAAATCGTATTCGCTGTCTCTCGAAATGGAATGCACAGACTTCGAGGGGAGACAGATTTGTTTAACAGCAGCGTAATTTCACGCTGTGTTATCGATCCTTTACAACTATCCGAAATAATGATCGGACTGTTGATAAACCGCAAAAATTATTATTATTATCCTGTTACGACCATCAAAGCAATTTTCAGCAAACAAGCTTTCCATTTACAGTGATCCAGCTTCCTTCAAAGTGCAAGAAAATCGCACACAGTTGTTACATGCTTACGTAAGACGAACGTTCCCACCCCTTTCAACGCGAGTGTTAATTTTAATCATCCGAATATCTTAATTGCCTAAAACAAGGAACTAAACTTAATTAACCAAGCACATCATCCGTGTTACTTACGTCTCAAACACTACGGTCTTTTTTTTTGCAAATCTGCAGAAAACTCATGATGCACGAATATCCGGAGAACGATTCGTACATATACACTCGTCATCTTTTGATTTGTATCTTACTGAGAAAATTTAAACCAAGTTAGATATAGGAAATCAATTAAAGACTACGAAATTTAAATTTTGTTCGCGAAATTGTTTATAGATTATAGATATCAGGAATCAAAGAATAAGGGAAATAATTTTAGTAAATAGAAATCTCCACAAATGTTTCAATATTTGCAGACGTCCTAATACTCACACTGAGGCGAAATGAATTCGTGTAATTACTACAATGACGATTGCAACCTTGCTCGAGCAATGAGAAACACGGCATACCGCGGTCGGTATTAGTGGCGGACAAATCTGAGTAGCATTCTTGTTATTACGATACTACGGCACTTCTCTGTACAGTACGGTTCCTCAAGTGTGAAGTGCATACAAGGCAAATGGCACAAGAAGTAGATACGGGCGTATTTGCGATAATTTCGCGATTTTATCGCGCACTATAGCTGGAACAGCGTGTCGGGAGTAATTGCATTTATCACGGGAAATGCTTCTCGCCAGTGGCCAGTGTCTTGCGAAGACAATGCAACGCGCGTAAGAAAATCTTCGTGCATTCCGATTTTTATCCGACGAGCGATGATGAATCGTTCACGGATGTACGATCGATCGGGAGGGTTATCGTTTAACCGCGTTTATCGATCCTCGGGATCACCGTTAAACCCGGCAGCGCACGTGAAACTTCCGGGTCACCGTTTCCTATATCGTGATTTTTTACTGACAATAATTTAATCGTTCGTTCGAAGCGCGCCAGGCCTTCAACGAATTTCATTTGAGATGAAGGATCGTGATTTGAAGCGATCACTTTAATTTGTTGTTTTTATTTGTTTCAGAAATAACACGGAGGAGGTGATTTTAGTTCAATCGAAGTTATTAATTAAGTTACGAACGTTTAAACACGATACGTATTCTAAAGCAAGTTGGGAATCTTCGTTTGGATTCCGAGGACTGTCAAGCGGGCCATCTGTCTACAAACAATGACTTCCTTTTGTCCGTAACAAACTATTTTGAGCAGAGAGTTTCGTCGCATATAGTCGCTGAATTCACAATTCTCTGCTCATCCTTTCACGAACTCGAAATCTCGAATCGAGTTGAACATCACTCGAAGATTCGCCACGACCAACGACCTTTCAGCGTTATCAGATCATCACCAAACCAAACTAAACCAAGCTAAAAATTGAAACTAATTGTCAACGCGATGACAGGTCAGAATTTCACGAGACAATTGGAAACATTTCGCGTTCGATCGGCAGCAATAGACCAGTTAAAGGAGCTAGACTCCAAAAACTCAAATCTAACTTTCAACCACTTGCGCTGGCAACTGATTGCGGACCATAACGAGTGACCAAACCGTGCACAAATGATTCCCTCGCTTTCTTTTTGAACTCGTCGGTGTGATATCACTGGATAGAAATGATTAAGAGGTAATAAATTCATTATTTGTTTCGCCTATTTAAGTACATTTAAGACTGAGAAAATATTGCATATTTTGCAACATAAAACATTCTCGACGTGCGTGGCACAAGAACTCAAACCTTTCGCAAAAATCGAGCTCCATCCAGCTCCATTTGCCATTTATCCTCTTCCTCGAAATATGGAAAACGTTGTTCGAGTATCGATACGGACAAGTGCAGCTAAAGCGTACGCTGGTTTTGCCAGCCGGAGGGCGTCAGCGCAGCAAAACTCGGTGGTTTGTCCATTTTTGCAAAGGTAACGGAGGTGAGGCCACGCTGATTGTGAGACGAGGCGTTGGGCGGGGCGCGTCTTTCTGGCGTTTCACGAAGACGATCGGCAACTGAAAGAGGAATTCCCCCCGTGATGTTTCGGGGCGAGCATGATACAACGCGCGGTATCGCGCTGGAAACGTGAGAAAAACTTTCCGCCTCGCGCGCGCGCGTTACGAGCCTTACGATCGTAACGTAACTCGCGAGAAATACCAAGCCGGATTGCATAAAACCAGCGTCTAGATTACGGCGGTGCAATAACTCTCGAGCTACGTTCCGATTGTTATGTCACCGAACGACTACACCTTGCGCAGTGTTAATTGCCCGACGCGGGTGGCAAACGCCCCGAATCACGGCTACAACACAGCCGAGAGATGTTTATTGCCGGCGTTTGCCAGCGACGCGTTGCAATATTACACGTGATTAGATTGTTGATTCGCGGCCGGGCGAACGAACGTGGTAACCGCGGAGATTTCTCTGACGGTATGTCGGACACGAACGTCCGCTGTTACAATGGGAGAAATTACTCAGTAAACGCGGATCCAATGATATAATTGGCATAATTACCGTTCGAGCTACTTGGTATTCCAGTTGGTCGCGGCCCGATGCGCTAGAGAAAAAAATCCCCCCTCTCGCACTGTGCCAGCAAACGCAAACAGACAGGTGTAATATTCACTTAAACGTCACTGGACTTTGTACGAGAAAGATTTTTCAACTGTACAGAGCAACAAATAAGCAAGAAATATTTATCTATGCTACGTTATATTTGTACTACGTTGTATTTAAATGTAAACTATCGTCCCTATTCAACAGTACAACAGTACAATTGATAAATGTGTCATTTAGTTCGAGGGATCCGCGAATATTACGAAAGTGAACGATTTTCAGAGAGGATTTTATTAGTCAGACGAAATCTGACGGTCTCGAGAACCGATGGATCATTGCCGAGACGATACATTCAGCGCGATTCAAGAATGCAGTCTAGTTCCTTTCTCAATTCCCAAACCGACACTAATGGGAAGTCTCGCCTTCACTTTGCAACCGAAGGCGAGTTTATAGACAGGTCGAACAGAGCACGGATCTCATAAGCATCAGCGAGGAAGAGTGAAAGGCGGCGTAATTCTCCCTATTTTCTGGATCGACGTAACAGAGAGCCTTCTCTCTCTCCCGTTACGCGAACAGAACGCGGCTGTCAGGGAAAAACGCAGCGAGCGTTTCCGCCGTTGGCAGACAAACGAAGCAGCCGTTCTTGTCTATCAACCGTCCCTTTCCAAACAGTACCGTACACGTAGATACAGATGCGTGTCGCATCTTCCTCGTTTCTCAATTGGCCGATAACGCGAACTTGCGATTTGTAAGCCAAACGAGAGTGATTCGTTGCAACACGTCCCACGGCAACTTGTTGCCCTCGCGAGGCTAGTCGTTAGTGCGGAAACACGCGAGGCTGGACAATTTCTATCTTACGGAATGGGGAAAAGTGCGACGATTGTGGAGGCGCGACGAGAGCTTTCGAGGTGCGGAAAGGAAGCAATCTCGCGACAAGAGAGAGAGAGAGAGAGAGAGAGAGAGAGAGAAAGGAAAAAAAGGCGACGGTTGACTAGCATTGCGTGCGAGGGCGTGACGTCGATAAAACGTTATTTACTGCAGCTATGCCGGGTCTAGATACTCTCCTCGAAGGGACACCGGTGTCGGAGTCGAAGCGCGCGTTATTCCCGCGGTTACTGGCGTAAATTATCCGGCAACTTACCGGGAATATTTCACAGCGTTGACGGTAAACCTTGCGTTAACGTCCGACTTGCTTGTCCGCGTGAATTTA
This sequence comes from Tetragonisca angustula, assembly GCA_036937485.2. Taxonomy (NCBI): domain Eukaryota; kingdom Metazoa; phylum Arthropoda; class Insecta; order Hymenoptera; family Apidae; genus Tetragonisca; species Tetragonisca angustula. Next base: position 1,087,232 of record JAWNGG020000053.1, on the reverse strand, counting down.
CGAGCGGTGTCCGCTGGTGCACGATGCGCGCCGCTTTTTCGCGGCCCGCCTTTTAGATCTACTGGTACCTAAATAGGTACGTGCCACGAGAGCGCTTGTAATAGATTTTTGCCGGTTTTTTAGCCGGCTCGTCTCGCCTCGGTTCAGCTCGGCTCGGCCCGAGCGCGTGTCGCGGCGCTGAGAGAGAGAGAAGTGGCCGGAGATAGGCGTCGCGCGCGTCCGCGTCCGCCTCGCGATATTTAACGACCCACTCGAATTCGCCGGCGCCGTGCCGCGACAATTTGGATGAAGTCGTTGAAAGCGAGAGCTAATGGCCGCCTATTCCCCCGGTTGCTTAAGTGGATCTGAAATAACACGAACTCCGGAAGATGGAACGCCATGCTTTCGAATACCTGTGCCTTGCTTATAATAGTCGGCGATCCAACAAACGCGAGGGGGAAAAAGTGAACGAGGAAGAAGAAAGACGCGCGAAATCGTGCGTGCCGACATTTTGGCGGGGAAACTTTCGAAACAGAGACGTTTCCACGGGTCTTAAGAAAGAGACGTAGAGAAATTTTCGGAGCAAGAAATTACACCTATCTCTGGCGAAGAAATCGATAACGAAACGATTCGTTCTTCTGCGAAACAGATCTGCTCGTTGCGGTTAAGAATCGCTCGCAGTAAATGAACCTAGATAATTTCGTCGAATGGTAAATGATGGAATTATGTTGGAAATGGTGGAATAAACGCGTGTCGAGAAAACAGTGAGAAAAATATATATTTATTTAGAGACTATATGTGCAACGTTCTTTACAAGTTGTTCGATCCAAAGAAGAAATGCGAGTGACCACGTGGAGTGAAAAAATAAGTGGCGACATCCCTGAGCTTGTTTCTAGACGTCAGCAATCGTTGCAGCCATCAACAGTAAAATACACCACCGATTCGGTGCAAATGGTAGACTTTCTACCATTGCTGAAGAGACGCATTTTTCTGGCTATCCATTATGGAAATGGGAACGCTATTAATTCCCGCTTTTGTGTTTCTACTCGTTTATGAGTTATTCCGATCGTTGCAAGAGAATTCTATATATCAACGCTGAACGAATTACGATTGTGTCTAGAGGAGCGCCGTTACTTTGATCGATCTTAGACAATAAGCGAGCAAAATTCTTTCTGTCTGAATTTCGCGGACAATTTCTTTTAAATCGATCTTTATTAGCACGAGGTTCAGTGAACGAGTCGTCGAAGGATTCAGAATTGCTTCGTTCGTTTCCCAAAAATTTGCTAACGCTAGTTACTCGAAATTCATACTTGAAACTAAGCCTATTGGGTGAAGGCTAGAGACCCACGTGTTCGCAATTAAAACGTAAACTAAAGCCACGAATAGTTCGATGAATAAGAGCTCTCTGTTATTTCCCGTTTCCTTTCTCTCTTCCTCTATTTTTTCACTCCTATTCTCCTCTTTTACTTTATAATCTTATTTGCTCTCCTTACTATTACCTTCTCTTCCGCGTTTTCATTTCTTATTTTCTTACTCTCTTACTCCCTATTACCTTATTTTCTTACTCTCTTTACCTCTATCGTTCTCTTTTATCATCTACTTTTCTCGATGCCTTCATTATCATTCTTTCTCTCTCTCTCTCTTTCTCACTCTCTCTTTTCTTTATCATCCCTTCGTTTCCTATTCTCTATCATTCTCTCTCTGTCTTTCTCTCTACTTGTGGTAACGATAGCTTAACGAGCGCCTTGTTAGCGCAAGCACGGTCGAACAAGCAGCGAAATGAATATTTCATCGCGATACTGGGACGCCACGTGGGCGCCACGTTTGCCGAGCGTCGATTCATAATACCTGGAGCGGCGCCGATGATTCGCGGAATAAAGCGCTCGATATTACAAATCACGATGAAAACGTAAGTTTCAGTCCCCCGTCGATCCACCGATAGATAATACCACGAAAAAACCGCGAGTTTGTAGTTTTAATTCGCAAAGAGATTAAAATTGACATACACTCCGTCGTTCCAATTGTCTACTTGTACGACGTCGATCTGCCAAGTTTGCACGAAATTTAAAATTGAAACAATGCGCGAAACGTGCAAGAGTCAAAAATACTGGATATCGAAAAATAGGTTGTAACATTTAACGTAGATTCTTGAAAAATCTGAACTCCGAACAACCTAAAAATTGATTACAAACGAAACACTCCGTTCCAATTGTCTACTTGTACGACGTCGATCTGCCAAGTTTGCACGAAATTTAAAATTGAAACAATGCGCGAAACGTGCAAGAGTCAAAAATACTGGATATCGAAAAATAGGTTGTAACATTTAACGTAGATTCTTGAAAAATCTGAACCTCGAACAACCTAAAAATTGATTACAAACGAAACACTCCGTTCCAATTGTCTACTTGTACGACGTCGATCTGCCAAGTTTGCACGAAATTTAAAATTGAAACAATGCGCGAAACGTGCAAGAGTCAAAAATACTGGATATCGAAAAATAGGTTGTAACATTTAACGTAGATTCTTAAAAAATCTGAACCTCGAACAATCTAAAAATTGATTACGGACGAACCACTCCGTTAAGCGACGTCGTTCCAATTGTCTATCTGTACGACGTCGATCTGTCGTTCTTACGCCACTCCGATTCTAAGCCAAGTTGCACGAAATTTAACGTTAAAACAACGCGCGAAACGTGCGAAGAGTTAAAAATACCGAACACTGAAGTTGTAACATCCAATGTAGATTCTTAGAAAGATCTAAACACGGAACAATCTGAAAATTGATCACGAAACGAAAGAGAGGGAAATCTTGGAAATGTCCGCGTAATCTGAAACTTCCTCTACAACTTTTGTAGCAATGAAATTTTCGACAGTGTAACAATGAAACAGGTCTCGGAAGGAGAGTGCAATGATCAGCGATACGTCAAACGAAACGGAAGGTAACGGTTAGCCGTCATTTTGTCCTAATCTTAGATAAGCGCGTCGAGCGTTTCTAATAAGCCGGCAGTATCCTGTATATGACAGGAGCGGGCGTGTAAGTTATAATAATTGATAAACAATGCGGAATGGAGCGTGGTGCTGAACCGACGATCGTTTCCTGGTCGTGTGGGCGGCGTGTAGCCTGCATTTACGTGCCAATAATGCGGATGCTACAATAACGCGAGAGTTTGTGATGCTTGTAGGCCCGCGGAAGCAGGCCGAAGCCTAACCGCAATAATAAACTGAAGAATCATGGAAGATAGCGATATTACGTACGGTAACGCGGCGCACGTAGCGCAATCTTCGGGATTGTCGGCAGTTTCTCTTTATTTGAGCGCGATTTGCAGTTTGTAGTTGGGCAGGAAACTCGATAGTTGGAGTCACGGCTACGTAACAATTGCGAAATATTGAAAATTTAACAGGTTGGACGTACATGAAAATTTTCTGCAGAAATATTTCAGACCGTATCAGTGATATTTTATTTAAAGGAAAAGAATCGTGAAACTTATTATCTTGCATTTTTTATGCAAATTCATGCTTCATTACCTACTAAATATTGCGAAAAGCCCAACAAGACTTTAGATATTTCACGTATCATCGTTGCGTGGTATTTATTATGCATTCTTTGCGCCTCGAAATTTCATTCATGTCAATCCAAAGAAGAAGAATCTTGCTTTTATCACTTACTGCTTGTAAGACACATTTTGTTTACAAAAGCGCAGATTTACACCCTGACACTAATTGTGGTTAATGCAACACCGGAGATAGAGAATAAAGACATATTTCGTTTACGTGGAATTCTATCCCAACGATGTTACTGTACACGAGACGATTAAAATATAGGACGTAGACAGTGAAAATTGAAAAGTGAAATCCCGACGATCGTGTTTGAATAATTCGTTCGAGCCGGAACGAACGAAGCAATTAATTGATTTCACGGATATTTAAGAATCCATTGAAATGGTACATTTACTTGATACTTTGCGGAGTGGCAGGTTTATATACGGTCGCACGTGAGTCAGCCTAAAATCCGGAAGCAACGTGTGAACGGGTCACGTTACGTCATCGTTAATTAATGATACTTTAAACCAGATCCAGACGTGGAGTAAGCGAAAAATAAATGTAACTGACACCTCTATCGCGTTTCGAAACAGCCTTTCTTCCCCCCGCGAACGGACTTTCTGTCATTAGCGAAGATAGCCAGAATTAATAGCCCGCCTTTTCGTTCGTTTACTGTGATAAATCAATACATTTAGACGATCTCCTTTTAGCCCCGGATTGCAGTAAAAACGTAATTTATATAGCGGCAATACATTCATATCCACGACGGCTGAGTCATTCTTTATCGAGACTGATGTGAAATTTATTGCACAGCCTACCGAGGCTGCATAAACGGGCGTAATTTCAATAATCAGAAAGGCCGAAGCGCGTCTATTTTCATTAATTTATCACTTGGTTAGCTCAGCGCTGCCAATGGAAACGTTCGATTCGGAAAATTATGAAAAATTCGTATATCACAGATGACAGATGTGTATCTATGTAAGTGTCGCACTTTTACAGATTCGCGGTTGGTGAGGAGAATTTATTGTAATTTTGCACACGCGTACACACGAACCATCCCAATGCGTATTCATCCTTTGAAGCGATCTTAGACGCTTGAAAAGGTCTCCGTCGTTAATCTTGTCTCAGTCACAGAGTAATCACTGTCCAACGATAAGACGATATCGGAATGCCGAGGCGGCCCCGCCCGATCGTGTAGCGATCTTAAAATACCGGCACGAGACCCACGGAGATACACGATACATCCTGCATCGAGTCCCTATTATCGAGACGCTTCGCGTTTCGCTTGAACACGACCAGCAACTGCGACTCTACTTGCGTACGTACTACAACCAGATTCGCCGTGGACTTTGATTGGCTACCGCGAACGTATCTTCAAATTTTTCGCGCTCGATAGGAATAATGAGCGACGACGCACATGGAAATCCTGATATCTCAATCTGTTCCGCACGTATTCGCACGATAATTGCGGCATCTCGACTTATTTTCTTATCGGTAGTAACTATCAAACGTATTCGTGACTTTGAATTTTTGATCGTGAAATTGAGAACTGTTGTTTGAATTTATAGTTATGTACCGTTTTGTTTAGGTTTTTTCTTTCAAACCACCAGACGAATCCGTAATTTTGTATAGGTTTATAAGAAACGTTATTTTTCTGTTACACCTCAATCGTCGATAATTTTAATACTGAATAGCAGCGAAAATTGCAAATTGTTTAAGAATTTACATTAGTCCAGATTCTTTAAATTTCAATTGCATCGAGGTGTTGAAATCCTGATCTTCGACGATTTCAGATTAAACAAACTTCAACTTTACGAGTTGGAAGGCATTCGACAGATACTTCGAATGATATACAGGCCTGGTTGAATCTATACGTCTCTGAAGCATCTGGTTTCGCCATCTTCGATTTACAAATGCCGTTGCATCGTAATACGTTATCGTTAACCAGTTTATTTCGTCTGAAACAACCCTGCCACTTGGCAACTCTTTGTACGAGGTATCGGTCCTCACGATGCGATTACCGATCATCGACATTAAAACATTTACCACGAACACAGACGAGGTATATGAACAGACCAAACATTTTGTAAAATTTTCGTGTCCCATGCTCTGAAACATCGACGTACTAAAAAATCGCCAGAACCTATCGCTAATCACTTTCTTTGATTTACATTTCATCTTTCTTTCTAGTGTATATCTCTGTATGTTACACAGTATAAAATTAAAGAAAATATTATAATAGAGATATGTGTGCAAAAGCAGAAAATAAAATACATATATATATATATATATATATATATATATATATACATAACGAGTTGGTCAATTACAAGGTTACAATATTTCTATTGGTTAGAATTGAAATTAAATTTTTGGTATAAAATTATAACTTTTAGCATAGTATATTCTCTTTAAATGTTTATTTGCTGTTCATATAATTCTTTAATTATTGAATGGCACATGTAATAATTATTTGGTTAAATCTTACTTTGTGGCAGTAAAAATTATAATATGGCAGATTTCGATGAACTGAAGCCAAAAATGCAAGTTTTAATTTAAAAATTCTACAAATACAAATCTAAGCTATTTATACTTTCTGGAGAACACTGTATTCTTTACAGATGGGATGTGCTTCTTTTCACCACACTTTCCGCATAAAAATCGGGCAAGTTAACCCGGAAGATCATCAAATCGGCTGATCAACTCACGCCTACATCCGCGAGAATTGAAGCGCATACGTACATCATAACTCAGGTTAAGTCTTGTACAAAATACCTGCGGTTTCGATATTGCGGTCACATGTTACCGCGTGCATCGCACACTTAGTCCCGACGATTAAAAGAGGAACGAATTTTAGGAATGGTTCTATAGTTAAACGAGATCAAGCAGAATATTTCATTGCTGTGTGCACGTGATATTTGAAACACGAGTTTTATTGCCGCAAGTGCAGCAAAGAAAATTTATTTTTGCATCAAATATTCGAGATAAATGAGATAAAAGCTATATTATTCACGCGTCATTTACGATGCTACGTAACTGGCATTCGATAGAGCAAAGTATTCACAACTGAGCAGATTAAGCAAGAGAGACAACATTATTTATGCAAATACAGAGATAATTTATAAGAATTATTATTTATAATATAATAATTATAATGTTACAATATTATAATATATATAATTATAATATACATTATATTATAATAATTTATAAGTTTATTTTTTGAAATATTATTATCTATATTTACATTACTACTTCATTATCATTATGTTAGAAAACGAAGGCAATGGGGGATGAAATGTGAAATCCTCAAGAATAAAAGACCAACTGTTTTCTTTTCTCAATACGCAGGTTTATCTTCGTCGTTTCATTGTCCCCACTCGAGCGAAAAATTTAATCGAACTATTATAATCTCTAATCTCAGTTCGAGAACCGTTTCATGCCAATCCATTACCATACAATGGCCCCGACACGCTTCTCATTGATTGCCTTGCCGAGGTACATAAATTTATGGCGGACCATCGTCTGTCAACGAAACGAGGAATTGAACAGATCGTACGACGCTGGTTTGTTTCCAATATGCATTGTTGCAAATTCGAGTCAATGACGCGGTATCAAGATCAAGAGCAGATTGATACTCGATCCCGATAGATCACGCGAACGGTGTCGATCGGAGAAAAAGTCGTTCGCGCGTGGTTGAGCTAATCGGTATCGTGTCGTGAGGCCAGAGATACCGAAAGTAGGTGAACCAGCCATGGCGACTGATATTCTCGATAGCGCTTGATATGCGGATGATCCAGTGCCGTTAGATCGCTAGACGTAGGTGTACCTTTATCGGCGGCCTTCCGTCTCACGTTCGAGTTCACCGCGCGATTTTTTCCGCGCGGAGCATCAATGTCGATCGATACAGTCGAACTTTTATCGTTGCTCTTGCTCTCCTTTTCGATACCGTAATCTTCCACCTCTCTTCTCTGTTATCTGTTGCAACTTGCGCCATGCGTATGGATCGTATCGATGATCTATAGCAACTTTTTCTTGCGTTAAGAAGTGTCGAATCGGGCGAAACGTGTGCTGTTTCTTTTGTCAATTTTATGACTTTGACAAGTTGCAACGATGCCGAAATGAATCGCCTCGAGTTCCCATACAAAATTAATAAAGCTCAACGATTGATTTCGTGAAAGAACCGTATATGTTATATCCTTCAGTAGTACGTGTCAATCAGTAGTCAGACATCAAAATCGAATTTTTCTTCCATTATCTGTAACGTTTGTTTTCTCCCAATTTTTAACTACATTTATTGTTTATACTAATGCGTGTACCATCATAGACACTCTATATTTATTAAAATAATTATAAATTATTTTCTCGTGTAATACGTATATGTTAATATTAACATTTTATTCGTCCGTGGAATAACGTTACATTCATATCGGAAATTATTAAATTAAATGTGAAAGATTTCTCATTTGCATAGCTGTTCTTAAGAAAACGATCAATTTAATTTTTGTCTGTAATATAATTATTTTCTACATAAATTAGTATTATATGTCACAGACTTATAAAGTAACATTTGGTATATCTCAACAATAATTATAGTTTAAAAATTAACCGTGCAAACGTAGTTTCACTTTGTAAAAAATATAGAAATTGAAGTATTTACAGTTGCCTGAAATTAATGGAGCCTATGAAACAATAAAAGTGTAAAATTACTGATTAGAAAAAGTGTTTTTGGGCGTATTGACAAAGATAATACCTGCTGTGCATCACTGAATTTATTTGAAGGTCTTTATCTAACGATCACTGCTTGACTCGATTTTTGACTACGTTACATTTCTCTATATAAATATCTATTTAATATACATCAATACAGTTGTAACTAAAAAATTAATATTATGAATTATTAATATTATTATTATTGTTATGAAAAATTAATATTTAGATCGTGAAAATTTCTTTCCTTTCTTTATTTCACGGTCTAAACTGAACTGTAGGGACAGTTAGTTGATATGTAAATTATTGGACATTGTAGGATGCGTGCGTTTAGTTTTAGTTAATCATAAGATAATTGATATCTGTAAATTCTCTATGATCGCATTCTATAGAATGATACGCTTTAGATTTTAATGAACATTTCAAAATATATGATTTGGTAAAATCCAATACACTTATTCCACATCTCCTCTGGGTTAAATATCTGGCCCATTCTAAATATATTTCTTTCGTAGATATACATATGTTTAAAGACGAGCAGGATTAACAAACATTAATACATCATTCCCATTAACGTACAACCTCGTTCACCTAAAATTATATTATTCTGTGAAACTACACCTAACGATCGTGTCTCTTCTTCGAATTACCATTACGAAAAGAAAAATTGATCTACAATTTATGTTAAATGGGGTTGCTTTTTCCAGAGAACTGGTTTCTATTCTCGGCGTAAAATACACTCGCTTGCTGTTATACGTAAATCACTGCAGATAATCTAATAGATATTACAGGTAAAAGCCTTCTCCATCCATGTAATCGCATTTGGACTTTAATGCCAAAGCTAGCGTGAGGTTCGTGTAACTTTATGGAATAATTTCTATCTAGCTCGCTCAGATCGGAAGGAATTCGTTTTGTAATCTCGTTTTATTCAATATTTCCATCCCATTTACCGTAATCGAACGAGGAATAAATACTTACTATATCGACTTGTTGTTATACTTTTGAACTCAGAATTGTTATAAAATACCATTATTTACGCTACACGTGAAATAACGTGAAATGCCTCGGAATTCTATTAGCCGTAAACGTATATATCCCGTATATTACCGACACGACGATGAGTATTTTTTTTTTTTTTTCGTCGATGCATAGCAAAGTAGACCGTTTGCAAACGAAAAGAAAAATCAAGCCCGGATAGTCATCGATCGGAAAACTGATTCGTACTGAAATGAATTTACGCTCCGCTCGATCGTCCCCAATGCATCGCGACAGATCGATCGATCGCAAGAGTAAACGACGATCGAAGGAGGAAAAGGAAGAAAGAAGTAAAGAGAACATTTGTCGATCCGTAAATGTTCTCGTTGCGATTTCTTTGGCAAATCGTTTTATTACGTTACCGCTCGAACGGTGTTCGTTGTATCTGATTTTGCGTTTAGCAAAGTCGAATAAACACTTCGTTCCATCAATCCCGATTATTTATTCAACTTCCCAGTTTCTCGGTGGATCTTTTTGGACGGCATTTCTATTAAAACGAATTCCACCTTTCTATTATACTGCATAATTTACACCGTCTATAAGTGTCACCCGATTCAACAGTCAGTTACGTAGAAATTATAAAACCCGAGATATTTCAACGTTCTATAAGTAATTTCCTACGTACAATGGCTCAAGATTTTTAGATGCCTCTTACAAATGTGTTATCTGTGTTATACGACATTCCATATATCACTGAATATTTATAATGCAAGATATTTCACGAAAGTATCTGAACAATCAATTTTCTACTATGTTAATAAGTCTCGATATGATCACTCTTAATACTGAAGATATCAATTCAATTACGTTTAAATAATAACTGATTTTTAAATTAGTTATTATTTGAATAAATTTTCTATAGACGTTTAAATAATAACTAATTTTCAAATTAGTCTATTAAACTAGTCTTAGTTATTTCTAACAAAATTCCGAAATGTCTTGATACGTAATTCTACGCGCAGAGGTTTTCAAATGCTCAAGTGTTCGTGTACCTTCGAAAAATCAAATATTTGTGAACTATAGTATTCTGATATATCGGCGATATTCTATGCAAAGAGATTCACCAACTTCGAAATCCAATTGGAAGAGAAAGCTAAAAATGAATATCGGCGTTCTCTTCGTCCGAGACAAGTAGGTACGAAAAGCACCATTTTTGTCATTTGGTTTCACAGATCGGCTACAGACAAGCACATTGTTAAGAATCACCCTGGCATTCGACTGCAGTGATCTAGGCCTTGGTTGGTCCGCAGAACTAGTTTCTCTATCCGTACGGAGGATCTCTCGGAGAATAGCACGTAGGACGGCGATTATTTAGTGGCACTTGGGTCTCGAGCGCGGACGACATTGTAACGGTTATAATAGGCGCGTATCGGTAATGTATGTAGCATTATGTACGAACGCACGTGTACGTGCAACTATTGCCACGTGTGGAATGCGTACGTTCGTTGTGTATGATCGAACCTTTTCTCTGCGTGACGACGACGGTTCTCTGTGTGTTTCGTATTTTTTCGTACGCCCCAACTGTTATATACTCTGTTTAATGTCGGTCATCGTGCAATGGTTCATTGAAAGGACGATCTGAATTTAATGTGCATTGAAAATTTGTTGATGGGTTGATGACACGGTTGATACTTGGGAAGGCTTGAATTAAAGGAGTAGAATAAGAATTTTTAAGAAACGTGTCTTGAACAAATTATCGTATTTTGTGAGTAGGCATATAAGATTAACTTTTAATTATATAATATATAAGCTAATGAAAATTGCACTTGTGTATATATTTTTATATTGTATTTGATGATATATTTGCAACTGAAGCAATCTGGAATTCTGAATTATCAGGGTATACTAAATTAGATATGTAATTGTTCGAATAGCACCATCAAGACAATTGATAATTAATTCGACTGTCTTGAAGAATGATATCGAAAAAGAAGGTCTGATTGCTAAAATTGATGCTTAAACAACGATTGGAAAATCCAAGCAAGACCAGCCCATTTTTTTAAATACAACCAGCTGAATTCAATTTAAATTGAAAACACATTTTTTTTTATAAATACGATACACAATTTTACTATTAACTGACATCGATGTATTTTCAAATGAATTCAAGCAATAAATCTCGTATCGTACCCAAGTTCTCCTCGAGATCTACAAAAGAAATATACAAATTCTGTTCGAGAATTGTAGGAAAAAGAACAAATTATGGGAAAATAACGTTTGGTTTAAGAGCATGTTATACATACATCAGATAGAAAATGTAAAGATTTGTTACCGGTTATATTAAAAATCATCCTTAGATATCGCGTGTACTTAATGAGGTACGTGTTTCTGTCCTCGATGCAAACAAATGTTCCAGCCAGAGATAATAGCACTTAAAATTACACTTAGATATGGTGCATACCTAACGAGGTGCTTGTAACCTATCTTCCATAGAAATTAATGTACTTCGGTACAGGTGCTGGTGTTTCGAATTTGTAATTAATATATTGTACGCGTCGACAATTATTTCCTCGTTATTTGAAATAGAAAAAGAGAATCGCCAACTTCAAAGATGATTACAAATTGCGGAATAATCAAACTCGAATATCGATGAAAAGAACTTTCACACAATTTCACATAACCAAGTTTCTCGAGAAACCTGTATTCATCATCGCTTAATTCAACATATTTTTCACCTCGTTTCCTGTTAATCATTTTCCTTTGAAAAGTAGTGTCTTTGAAAAATTGCTCGATCAAACGAATTTTATAATTTAATTTGAAACGCTGCGATTACTTTTATCAAGTTGATTGGTACTTGATGCACCAGTTTTCGAACGTGTGTATAAATAGCTGCATGATCGATCGGGGCTCTTCATTTATATCCGCGTTGACACATCAGGTTATTGGCACCAACGGCGGGACGATGCGTTCTAAAATTGATTTTAAATCAGACACGCCCAAACTATTGACCGCAATACTCTCGCGTAGGAGTGCCGTGACTTCTTTGCCAGACCATTGAACGTCTTTACTAAACGACATGACGCAACGGGAGAAATTTTCTATCTTTTGTCTTTAGTCTGCCTACTTACAAATACATCGAACGATTTCCACTCGTTGCTTTCGATTTCTACGAATCGAAATGTTCTCGTATCATTCGTACAAATTGTTCGAGCAAACAACATCTTTGCGCTATTCCAATTCCAACGAAATCCCACGTAACGATCTTACGAATTTTGTGTCCAACGATACCTCAAACCATCTAATCATCTTGAACGATTTAATTCGCGAGGAAACTACGCCCATTACCTGTTCGAAGCTTTGCGCGAATTTTCCACCAATCGAACGGCGATACAACGAGTACGCGAACTGTGCGCGGTTAATAAATCACCGAGTGAAAATGGCGTGAAACCGAGTACGTACGTATGTAGTTACGATCGGCGGAAAGTGTGGAATTAGACGGACGTTACGAGAGCCACGCTACAAATTTCAAGCGCGTACCCACGTATTCTCTACGCGCCGGAGGAAATGACACGGTACGATCTTGCGCAGGAATTAGTGGCCGTACGAGTGGCCTAACGAAACTCGGATGAAGGTGTGCGGCACACGTTGTATTAACTTGCCTCCGCGGAAACGCGCGATATATCATCGTGTTCTTTGATAGTTTCCTCACGCGAAACACAGAGAACGTGGTATCTATATGCCTTGGAACGCTCGTACGCGATGCGAGAAAAGAAAATGCTTGTTATAGCCGCAAGACATCGAATTATTAGCGCGATTTATCTTTACATTATTCCGCGTGTTCGGTGATAAAATGTGGAAAAAGAAAAAAAAGAATGTGTACGTAGCGTTTGCTCGTACGTGTATTTGCCATTACTTTTATTCCACGACTTGTCGCGATGACTCAACGAGAGAGAAACAACGTGCGATATAACGAACGGAAAGACGATGGCTAGTGTGATAAGAGTACTCGTGTAAACGATCACGTTTCAGAGGAATTATCTGCTGTTTGAGCACTTAATCTAGGATTTATTAAAATTTCTAATCTACGTCGAAACTAGATTCGTCAAATTTCCAGATTCGACAAGTCTTTCTTCAAGTCTCAAGGACTCCAATACGTACGTACGCGAGATTCAAGATCGAGATTTTATTCACTCTATATATTTTATATTACACGCTTTTATATGCTATGCTATATCTTTTGCGGTACGTTCGAGCGTGTATCTCCGAACGACGAAGATCATTTCCAGAAAAACTCCACTTTTATTTCCTCTCAATCCCGGCGTATCGTCGATATTAATTTCTCGAGGCAACGACGAACATCTCATGCATCGAGACAATTTCTTTTCTCCGTCGGTGTCAAACGGGCCGCCTCCACGTGGTCGCGACCCGTTACCAACGAAATTTATCGACCGACGTGATTTGGCGAGGGTTCGCGAGTCGGCGGATCGAAAAAGGAGGAGGCGGAAGCGTGGTCCTCTCGGCTGGCAATCAAAGGGAGCATCTTTCGAGAAAGCACGAGGTCAGCGTCGCCGGGGCCATACGTCGCAATCACGCGTGAAAAGAAGGTGCACGCAGCGGACGGCGTGCTCGTGAGCGCGAAACGAAAGATACGAGGACGAGGAGTAAGCGCGCGAGGAGTAAGAGGAGGAGGGGGAGGGAAGAGAAAGAGGAAATTAATTCGAGAAATGCTCGCGCTGGCGTATTCGTGAATATTCATGAACGCCCGGTATATACGTATGTGCTGCGTTCACGAACGCATAGTGACAGAAAGTGAAAAATGTTATCGTGAATGGGAATCGAGCGCGAGCGTCGTATCGCTTTTTAAAATAGCCCAATGTATTAATCTTCCCGCTACCGTTGCACGCGTATTAAGAGCCAGCAGCTGTTCTCGTGAAAGAAATTGGGTGTCTCGTTTGACGTCTTCAGTTATCGATAAGGGTCGAGGCGAAAACGCGAACAACCGAAAGTGAAATTTCTTTGTTGCACGGCCTGCACACGGTTGATGTGCACCGGGCGATCAATTCGGACGTCGAACTGCGAGAATTACTTGACATTCCGTCCAATCAATTTCCACCGTGCAAACCGCGCTGCAGTTCGTGGTAATTCGATCAGCTTCGGGCAGCATAAACCTCGGCAGGCTGGCCGAGAGGGTTTTTCAATCAAGCTTGCCGAGAGAGGAGCAAGGAAGGCGGGCGCAAGGAATCCGGAGTACCGTTCCCCGCGTATTTTCGTGTGCGCGTACGGCGCCGCGCAAAAACACTGCTAATGTTAACAATCAACCTTAAATTAGTACGAACGTCCCGCAAATGAAATTTTCGAGCGGCCACGAAAGCCGGAGGAAACGGACGACGAACGAGCGCAAGAAGAAAAGAGGGTCGTCGAACGGCGAACTGTAAAGTTCGTTCGAGAACGACGAAGTTGACGAAGGAAAAAGGAGAGGTCGAGCATGAGCTGCTTCAAAATCGAAACCAACAACGAGCACGTGGATGGGAAGTTATGATAAATTATGATAAACGGAAATAGAAACGAGTAGGAAAGAAAGCGGAGAAAACTCGAATGGGGAAAAGAATGGGAGGAGGAAGCGGAGCGGCGAGATGGAACGAACGAGCGCAAAGAAAGGCGGAGCTGGCATTCTGTGGCTCTGCGAGAGGTGGTGGTATTTCGAGATATGTACCGTAAAACAGCCTCGAACCAAGATTTACTCTACGCAACGGAGAGTTTCGTCTTTAGAGTGGCTGGCTCCAGCCGGTGGAAGAGAGAAACGGCGGAGAATGATGTCGCTGGGCGAGCACAGTGATGTAGCGATTATATCTGCTCACGGCGGCCGGAATAAACGATTACACGCGGCGCTGGTGAATATTTATCTCGGACGGTATCTACCATCTCGCGTCTGATCGTCGTCGGCCCTCTCTTGTCGTCACGTGTATACTGGGTGATCCTTGCAAGACGATCGACCGTTTTTCATCGTGCGTCGCATCTCGTGCTTGAAATAATGACTGGTGATACGTAACGACGCTACTCGGAGAAAACGTTCGAAACGTCTTAAAAGTTCGCCCGTGTGCGAGTACGCGTTCGAGACTGATGATAAAATAATAACGCGGAACGTATTCCCGTAATTTGATAATAAAGAAAAAAAAAGAAAGAAAAGGTTTGCAACAGGCAGTCAACGTGTAATACGTTTGATAGGCCTAATTTGATAATCGATACAAGCGTACGTGTTTAATTAACGTGATAAAGTGGACGTACGAGATACACGCATTGTACTTATTACGAATTCTTATTTCAACAAAACGACGAGAAACGAGGCTTCTCATTTGCGTACGATCCATTTACCGTTTAATCACGACCGATAGAATCTTGTCGCAACGAATTCAATATATTACGACGGCACTGTAACAATCAATAAACGTAATGACGTGAACTATTTATACAAAGGGAACGCGGAAGTTCTAGTTTGCATGGGGCGAGCTAATATTAATGACCGCTAAGGGAACGCTAATGATTGCTCTGCCCCTACGCCGGAATTCTCGTTGCAAGTAATTTGCGTTTCCATTTTATCACGTAGCCCGTGAAAACGGCGCGTCGTTGCTCGTACGAGAAATTTATCGATTTAAAATGACGTTTCACGCTCGATCTTTGTGCAAAGACATTGTTGGAACGATGATGTACTGACAGGAAGCTCGGCTACTAGTTTCTGGATAATTCAACGGCAATTCTTGTACAAATTGACAGGCACGCGATCTTACGTATGGCATTTACATGGAAGTGAATGGCACGACAAGAATATTTTCCAATAATTACACGGTTGTTGAACAAACAATCTCTCGCGGTGTTTATTCGTACTCACATCGTGCAATTACACACGCGAAAAGAATCAATCCACGAAGAAGTAATTGCCCGACGATAACTGCCAGTTGTGATTAACAGTTCTGACTTATTAATATCGCAATTGATGCGATAAGTAGTCGACAAAAAAAAAAGAAAAAAATGATATCCACGTACGGACAGCGATCTCTGCATAATCGCCTTAAATTTATATTACAAAGAATGGCTGCGAGCGCGTCGATTCTTCGAAAGCGATGTGCAGTACTAATTAATCGACATCAAAATATTGATCAATCTACGTTTTCCTTTTTGTGGTTCACCGTGTATTGTGCGATGCCTGGCGCGATAAGGAAATAAGTAACTATAATTTTAACGATCGACGTTTATTATTGAAATTGCAGCCTGCGATAAAAGTGATAAAATATCTCCTTGGCTCGGGTTTCGTACCGATCCACGATCCGCTGAAATTCTACTTGTCAATTATAACAGAAAAGTGTGCGCGGTTCCAAAGGATAGACTGATATCGAGGTCAAAAATTTTATTACACACGCGTGTACGTGCAGTTCGATGACTGGCGCGTCACAGCAGCTTTATACTTTACGATTTTACATTCACGAAGCGCGTTATCCTCGACCACGTCGTGAAATAAGTTGTGGGATAAGTAGCAGCATAAGTATTCCGTTCCGCGACTGCAGTCAAGTAAGAATATCTACTACCGAAGGATAAATATGCCTTCCACAACATCCGATTATTCGACCGGCCATTTTTACAATACGATGTTATGATCAGCAAGATCTCGTTGTGCGCGCCGATGCTACACGCGAGGATATTATCCGATACGTGCAATACGAATTGCACAGCCTCCACTGATTTATCATTTTATATTTTCTTCGTCGCGCTCGAATTATTCATCTTTGCGCAGACGCGATATTTCTTTCTCTCCGTGGATGTTCAATATTCGTATGTTCCAGATAGAAATAGACACTGTTGAAGATAGACTCATACACGCTGGATCGTCGAATCTTCCGTGCAAAACACGTGTTACATAAATTCGTCGATGCTTTAAATTTGCAAGGGGAGATTTTCATTGGTGAAACGGCGATGAAACGCGAAATAAAAGCGACGTTAAACAACAGGCAGGAACAACGTGAAACTCTGCAATGCATTCGGTATCCGTGCACGTCATCGATTTGTACGTGAAATATCGTGAAACCGTTACGTACGGTATATCGGCGATGGCCACTTAAAAAAACACCAGCTACAAATCATCACACCCACGCCTCCCACGAAATGCATCAACTTACTCAATCATGGAAACGTTTTGACACTAAATCACACCGAGGGGACCTGTCGCGTGGGCGTGTAATACTTTCACTCCAGAATTTCAAATGTCAAGGAATCTTCGTAGAACCGACTACGATAATTCGTCCATTGACACTTCACTATCGATTTCGATAGATCGAAACTTGGAACGAAACAGGGAATTTTCGAGACAAAATGTCTCCTTCATTTGCTCGACAAACGTGGATACACTCGCGTCCATAAATGTTAAAATTATGACGTAACACGTTATAATTCAAAATCGAACAAAGTCAAACAGAAGTGATCAAACCGATCATTTTTTAATTTTTCAGAATGTAATTCTGCAGATTTACAACGTTGTAGTTTTAATGATAATTTTTATAAAATACACGAATAAATGTTTGTGTCTTCTGTAGTATTGTAAACTTTGCCATTCATTTTACGCTCTAATTTCTTCGATACAATCTTTGTGCTTCAGTCGTCGGGTAGCTTTGGTGTTGAGCAAATAATTAGAATTTTGCGTTTACAACGATCCAGAAATTTTTGAAAATTACATACACGTGTCAACGTCACAAGTAATAATTTGTACCATAAATGGTACACGATGAATTAACAATCATACACATCAGCACTCGCAGTTTCCTAATCTTATTGAGGAAATATTAAATCAGACGCAAAACTCAGAGATATACGGTACAAAAATTAATAGTAGAATTGAAAGCAATAATTGAGAAAACCTTTCGATGAGATTTTAATTTGATGAAATGTCTGTTTCAAATACATTCGTCCGCTTTAATCTGAGATTCCAAGCGAAATAGTGATTCTCAAGCGATCTAACAATATCTTAATTATTTTTTAGACCTATCTCGTTCGTTGAAAGCGTTCCAACACTTATGAACGGGGCTGTATATTTATATTGTATTCCTAGAACGAAAAACACTTAACGCTGATCATTCCCACTGATTTTCTTGCACTTTCACATACGCTCGGTCTTTTTATCGTCTCGACTTGTGCGGTGTACCCGAGTACTTACGTTGCACGTCTGGTTACACAACAAATCGGCAGTCGTACTTCCCACACGACGAATTCGACCCGAGGAGGATGGGAAATCCAACGATTTTGATCTCACCGGTGGAAAGTCGGGCCACTTCAATTACACGAGCGGAGTCGCGTTCGAACAATCATGGGATAATTCCGAGGATCTACCAAAACGAGTGCTTGTTTATCCAATTCGGTTCCTACCAATTCCTATGAGAAATAGGAAGTATCATTGTTAACAGTGACACTGGTATTCGGATCGTAATTTCACGCTATTCCTCGTCATCGAGTAACTGAGCTGTTCACGCTTTCACTCATCGTTAACACATACGTCATAATTCGTTAAGAAAAAAAGAAAGAACTATAAAATCGTATTACTCTCTGTTGGGAAAATTTCTCCGATCGCATTACTACCGGTTGGAAATCTCTTTTCACGATAGGGACTTTGATATTCAAGTATACCATACTCGAAATTGGACATTTAAAAAGCGACGGGAGGAAGGTAATATAACCGAGCACGATGCCGACTTTCCTTTTTTATTCAGTTGGCAATGGGCTTCGTTTTATGCCCGCCAGGACACGGAACACTAAAGACGGTAACAGTCGAATGAATAAAACAATATGATAAACATCGAGAGTTCGATCGTTCGTCACATTCGAACGAATTCGTTCCAGATTCCATCGGTCGAACATTTCCAACGTGAATGCCAAACTCGTTCCACGTACTGAAACGTACCACGGGCAAGAAGCTTACGGTCATTTCTTCCAATTGGGATTATGATTTCCACGCGAAACAACGCTGGTAGCCCCGATGCTATTACGCCGGTAATAAAATTAGTCTCACAACTATACAAACATCCGAGTATTTTCCACGGTATCCTCTGAATACGCGGAGCGTTTCTGTTACACCTTCTTCTTTTTCTCCTCTTTTCTTTTTTTCGCCCCCTAGCGTGAAACGTTCGACGTTCGCGACCCGCTAACAAAAATGAGTGAAAGAAGTACGAGCCCAGGGACAGAGACTGTAATCGCGGTAACCGTTTCTAATTAATGGTGAAAAGAACCGCTGCGTGGATCCGTGGCCCGTTAAAGCCCGAACCGACCGTACAATGGGAGTAAGTTACGAACGATCCTCGTGTTCCATTTTTCCCGCGATTTAGCCGCGGTAAAAGTAAAAGAGCCGTCGACCCGCTCGTTGGAAAAAAATTCCGAGAAAATTGTTTTTCGGACAGCGATTCGTTGCTGAAGGGGAGAAAGAAAGGAAAAAGTGTTTCACCGTGACAATCTCTGTTCTCGATGGAATACTGTACGCATTAACGCGACAAGCGCGAATGCCACTGAATGACAGAGTGCCCACGAGGCTACAATTAATATCAATCACGCCATTTTCTTGACAAACAACGTGCCGTTACATGCAAATTCTGGAATGATGGAAATCTGTAATTTTCCTGATTCTGGAATGCCGAATGCGCACGGTTTGCTCTCAGGTTGAATGTCGTAATAATATCGCCGCGTGTATGTGAAAAAATTTCGTTCCGTTTATAATATCTTTTCATACGATCCTAAAGTATTCAAATGGGCTGTTTTTTACTCTCGTTAATTTTTTAATGGAATTAAGGCTCAGGGCGTGGCTCAGACCGGCTAAGATCGGACACGTGATAAACCAAGGCGTTTAATATGAAAATGCATGCTGCCGCGTAATTATTCCGCCGAAACGAAAAAAAATTTTCAGCTATCGGCTCATTGCTAAGTACCAAGTGTCGGATTACTTAATAACAGCGACGATAATTGCGATTGAACTCACCTACAAGTCGTATCGATTTCTGCTTGGTTATTTTCGCGCGTGTTTGCGAAATAAATATTGCAAAATCCTTTCTTTCCGCGCACGCAGCATTCAAAATTGATTTCTACAACATTACATATATCGTTCACTTCGTGAATCTCCTGTAACTATAACTGATATAAAAATTGAACAACGTGAAGCTTTAATGTTTCATAAATTTCACCATTTTTCAAAGAAATGATAATTTTTTCTACAACAACCTTTAAAACAGACGATCATTTTCTGACGATTCTAACTACAAAGATTTAACCCGTATCCACTAGCAAAGAGAGTTAATTCGACAGCGTCGTTTGAAAAAAAAGAAACGACTTCTTGTTTTCGAAATAAACTGCGAACTCCAAACATGCCAGCGAAATGTGTTCAAACGATTTCCTGGAATGTCAAAGGCGGTTCGTAGCTGACCGCGTCAGGCACGCACGGCTAAACGGGAAATACTTTAATTATCGCGGAAAGTGTGCATTGTATCTAGTTAGTGGAGGTTGGCGCCAAGAGAGAATTTAGCCACAGTAACCTCATACCCTTTGAACGTCTAACGTTAACGACGCGACGCCGAGCAATCTGTCTGGCTGCTCGTCCACGGCGAATTGAGCCCCGGACAGTTCGAGATAAGTGTCGGACGCGAGTCGTCCACGTGAGAGCACTACTGCACAACGCTGCTGCCGATACAGACCGATGCATCGTCTTTTGATTTATTAGACCGCATTCTACGTCTCGGGCTCCTTCTGCCCCTATTTATATTCTCTTTACGATCTCCGGCATTCATCTCCGCTGCGTTTGTCTATTGGCCTGTCTATTAATCTTTCGCGTATGATATCGGAACTCGACACACTCATGTGAAAAGGAATGGCTCGCGTCCGCGAGTCGAATGTTAGCGACGGTGAACTAGAACCTGATTCGATGCTTTTCGAATTTCACGCAACTGCGACTAGCTGTTCGCAGAAAGTTCTACGGTAGACTATAGTAAAAAAATTCTTCTTCACAAGTTGGCAAAAACGTCATGTATTTTCTCTTTGTCAGAGTAATTTCTACTTTTCATTTCTCCACGATTTGTTATTAGTAAGTTTGCCTACTTATTCATTTTTAACAAAAATCATCAGTTCAATTCAAAAATTCTCGTACAATATTTTTCTTTTTTTTTTTTTTTTTAATAGAATTATAAAATTACACGAATCTCTTTAACCTTTTCCAATTATAAATCGTATTTCGAGTAATTTTTTCGTGCAAAAAAATTATTCTTATTTCTATCACGAATCATTTTAATATTCAATAAGTAGATAATTTCTTTATCTTTATAGGTAGATAATTTCTTTATCTTTAACGTGATGTTGATAAAGAAAGATACAAGTTAAAGAGTGATATCGGTTCAAACCAAGGAGAAACGTCGTATATGCGTCGATCTAATAAGATACTTTCAAGAAGAATCAAAAGAGGAGCAAAGGTTCCGTGATTACACGTGTGATAGCTCTGCCATGATTTACATTTTGGAAGACGCCAATAACTGATGTCTGACAGGAAATTAAAGCAGTTATCTGTACGATATGTGAATTTGTTAACTGATTCGCTTCTATGCTCGATTTACGAGGAAACGTTGTCGCGAAAATTGCAATTAGCGACAGTTAATCTGTAGAAATCAAAATTAATAACATACTCGCCTGTAACGATTACGCAAAAGTGATACATATAAGACGTACGTATATAGTGGTATACAGAGGAAAGTATTTAATTCGGATTGGAAAATAATTAGAAAAAAAAGGACAAAGTTAGATTGAGTCACTTCGTGCGAATTTAGAGAGTATTTCCTTCCCTTCCTTGAAAGGGTCTCGGAGAACAATTACCCCATGAGTCGAATGCTATGCCACAGTAATTATCGTTAAGCGATTCGACCTCGTGCTCCGAGACTTGAAAAGATCCCGTGACCTTCTCACAGATCGGATCCAGCGATCTCTCGCGAATTTTTGAGAGCGTTGCATGCAGGTTTCAAAATCGAGTGTCTGTCTATTCTTGACTCGATGTTTGCAGAAATTCGGTAAAAATATTTCCAAATACAGTGACTGATGAGACAATTGTTAAGATTATCATTTGAAAAAAAAACGTATTGAATTTCGCGACATTTGCAGTCTACTATTATCAAGCGTCAGGCAGTCCTCTTTTCGTACACTGTGCTCCGTGGAATCACGAGTTCGCCCAATCATCGCGGGAAAACGTAAAAGTCGAACGACGAACCACACTTCATAAATGCTCGACGAACGCAATTACCGGCAATAAACGTCGCAGCCGTTTTCTCACGTAAGCTGGAGATATTCGGAGCGAGCGTAATCGCGGCCGTGAAACGCCGGATAGAGAAGAGCCGCGTGATCTAAAAGGAAAAGCAACGGTATACAAACAGCCCTAATTATGTAAATTGGATTCTTAAGCTAGATTTACAAGAGATATCGTTGCCCCGGGGGCAACTTCGCGTGGCTCGGTCGCGGTGGGGCACGTTTTGAACCCGTGGCTTGATAAAACACGACGCCGACGCTGTTCGATTAAGTCGCGGCGGGATTCGTTGCACGAGCACGACGAATAATATACCAGCATTGAGATCTTCCTCCCGCTTCCTCACGGTGATCGTTAGGAAATGGTAATCTTATTGAAAATAATCACCGCCCGATCGGGAAATCGGAGTTTTCATCGGAGTGGAAATTTATGTTCTCGCTGTTTATACACAGGGTGTCCACAAAGTCTCTTTACAATTTCAAAAATTTATTACAAAGGCAAGTGAAGAGACAGATACGTGGAAATTGTTACAAAATGAGACGCATATATTTAAGTTCTTTCCCGTCTCATTCAATACACCTCTATGTGGGCACCATTAATTGCACGGAGCACTTTTGAAATTGTAAAAAGACTTTATGGACACCCTGTATTTCACGCGTGTACAGTCGCACACGTACGTACATAGGTTCGGTGGTTCGTCGAATTAATCGTGCCGATGAAATAAAAGAGAAATGATCGTGGCACATTAAAGTAATGTAATTCGGGGTAAGGCGAAGGGTAACCACTCGGAGGGAATTTATATCGGCCGTAGGTGCTCGTGGCTATCTTTACCGCGATCCATAACGTTAACCAACCGGCCACGAAATAAATCGAAGAGAATAGATCAAAGACAAGTGCACTTGCATGGTAGCTGCCTTTAATCGGTCCAAGAATCGTAGCCGGGCACAATATCCAGCGGCATCGATTCATCAGTGGTATCCACGGAAATAACCGGTGTGTAGGTACCATTAAGCGATACGAATTACGACAAATTCGAATATCACGTTGATGCATAACGCTATTTCATCACTGCCTTCTGGTATGAAGACGTCGGCCGGGCTTGTCGGCTTGCTCGTTTTCGTCGTTGTCGCGGCCCTACGGTGCTCCTCGACGTTTCTCTGCCTCCTGTTATTCGCCATGAAGCATCGCCACCAGCAGGCGAGGAGAGACTCACAGTCACGGCTATTGCCTGTAGGTATACGTGCCCGTGCTAATCTATCATTGCCCCGGCCACCGGAATTCGCCCAATTTTCAACGATTCTCGCTCGGCAAACGAGAGAAACTGTCCGTCGACCGTCTGCGATGATCCCAGGCATCGAAACGCGAGAAAGCGAAACGGTTCGATGAATTATTCAATCGAGCTGCGAAGATAGAACAACGACACCTCATATTCAGCTTAGGAAAGTGTGAAGAGGAAAGGGTAAAAGAAGCACGTTCCTATTCCGTTCTTCGAGCGAGTAGAGGAAATTAGAATCGAATATACGACGTGATACGTGTCTGTACCGATTGGAACGAAGAAACGATTCGTTCGATCGAAGAACGAAATGGAGCAGTGGAAACGATGGGGGAAAAACGAGGGCGGAGGGGGAAGAGAGTATGCGTTCTCTTGGCACAGACAAGGCGGATGCTGCAGGGACGTGAGATTCTTGGCAACGGAACGACGTGTTGCCTCCCAACTCCGTACCACCATAAGGATCGCGGTCGTCGGATGTTTATATTCATGATAGTGCCTCTCTCTGTCCCCAAATAACCGGCCCGATGTCGACCGATTCCCGTGCCGGTACGACGTATTGGACGCTTCCAAATAGCGGCCGCTCTATCCGTTGAGAGAAAGAAATATATCGTTGCATGTTCGCACCGAGTTTCGTATCCTCGCGAACAAGCGGTCGTGATTCCGGTGCCAAGTTAATATTGTACATCCAGTTTTAACGGATGGACAAATTGGCTTTGTGTACAGCGACAGGACACGCTGGTACACCGTCGTACCCGAGGGATTATGAAAATTTTACGGCATCTACTTCTCCAACGAGGAAACGAGTGGCTGGCCGACCGGCAGAATCGCAAATGCACACGTAGACACGAATTTGAATTGACTTTCATGATCGATTCAAGCGTCCTCTCGTTTTGATTGCCACTGTATCGCGTCCGTGTTATCGGTTGACGCGGTGAAAACGACGGCAGTATGTGGCAATCGTTCTACCGATGTTGAGTTAGTTTCTCTCGTTCTCTCGCCCCCTTCTCTCTCCTATGAATCTATTTCCGTTGTAAAACTGCTGGAGAACAACGAGCCTGTTTATCCTCGGGCGGGGAGGGAAAATGCTTCACGCGACTTTCGGCAACGCGATAAATCCTTTCGGCCGCGGTCAGATACGCGTCACATACTATAAATAGTTGAAGGTACGCGGGGACGATCGGTTGGTTAAAACGTTCGGGACGTCTTTGTATGGACTGGCCGCGGCACCCAGTAATAATTTCATTACTCGCCAACTGGCTCGCCAAGGTGGCGAAGGCATTAACGACGAGCGGCGCATTCTAGATACTTTTGCGAAACCTCATTAAGTGAAACGCCGCTGGCTAACTTTGCACCGGGGAATGCACGCCGGTATAAATAACTTTTCCGACGAGGGATGAAAAAAGGAAAGAGAGAAAAAGATATACGAGTGAAATTACGAATTTATAATTGATAAGATGAAAGTTTTGAAGCGGGGGGAACGATGCGTACGTCACTAATTTGATGCGAAAATTGTAACGTTATTGCTATGGGCAATTTCTTTTTGGCAGTTACGTTTATTGCGGGGATATTATTCTTCATGGTAATTCGGAATTATTAGAAGTGGCAGCCTAATTTCTCTTTTGGCACGGTGATACGTAATTAGGCTTGGCGCCGTAATTGGCGTAAATAATATCCATCGCGAAGTTGGCCAGGCGGACGCTCGCGTTGCAAGCCATAAACAATATTGTACCCTAGCGACGACGCGTTTAGAACCACGCCGCGGAGTCATAATTTCGCCCCGCGAAACAGGATTATCAAAACCCTTCCTTTGTCCCCCATCTTCTCGCGCTCCATCTCCTTCCGTAAGATTTCGTATCAATGGAACGCGCAATTAGAGTAAAAGCACCCAAGGTTCATTTCTATATTGGACAGCAAAGGCGGTTACGATATCGAGTTCCTTTACAAAGCCGAGAGCTTTCTACATTTCCATCCCTCCGTGGTTTTTCTTTCGTTTTCCGTGGGGCTCTGAAAGGTCAAATGTAGACAAGAACCGCGATGTGATCGTACCCTAAGAACTCGAGGAATTTTCCAAATACGATGCTTCCCAGTCAATGGCCAACACGAAGATCTCGAGCATTAAAAATAACCGCAGAATCTTGGCGCCGTCGAAAGAATCTTTCGCCGCTTTGTTTTTCACTGAATCAATACGTCTTGCTGCTCGATATTTTTAATTAGCATTTAAAAATATTGTAACGATTAAAGGGAGACGTGCTCAATTAAAAACATTATACAAGCATTATATATCGTAATTTTTTTTATATCTTGCAACTTGTGCATGTCTCATTACAAAACTCTCTCATTGGTAAATTTTTTACTATATATTTTTTTATACAAGCACGACAGATTCTTCCTAACAATACGCTAACAATAAGTGTTTCAAACACTTTCATAAATTCCAGCCGAAGATTTCCCATGTTCTATTTACACGTACTAATGAGGTGTGATCAAGAAATTGCTAAAGAGCGGATATTTCTTACGATTATACGTACATCTATTTCCGTCAACAGGACTGCGTAACGGATGTTGCAACAGTAAATGACAAGAAACATCAAAGATCAACGGAACTGTAAGTTAACGTGAGAAGGGATAATAAATTGCCTTGCTCCTCCCAGTGCTTTTGAGTACCAGGTCTGACAAGAGTTGTTAGTACGGGGAAAAAAGAGGAGCGTACAGTCGGTAAAGGCTACTTAGGAATCTTGGCGCCGGTAATACCGCTTGCGTTGCTTCGTTTTTCCAACACTTGAGCCGCACATTATGCAATGTCGCTATGAACTATAATTGTTATTTCGGGATATTGTCTTTTATTATGACGCAGGACTGAAATGTTACTTATAGGACATTGAACCTCTACACATCTATCATTTCTCTTCGTGTCATTCTGAAATTTTCTAAACTAACGATCTCTGTTTGTTAATCAAACTAAGAACTCGAAATGAGATTGCTTGGTAATTTCGATATCTTTCGTATACGTATATCGCTAAATCTTAACTGTTAAGTTGTAAATATCGTCCAAAGTTCCTAAGCACGTAGAATTTGAAATTATATTTTACGACTTATAGTCGCGTGTGTAAAGTGCGTCTCTGAATATCTACTACACGTATCGACAATCTAGCGGTAAGCAGAACGATTACAAATAAAGGCTGAAGAAATGTAATTTTATCGACAGCAATCTCTGTAATCTACTGGTTCGATAGAATAAAGTAGAGACGATAGGACGATTATATCTAACCGCGCCATTAAATTGTAATCCTAGCTATTATATTCTATGTAATTTGTAACCTATTTGTAATTAGAACATGTATTCCACCGCGGTAATTGAGTTATATCAAGTAGGAACATAGCTACGTAACTAACAAGTAGATAGAAGAGACACACGCGAGAGTTCACCGTTATCCAAAACTGATAGCCGTAGATTAGACGGATGACATTTATTCCACATAAATCTAATTTCCTGTAATAATTCTGTGCCCATTAAATACCGCCCTATCTCTTAAGGCTCGGTGATATTAATGCGGTTAACTAAGTTTACCAGGTGTACAGTCGGTGATGGAGCACCTTCTTGCACAGTGATACACGTATTTGCAAATCAACATCATACACGGTTATCTGTTTCAGAGTAACACGCGTGCCTGCCCCTCGCCTATCTAATATCGTTCGCCATAACGTCGACGATGCAATTATGGCACAATTGTAGGTACTGTGTAATACGCGCATTTGGATACTATCCTCTTATTAACCATCCGCGATTTGCTTCAGTTTTTCTATTTCGCGTCAAACGAGTTAACTCGAAGCAGATACTTCGCGCCGAGCTATGAGAATAAATGCTGAACACACTGATTAGTTTCGTGTCAAAGATAATTCATCGAGATACTGGGAGGAACTATCCAAGAATAAATGATTGAGACAGGGTGATGGATATTTTCTTTAGATGCCAAGCCACTTACCACTTTCATCGTTTTGGAAAATCTTATTAATTTTTACCTTCACTGCAAATTAATTGTTCGTCTAGAAAACAGACTGAGACGAACAACAAGCTCATATCACTGTGTACTCTACTGAAATTCATTTGCGTTTTAAAGAATTATATAGACGAACTATGTTCGATGAAAACGTGAAAATACATCCAACTATGTTTCTAATGGAATAAGCAAATTAGGAGCAGCAACGAATAAATATTGAAATTCAACGACTTTTTCCGCGAATCTCGGAACATGTCATTAGATGATTCAGCAAGCGAACGAACTTGCAGTAACATGGCAAAAGTGACTTGTACGTTCGCTGCACCCATCACGATAAATCACTCTATTGTGAAAAGAAATCTCCATTTGGCAATGTTCGGATTCGCCGACACGACTGAAAGAATGAATACGAGCATTGATCAGGGAGATATCCAGAAACTTTTGTTCGATGCCAACTGCGGTTCTTCGACCTCCCCAGAAGACTAGAATCCCAGAGTAAATCGCATTCCAAAAGTGGAACATTAGTCTTTCACTTATCAGACATCGCTGCGGTTCCTCCAGGAGAGTACAGTTTGCAGTAAACTTTTGAAATTTTGGCAAGTCCTACGCATTTCACGTTTTGTACATGACACGTATCGATCTTTCTATGTTTTATTACCGTCTCTGGTCATCGTGCCAAATGAAATGTCAGAGAAAAGTGATAGAATTTTTTGTACGGAAAACTCCTACTCGGAAAGACAAGTATTTGTTAACCTGAGTGGCCTTTCATTCTTTCAGTTGAAATTGGTCGATATGGCAATAAAATGAATATTTACGTTCGCAGGATCTTTTATAAAAAATTAGAAAAAAAATACTCTTCGCGTCATAAGTAATATAATCGATTTTCTTGCGATTATTGCAACGATTCTAACACGGCGCATTGATGAAAGGATTATCAATTTTCTCAAAAAAGATAATCATTGTTTCACTCTGTTTCGACATCTTCTCCGTCGTATCCACGTTCGTTCTCTCCAAGCAACGATTGGCAACATGCGAGGGAAGAAGCGGAGGGCTGTGGCTGACGCAAGATCATCGTAATAGACTCGTTTTCGCGTTCGCTGTGAAAATAATCGGCACGACAGAGAGTTGAGGGAACGTCAGCAGGTGCACGTGGGTGCATATGTCAAACGTCGAAACGTGTTAGAACGTTTCGTCGCCAAGTTCGACGGTGCATATCGCGACGTGGCCGAATCGGACCGAGCGGAGCCGAGCGCGCGTGGACCCGTTCCAAAGTAAAGTCGGTTGGCATTCATCACGTTTGGATTATTCGCCTGGGATTTTCGTCTCTCGCCTCGTCTCCTCGCTAAATTTATGTGCCGGCGATCATTACGCACTCTTGCCCGTTCTATCGGCTAATTCGCCAGCCTCGCTTTCCACGCTTTATACCTATATCCGCGTTTGTCGTTATCCGCCGCGAGATCGTCGTCGTCGTCGTCGTCGTTCTCGTCGTCGACACCCGTACACGCTCGGAGAGACCAGCTGCCACTAACGTTCCGCGTAGCTATCTGCTTTGCTCTCGCAATTACGTGAAACCGGCGCTAAAGCGTGCCAGTCTTACTGGCTCATTAAATAATAGCACTGATTACGCGGCAGCCTCTAACGATACGTTCGTGATTTATATCAAGCTCGTGTGCGTGTCTAGCGAACGATATTACAATTCAGAAAGCGTAGAAATGTCCATCGATGAAAAAGTTCGCAGATAAATCTTTTAATGGAGAAGACTATATCTTTCTGATGTATGTTCCTTTCAATGGCCTCTTTTATTTGTTCAGTCTCACTGCACGCGTCTCTCTCTGAAAGGCCATTGAGGAAAAAATTTTGTAAAAGCTAAGGTAAATAATAGCAACACTGTGTAATAAGTCTACCATAACCCCGCAAAAGAAAAGTATTGCATTTCTTTGAATTGCTGCATTGATTATTTTATACGAGCATCAATTCTATCGTTTCAAAGAAAATCGTAATAAATATTCGTTTTCTAGCTACTAAGTTTTCCAATTTTCAATTCATATTACTTGTGCACAGTGAGTCACGTCCTTTTTTTATACTGCCGCAAACAACGAAGATATTTTAAGTTCTAGCCGTAGGTGATTCACCTTACATTTCGCTTTTCGTGTTCTTTTTTTTTTTGTATTTTGAATAAAGTGTAAAATGAGACGAGATGTACGAGGGAAATGTTAACTTTAGCGATCATTTTTACAGACACAACTATATAGTAGTTATATCGCGACGTAGGTTCTATTTTCTAATAACATAAAGAGACGCGTCGAGACCATGTAATGTACGAGGCAGATTTACACTTTGATTTGTGTTTCTTCTGCTTTCTCTGCTTTACATCCGAGCGCAAGCCACGCAATAACTTCTCGATCGTAATGTACTTTAATAGTGGGAACTGCAAGTAGTGTGATCCGTGCAAATAAAAATTCGAATTGCTGCTTCGTTATCTTTTATCGGCTCACCTACTGTTTTCGATCTATTTGATTATTCCTGAAATTCGTTCATTTACGCAAATTACAATAAATAACTGTTTGCCCTACCACCGTAAAACACACACTGGAAAGGAATATCTTCTGTATCAACATCTACAATTCGTTTTATCCTACAATTACTATCCTAATAAATTTTTTTTAGCAATTTATAATCTAAGGCACGTATGATGTTTAAAGAATTCTATCGATTCAATTTAATGAATTACAAAATTGAAGTAGCGAAAGGCGTTGAATTATTGAATATTAATAAATGTCCCTGCAAAACAGATACTGTATCAACATCAGAGCATTTAGGCTCCTCGCTACGTTATTCGACAAATAACGAGAACCGAGATTATAAATTATGCAAATAGAAATATCATACTTGGAATATTGAGTTACAAAATCGACGCAAAAGTAAGTCGTGTCTTTGGCCGGTGAATGGGTTAATATCGACGAGGCGAACAGGTATCAGCGAGCGCAAAGATCTCGAAATTCTAGTGAAAAGTATATGTGCGGAAAAATACGAATAAATCAAGCACGCGTATCTATAACGGGTTGTACCGTTCTTCCGCGTATGAAATGGATTCCGATCGATAGACGAGGGAAAATAGATAATTACGAACAATGCCGGGTGCTAGACGAGCAACCTTGGAACAGGAAGCTGAGGGTTGCGGTGCTATACAACGTCTTCGGTTACCATCGACCACAGATCTCTGTTTATTCGTCTGATATCTTGTGTCTGATATTAGTTAACTTGGCGTCAACTCGACCAGATAAATAAATGTTAACGTCATGCAGTCGTGGAAAAGGTAACACGATCATACGAGGCTACAGGAGCAAAAGGAACTCTGCCTTTTCACGGAAACGCTGGATACCTCGGTTTGTATCGCAAAGTATCAAAATTCTTTCCACTTTCCCTTGTGATTTATATGTAACGGAATATGTAATGTTTCAAAGTAAAAGAATACTATCGTCAGATTGATAAATGGTTATTTCTGTTTAATATCTTTGTGATTGACTCTTGAGACATATGGCATATACAATCTGAACAAGAAGTCAGTTCTTTAAGTGTCTATTGATATTTGACTAACTTTATTTCAAATTGTCATTAGATTTGTTAGTTTGCTTAAATATTTTAATAATTATTCTTTGTGTGATGTTTCTTTAAAATGATCTATATATAAAACATTGAGCACTGAGATACAGTTCTGTCAGAAACAAAATACCTCATACAGAAACAAAAAAATGTAGATTTCAAACCTCTTCAATGAGTGAAAATTTCACGACGAAGAGGGATTATTTTAATACTCTCATTGTTCAAATTTTAGTGGAACTATGGCTATACGAGTGACATCAGACATAATTCGTTAGAAATGTGCCAATTTTGTTAAATTGTTAAATTTCTTTTATACGTAATTAAAATCTGACATTTGATTCATGCATTTCCATTATTTTAGGTACATCACGTGTCGTGCAATTGTTCTCAAAGGATATAAAATATCAATCACAATCTTTCAATTGTAAGAATAACTTTCAAGAAATATGCACTGTAAATAAATTTAAACATACATCGATAAATTTGCCCAAAGATACGATTTCTTGTGAAAAATTGGCTAAAGAAACAGTGGAACAAACTCAAAAGCAGGTATCTAAAATATCAGTTTACAGCCTTCGTTTTACAATTTACTTGCCAGTCATTTCGTATTATAAATTTAATTTTGCAAAAGATAATTTTTAACATTGAATTCTACTAATAAAGCAACATATGGCAACTTCTACATTTTTTCTGATTAAATCGTATTTTCTATCAAGGAAAATTACAAATTAACTAACTATGCATTGGTTCATAAAATTCATCCAAGTGATCGCCCACTACGTAACAACGTGCCAGAACGAGAAAAATGTACCGAACTTGACGACATATTGGCAAAATGGAATATCTATAAACCAAAAAAGTGATATTGTATGAAATATTTTTGTGTGAATACGTGTCTATTGTACGAGTTGAATGTCAAATTTTATGTCATCGTCATTTGTTAATTTAAAATTTGTGCAAATGCAAAACTGTTACGTAAATAACGTAAAATAACAGTTCTAAGTATTGGATATTATAATTTATATGGATCTCATAATCAAAAAAATATTTAAAAAATTCCCAGAAAGTGTATCAAGATGAAAGATCTATAGTAAAATATAATATGTAGAAAATGTAAATAAATAATACAAATATTACTTAAAGAATCTAGCATATACGCTTCATTAACGGCATGTGTAAGTGTTAAATGAAGATATCTCTCGATACATACTTTTGATCAACCACAAACGACTCTCGTCATGGTGCTTTGCAAATTGGCAAACACTACAGAAGATCCAATCTCTAACGTTGTCAAAGCAAACATCATCTCTTAGTGATAGCTAAATTTTACGCTCATTAATCAAACTCAAAGTTGCACAGTCTATTTGAATATTTCAAAAAATTAAAACAATCAAAAATAAAAGAAACTCGATTAGAGATAATTGATTTTGTATATTTTTAAATATATTTGTATATATTTAAAAATCGTATATTTGTTAAATATGCATGTTATTTCAATAATTAGAAATGCCTTTCTCAATCTTTAAGATATTTATTTTGAATCTATTTTTCTAATTTTGTGAATTTATTATTTTTCTTTTTAATGAGCGTATTACATGTAATAATTTAAATTTTCCTCAACAGAGGAAAGAAAAGAAAATTTTATGAATATTAATCAAAGTGAAAATTTGCAATATAATCATATTCTCACACAAAAATAAAGAAATTCGATGGAAAGCAAAAGCAGTGAGTATATAAATAAACGTATAAATGCTCGAGATGAGAAGCATCGTCGTCGTCAACTCGAAACAAAACATGCAAAGATAAAATACGCAGAGCGTCCTAGACAGCATCTGTCATTCTCGTAAGAAGGCTAGATCACGTGGTAAGATTTATTATGTCTGTATCTAGGTCAAATATAGCGCCTTCGCGAAATACTTGAGTTAATTGTTTATCCGAATACCAGAGAAAAATGATTTTTCGGTCTCAGAAATAGTTTGATCGATGAACCCTCTGATGTATCCAAACTTAATTTGAATTTAATTTGTTTCAATATTATAATATATTCTCGATTATTTGAATTTATTATTAAAAATGTTTTGAAGACAATTATCGATATTTTTATTTAATTTAATTGAAAATCGATGTAACCAGGAATTTAATATTAGCATTTAAACGTGCAATGAAATCAACTTTTAATGTCACTCACCCACACCGTTGCACGAAGAAACTGCCAAAACTTTTTCTACTTTAGCATGGAAGCAGCTTCAAAGTCATGTCATTGGTAGCTCTGAATGAATTTAAATAAAATTCAAAAATTCGCAATTTTGAAAATCGATGTAACCAGAAATTTAGTACCAGTATTAAAACATGCAATGAAATCAGTTTCTTTTGTACAAATAATCTCCTGCATTGTAATAATTTTTCATTTTCATTTACGTAACACGTCTCGCGTTATTTCGAACTAAAATTTGAAATCTGATTGTTGCGAGTTCCTTAAAATAGAAATTCCGTCTGAAATATTATAAGATATAATCGAAGGTCTACCAAATTACAAAGCCCTTAATGCTCTGTCCGTGATTTATGATGCACGTGGGTGTGTACAAAGGAACGAGCACGTGCAAATTTGATGCTTGTGCTTAACGGTAACGACACGCCACGCGACGCGACCAATCTGGTCTTTTGGAACCATGACAGCTCATGTTTGTGTCTGTTTGACAAGCGGTCAAGCCACTTTGTCACGTGTGCGACGTGTTCACGTTAAATAATGCCGACCCGGGGTTACGCGCCCGATCTCATTGATATTCCATTTATAAGGACCGCGAGCAAATACCATCAATATTTGCGAGTAGGCGCCGTGCAGCAATGATCACTATGTACTTTCTATTCCTTTGTAATTCCAATTCATTGTTATATCCTATTTTTATATTTTTCTCGCGGTACAGAATCAAACGTTTCTATTCCAATATATATATTGATGTATACTAATTTCGTACAAATTACAGAAACTATGCCGAAACAGTTCACGTTATGAAATATCAAAAAATTTTGAGAATGTATGTTGCTTTCGACAAAGTGGAATAATAGTATAATGATAGATTGCAAAGTAATGAATTAAAGTAATTAAATTTTGTTAAAATGTATTTTTTACTATAAGAAAAAACAATGAATGTATTAAACAAGATGGAGTGTAATGTTGTATTTCACGATTAATAAATATTTCTTTGCAAAAGTAGTATCGTGAATACTGCTCGATAATATGGATGTTTTTCTTTCTGGAGATATCTCGGTCAAAGGCAGAGTTTTTTAAACTCTGAAGAGATACTCCACGAAGCGAATATGACACTCACCAAATTTACGTCCGTGAACTCTGGTGAACTCCTGAACTCGTTGTCTTATCTTTTCTTTACGGACAATAACAGAGGAATGTCATCCATCCATTGTGCATATCATTGCTCACCGGTTGTCTTGAGCTTACGGGACTTTAGGACACAATCCTGTCCCTTTTTGCATTGCAAATTACCCAACCCGCAATTTAAACGCCCTCGCAATTGAATTAAAATCCAGGCACAAAATGGCAAGGTGCTGTTTCCGTTATAAGCTGAATTTCGTTTGCTTAATAATATAAACGACTTTTGTTAATGTTAACGATATTGTCGTAACATAAATTTACATATTTATGTTAGTTTTATCAAAAATATCATGCGTGTGTAAATGTCGAGAAAGAAAAAAAATATTACCACTTTTTTTAGCAGAGCGTGGTTTCGATCCACGGACCTCTGGGTTATGGGCCCAGCACGCTTCCACTGCGCCACTCTGCTCTTGAACATATAACTTTCTAAAAACAATTAAGTTTTCCAAATATGAAAAGTATAAATTTTAAGAAATAATTACTATAATAAAAACATGTATATAATTATTCGTGCGATCGTGTTGTTCTTTAATATATTCGAAAGTCAAAAAACTTTTCTAAGCTAGAATTTAATAAAACAATCATATCGTATGACTCAATATTTATTTTGTAAATGATATATTTTCTATAAGTTTATATTTTTTTCTCAAGAGCAGAGACTCAAAATACATCATCGTTATAAAAACCATACATTTAGATGTTTGTTCAGACCTTTTATTTGTAATAATTGCGTATCACGACAGTCAGACGATTTATTTGTTTTATAAGAAACAATTAAGGTCTAAGGAAGAATGTTTGCGTGATTGGAAACGACTTTGTTAAGATGCTACCTGTGTATACCTTAAAGCAAGTAATCTAAGCGGTGCGTAGATCAACCACCTGGGTCGAAGTATGGAGATGCAGCGGATGCAAATAAGTATCTTAGTCGATCCAGGTGCGCTCTCCTTTTAAGATCAGTAATCTTAAACTAGCCTCCACCTATACAGTATCAACCGAGCCACGTGCTTCAACTCGAGTCGTGGATTCACCTTGTTACTAGTCACTACACTATTTCCTGAAGACAAAATAGATTCGATATTATTATTTGGATCTTCGTTTCTTTCGTGTATACCTTCGTACAGAATGCGCGCGCAGTAATTTTAGTTGGTAAAGATTACAGCGCCACCGGAACGGTGAAATACGCAATTATATGAACTGCGATTCTCGAACGTCGTAATCGATATTTCTCGCGAACAGTTCACGGTATTGCGTCGTGACCATGTAACGTAGAAACGTACTTTTTGACTGGAAACGCAACAAAAAGACACATTATCCAGAAATTGTCAGGTAAAAACTACAATCAATAGCTCTTATGGTAATAAATGTAACACGATTTAAAACAACGTATGCGTTGTTAATAAGAATTAGGTATACATATTTAATCTAACCGTCAATGTTCATTGGAAATGAACA
Source organism: Tetragonisca angustula (assembly GCA_036937485.2). Lineage (NCBI taxonomy): Eukaryota > Metazoa > Arthropoda > Insecta > Hymenoptera > Apidae > Tetragonisca > Tetragonisca angustula. The sequence continues at coordinate 1,051,012 of JAWNGG020000053.1, read as the reverse complement.
AGCGTGATATTCTTATAAAAAACTTCATAAAAAGTATGAATTCGCATAAACAATGAGATATTACATATAGACATTTACATACAAATGCGTGTAGTTAAATATTCTCGTAAAATATTCTGCTTTTCCATAAATCAGTCGAATCCTATTCGTGCATAGTCAAGATTGTGCCCCCTCCCCACTAAATTCATTAGCGACGCGAACCTGTTGCGCAGGAGATAGTTTTGAATCAAAAATCATGGCGTCCAGATGTATCATCGCGCGTCACGTTTATTAATTAATTAATTAGTTGCGTAATAATTGCGCCATTGTCGGAACAAACTATAATAATTCATATTTTATTCAAGATTCTTCACTTTTTCCATTTCTTCCTGTTCTCTGGAAAGGATTTAATACTACTTCAAAAGCTAAGAATGTAAGTAACCTCTATCTTATTTTCTGCATTTCGTGTCCATTATTATTAATTAAAAAATAGGATCCAATTGAAAATTTGACAAGTTTTAATTTTCCATTCTTAAACTGAATGTTGTCTGTATTAAAATTTCACATTTAGAAAAGGGATTCTTTCATTATTTCAAACTTCCAAAAGAATTTACACTATCTTCAAGAAAAAATTATAATATTGTACGTTTCGTTTTAGCTTTGAGCTTCTCCATGGAACGACGAACTTCACAATAACTTCCCTTGCGCTACAAGTACATTGACAAAACATCATCGCATCGAATGGTGAGTCGTATGTATTTTTAATATCAACACAATATTTGAATTCTTTGTTGATCTCTATTTAACAAAAAATTTGACCAGAGGCCGTAATGTCTTTCGACATTCCATTCTTGCAAACGACAGTACTCTCAGTATCCTTGCGTATAACGAGAAAGTAAACATTGTCCAATTTCTCTGGCTTTCCATGAGTCTGCCGGTAGAAGCTTATACATTGAGATAACTGTAGGTTCTCGCGAGCAGTGGCAGGCTTTCTATCGGTCGCGATAGGATCACGTTTTAATTTAATGTAACCCTGTCCGACCGTAGCCTGTTATAACCGCGTATCCGTGTGCACGGCTGCACCTCGCATGGACACGTTTCAATTCCGCGATCGTTTTAAGCCTCTATAAAGCGTTGGACAAGTACATAAAGTAAGACGCGTAACAAAGTAAGACGCGCGTGCGTGGCGAGTCGGTGACTCCCCCGATGCAGTTCCTGGTGACGTCTGACTAAGCGTTCTATTTCGACGCACCCTCGGAGGCCGTGTGAGTAATCCCCGGACCACATATATCCGCGCAGGTGGAACTCGTTCGAGGATTCTGCGAGTTTTGGATAGATGGCCGAAAAGTCATGTTCATGCGCGGCCCACCCTATAATTATCGTCCCGATATTATTAACCACTTTCTGCCGTTCCCATTTTGGCGTTACCGTACGTTTGGCTACCAACTGGTACGCTAAGCGATAAGGAACTGGGCAAAAATTTATGTCAGGAATTGAGGATTTGAGATATTATTTATAACGCTTTATTACTCATAGTCATCGCAATTGCAGTTGATTTACTGACGGGATCAGTCGTATTGATAATGTACGCGGAGATTTGGAACGATGAAACCTGTAGTAAATGAGCTAGGAATTTAGATGATTCTGTCAAAGTTTGAGTGTCTCTCGGGAGCGTTCCACGCTCGATGAGTTATCTCGATGCAAATTCGGCAACGTGACGGTCGAATAATTTATCAATACTTAATCGACAACATCGAACAAATAGATCAGTAATTCTGTTAATGCGCAGATACGATAGATATCTGAATAATAAAATTAAATTAAAAGAACAAGTTAAATAGATATAGAATTTTTGGAGAAAAATTTTTGAATGAACAAACTGTGAATTATAACTATAAAAGTTGTTATATACTTGTTTCGATAACTTGTGCAATTATACAACGATTATTCACCAAGATTTTCCTGACTGAAAGCATCAGGCGTTTAATCATTAATCATTCCGTAGAACAGAGATTTGTATAGCAAGGTATAACCGGCTCCGCAAGTCTTTCAGATTTTGTGTAATTAATTTATCATTTCGTAAATCATGTAGGCGGTGATTTTTCGTGGCAGGTCGTTAATATTATTCGCAAAGTGTTACGACCGGAGACGGCAGGCGTCTACGCCGGAACTAAAGTCCAGTTTCCAACTGGAACAGAGGAAAACGTTAATAATGTTATTTTCCCTCTCACGGAATAAATGACAAGATGTTAACGTTCATGATTTATTTTCCTCTAGATTCAATGTATTTGCTTGCAATGTAATTTCTGCTTTACCTTAACCTACATTTCTTTGCAAACAGATCTCCAAATTGTTTTTCCTTCATCTGTTCGTTTCGTTATCAAATTAAATATAAAGATAAAAAGTTTATACAATCAACTAGATATATATCAATAGTTTTAATTTTTCGCAAAAGTTAGTACCCAAACTTTTACTCTTTTTAAACTTTATTCTTTTCCCCCACAATGTGCTCAACTATCAATATTTAATTGCGCAACGACATTCTGCTAATGTTTAATAAACATCTCTCAGGAACGATATCTGCGATCTCGCGGTGCAGAGCGTTTAATCAAGATCGCGACTTTATCCAAACAAGCGTATCTATGCCTATTCCATTCCAGTTCATCTTCGTAATGCAATGCAAGCACAATGCTCGATTACTCAAACGCACACTCCGCGCGACCTTGCTCGCCATTATGCGCGCGTACGAACATTTGTATTATCCCGAAAAAAAATCGGTCCCTTGACTGGTCGGGTGTTATCTCGCTCCGCGGAGCATTAAATCAAAGTGCATACTCTTGTATGGGTGCAACGCGTGGAATACGAGGCTGCAGTTGGGTGTGATTCGACGGTGCACTTAACAAGTCGCCCACGTGGCTCGCATCGATCCTGGCCACTCCGAGTTCGTATAACGCGCCGATGCGCTACTCTCTGTAACGCTTACTCGCGCGCGTTTGCGTTCGTGTGCGCAGCGCGAGTATGCGAAATGGAGTGCATTAGAAGAGCGGCACACCGCGTCTCACGTCACTCCTTTAATGCAAATTCGAACGGTGGCCGTAACAGAAAAAGGAATCCACGCGCGATACCAAACGCGGACGGACGTCGATGCACGTAAATGGTCACCGCGGAAAATTCTGAAACGCACTCTGTTGTTCGCTGCACACTGAAGGATGTGGCAGTAACCTCGTAAAAGGGATTCCCCCTCGCGTGCACGCGGACCTTGTACGACGGAGAAAGTTCCTTGAAACGAATTAACATTCCGTTTCCACCAGTTTTTGCCCGATTATACTTTTAGGCGGAGGGAAGATAGTTCTCTGGTTCAATTGTCTCTCCCATGGAACTCCTGGGATTCGTTAGACGAGCAGGATATCATTGCATACGTAAGATATAATTACGATACCATTTCCAATCAGCCGCTTATTAATCGTACAGAGTAGGATCGTACAATATCGTACGTGTGCAATTCAGGCAGTGTTTCTCGACGTTACGGCATCGTAATGGACGCGATTGCATAACGTATTACGATATTGCTTCTTACATTTTGGTGTTACGCGTGCGCATACACTCACGCGTACGAAACTTATTTGCAATTTGCACGTTTACGTGCGCGGGGATACGGATTGAATCGATTTCATTTAGACCTTCCTGCAGAAGGTTATTACAGCGCAGCGTAACGTATTATTTTTCGTCGACCCACTTTGTCGTACTTTATGTTGGTAAAGAAAGAAAATGAACGAAGGCAATGCCCAAGGGCACTTTCCAATTTTTTCGCACGTCATACTGGTATACTCTTCGTTAATTTCTCAAATATGTGCGAGTATTAACGATCCAAACTGGTCACGCCGTGCTTTCGGTTTTTTTAAATCGCGTTACTTCGAAAAGGTGCAAGAAGCAGCGGCTCGATTAAAACGGTAGGTGGAACGGTCAACCTGTCAAGCGTGTACGTTTTTCTTTGCTTTTCGTAGAAATTTCTCGGCGCGAGGGGCTGTTTGCATGGCAAGAATTCGTGCTAGAGTATCAATTAATGAAACTAAAGTGCTAAAAAGAGCTTCGAGATTCAAATAACGTATACCGAAAAAAATTAATTTTGCATTCTTCCCTCCGTTTTGTTGAATTTTACAAATTTCATGGAATCGAGAAAATATTAAAAGAGCATTTATAACAAAGATCGCGTCACAAGTTCTCCAATAAAAGTACACCCTAACAACTTAATACGGTACATAAAAGTTCGGTGTCGATAAAAGTTCGAGATTGAAAGATGGTATCGCCAAAATTGGAACGCTCGATCAGAGTGACTGTTCACGCAATTTATTATCCAATAGTTGATTCCTGGAAGCGTGACGAATTGTTACATCACGAGACACTCGCCGAAAGGGGTTAATTGTCGGAAGGGGTGAGGGGGGGCAGGTAAGAAACTTCGAATATGTAAATTTCGTGACACTTAACGAGATGGGGGAACGTGTTGGTCGGATCGCTTTCATCGACAATGCGACAGGAATCGAGAATAAGCGAAGCCTCGTCGTGTTATGAGATCACTTTCGTTAGACTTTCTTCTTCACGGCCGAGACAATTTTTTGCCAGACGTACAATATACGGGGCACGCGTGTTTAACTCGGTCTAAGTGCGCGGCGATATCCTTTTTCCCCCGATAGAAAGTCTGAATTGAAAATCACGACGGCGGATGAATTACGATGCTGCGTGCGTAAAACTCGTCGGCCGAGCGACGAAGATCGAGGGGACGATTGCCATTTACCGAGCTGCCGGTTCGTTAGTCCTTTTTCCCCGAGATCAGAATGCACGAGAGGAGACGCGCGGTTCGTTTAGAATGACAAATGAATTCGGTATCGAACGATGCGCAAATGCGTAGCACGGCTCTCGAGCGAGCGAGCGCGGCGAACGACACGATTTTAAACGCGCCGCCGTTTTCTTGCTTCCTTTAACGCCGGCCAGATTGCCAAACGGGAAATTAAATCGCGCCTCCGAGAATTATAAAGGACCGTTCGATTACTGTCCTCGCCGCTGTTGTGCCGGCTATTTTTTTTTTTTTTTTTACAACGATTGCGAAATTACAGCTTTCTTTCGGGGTAACGGTCCCACAACCGGGCCCATGTACGCTGCTTCCATTACGCTTAATGAGTATCTAGCCATAAACAGTGACTTAACGCTAACGTGATCGCGCTCACGTTCTTAATAACAGGAATCTTATTGACGAAGGAGGCACGATTCAGTAAAATGATCTTCTTGCGGTTCCTGTCCGGCAGAATAATAAAACGGCGTGCACGCGTGTTGAAAGGATAAAGACGTTGAACTAGAGCGACGAGCTATGGTGGAATCATAGGACTCGAAGAAAGATCGAGAAAGTGAACGAATTTAGCCGGGAGACAACAAAGTTCGCTCAAAAATTTCTCCTCGTGGAATCCAGCGGGGAAAGTATAAATATATATAGTTATATGTAGAACAGAATACTCGCTAGAAAAGCAATGGGCTCGAACTCGAGCACAGTTGCGTTCCGATGACGAATATTTTTTTTTTTTTTCACAGAAAAATGTTTGAGAACTATCTCGCATCGACTTCGAAATCGTTAATAATTATATCCCCCCGCGGCGAGTTGTAAAAACCGCTAGACACCTGTAGCAGTATCGTGTCTAAATTCGCGAAAGTCGTACTGCAACGAACCTTATTCCTTCGTACGGTGATTCCTGGAAGTTCGTACATGAAAGGCAGCTGATTGCTTCTCGCGACAACTCGTAGGCAACTTTAATTTATCTGTTCGAAACCATCAATCGGATGGAATAAAAAGGGCAGCTCTTCTACTTCTCGGTAATTCGAGTAAACTGATTTGTAGTTGAAAACTACTATACTTTGTACATGTGAAACCCATACCTATTCTTGCCTTTGATAAATATGGTTGAGATATACCCTTCTTGTCGCTGGAAAGCGTCCAATTTTCGGAAATCCATGGTACGACAACGATGCAAAGTCCCGCGCAAGATGGCCACGATCTTTTTGCCAGGTCAGAACGTAAAGACGCCATTCTACGTGGCGTGGTTACATTCCCCTTGCAATTAAAGCAATTAGTGTGACGGTGGGCAAAAAAACGGCTGAAAAATCCTAGTAGGTACACGACGCTCAACATTCTCGTTTCTTTCGGTCGTTCCTCAGCCGCTATATACTCCGAGAGAAGCTCTTCTCTCCCTTGGTGATGCTCGACCAGAGCAAAGAGAGGAACACGCCGGTGTCCTTTATTTTCAGTTGCCAAGGAGGAGATTCTGAGACGTACGTATCGCGTGCCTTGGGGAAGGACGAGCTCCGAGTGAAACAAAGGGTCCAGATGGTCGGGGCGAGGGGGGAGGGCCCACCATCTTCCTGGTGTAATTTAAAGCGAGAGCCCCACAGGCACCGACGTAGCCTCTCCTCCGGGATAATTTCGACCCCTCCTTGACTATGCGCGCGTATATACATCTGGCTCGCCTTTCGCCCTTGTCTTCCATTCTCGAAACGTCTCTCCGCGCCTGGCTCTCGATATTTTCGACGTTACTGATTGTTTGCAGAGACACACGAGCGACCGACCAAACACCGGATAAAACACAGCTAGTATATTTTCATTTACATTCTACGGCGCGAAAGAAGGTACGAGCGTTACTCCTTTAATGGATGTTCCTGGAAACGGGATGCTCGTACCGAGGAACGAAAGCTTGAAGAAACTCTTTGATGCGCGACGTTTCTAACGTTTTTCTAACGTCTCGGCTTCGGTACGGCAAACGTTATCGAATCTTTCGTGTCCGAGGCTGTTTCATTTTTAGAATACAAGTTTCAACGAACGGAATACGGAAATGAAACGAGGTAACGTTGTAACGAAAGTGTGACGAGAGTACCGATCGTAAATAAGAGCTCGCTAAATTTTAAATGGGCAGCGATTTCAAACTTTCCGTCGATTACATCGGCGTGCCTGCGGTTCCTTTGGCCGGGTAAATTCATGCAGAACGAAACCGTAATCTTCGAATGCGGCGTTAAATCCTTTACGTCCGACGCTGTATACCGAAAATTTTACACGAATCAGGAATAACGGCGAAACTTGATGATGCCCGATCGTATCGATTTTCGTGACTCGCGAAACGTTCGGATACAAAGCAGCGTCAAATAAAACGGCCAACAAAGGCTCGTAAGAACCGCGGCGTGGATTATCCGTCCTCTGTTGCCGGGATAATGATCTGCGGCGGCGTGGTAGGATCTGCTGAATATATATTAATGCTCGTCGTTTTTTCGCTCGTGTAGATAATAGCGGGTTTCGCCGACCCGTGTGTCGGGAGGGCGAGAAACACCGAACACACAGGCGGCGAAGAAGAACGAGGCGGGAAAAGGCAGGTAGGAAAAACAAAAGTTGCGTCGCTCGGAAACACGGGAGCTCTGTCCGACCTAAACGCCGGAGAGTCCCTCTCGGCCACGGCAGGAACGTTTAATTGCTTCGTGTGGCGAGAGAAATTACAGGCGGCGAGCCAACGGGTGCAACAACGATCCCCTTTCGGCTGTTATCTGCGATACGCTTAGGAGGACCACCGTTATCGGGTCGCGTGTTTACCAGGCTACGAAATATCCACCTGTTAGACAAACAACCAGATAACCTGATTCCATGCATTCCCGGTGCAGTCTTCTCGTCTGGTTTACATTGCCGCGTAGATCTTTCACGATACCGAGGTACCCAGCACGCCGCAGGAGAGCGTTGAATCTTTCTTCGTAATTTTAACCTGAAACCTTTTTCAGGCATCCAGCAGCTTTCCAAGTTACTATCTCTTCTTCCCCTTCTTCAACGTTCGTCTTTCGTTCGACGAGAAATCGATTTACACAGTGACGAACAAATCACCAACGATTTATATCTTTCACTTAAAAATGCAAATACTTGCGTTGCATTATCGACGACAGCCGACAGTATCGTGGTACGACGATTTCACAAGTGGAATCTCGGTTTAATTATCAAAGACAGCTGATCAATAAACGCGTAATAATGAGGTTAGCAGATCAAAGATTAACGTGGCAGATCGCTGTAGTATTCTATTCTGTCTAACTTTACTGTAGTATTCTAACTCTCTACTGTAAAACATGTCCTTATATATATTTGGTTATCATCCTCAAGTGGAAGGGGAAGGAGCATGGATGACCAAGTATTGGATCTTGCCCTTATGACTAACTATTCACAGTCCACTTTTATGTGGACTGTTGCTAGCTCGTTGTCATTATTAGCATAGATCCGATATTGTCTGGGTTGGTCATCCAACATCGCGTCGTCATCGCAATGATTTTTCTCTCTCTCCATCGGTTTAAACGCTTATCATAAACAGACCCGTAACGAATAAGAAACGTTGCTACGTTTTTTAATGGGATAATAACGACAAAGATGTAGAGACGTTGCATATAACACGTCTCGTTGCAATGAATTTTCCAGAAGCCGTTCAATCGCCACGATCGCCGTAATGACTAATAGAACGTCAAAGAGATTCCTCGACGACGCACCACGTCTTTGAACCATCTGTTACCGGTTCTTGCGTGTAACACGCGGCAAAAGATACTAGTTAATTATACAGAGATGCGCCGTGATTATCGACCATTTCGTTTACATACGCCGTGTGTCCTTTTTTGGTATTTTTTTGGTTACGATGAATTTTCTACAGTCACGTACGAGATGTTGCAAAAATGAGTGGAACGTTATTGGCCAGAATATATCATCCGACTTGAATTCGCGTTTATTTGAGTCAGATTCTAACGAAACGACGTTAAATACGACTTGCGTGGCTGCTACCCATTATACTTAATTTACTTGCGGTATTTTAAAAAGAATTTCATTTAAAAAGATAATATTCAAAGTACAAGTTAGCATTCGTTACAATTAGCAAAATGAACACGGAAAAAGACTTAATGTAATTGCGGTTATCGAAAGTTATAGTTCCTACGGTACTTAATTATTGATTATCACGAAATTTTTCTTATTACACTTGCTCTCTCTAGTTCTTAGATTAGATGAAATTGGCGAAGCGAAAGGATAGAATCGACGATAAAATGTATAATAATAAACTTCCACGGCAGTTCATAAAAAAGTATTATTAACCTGCGTGGTTTGGTATTGGTTTACACTTTTTCTCGTCTAAATGTGGCACGGACCAAACGCAGTCATTAAAGACCACGATGATACAAAACAGCCCGAGTTTCACGGCAGTAAAAATATTTAGGTTTTACTCCGTTCGCATCCCTCTGTTCGCTTGATTCATCCAAATGTTCGAAACAGCATCCCTTTTTACTTCGTAGAATCATTTCTTCAGTCATCGGTCTTTTCTTATTATACAATTAAATTTGAAAAATTGAAAAGCAAATAACCTTGCTCCGTAATTACTTTCTAGTTGTCAATGTACGAATATCGCACTAGTATAAAGGCCAGGTATATGTTGCGACAAGTCTGCATGAGTGCAGAGGTTGGTAGCATTTGCATTAGAAATTCAGAATACATCGATCACACTCTACGCGTCAAACGCGAGAACACGGAGTTTCAACATTTTCGTCGAGACCTTTGCACGCGCGATGCGTAGTGTCTGCGACGTTTCACCGACAAACCTGGAGGACAACGATGACATTATGTACTTTCTATTTCCCATCGACTTTCGTTGGGCAAGTTCTCTTACCAGCTCGAGCCTGTGCAACGTGTCAGGATGTTTGGCGGCCGTGCTCGTTCCTCATTTCCTTTTTTCCGCACGAGGAACGCCCTAAATCGGTGCGTGGAATTGGTGATAAATCCAACGTTGATCGTTCAATCTCGGCAACGTCCTGACCTTGACTATTTCTCCGATCCTAGACGGCATTTAATCTGGAAGGAACACGCCGCTCGTCTACTCTATTATTAAAGAAATAGAGTAGTACCGCTTTAGTTTGCTACCGGTTTCTTCCGACGTAATTTCACAGCCTTCGAACTGATACAAGTTCGCGAGCTGAATACAAAACGAGGCGTCTCAATGAGATTCGCGTCGTTTCTCAATCCTTTTATGAAAACGTCAATTTTATTTTTGTAGCTGAAATATATGAAAATCGCATAGAGAAATTTTGTCGAATATTATTATTTTGTTTATGGCGAACTGTATTTTATTTATGACGTCATTCGGTGTCTGCAGTGATATATTTTGCTGACGATGTAAAAGTTTTTCAATAGACCATGAATCTCTGATATTTAGCAGAGAAAGAAAATGTAACTATTGCAACGACGATCAATATTTAAAAAAAGGATGGATCGTGCATACATCTACGCAGCTAATACCAAAATCCAATTTTTAATTTTCCCTGTGATCTTCGTACACTGCAGATAATGCATTCGTACGAATTGACGAACACGCAATAGACGCTTGACACGAAACTTACACAAGTTCGAACTGACAAGCAACACGAAAACGACATAGGTCGCATCTACGACTCAGATCGGAGTAACACGTGAGGTCAAAGAGCAGAGTTCTATGCCAATGACCCGATCCACTATCAGTCGCATAGCAATCGTTTTCCTCTGCATTGTATGTCTATCGATAGTCAAACACCAGATTTTTCTGTTTTTTAAGAATAGAAAACTATTTACACTGGCCTCTGCCCAGCGATTCGGATCACGTTGTCGTCGCCGCGGTGGTCGGGAGTTTCCGAAGCTACCAGAGAATTCGATCGCTTGCGTAAGAGGTGGGAACGTGCCGATGCATTGTGCGTTATCATCGGCCCGATCCCGAAGGAGGCCTTTAATTCCAGCACGAAAAACAGAAACGCTACGTACGGCCTCGACCCGAGCAAAAGTTCGTCGAGGTTGCCAAGCCTGTGGCCAGCCTTCTATCACTATTTTCTTCCCCCTTGCTGCCTTTCTTCTCCCTCTTTGTCCGTGGCGAACGTTCGACTCAGGACTCGAGAAAGGTCGAAGCTAGCCGGAGGTAGTCGACGGGCGTCGAACACTCGCGTCGAGAGCCGAGCGCAGAGGCTGCGGAACGAGCAGCTAGCAATCGAACAGCATCGTCAGTCCTTCACGGTGAGCCGGTTCAGTCGGTTAATTTCCATCGTTTCGCAGTCCGTTGTTCGCAACGCTCGTCCCGGTAGGTGGCTGCGTACTTCCAACTTCTCTTTTTCTCTCTTTCTCTCTCTCTCTCTCTCTCTCTCTTCTTTTCTTTCTCCTTGTCGCGCGCGATTTTCTTTCTCTCCCGCTCGCTGGCACTCGCGTCCGATCGAGAGTCCGCGGTTCAGTGTTGCACCGGTTTAAAAAGCCCGCTCGTGCTCCGATAACGGATAACACGCGCGTTGTCCGAAGGACGAACAATTAGTAGTGCAGTACGATTTGTTGGTGGACAAGCTTCTCATCGTCGAGCACGGGGCTGTTCCGTTTGTGGATTTCTACCCTCTGCATCCCCTGTGGATTACTCGACGTCCCGCGACGGGAACTTTTCTCAAAGGTAGGACGACTTTCGATACTCATCCTCGAGACAGAGGACGCGTCGTATCCGAGGATTTGCTCCGATTCTACAGACGTTGTCCTTCTTCTTTCTTCGTCTGTCGTTGTTGAGAGTCGCGTTGCAAGTGTCGCAAGTGAAATCGTTACGGGAGGATTGATCAACGACTGTTGATGAAACGTCGCGACCGAGAACGCGACGCGGCGAGGTCGGCGAGGACCTTGAATAAAACGTGTTTCTTACCTCGGCTGTCGGGTTCGAAACGTCGTGTGCGCACGTAATCGAGGTTACTACGATCGTTTTCTAAAACGGCGTAATTACGACGCGAGCGTATGTTGCAGCTCGGCCGACCGAGCCCGGACCTTGAACACCAGAATCGTAGAAACGGAGCTCCTCGATGCGGCCGTTTAATCGATCGTAGATTACCAGGCTAAATTGCATTCGGATTGCATTGGAATTACACGCCAGTTCCCCACGGCGTGTGCCAGCCGTGCAATTTGTCATGCATCTTAAAATCGAACGTTCTACATCCGACGTGGAACGTCTCGGGAAAACCAGTTCACGGCTTGACCGATTTCAAATTCGACCGATCGGCTTCGCGTTGGGACGTTTTTCTAAAATACCGGTCGGTCAGCGGCGCTCGAAGCATCGACGTTTCCATCCGTCGAGCGGATCGAGTTTAATCTTCTTGCCGGTAAAATAGAGCCGACCCGGGGCTGCTAATGGACTGGCGATTTAGAGAGGCGCGGAGAAGCTTTTGTAGCGATGCCGGAAATAGAAGTTATATTTATCGATCGGCCCTCGTGCACAGAGCATTCGTACTAAGTGGCCGTACGCAGCGATCCTGATCGCAGCCTGTGATCTGTAATTGATGGCCGTTTAAATCGCAATGCAAGACGTCGCCGTGGAGTCCGTCTAGAACGTGTAAATAGTTGGCTTTGCTAAACCCACCAGTGAAACCCTTTGTGAAATCCACCAGCTCTCTCTCTCTCTCTCTCTCTCTCTCTCTCTCTCTCTGTCGTGTCGTATGAAATTTTCTCCTTAAGTACGTGTTGACACTTATACGACGAGCTCCCTCGAGATTCGAAATTACGCGGAATGCTAGAGCTGATCGGCCAAATCGCGTCCACCGTCTATTCGCGATACATTTAATCGCTTGGACACTTTTCAACGGGGTATTGTTTATATTTTCTTACGATTGCCCGTGCAATTTGGACGAACAGATGGACGCGTGCTGTTTGCCTGTTCGGCGGCTCGCCGAATTTATTTTGTTATTTCGAGGAAGAAAACGGCGAGGATGTTTTCGTTGAACGGACAGTAATTTATTAGCGTCGCTTGCGTCCATTTTCTATCCGTGTCATCCTGTATTTCACCATTTCTACCTCTGATTATTTTTCACGCGGCGGTCGTTGCAGCTGCTTCGATTGTCGCGCACACGCGATCCGTATCAACGCTGTTATCCTAATGTTTACCTCGATCGTCTATCATTTGTCGACATTCGGACAGGCCCACGGTGCTGCTTGTTTACGATTCACATTGACCTATCGTGGCACGGTGACAACGAAAAATTTTCGGAGTTGGAAATAGCTGGCGGTAGTCTCTGGACACGAGTCATTTATAACCGGCGATGAAATGTCGTATTCGTAGAGATAGTTGTGTTCTAATTTTGTCCACACAGCTGGTACAAAATTATTCCCCTTAACGCGTCGAAGAGGCAGGAGAGCTCAAATTTAAGCATCCAGGACAAATGAATTTAATTATACCAACACGCGAGGACACGTTAATCCACATAAATTAAATATCTGCTTGTCATTCAAGCAGAGTCGTTGGAAAAATTTTTTCATACATAGGTGCATTCTGGATAAATTTAGACGACCGAGCCTTTCGACATTAAATTTCTCTACGAATCGGAAATCATTGTTGATTTAGTGCCTGTCACATGTTCGAGCAGAAATGCCTCGCGATCATTTTAATCGTTTGCAAATTGAAACAGTAGCAGACGCGCGTCGATAAGTTATCGAGACTCGTTCTGGAATCGGAGCTCAACGTCCTCTTTGGCATTTAAATTCATCTGTTTGTCGGCCACGGTGAACCAAAGCGGACAACAGTTACTTATTTGACCGAGTCTTGCGTATCCACTTGTTAGCCATGAGTGTCGCGTGGTAAACACCATTTGAATTGTCGCGCAAATGCGAACGTTCCTCGAGAGACAAGCGGTCTAAAACTAGTAACAGCTGAGGCTTTCTGACTCTCCGCGAATGATTCAGAAGATGTTTTGTAGGGCATCCCACGTAGTCACCCTCTGACTAATCCGCAAATAAAATGCGAGAAATGTCCTCAGCGGTTACTACCAATAGGGCTTCCAGTTTGTAAATCATACATACATTCGTCGTATATAAATTATACGCAGATCGTATAATTTAACTCAATCGAACGCACATTTTAATATTTCTTTGATATGGGAAAGAAAATTACTCGATAATTCCAGAAATACGTACTTTATGAAACGTTTTTAAATTTTATTAGCAGTGTAATGAGACTCGACTATCATGATTATATTGATGATACGGTACACGTAAGTGTACCATTTAGTAGTATGTAAAATCTTTACACAGCATAAATATTGTATATTTAAGACAATGAATATCTTGAATAACTTCCATGCACACAGTTTCAAACTGACAGTGGAATCTCATTTTAATGCCAATAAAGTAAAACGTAAAAGTTTTCAGATACTTTCGCGAGCCACTGCCCGACAAGATCTTTACTCTCACGTGTTACCGTCGACGTCGGCGGAGCAATTTTAGTTTTTGCGAATATTTCCAACGGACGTTGCGACCGGTTTTTGAAAGAGTCCAGTTTAAAAATGGATCGTGACTAGCCTGTGGAAACAATTATTTAATCGAGCGACTCGGTCGAGGTACCGTTCAAAACGACTAATTTTAAACACAGCTCCGGCAGTTTTTTAATCGTCATTCCGTACAACTCATTGGCAAGTCTTGCAACCAGATTGCGGTTTCCAGGGGAAACGCTGTCTCTCATTAAACTTTAATTCAACGAAACGCTTTTGTAATCTGCCAGCCTACGCCGGAGTCGTGAACATTTCTCGATCCGATATACCGTTCGTCGCTTGCTTCGCAGCCTCGGATAAGTGTTGTGTACAACTTCGTAAATACGTCTTTGTTTATTTGTTCGTTGTCTGGACGTGTATCGTGCAAAAATCGTTTTGCTCCGCGTATATTTTTCACGATACGGATTACTGGCATGCACGTGTCTCGCCAATCCAAATCTAATGAAATATTCCGTCCTAGCACTAGTTGATTTACGTCCGACTAATTAGCATTGTGTCTTCTCGTTTCTTATCCGCCGTGTGTTTCCCCCTGTATTAAACAGGCGCTTAAAAACAGCCCCACTTAGCGTCGATCACTTAGCGAAGAAGGCTAATCAGCAATTTACGGTTATCAATAACTGTTCGAACGTTTGCAAAACAGGAATACGTGCAAGAATGTTGCAGACCATCCTTCTCAATTAACCCCTCTCGCAGCGTGGAAATCCGTGACAACACGCGACGACCGGTTTACTCTGCACACCGATCGTGAAAAACGTCCAAACAGAAACGAATCTTCCGCTACTCGGAAAAAAAAAAAAGAATTCCAACCACGAAAAAGGATTCCCAAAAAAAGGATCCGCCATTCTTCCCACTTTGCAAACCCACCCGGTGTCCCGACGCACCCTCGTTGCGGCGCAGGATAACAAAGAAGTTGGCTCGATGCGCACGCGGATCGTTGGCGGAGTACAAACGAGCGTGTGCGTGGCTTCCCCCGAATTTCGCCGACTTGCGAATAATTTAAAAACTCGCCGGGGCTCGTCTCGTGAATTCGCGAGTCTTCTCCCCCGTTCGAAAGCGTCGAAGAGGGGCGAGCTCTGAAAACACGGTCGCGGGGGGTTCACGAAACGCGACGAAGATCGGTTTACCGTTGTCGTCGGTCGACGTGTGTTTGTTTGGAGCCCGATGGAAACCGGTCGCCGGCGTGGCTCGTTCACCGGTGTGTAGGTGAGACGTGCGTACGAGTTATACTACTACTGTGGCGTGCGTGCGTGCGTGCGTGCGTACGAGCTGAAGAGGCAGAGAAGGCGAAGAGCCTTGCCGGAGGAGATGAAACGAGGGAGAGACGCGCAACAGCCGACGTTTCGAGTGCCGTTACAACGTCCGTAGAGAACTCTCGATAAACCTGAACGCTGCTGCATCTCCATCGAGCGCGGCATTAGGACGACGAAGCTATCCGTGGATGGATGGATGGATGGATGGATGGAAAACAGGATTCCTCGTGACGCGGGCGAAGAGTATCGTCGGGAGTCGCAGCAAGAGCACTGGCCTCTGTGTTTCTTCTGCGCGTTGGAGCAGCCGCGAGATCGTCGTATTCGTCGAGTCTGCAGCTTTAACGTGATTAATTGCCGTTGGCTTGGAGTTTCCACGCTGCTCTCCGACCGTGGAACTGGTACTCGAAAAGGGTTTCGGCGTGTTTGGGAACGTTCTTGATTCTTGAGTGGCCGGTATGCGCCTGGTGCAAGTACCACGGACGGACTCTCATGAGAGGGCTCTAATGTGGCTTGATTAGCGAGTGTGTACGGTATTGTGAAAGCTACAGGGTAAACATAGTTACGTTTCCTGGTAAAGCGCCGAGTGGAATTTTCTGTGGACGTTCTTGTAGGGTTTTCAAGGATTCCCGGAGATCTTTCGAGTCGCGCCGTCGAGATTATCGGTCTAATCTTGGGCAGAGGATCGCTTTTAATTTGAGGAATTTGACGTGGTTAAATCTTCTTGCTGCGAGCCGGCCGTCAGCATTTACGACACAACGAAGTGTTTGTTCTTTCGATTCTTTCGATGATTAAATATTGTTTGTTTAAGAAACGTGACTTTACGAAGTAAGCATGGCTGTTTATGATTCCCTTGGAGATCGTAAGAGTGAATTGATTAAAAGATTTAATGAAATTCAATGAAAATGATTCTACAAAATGGTCGACAATCGACAAAAAAAAAAAATAAATATTTTTCTATGCATATAAATACGATTTACTGATTCTTATCGGTTTGCGATTTGTTAAAAAATTGATGAACCCGATCACTATAGACAGGAAAGATAATTGTCGAAAGTATCCAGTAAAGAAATTAAATCTAAATTTCAGAGAAGTGAGAAATTGTCAAAAATAAATAATTTCTATACTCAATCTTCCATTTCTATCAACTATACTTTTGCGAGAAGGATTTTGTTTCTTTTTTAATCGAGAACGATCGTTGTATTCATTCGACGATAAACGCGCAGCATTATCTGATGTAAAGTTTATGTAGTTGCAAAACGTTTCGATGTAGAGATTGGCAATTTAACTCGGAAATCGTTTCGAAATTCTCCTGTTAACACATCTCGATGCAAAAATTTCTACGTATTGCGAGGAATAAACATACAACATATTTCAACATTCGAAATTATAATTCCTATATACCTATAAATTACCTACGGTATAGAATGTTGCTCCTGTTACTTCGTAACTAATGGTCTACGATAATTCACATAAATCGGGTCAGTTTTTTCCCCGACGATACTTCTTCATTCGTATCATCAACCTCGATCCATACCTTTTAACAGTTTTCAGTCAACGTTACTATATCACTCTTTGCATAACACCATCGAGATTATCTCATAACTCGTGCAATCGAAGTTGTATAATATAGAGCTATCCTGCTATGTGTGCAGTAAGTTTTGATTGTGAAACTAGCTTGATACTAGAACTCTGATTGGCTTAGCCTTTAATCTTTGTAAGAGGACTCGAAACAAACCACGGTCTCGTGGATCCATCTTCCCGAGTGCGATAGATCATCGGATCAAACCGCTCTGTTCCAGAGCGGTTATCGATCCACGCAGGCGACTCCGGGCGACGGTGCAGTTGCGAAAAATCGTTTGATCATGGCTCTGTTTTCTCTCGCGGGTACCAATGGGTTGCATCCTGCGATTTATCGATCACGTGGTGAAAGTGACGCCGTTTGATACAAATTTAGAAAGCCGATCGTGCCGTCCTACGGTTTGCTCTGGTTGCTGTGCGTGCGTGTGTGTGTGTGTGTGTGTTCACGATACTGTGTGCGAATTTACAGGCCAATTTGCATGAAAAAGGCACGCTGATGGCTAATTAAATCGAATCTGATGCTTATCGAACGTATCTCATTCTTCTGACTACCTCGTGTCACTTTCTAATTGGGCGAGTTTAAAACCGACCATTCTGAATCAAAATTTCTGCCACGATACGATTTTAGGAGACACGTAGTTAGGGAATATTCTACGCGACTTGTAGATCAATGCCGCGAACAATCCGATTGTGTACTTTCCACTCGAACGGTCTACTACTTACCGAGGCGAACGCGTTAAAAATTTCACAATTTTGCATATTATTGCTCTTCGATGCTTCTTCTTTTGTACTGATTGAAAACCTAAATTTTAATTTCATGTACGTCAAGATTGGATAAAAAAATGATTTTGAAGTGAACGACTAAATTTGTTCGAATTGTACGAATCGAACGATCATAACTCCGGAGCAACAGTACACGCCACCAAGCAAGGAGAGTCGAAAGCATTGTGTTCGTTAATCATTCTAAATCTCGATTGTACGTCGTTTCATGTGCTTTCACCCGAGTCTGATCCCCGTATTTGCGACCGACGATGCACCCTTAAATCCTCCTCCGCGGTGAAAATATCAATTTCGCAACAATGGACACCGTGGCGAGTGCTCCGGTTTCACAAACGGGCAGAGAAATCGATTGCTTTTCGCAGCCAGTCGTTACGAGCAAGTAAGGGGTCAACGGTTCCACAGCCGCTTTTACGGCGATTACACTTTCTTCTTCGACGCGAGCCCTATCGGTTTAATAAATTCACTTAGCCTCTTCTAAGTAGACCAGAAGAGGTCGACGCACGACGATGACCGTACACCGCAACGCTAGGATAAGAACGCACGTTGCATCTCTGCTTTGCGCCTCGTCGCTGCTGCAAAAAGCTCGCCGACAGTTGGTTACAAATTAATCGGAGGCAACAATACGGGAAGCTTGTACATTCGACAACTGGTTACACAACTGTGCTCGAACTACGACTCGCAGTTAGTTTGAAGAGCACCATCTTAACGTGTTGACAAAGTAAGTTAAATAGATTCCCAAGTGAGAATTTCAGTTGATTGATCTCTAAGCTGAACGTTTAGTCAGTTCTAACTTGATAGTGCAGCAACGATAGAATTTCATCAAACGATGGAAAATTTAATTTGGAGTTGCTCATGATGAATATTTGATTTGAATCACTGATTTACAAACGAACACCGGTGAGGTAATTTGCATACGTAGCCGGCGGACAATCTGCGAACCACGAGACTCAAAATATTGTGCAAGTCCAGTAGTAGTCCGCGGACAAATATTTGCCTGCTTTTGTCTTCAACTGGAATGGAAAACAAGAGGCAGTGCTTGCAGAGAATTGTCTCTCAGTTTTGACGAACCGTGTCAATCTGCTTATACATGTTACAACAGTGTTGCATGAAACAAAAAAATAAACAGATGTCGCGTTATATGATCACCAATTACCGGATCACGCTGTTTACGCAAATTTATATTTTTATGAATAAAAACAAAACAAAAAAAAAGGAAAAGATAGGATCTATCGAGAGCTATCGATAGTGAAATTGAAAATTTCATTCGTTAAACGTTGTGAATATTTTATATTTTCTTTATTCTCTTTATTTTTCGCCTTGAAATTTATCATAAGAAAAAAGACTGGAATCTGCCTGAAAATTTGTCTGCATTTCAATAGTAATTAGTCTCCGTCATTCGAGCTGCTTCACGACGATGACGCAAACTGTTCCGGTGATTCATCCAGCATCGGCTCTGTAGAACTCCTTATTTTCTCTGTATTTTTATTAATCGGATTTGCAGAAGATTGATCGCGGTAAATCGACGCGCAAGCTGATTTCGCCTTGAGATAATCCTTGTACGCGAGGACGAGTTGCTCCGCTTGTTTCGATCGATGCAACGATGAAATAATCAGAAAAGTATTTATTGCAGTTGCTAAAGCCGGGAAATGGAAGTCGATCAATTAGCACTTTTCAAGGACGAAGTTTGTTCCTTCTTGAACTAAATATTTCATAGTGATTCTTGCTCGATTTTCGTAGCATCTTCATAATTTATTTCACAACTAAATAACACGGTTAGCCACAAGTTGACTTACCTTTAAAATTTTTGCCTGAACAGTAAATTTTATATATCGAAAGAAAGAAATTTAGTATACAGTGATTGAGAAACGAAGGGATACACGATTCAAGTACAGTCGCAAATTGCTAGAATTTATTCATTCTCACGAAAGTTCGTCGTGTTCAGCCGGTTAGGTTTTACCCTACCAGGCTGACAAAGACTCAGAGACTTGTGCTGCTGCAGAATGTACGTACGTTTATGCTCACTAGACATAGATTTGTGACGGAAGGCCACAGACTGATGTGACAGAAACTTGTCTATTGTTTTCGCCTTAGGCGCCACCGTACGATTTACACCAAAGTCACGAGTTCGTTCATGCGAGTCTCAGACGGTCTCTCGAAGCCTACGCGCCGAGCGGAAAGCCTGTCTGGAACATCCATTACGGCTCCAATATTCACGAGTCGATATACCGTGTTTCTCTCCGTCTTGGCGTACAAATTGAACGGTAATGAAATTGTAGAACGCGGAACACGAAAGTCTCTTGCAGCTCACCCTGCCGGATGATGTAACCGCGTAAACCCGCTGTATCCGTTTTCACGATTTATTATCTCTAGCGACAATGCCTCGCTTTTCTTTGTAGCGTTACAATCGATAATGCTGCATAATGCATTGGGATTTCGTATTTCGCTGACGAAGAAAAATTAACACAGTTAACATACAATTCTTCATTATTAGTTAATCTTTTGACAAAGTTTAAATAGTTGCTGCGAAAAGGGACTGAAGATTGTTTCGATATCGATTTTCTTTCGTAGATTAATTTCATAAAATTCGGTGCAAAGAACCGAAATTTTTCTCCCTTTTCTTCATAATATGGTTGTGCTCCAAAAATTATTCTTGGCATCAATTTCAAATTCTATGCTAGAAGGAGTTTATACATACGATATAGATATAGCGATGCCAATGTTTTCGTTCATTAATGACGCCATAACTTTAGCTCTCCTTCCTTCATTAAGTGGCGTTTAAAAAGATGAGGTGTTTCAATCGAACGTATTAATATCGAGAAAGCTGCCTCGTTCGTTTGGAGAAACTGGGTCACTCTTAATTACGGAAGACAAAGTACCTACTTTATATCCTCGTATCCCTTACGTGTATCCTCTGTCGTCCGGTTTTGGTCGATTTGAGCGATCTCGATGAGAATCGTTGGAGAAGCGAAATTCAACATTTTCACGATGAAAATGTAACCTGGTTTAAAGAGACCAGAATATCTTTTGTGCCCGCGGAAACGTTGACTTTCGAACGGTCTATTAAATTGCACGGGCAGTCGTTGCTCGATCTACCGTGACTTTCTCTGGAACATTTCGAACCGCGAGATCCGCTGGATGCACCTGACTGCATTTGTAATCTCATCAACGGGGGAAATCAATGGAAGCTTCATCGATCGTAATACCATCCACGTTTACTAATGTCCCCGACTTTCCAGGCCTAATGTTTCCATTTTGTTATATAAAAATCATCGTCGTGATCTCTGCTTGTACAATTTCAGCGTTACGTGTGAAATTTCGAATCGTCGTGAAAACTTGCGCAAAAAGATTTTACTTGACACTGGACTTTATTTATATCTCGACACAAAAATTGTCTCGGTTTGCTTCGAAATGATACGTTAAATATTGCGAAGCTTCTCAGTCTATTCTCGAACACCTGTCGTTTTACAATAACCCCAGTTGGAACGTTTACGTAACGCGTATACGCACGTATACGTTGTAGTACATGCACAGAGTACATCTGTTCTTCGTCTCGATCCTCTGTTCAGAATTTCACCGGCGTCTATTCGATTCTAAACGAAGAGAAATAAACAAGATCGCGGCTCACTGAAATGTAATCGTGCAAAATTCCGCGTAAAACGCCGCGAGTAAGAAGTTGACAAACTTTTAGATTTGGACTTTCCAAGTGATCAACCCATCTCTAGATTAAGTAAAGATTATTCTTTCGATTGCAATTCACTTTCCTCTTGGCTCATCTTATCTTCTAATATCCTTCCGATAATCGATAAACGCGCACGTATCGTGGGAGAATGAGATGAAAATTTCCGTGGGCGTGAACACGACGCGAAAGCACGGATACGAATGTCTTTTCAAGATGCGGTTGAGAAAACTGTGAGTAAAGAAGGCGTACGATGTTGTCCTCGTTGTCGTGTTACTGCAACGCGAGATTTTTTTTTATTCTCTCTGGCGTTTCTCCCGCTTGAGTAGACTTCTCCAACGTTTCTTTCGCATTGAGGTCTCTTGCCGCATTCTTTCGACTGTATCTTCCGGAACGAATGGCATCCAGACAGCTGCTGCATTCTCTGAAATTTGTATTTCGATCGCGATCCCATTGTCTGCTGTATTCATACGTCGCGTTTAAATAACGTTGTGTTCAATGAAATTGAATAAATAGGGAATATCCTATGGATTTCAAA
Source organism: Tetragonisca angustula (assembly GCA_036937485.2). Lineage (NCBI taxonomy): Eukaryota > Metazoa > Arthropoda > Insecta > Hymenoptera > Apidae > Tetragonisca > Tetragonisca angustula. Next base: position 1,028,871 of record JAWNGG020000053.1, on the reverse strand, counting down.
AAAAAAAAAAAAAAAAGAGAAAAAAAAGGAAATATCGATTCCATTTAATCTCGTTTCTAGTCTCAACGCGATGGCTACATACTTCCACAATTTTAATTGATCTACCTGTTGCGTTGCAACTTCGTAGACGCGCGTAATTAATTTCGGTATTATGGAAAAATAAGTTGTGTAACATCGGAAATTTAAACGAGAACTTTGCTGTTAGTTTAAGCCTGATTTCATCAATTTCACTTTGATATGCGCTGCAAGTCGCAGGCGAGTTGCAAGTATGGGGGAAATTGTTACAACACCTGGGGGAAACGTTAATAGAAAAGGTGTGGTATGGTTGCGTCCTGTTTGCAGTGTCATTGCAGCCAGTCCTCTTTTTCTCGTTTCGTGCAAACAGTCTCCTCTCATCTTGTTTCACACCTACAGGCAGCCACTTTTCCTTCGCATTTCCTTTCATTCATCCTCTTCTCAAAGACTTTATTCAAAGGCTGCCTCTTTTGAAAGTAAGGCATTTGGAAGTAACTGAGACTGAGTTAAGGTCTTCACCTCAAACTTGCTTGACTGCCAAATTTACACGCTTCTACAGTGACGCGGAATTACGCTATACAATCTTGCGGCAAAGAATTTAAAAAAATTGTCTGTCGTAACTTCGAAGCTCTCTAGTAATTCACTTTGAGCTTGCAAACTGCTGAAATTCCTTCCAAGTTTACTCGAATATTTGCGTTATCAGAACTGAGAATTGTCTCCGTTTCATGTACGAACGTATTTACACGTATTGGAGAAATAATTCAGATGCCACTGGTGATTCTTCGGCGGACACGTTGCTCGAGTCGTCAATTTTTTAAATTCTTCTCGCTCGTGGCAATCTTGCGGAGACACGTTTTACACCGACATCCGTTCGCCTTATTTTTTATACAGTGGAAACTCGGTATGACGTAAAAGAGAAGGAGAGAGAAAGAGAGAAAAGAAAAAAGAAGAACTTCTCACGCCTCGCGTGTGTGTACCGCCGTGGTAGAATTTCCTTTTCGTAAGTGCTCGAGCGTGCAGCGTGAGAAGTAAGACTCCGATATAATAAAAACGCTGACAAAATCTTCGATCTCCACGCACCGTGGAAAAATGCTAATGAGAGAAATTATCAGGTCGTCGCAACCTTTAGAAAACGGTTGGTTAAGATACTTCGCAGACATAATCCTTGCGAAGAGCCGATGCTCGTGGCAATTCATATTGAATGTGAAAACAACGAAGAAGAGAAACGTCGATGTGATTAATTTGCTAGAAGATGTTCGCGATAAATAACGTAATGTAGAAGAGTATGAAGAAAATATAAGAACTCTTGCATTTTCGTAGAATATTACGAAATGCTGATGCATTTTTACGATTAAAGGGGGTGTTATTTAGAAAATATGGGGATATGTTTGCAAACAGTGTGGGATATCACCGTCTCATTATATAATGGCACGCCACCCTTTTGCTGACTTTGTATATGCCACTCGAGTTGGCAAAAGTGAAGGGTGAATTCCCCTCACCGATGTCAGATGTGAAGCAGCATCGCGATCAATACGAGGACTACCTGAAAAATATTACGTCTGTATTTCTCATAATCAGTCACGCGCAAAGCAGAGCAAATTATTCGTCGCAATAACGTCCCTGTTATTTTCTATAAATATATTAGCCACTTGTGCTGCCGACTGATTGCGGACCATAACGAGTGACCAAACCGCATACGTAATAATTCGTCGCTATATCTCTCAACTCGTCGGTATGAAACCACTGGATAGAAATTATTGAGTAGTAATAAATTTATTACTTGTTTTGCCTATTTTGTTTTACTTAAATATTCTTAAAACTGAGGAAATATTACAATTTTGGAATAAAAGAAATTCTCGACGTGCGTGACATGTCATTCCAGCGCAAGAGGTTAATACCCAATAATTTTATGTTTTAATTGTAACATTTCGTTGCCATTATATTACAACATAAGAGAGAACAATTTTTTCTTCAAATTGCCAGAAACAGCAAAAATTATATTTCCATTTTTTATTTTAATCGTATAGTTAATAACTTTCTAAATGCAAACGCAGAATTTGTACGGTTTTGCACGGAACTTGGAGTTTCCTGTCGCACGGGGGTGAATCTCCCCTACACGAACGTCGAACCAGTGGGGGTGGCATTTCAATCAATAGCACATGGAGAGGCGGTCGTTAGGGTGCTTCTCGACGCATTCTTCGGGCTCGAGAATTCCGTTGCGCGTAATCCACCGTTATAAACTGTCGAACCGATAGTCGGAATAATTTATCAAAGTAACAGGTGCTCGCCTTGACTTTATCACGATGTGTAACAAGATTGCCAGCACGTATAACACGAGCACCCGGCAAATTAGCGTAACCGGCGTGTTCGTTCGTTGACGTAAATTTAAGTTTAATATCGATGGTTAAGCGACTGTTGCACCCGTTTAATAAAATGCGCATTAGCGTAAATGCATATTCAGCTACGACGTAACGAACGTGAACGGTGCGCTGGCTCAATCAAGGAAATTGTCGTATCAGCAGAAAATGTCACTCGCCTGTCCATAAATTGGTCTCGAGGCCGTTAGAAATGTTGCACGGATATTAACAAATAATTCTTCGCGTTACGCGCGATCAATCGGAAACCATGTTTGCAGAACACTTTGTATACAGAGTTTTGGTTTCCCTATTGAATTTCAAGCGTCTCGCGTACACTACGCCAGGCCTTTCAACCTTTAGAAAATAGTAGGACAACGAATTGCATGGGTCTGCAGGAAACGTCGGATATCCGGTGACAATAGATGACAATAGGTTGCCCTGTCACGTAATGGAGCTAGCAATGAATTGGATTTCAACGAACGAGTTGCTACTAATTCCACGTTTGCGTTTCGAAACGCGTTTAATTCGAAGCTGCGAACGTGAAAAGAGGCCTTCGCCCATTCACTCGAAAGAGAATTGAATTATGATCGTACGGATGGTAACGAGGAAATAGAAAATCAGAATTAATCGTCCGAATAAGCCTACCGTTGCAACGCAGACGAGGCTACGGAATAATTCCCAGCTAATTGAAGTAATTTTCCAAAGTGTCGAGTTTCTAGAAAGCATCCGTCTAATTGACGGATTACGCTTTTAGTCGTAATTTCAACTGAATCGGTCATTTTAATTCCCTATTCAGTTTCCTCGCGGCATTCCGACGCATTTAGAAAGGCACACGGTGTGCACACGGTGTTCCGATATATTAAACGATATATTAAGATTCCAGGATGCTGGAACGAGTGATCTCTCGCGATTCAATATTTCCTGGTCGACGCCAATTAAAAATCATACGCGCGGAGACGTACGTACCGATTTATGGAACGTGCGAACGGTCGCGTAGAAATTTATAAATTACGGTGGAAACGAGCAATATATATCATCGAAGGTATGCGCGAGACAACCTAATTTTCATCTTTCCCAAGCGGAATGTGTTACTTCCATTCATTCGCCAAACGTAGGTGAGTCGATGTTGGAAGTACTTTGAATATATCAACAATTTTATATATATTACTTAAAGTTTTTAGAACCAGCCGTACAATTTAAAAGTAACGAGATGAATTCCAATTTAACTCTGTTTTCGTGTTGAACTTATCTTCCCTGCAATCTACATGGATATCGAAAGTTAATTCTGTCGTATGATCGACGTGTCAATTTGTTATTCACGTTTGTTGGTCGCGTTTAACCAGTTTCTTGAAATCAGTGTTCAACATTGCAACACGAGTGATCTACTTTCACTATGGTTGATTTTCCTTAGCTTCACTTCTACCTGAAAATGTCCGGAATAACAAGTATTCCAAAAAAAAAAATCCTATGTCAGTCGTTAATACGTAACCGCAAGGATCTTGAAATATTTCGAAGAAATTGCAACGGTATACATTTATCTAGGACTTGTGTCTCGAATATATCTGACCTGCTTAGCTGTTCGGGCACGTTCGTACCTTGCTCCTGCAGCTTCTCGAATTTTGTTTTCATCCACTTCAGCTGGCAAGGTTTTCACTGCTCATTCAAAATACTTCCTGCCGTTGCCAGGGCACGTTCTGAATTTTTATCGATTCGTTTGTCTAGTGGTAGCGAGAAGCGTACAAAAAATAATCCTCTTCGCCAAGCCTGGACGTCGTCGTTTGAAGAATTTATCACGCTTCTCGGCATCTTAAAAATGCCAAATAGAAAAGGTTCCAACGGGCAGGGAGATTATTTAAAGATGTTCAATTGGATTCGACGAAGATACGGCAATAAATGTAAATTCAGTTCGCCGAAAGGGGGCGACACGTTGATGAACTGCGCTTCTCGCGTTCCTCGTTCCTACGCCCGAGATTACAAATGAGACGATAAATAGAATTGCCAATGCGCCGCTGACTGTCAGGGTGACGCGTGGGCTTAATTAAATTCGCAAATAATATATTCGCGTGTCGTTGAAAAGTCAGAGTGCTTTGTTGGCAGTGACGATGCGCTGCGAAATTGAAAAGAACCTCGTGGGAGGGTGACTGACGCGTGACGTGGCCATTCATCGTTCAATGTCCGACAATTTGACAAAAACATAACAGCATTCGCGATGAATGAGGTTCGTGGCCCGATAAATTCTCTTTCTCTATCTATATCTCTCTCATTCTCGATTGGCTCTCGCGTGGAAGCGTTCACGGAAAACGTAGAAAACGAGCCAGTGGCAAATGAGGACGGCTGGAACAACCGATGTGGAACGTGATGCACTCGCCTCGTAAATGCGTCCCTCGCGTGCGACAATTATCATCGACGCTCACCCTCGAACGCGAGCGACGAATTGTTGCTGATCAAGTTCTTACGGGAAGTATGTCGGTCTGTATTTTTCAATCAGCCGATATCTTGCGTGTTCGTTCGTCAAAGTCGAGAGCAGCATTATCATCGGTGTAGTACACATCAGCAGCGAGGGATACACACGTCAGTGGCCTCATTGTATTTTATAATGGAGTAGAAGAGAACTCGCACGTTCATGTCAAATACAATGTCTGCTACAATTTTTCCCCTTACTTTGATATCGTTCTTATTTCACAAAAGGATCGGGAGAAATTGTAGAAGATGGAAAGATTAATCTCGCGAAGAACAACACTGGGTTAGGTCACTGATAAGAGACGTTTCACTCTTGGATTTTTCAAAGGCAAACTCTTTGAAGACTAATATTTCTTGAAATTCTATTGGGGGGAAATGTAGGAATGTAGTAATTTGTCCCAAATGCAACATTTTCTCAGTTTCAAGTATATTTAAATGTAACCCAGACGAAAAAACAAATAAGTTTATTACTTCTTAATAATTTCTGTCCAGTGATATCACGCAGACGGTTCGGTCGCTGGTTATGGTCCGCAATTAGTTGGCAGCGCGCAAGTGGTTAAGAAAGACGTAAAAGTCAATTTCAAATTCAGTCGAAAATTTGAAGACTGAAACATCGTGTTTCAAGTTTCCAAAATTTTCCAAGACATTTTCGTTCCGGAAGGCAAGAGAAAATAAATATACCGTGGAGTGAAAGAGGTGAGGATCTCGATTCGAAAGAGGATGGTCAGAGAGGCGAGAGGGGCCCGGTCGGATGGAATAATCGGTCCAGCTGTCGATACCAGCGTGTTGTCATCGTCCGCGACTCTGCGTGTCGTTGACCTCATCCTTAAGGTCCTTAAGGTGCAAAAACACACACGCGATACCGTTGGCACGAGACCACGCGTCGCGGGGAGATGCACCTGCTTGGCCCGTGCAGTCACGGCGCATGCACCTGACGACGCGATCGGCGAGCTCGCGCGCGTTTCTTCGCCCCGTCGTCGTCGTTCCGCGCCGAGGAATCCGCGGAGGTCGCGCCGGTATGCGCCGGGGAGCCTCCTCTTTTGTCCTCGACGTAAATTACGCGGCGGGCAACCGAGAAAAATGACAATGCCGGGTTGAACAGTTGATTTCTACGTAAGTACGAGGCACAGTTAGAGTAACTGCCACGCCGACGGCAGTCTTAACGCTGTTCAACGTCGTGCCGCTTTTCACGTGTCAACCCACCGCGGCCGCCTCTTTCGTTTCTTTCCGAGCCGTCCTAGGGATCCGGAATTTTTCAGCAGCAAGATGTTCGACGACCTGAGCTTTAACCGCGAATCTGGGACACATGGGCGCTTGATTCGAGAAGAGGGGACGGAGGTCTGAAGCCGTGGTTGAGAGATGAATTTTTCTGCTTCCAACGCGACGACAGTTTTTTGTAAATTTAGGTCAACAAGAGGGAGACGTATGTAGAGCGTGAAAATTTGAGGGCGAAAAATGAGGCAGAGAGTACGCTTACCTAATTAGGTCGAGATGATTCACGCTTAATATTTTTCTGTGCTCGATCAAAGTAAAAATTCAGCCAGAGAAACGTACTGTATTTTAACGTAACAGCCAGTATCGTGACTGAACTACCATTATAATTATCCATAGCGACAGAATTAAACACAATTTTTTTTCTCTCCTTGCTCAAAGGATTTTCTATAAAAGGTAAGATCCAAACGAACACTTGCGAGGAGAGAAGAGAGCTGACACGAGTTGCGAATAAGGAATTCCTGCGTAGTTTTATGTAACAGCTCGATGGAATTCCAATCGACCCAGATAGTCCTTGTGTATTTGCATCTTTGCGAAGGCGAAGACGTGAAACGCAATTTAGCTTGAGTAGATGATCTTCGAGCGTAATGATCTTGCACCGTAAACTTCAGCTCCTTAATTTAAAATTTTCACGGACGTTTCAGTTTCAATGCCTCGTAACTTCTCGAAATCGTCGACGAATCGTTGATAGTCGTACGATAACGGTATCACGTGGTCCCGACATACACATACACATATACATATAAACGTGCACGACGAATCGTGTACGATCTCCGTGCATTTTACAGAACACGCCTAAACGCCGGTAACATTCTAAGTGCTTGGTGTTGGACCGTGTAAAACGAAGTTTACGGTCCCTATCCTGTACGTGACTAGTCGCAACAGACAGATCGTGTCCGATTCTCTTCGTTTTGGGCCTCCATTCAAGTACGTCGTAGGTCGCAGCGTTCACTGTTACTTTTTGAAGGATAGTTAAGTCATTACATGCCGGATGGGTAGCTCTTCTCACTGGGTGTAGTACCGCTATGCGTCGATGATTATGCAACTTAGCGCTACGCCGCTGCCGTGAAACGATCGCGAACAAGAGGCTTCCTAGACGATCCGAGAAGCGTGGTTACGAACAAACGTAGCTGACGTTTCTTTGGGAAGTTACGAAGAGAAAATCGTCTTTTCGAGACGATTAGAAAATTATATCTCAACCACTTGCGCTGGCAACTGGTTGCGGACCGTAACGAGTGACCAAAGCGTATAGAATAATTCGTCGCTCTCTTTTTGAACTCGTCGGTATATGACCGAATAGAAATTATACGAGAAGAAATAATAAATTTATTATTCAGGGTTATACTTAAATATACTTAAAACTGAGAAAATATTGCAATTTTGGGACAAAAAATTCTCGATTGCGTAGCACGTCGTTCCAGCGCAAGAGATTAAAAGAATTTCACAGATATATAATCACCATTCTAAACTTTTGGAGCATCCATCAATTTTACGCTTGGAAAATTAACTCTGTGTTGTCTTCATTGTTAAATTATAAACAGCAGTTCATAAATAATTATCAGTATCAGTAAAATAAAATTACCTTGTCTACCGAAGGAACGTGATTTCGTCCAAAATTGATAGAACACTTCGGCGTACGTATAAAAGTGAAATTGTTCAAGAATTTTTTCCCTACCAAGATCAAGAACCTATATCATCACTCGATATAAGGATAGATATATTTCTATTCTATTGAATGAAATGACTGAATGACTTACTCACTACGTATTTCGAAGACAGCGTCAGTGATCGATACGATACTCGCCTCACGATCCCATTGTATCTTTTCCAACTTCATGCTCCTGAGATAGAATTTCAGAAGAAGCAAAGTCACGAAAACTGATACTCCTTCTCTCCATTGAGTCGAACGAAAAATTCGCTTTCGCTGTCCCTCGTTCTCGATAACGCTGTCTGAATTTGTTAATCGACGCTTTCTATCGCGAAAAGCACCGCGATGAAATGATCAGAGTTCACCTTGCGGCGGAGAACCGCGGTGAACCGGAGAAGTTAGACAGGACGAGATCGACTCTTTCTCCGCGAGCTACTTGGGAGAAAGCGAAAGAAAGAGAGGAGGCGTTAGAAGACGTGGCAGGCAGATGCTTAGGATGAAGCGGTAAACCAAATGAGAGGACGTCAAACGGGTTACGTAATAGGAGGAGTGCTTGACCTCGTGACTGGACGGCAGCCTGTTACCTGAACATTCTTTGCAGCACGCACTCGTGTCCAGCATACCTTCGACTGTACGAAAAGGTCTCGTTTCTATCGCGACGATTGCACAATCGGATAACCGACAGCGGTGACGGTCCACGCTGAAACCGTGACTGAACCGTGATTCGTTTCGACGCGTCTTGCACAACGAATTACCATAGTTACCATAAGTTCCCCTCGTTAGTAAACAATCCACACTGACGTGAAGATATTTCCATGTCTCTTCCTTTTTTGAGGATCTCTAGTTGGCTTCCATCGAAGAAGTTTACAAGCTCACAATACGCAGGACACCTGAGCTCTCTAAAAAATAATTAACAAACGAGGTAGACGTACGGAAAGAAAATTCCAAAAACCCTAGGACCGATCGATCGAATCTATGATATGTTTAAACCGGTGTTCATTTTTTCCTCATTCTAAAAGGAGAAAAAGGAAATACCTTCGGACGATTCGAGTTAGCAAACAGGTTACTGCTGTTTCGTAGAGAGATTGATGACGATGAAAATGAAATCCTTCGTCGAGTCGAAGGTGCGAATCGATCGATCAATTACAATTAATCGGGATTATTTGGGATATAGCAAAGGTGGAGGCCGGTCGATTGTTAACAAGTCGAATTAACTTCTTGCGCTGGCAACTGATTGCGGACCATAACGACAATTCGTCGCTTTCTTTTTCAACTCGTCAGTATATCACTGGATAGAAATTATTGAGAAGTAATACATTTATTATTTGTTTCGTCTATTTTGTTTTACTTAAATATACTTAAAATTGAGAAATTATTGCAATTTTAAGTGGTTAAGAGGTTAACCACTTGCGCTGGCAACTGATTGCGGACCATAACGAGCGACCAAACCGTATACAATAATTTGTCGCTTTCTTTCTGAACTCGTCAGTATATCACTGGATAGAAATTATTGAGACGCAACAAATTTATTATTTGTTTCGTCTATTTTGCTTTACTTAAATATACTTAAAACTGACAAATTATTGCAATTTTGAGAACAAAAAATTCTCGACGTGCGTGGCATGTCATTCCAGCGCAAAAGGATAACCACTTGCACTGGCAACTGATTGCGGACCATAACGAGCGACCAAACCGTATACAATAATTTGTCGCTTTCTTTCTGAACTCGTCAGTATATCACTGGATAGAAATTATTGAGACGCAACAAATTTATTATTTGTTTCGTCTATTTTGCTTTACTTAAATATACTTAAAACTGACAAATTATTGCAATTTTGAGAACAAAAAATTCTCGACGTGCGTGGCATGTCATTCCAGCGCAAAAGGATAACCACTTGCACTGGCAACTGATTGCGGACCATAACGAGCGACCAAACCGTATACAATAATTTGTCGCTTTCTTTCTGAACTCGTCAGTATATCACTGGATAGAAACGTAAATAAATTTATTATTTGTTTTACTGAGAAATTATTACAATTTTGGGGACAAAAGATTCTCGACGTGCACGGCGCGTCATTCCAGCGTAAGGGGTTAAATAAAAGTAACAAGTGCATTCTTACGCAACGTTGAAACAAACGGGCGAAGCGAAAAGTTACCAGGTCCCGGGCCGTATATACCTGACGAGGCTGTGCGTGCCGTTTGCGTGCACCGTGTTCGGTACGTGTGCGTGACCGTTATGCAATTGCGCGAGAGAGCGCCGACCGAAAGCATGAAAATAAAACCTAACCGACAGACCGTCCGTCCGTGTCGAGGGCTTACTCCCCTCTGTCTCGAGGTGAAGGACGCGCGAGAATGCCACGACATTTCTTGCAGGCCCCCTTCTCGCCGTTAGAGACCCCCTGGAAAGAATCTGGAACAGCACTTGCGGAACATTCGGCGATGACCTTCTCTGTTTTCTACCTGTAACGTTACATCTCGCATGGCGGCTCTCGAAGGCATTCGTAGAAAATTTCCATCTGTATACATTTCGTGTTTGTTCTGTAAAATATTCGTATCTCAGACGATAGCTAGTTCGCTAAATGTTGAGGTTAAATTCTCGATTCTTCGAATTTCTGCGATATATGCAGCTTCTATGAATATCTCTTTGAACTCGTTTCCAGTTTCATGAGTATCTTGACAATCAGTTTTAATCAGAATTTTTCTCTCCGACAGTTCATGTTTCAATTTTGAAAACTGTTGCTCGTTGGAATTTAGGGATCACGTACTGGGGAATTGCACGTGCACGATTGGTCACGACTCGACGTTACAAATAAAATTCGACAAAATGTCACCCGGTTTCAGAGATACGGAGAAATATACGGCGTCGTACGAGACAACCACGCTGTTGTCGAATTAACAAATATCATCGCGATAAATCCCGAACTTGGAAGAAATATTTTCCGGTATTAACGCGGCTCGGTCATAGTACGACTTCGCCAAAGTCTTTTAGGTTCTCTCCGCGGAATCGAGAGTACATAAAGGTCGTCCCGTGTAAGTCGAATTCTTACACAAGGTGGTGCACGTTGCCTGATGTAATAAAGAAACACACGCGTACACACGGACGACCGTGTAATCGTTAGACGGCTTCCACGCCTCGAAATGTCATTTGTACAAGTTTCACTCGGCGCATAATTTGTTTTCCTCGTATTTTCTGATACTGGACGAATATCTTCATATTTTCATAGACACGTCAATGTCTGTTTAATTAATTAATTTATTTGTTCATTTTATACATACTCATTAGTACAAAAGTGATACAATTATAAAAATTTTAAATGTAATGAGGTGTGAGACCGAGTGAAAAATTACAAGGAGATACCAAGTAATGAGCGTTTAAATGATGGAAATGAATGGTTAAAAACATCGATCAAACAATATGAATTATTAGTGTTGATAAATATACGGTTATACGGATTATAGAAGCCATAACATGTTTGATAGTTGTTCGATGTGAAACAATTGAAGAATGACGTAGTAATCTGGAAGGAACATTAAGTTCAAACATTTCAATGATATTTCTACACGAGATCAGGCCATTGAATATCCTATTTCCACAAAGACCAAGTCGGCTACTTTCCTGCGATGTTCAAACGTAGTCAAATTTAATTTTGGTTAAAACGTACTCGTAATGATGAGAATGGCATAGGATCACCACTTATATCAATGTTATATCATTAAAAATAAATATATAAATTGTTAATTAATGTCTGGTAAAATCACTGACTGGTAAAATTTGCCGAAATAAAATCGTTGTCTAGTCGCACGAGATATCCGAATAAATACTTTCTCGAATCACTATATATTACATCGAGGCAACGCTATATGTCATACTCCAAAAATGGAAATTTTATTACCTCTTAGCCATTGCTAAGGTCTCATTGCGAATGCTCACGATTTGAAAGTAGCCAGGACGTCAACGTGTCGAGACGACTAACGTTTATTACCGAAACTTGCGGTTACGATACAATTGCAGCTCTTGCAATCCTTGTGTCACACGGATGAAATACTCGCCAATAAACACGTGACACGAACGCTTGGCCGTGTTTATTAACTACCGCGCGGAAATCATTGTTGTTAATATCGTTGCGTCGTAACCGCAACATCGGTAGTAGAAGTTTCCACTCTTTGGTCGCACGACCAAAGATTTCCACCATCGATGTCGGGGAATGACGATCAACGGGTTGATTTTTGCACGCGCGCTCTACGCCAGAAGAGAAAAAAATCTAAGGCAAATGTAAATGATTCTAGGTTGCAAGAAGGCAGCCGAGGCACCTGCCTTTTATTGTGAATCGACGCTGGAGTATTCCATTCTCCACGCGACCCACCTTGTTCCAGATATTCGATACTCTTCCTTTCTCCTCCTGCAGATCGTTCCAGACACCGTGACGAAACACGCCGAGCCTTATAATAGTGCACGCCTTTATAACGCTGGCTTACGGTATTGTGTCGCGGACGTGATCTCGCGACGCTGCACGAAAGCGTAGCCACGATCCTTCAAGGACGTTGGGGATCTTCGATTCACATCTCTAGATCGCGACACGTATCGATACGTAACATCCTTGACGACGAGATATTGCATATTTTTCGCCTTTGGCAGCCCTTTCGATATAGGCTTCTAGTGTATTCTGTAACGAGTTAGGTGGTGTAGGCACTGAAAAAATATCGCGAGTTTCGAAATTTCGATCGAAGGGAAAATGTTGCAAATTTGAGTGTATTGAAACATCCGTCAAGCTGACATTTAGTGCGATTCAAATGCTCTTCACTGTCGTTATTTTCGTACACAATTGTTATTTTAATCACTTAAAATACCAAATTAAGTAAAATTTATTGGAATTTTCTAACAAACGAAGCGAGTGTCCCAATACCGATTTACCGACAGTACATTATATTACTATAAATGATTTAAAAATAACTGAAATGACAGTTGAATGAAAGTTGCATAATTAATTTATCAATCGTGAACGAAATATCTGTTCTTATTTCATTCATGCGAATGGAACAAATTACATGTAAAATATGAAGTGATTTTCTCCGTACGGTCGTAGAAAATGAGCGACGTAACGCGATCGTGTCTTGGCAATTTAACATTTCATTTTCCCTTCAATACGACGTGATAGTATTGGTGGCGAAGATGAAAAGCGGCGTGTAGAAGATTTTCCCCTGTCAAAATCTCCTCTCGCAAATCGTTCATCCTTTGAACTTTGTATCTGCGAATTTCTAACGCTAACGAATAGAACGTGTAAGGAAAAACTTTCCCGCGCGGACCCACTTCCCACGGCTCACGCTTGTTTCAGGCCACCTATTCACTTCGCCACCTATGCGCTTCCTGCGTAGAATGCACCGTACGAACGGTAGGAGTATGACTTTCGTGAAAGAACCAGCTCCGTAGACGATCAAAAGAAAATCCTTCACGTTGTCAAAAATACGATACGAAGTGATACGTGTCACTCGTTGAATCAGACTTTTTTCTTAACGTTGTCACGCTGTTCTTCCAATTCTAGACTTTCTACTTTCCTAACCGACGTAACGAGCTAAAAAAGTTTTTTTTTTTAAAAAAGATCGTGTAACTACAGTGGAAACAAGAAGACGAACAATTCAATCTAATCTTTTTTCTTCCTTATTAAGTTTCTGTCGAATCACCCGAAGAATTCCATTTGTTGTAAAGTACTTTTAACTTTAATCTCGATGAGTATTTCAACGCGGATCGTTGCGAAAAGTATGACGTTTTGCGTCGATTAAAAATCACCCATAGTTAAAATAACAGTGTTCTTCTCGTAGTGTTTTGCAGTCTTTATGGTTGGCGTTGTGTGAATGTTTCTAATGACTTATAAAGGGCCAGATATCCGCTTGGTATAAGCAAACAGCGCTGTCGCGCTCGAGAGATTCTTCTAGTTCTTCGTAATGAAACGGTAATTTCGTTGGCTGCCCTCTTCGGACGAAGAGTTAATGCAGACATTTTTCTCCTTCGTCGGTAGCGTTCGCTGCGGAGCGTGGCGCCGTGACGATTCATGCTGAATTTACATAACGCATCCGTGCGATACGTGCCTTTCGCGAACGCATGTCGACTCGCTCGATCTTACTCGCAAGTTTTCAGAAGACAACGTGTTTGTCTTTTTTTCTTTTTTTCGCCTTTCTTCACGCTTCGGTCGGCCCTCCCTCTCTCTCTCTCTCTTTCTGTAAAAATAGGCATGTGAAACTCGTGACTTTTAAAAACCGATTGTTCCCAACATTGATATATTACTCGCAAGGGTTTTTTTTTTCATTAAGTTGATTGGAAAATTGTGTAACACTTGCTCTTTAAAAGGAAAGAAATTTCTGTTGGTTGGTGTTCATTTATCTGAAATTCTCTTTAAAAATAAAACGTACAAGATATCTCGCTCAAAGAGTCACGTCCAAGGGGATTAAAAAATTTTGCTCGACGATGATATTTACCATAGCGTGACTAAATCCTTACTGATAATTTCCTCTTGGCAATTATCTTCGACAGTGTTATTCACTTCCCAGACGTTTAAATTTACTAAAGATTAACCTGTCTTCCCACGGTTCATGTACTTTAGTCGAATATTTTACACAAGCTTGAAATACTTCGACAAATCGCGTTATCTTCTGTCTCTCATTATCCGAAAAATCTTTTCTCCAGAGAGAAAACAACTCGACAGAGTCGCGAACGAATCGTCGCATAATTTTCTTACGCAAGAGTTAGAACGAAATCGTTGCTCCAATGATACGACTAATAAGCGTTTTAGGATACCAAATGAAGTAACGAGCGGTACAACGTTCTATTCAGCGAATTGGAACGTCTTCAAGATTTCGAGCTGGTGTGTTACACTCCGGCGTCGTGTCTCCTCAAAGATAACAAAGTGCTCTTCTGATTCACGATTATTTCCGTATTACTCAAGTTGGGAGTATAACGTTGCTCGGCGCGATGATACTGTTCGGCGAGCAATTAAAGAGACACGTCGCTACAAAACGATGGCCCCCGTTACTCCAAAAGCGAGCTCACCTGTTCCAACCAGAGAGCACGAAGTGCTTGTTCAAATTTATTCTCGAATTTGATGTTCTATCAATTTCCTGCTTCTCCTCTTGGCAGAAAGTAATCGCCAGGAATTCATTTATTCTATTCTCGTTAAAAAAAAAAAAAAAAAAAAAAACAATTTGCGCTGCGTTACGAAAGGATTTCTACACGACAGGCCTCTTAATTAGAAAAACACCGTACGTTTTCTAATATAATTACGTTAGTTAGGCTTGTAATTCGAGTGGCTGAAACGAACGTCGTTCACGGATTGGTCACGTTTGTAATTTCGTCAGAGTTCCGCGACGAAATTTAGAGTTGCACGCTGAACGGTGAAATTAAAATCACCGAAAAAGGAGAAGAGAGAGGGATGGTTCGCCGTGTACGGCGAGGCTCGCAGCTGGGATTAAAAGAGTCTCCTCGGTTTCGCAAGAGTTCGACTTCCCGAAATGAAGCACAATATAATTATCTCGCGCGAGGCTGAATCGTAAAGGTCGTCGTCACGATGAGAGCACGATCGTATGGAGTATCGCCAAAGAGGAGCCTCTGACGCGATGTACCTGGCATCCCCGATCTATATTTATAGGGAGAACGACCGATAGAATATGCGATCGATTCTGCTCGCTGCCAAATGCCGTTTGCTCTCTCTTAACGTCGCCTTAAACTAAACCCAACGAAAGTTGCCAATCCGTAGTTGGCTACAGGTGCCCAAATCGTTTCGCGGGTTTTCTCGGATTTTCTCTCTACCCTCGTTTCTTTCTCACCGCGTGAAAATCGACATGTTTCAGCGCTGTTGCAGCGCCGATCTTTTATCAAGTTTTCTTTTTTTTTTTTACACGAAATATCAATCACGCGATTACGTTGTCGCCAGCGTTGGAAGGAAAGATCTCGGACCATTCCTGGTTCGCAGACGAGAGAAACGAATGGGAACAACGTGGATTGGAATTCGTTTGATTGGATATTAGGTTATCGACCCTTGCCCACGGGGAAGACGCACAGTTGACACAGTTCGATTGAAACGGCGCAACACGTTCGTAGAAACCTTTAAAATAGCCCGAGTTAGGTGCCAATTCCTCGGTAATTGCCGTTCGACAGACGCGCTTTGTCAGAGTGCCGTTTTCTGTTCTGTTCTATTCGTGCCCGGTAACCCCCTTTGCACGGGCTCCTCTGTCAAAAACAAATTTAATCTGTCGCTGATTAAAGAGAGCGAGAGACCAGCGCCGCGATTATTTACGCGGGGATTAAAGGTAGCTTTACCTTGAAATTATAAGATCCACGCATACGAACACGGTGGATTTTTCGCTCGAGAATAAAACTGTTCGCGCGGCTCATGAATATCCCAAGCGTTGTCTCAACGTTTGATAAATGTTCGCCGGCTCGTGATCTCTCTCGCGAGGAATTGCCAACGGCGTTGGGACGGATTAAAAACGAACGCGCGTTCCTTTCGACTCGCTCGATCATTCGGAAAAGGCGTTGCAGTTTGTCCACCGCCCACCTGTTTCGCGCAACCTCGCTCTCGCGCCTTTCTACCGAGCGCGCGTTTCTGCTCTCCGTCACTCGACAATCGTTTCAAGAAATTATTCTAATTAACCGTGTTGTCTGTCGGATCGCGTAAACGTCTCGCAGACCGCAGACCCGTTGGCTCTGTTTTTCCAGAAAACAACCACCCGACGAGCGTCCCTTTCTCTGGCCAAGGACAAGCCACGACAGCGAGAGCTCGCGAGGCTCGCTTTTCATTCCGTGGCAGCGGGCATTATTTATCATAAAAGTGCGGCCATGCAGGTGCCGTGGCGCGGTCACCACGTCGGCGCATAAATCAGTCGGAGACTTAATGTGGCCGCGTAACGAGTTCTCACCTTCGTTTCACTGGGCGAGAACCTTCCTCGTCGTCTTGGTTTTCGTCGTCGTCGTCGTCGTCGTCGTCTAGCGATAGCGACAAAAAGGAACGGATTCCTTTCTCTCCTTTTTCAGAGAGCGAACGAATCGAAAGGGGAACAAAAACGCGCGGCCATTGGCAATGGGGGTTAATCGAGGCTGGTAATCTCGCACGGTGGGCGTAAATATACGAGAAGATAATAGAACGTCAGTTGTTGCGGCATTTCCTCGTGTTTCTGTTTGCCACCCATCGGCCTGGAATACAAAAGATCACGCGTTACACGGCCTTGACGCCGTCTTTAGTTATGCGTACGAGGCTTCGATTGTTCCGCGCGAGCTGATTTCAATCTGTTCGTAGAAAACGCGAGGTCGCTGTTTTCTGTAGGGATTAACTTTTCGAACAACAAGAGACTCTTCCATGTATGCACGTTGGAAGAATTTTTCTAGAAACACGTAGGTTGCAGTATTCTGTCTAGTTGTTTGTTTGAATACTCGATTCAGAGACTTCTCCTCGGATTTGCCTATCCGTTTCAACACCTCTCCCCTTTCAACGTCGGCCATCTGTCAACCCCTTGCGCTGGCAACTGGTTCGCGGACCATAACGAGTGATCGAACCGTACGCAATGATTCGTCGATTTCTTTTTCTTTCGAACTCGTTGGTATATATGATACTCACTGGAATAGAAATGATTAAGAAGCAATAAACTTATCGTTCGTTTTGCCCGGGTTGCATTTAAATATGCTCGAAACTGAGGAAATGTTGCCAAATTTGGGACAAAATATTGTCGACGTGCGTGGCAAGAGGTTAAGTAGTCGTGAAACGATATCGACCATCAGCGAAGATTGAGTTGTTTGGGCACGAAGGAATCCATAATCAGTACATTTCCAAGTAACTATCGGCAATTACTTGTTCGACCTTTACGCGTGGAATGCAACGACCGTCAGTCCGTCCTATCTGGATATAACCGCGGATGTACGTACGCGATTTGGAATGCACCAGCAACCTGTGCATTACGGTTTCATCGCGTAGGGTGTAGGCAAGGACGTCTGTACAGCACTTGTCGCGCTCGCTGGAATTTGCTCGAGCCGAAGTCTCCAGACGTTATGCAAATTGCTTGATGCTTTGCTTTTATTTTTCATCGAGCTGATTCATGCCGTCTTGCCGTCTCGAGATCCACCTAGGGACGTTTCGAGATCCGTGTCGTAGAGTTTCTTTTTCGACAGAGATCAGAGTGGTTCCAAATATGGCCGGCCTTTTGGAGACCGCCAGGCGAAATTGATCATTGGAGGGAACGATGACGAGGCTTTTCAATCGTAATTATCTTCGAGATGCTTTTTTTTCTTTTTAAATGATGGCATTATTTCTTTCGTTCGATCGATTAAGTTTTTAATTACCATTGGCTTATTTTTTATCTTTAGACGATGTTATACTTCTAGTAGCTTACATTTCACGAAACATTATTTTTAATCTTATATAGTCCGTGTAAAACATATAACGCATGTATTGTTCTATTTGACTACAAGATACACCGACAATCTTTACCCAAAAATATTTCTTTACCTCGTTTGAAATTCGTATATGAAATTCTTACGAAAAGCGCTTCTCAAACATATACACTTTCGACTTCTCTTTTCTGTCACTATAAACTTCATACTGGCGAAACCGTCAGACAGTAACACGGTGAAACCAAATGTTCATGCGCTATTAGACGGGACAACTCAGGCAAGGAACTTATCCATGCACATCTTTCCAAAGTGGAACAGCCAAGATTATTCCACGACCATCTCGGATTCGTGATCGATCGTTTCGCGAAATTTTTGCCACGGCCGTAAGTCGTCGGCGGCAAACGCATGCAAGAAATAAGACAGATCAAGTCTCGTTGAACGTGTGCTACTTTCGATCATCAGGCTGGCTATTATAAAACTCAGTCGACGCGAATATCGCGGCAGGTTATGCGGCTCGCTAATGAAACCGGGCAATCGAAATTTTCGCAATCGACACCTGTAAGTGTCGATCACTATCGGCACCGAGAGCTACGCAAATGCAACGCGGCGAGAGATAGAACTGGCGCAACGCGGATTCCAGTTGTATAACGCTCGAGATCGGTACGTGTGCACGTGTGTGTACGTTGCGAGTTCGCCTGATTGCCAAAGTGGTTACGTTATTGCCATTCAGACCACGCCTTCGGCGCGTGTTTTCCTCGTTCCACGGAAGACATTGCTGCTGCTGTTGCCTGCAAAGAGCATCGAGAGTGATCTCGGACATGAATCCTCGAGTATCCACGATCGTTGCCGCGTTCTCGCCGACTTCGATCGCGTTCCACGTGAGATCGAGCCGGCAGATTAACCCTCACCGCTTCTCTTTCGCGAACCACGCGGCCGAAAAAGTATTACAGACGTCGTATCGATCTGGAGATTAGAAAATTTACGCGACTCCTTTCGCTGGTTCATTAAGGTTCGATTATTTCGATAGCGTGATTGCTTTATTCCTGCAGCTGGTTTATGGTTACCTCGAGAAACCTGGTGTCCTTTGATTGCGGCGAGCAACGGCTCTGAATGAACGGAGGGATTTAATATTTTCGTTTATTGTCAATGACGAAAGACGCCAATTCTTGGATTGCAATTTATTGCAAATGTCGATTTATTTGCGATAGACTTTCCACGATCAGCGCTAGAATGACGCAATCGAGAGCTTTTTGTCCCAAATTGCAACATTTTCTCAGTTTTAAGTATATTTGTAATGTAACCCGAAACAAATGATAAGTTTGTTACTTCTTAATCATTTCTATCCAGTGATGTCGTACCGGCAAGTTCAAAAGGAAAAGAAAGCGACGAATTGTTCTGTACGATTGTTCGGTCACTCGTTATGGTCTACGGCGAACTAGTTGCCAGCGCAAGAGGTCAAGAAAATATTGCCAAGTTTGCCAAAATTTTCAATCTTCGATTCGACGTTTAACTTGCCGGGCTTCACTATCTGAACCACGTTCCAAAGATTCATTTCACGATTCTAGTAATTAAATTACACGTTTACCCGTTCGTCATACTCGTCAAACAGCTACGTTTCCAGAATCCACGTCTAATCTAAAGATTTCTGCGTTTGCTTTCCAAACTTTGCCCAGTTTTATGATTCACGTTCGAGAGACGATAGCAAAGAAAGGTGTAAATCTCCTTGTTATTTCTCTATTTCGTGGAATTCTTCGAAAATTCACATATACGTACGAAGACATTTATATTACGTTACTCGAACCGATGAGAGAAAAGAAACTTTTTATCAACCATTTGCTTTGTATTCTGTGTTTCAGGTAAGTGTGCAGGCAATAATTATTTGAATCGGATGTAACTACCGCAGCGAGGGGGACGTCATCGATTCCATCAAGTTTCCACACTTGCGTGAGTAACGTTTAACGTCGGATCGTTCGACCAATAGAGTGACTTAGAGCTTTAATTACTCGCCTGTAAGTTGGAAGAGTAGTAGTCTTAGATACGTTCGATCACAGCGCACGAGAGCATACTCCGTGTCGTTTCTCACCCAAATGACTTTTGATAATATTCAAAATCGTCTTAAACTCTGAACACTGATTTTTTTCAATTTCACTCTGTTCTTTGTAGAATCGATAGACAGTGTCTTTTTTTTTAAACTCGTTTATTTAAAATACGCGTCGAAATTTCAGATGGATCAACTACTTGTAAAAATGATGGGAATTTACTTTTTCTGAGTAAGGATCAGCAGAATATTTAATTTTAATTTTGTACGTTTTGAAGCGTGACTCAAAGTCTTAAAATTCTAAAATAAAAGTGATCAAATTGCAACTGATTTTCGTATTCTCGCATATTTTTAATTCGTGCTCGGAATTCCATACAAATCTGTGCGTTTGTGCTTTATTTTCTTTGGTGTTTTTCTTTCTCGCGGGTTAATAGGGGATAATTTGCATTTCAAAGCCACTTGATTCCCACGAGAGGGAATCATCGTCGTGTTCCGCGTAACTAGGAAGAAAATAAATTTCTTCGACAGTAGGATCTAGCTTTCGCTCGTTTTAATGTCAGCTCGTGTCCTTCGAGTGAATTGGACGATCGTAACTACCGTTTACCCTCGGCTGATTAACCTATTTAACTGTTCGAGAGATATGAAAATGTCAGTCGTCCGGATCATTTAAATATCCCCGCTAGAATATCTATCGTTAAAAACCAAAGCACTAAAATTACTCTAAAAGAACGATTGGTGCTTTTAATGACTTTAAAATGTAAAGTATCACTTTGTCGTGCAAAACTTTGACATGACTGTACGTACGTGAGAAGAAGAGAAACGCACGTTTGATTTTCACAGTCGTTCACTCGTAATCGATAATTTGAACGGTTGCGTTCCGAATTGATTAACCCAATTAACCCTGCTCACACACGAAGACGTTGGAATATTTATCGGTGTTTGTGAACCTGTATCGAGAGAACTCCGTTACTTTGTCAGAAGTACAGCTAGTCAGGATTGTTTGTGTCGCGATAATCACGAGCAATTCATTAAATCGAGCGAAACGTTCAATTAAATGTTTCGAGAAGCGGTTACGAGGAAGCTTTCCCTATCTTTCCTCGTTTAAACTGATAACTCGATCCAAATTGGAAAATTCGTTCACACGTTGGAGGATGTCAAGTTCTGAATTACTCTCAAGCATCGTTAAAAATTCTCTGTACGTGGATACCGTTTAATTTCCCTTCAAGATCGTTTGAAGATATATTTTCTCAGTGTATCGTATACCGTTTCAATTTCTTTCAAATGTTATACTCTTCCAAAAATTCCCATTCTTTTCTTCGAGATTATCCATCGACTAATAGTGAAATCTAGTAACTTTAGCTCGATGGACTTGCACCTGTGGCAAGGTAGAGAGCGATTGTTAGAAAGCAGGTAGCCCGGTCTTAATTGCGCACAGAGAAGACAATAAAAGAGCGTAGAAGGTGGGTGAACACACGGCGCGGACGTCGCATCGTGTGCTCTCAGCTAATTATCCTAACGAATGGAAATCGGAGTGAAGCCGTAGGTTAGCACGTGTTAGCTCGTATATCCTCATTAATTAAGTCGAGTCCTCGTTCACGCGAAAATTAGGTCGGATGATTTGCGCGTGTTCGCGCACACGCACTTTGCCACGCTGGGTACCAGTGAACGCGAACGGGGTCTCCGCGGTGGCAGGAGTGACTAATTACTTTCATATTTCTCCGCGGACTAAATTAATTTTCGAAACGAAAACAGCGGTACATCAAACTTGTGCGTTTTGGTACGTCGACGCTCGCCCCGTAATTTATGATTATCCTCTAAGTTTGCAAGTTTTAGAATAGGATCCTAGGTCCTAGTTGATAAACGTTTCAGCCTATAATGAAATCTCGAAACCGTATTTAATTGAACAGATATTTAATCGGTGAGGATGAATTTTCACGGAACTCAGGGAAGTAGGAGTCATTAGGCGGGTGAATTCATCGCACAAAAGTAATTAGGAAATTATATTATCTGCTCGTGATAAACTTACTTTTGGGTTACAGTTAATTTTTAGTACAGTTGCTTCGACATTATTATAATTGACTTCTAATATTTTATATAGGGTTTTGAAAATATTTTTAGAAATGTAAGAATTTACAAGTTTGAAGATTGTATTAAAAATTGAATTTTTCTTTTCCGTTTTGCTACTATTGCTCGAAGCAAAAACTTTTGTTTGGCGATCATCGTGTTACGGAACAAGAATCTCTAAGAATCCATGAATTCTCTCGAGTCGTTTTTTAGACCGTAAATTCCTGTTGCATCTCCATTAAGCTTTAAGGCATATCTTTCTTCCCACGTCGACCTCGAGATAACAATTTTGTCGGAAACCTTGCGATTCCACAAAGCACCGAAATTATCCAATTATCTAGAATGTTTTTCCTTCCGGTATTGCCGATGGCGAAGAGAATATGCATGGTCTGCGCTTGAAACTATGAGTGAAATATAAATAATTTATGAATCTTATTTATTCGAAACATCCGTGTAATTTCAGCGATTCTTAAATCTGAATTATGTCAGACGATAAATTGGCAAAAGGGAGGAATTAAAATTAGTGGAGTTATTTGAAAAATTGAAATTTATAATTTAACGTTCACCTGTTTAGAATTTTACAGTTTAAATGCATCAAGTGCCAATACTGCAACTATCGAACGCGCAAAAGCATAAAATTTACAATGAAAATCTACCATTGAAGAGTCAAAAATTAGAAATTTTACATTTCGGAAGATACAAAAATTTCAATGACGAAAATTCGATGGGTTTTCACGAAGTTCAGCAATTTCGTGCAGTGTTGATGCAGACGGTAATTCAGTTTGCTTTCGCCGTGCAGTAAATCCGACTCCAAACGGATACGGTTCCGTTTCCATTGTGCGAACATGGTTCTGCGTCGATGAGCTTTCACCAGATATACAGGTAAACCCTAAATCCGGCAATGCGACGTTTGTTTCCCCCGTGTACACATACGATGTCCAAATCTATACAGGTGCGCGACATGCACATTCGACCTCGGGTATAGTGTTTCCGTTCATGGATATCCCAAGATGCGTATGATGTTACCAACGGGTTCTCTATTTTCTTCGCTTGCTCGAAACTCGGCTCGCTCTCTTCGAGGACCGTGAAACGGAACTCCTTTGGGTTTGCTCTTCTCCGCGATGGATTTCCGAGTTTGCCTCGATGCTTTATAGCGAGAGGCCGCCTTCTATCCTCCAGCCGTGGAAATGGTTACGAAAAAACGGTGGCTGCAGCGAAATTTGACGGGGAAAGCGTTGCCATTCTCACGGTGACCACGGTTGCTTTCATTCATCCACAGTTTATCAATGATCAATCGTTTCGATGCGATTTGTGGTAGAAAGAAATCTAGAAAAAATTTTCCCACCTTTACCTTGAATATTTTATACTTTCTTGCGATATTTTATAACATATGCGTGCATATGATCTTGCAGTTCATTGATTATTATAATTTGTCACTTATGTAATTTCTCATTTGAGAGTTACAGACTTGCAGACTCGCGAAAGGAAGAATAAATTTATTTCTTTGTAGATTATACGTGTACGTACATATTTCTAATGATGACGATTAATTCAAGAGTATGACATAAATACGGAAATTAATTTCGTAAGATTTTTAGAGTATTTGAAAGTCTTCGAATCACGCGTACACGACAAGATTATTTTGTTATTATTACCGAAACATCAAGAGAATGTCGCAAGAAAATCAATCTCTTTCTTTCGTCGAAAATCTCGCAAGGATCTCGCGCGAAGGATTTCAAATGTAAGTCAGATGATTAATCGACTGGGAGGAATTAAAAATGACGCAGCCTTATTAGTGCAGGAATGCATTATGACGTTTCAGCTATGCGCCGTGTTTTCTTCTTGCATTTAAAAATAGTTTAGAAGCGTGCACATGCTCCCCCAAAATAATCGTCACTTTCACGACCGTCCTCGCGTCGCGTCGTATCGTTAAATTTGACCCAGTTCAACAGTGGAACAAAATGTTCCTGTTATTTGAAATAATTGACAAACACCAAGCAGAAACATTCATTTCCCCACGAGTGTACGTTTTAATTTCATCGTTCAACGCGCTCGTTGGATTTCGCGTGGTCGTTTTATCATCTAGTTATTAAATTCAATGAAGAATATCATCGCGTTGTTTATAAATAGTTATATGAGCATTATTTGCGCATGAATATGGATGACGTGCGCTTACAATCAACGTACACTCACGCGGATCACGTGTCGCTCTTCTAATGATCGCGGGACGATCTGCATAATCATCCGTTACTTTGATTTCATGAATATGCACAAACCCGCGTGCTGAATGGTAGAATAGCAACGCGTGGAGAGATATTTTTCTGATGATGGGTTGTCCCGCAGGAATGTGGTGACACAACGTAGCAATAGTACCGGTGCAACGAATGAGATTTTCTGATATTTTAATCCTTAACTAGGCCATTGGAAATCGCAACGATTTAAAGTCGTTGCAATTTAACCTCTGCCACGCGCGTCGAGAATTGTTTGTTCCAAAATTGTAACATCTCCTCAGTTTCAAGTATATTTAAGTAAAAACAAAATAGGTAAAAAACAAATGATAAATTTATTTACTTCACAATAATTTCTATCCAGTGATATACCGACGAGTACGCGAAGAAAGCGACGAATTGTTGTAGACGATTCGGTCACTCGTTATGGTCCGCAATCAGTTCGCGAGCGGTCAAATGCGTTGAATTTTATTGCCATTCTTCATCGCGGCGAATGTAGAACAAAAGCATCAAAATTTTAACTACTAACCCAAATTACTACGGTCGTCCACGAATTAAATTAGAAGGGTTGTGATATCAACGTTACGATCGAGTTTACACCTTGCCAATTAAATAAGTTTATTTAAGTTTATTTCTCGTCAAAGATGTCTCTAGATTTCCATCCTTCTTTGCTAACGACCTTTGCTAACGAATAGAAATAAGTCAATTTCCTCTATCTCCTCAAAAGTAGCCACGTTCGGCTACATTTTAACCGTACGTGCAATAGTCGAAAAGTTCCGCGGAAGGAAACAATGATCGGCAAGCGTCGTCGACGCCCTCGTTCGATCAGAGAGTCAGCAACGGCCTGCACGTAATCAAGATGATTCTTTTCGTACGAAAGGAAAAGACCCGTTCACCGTTATTGTCTCTGGACTCTTCAATTTCCGTTCTTCCTGCTTCAGCCTCGCCTTTGTCGCCGACTTCTCTTGTGAGAAGTCAGCTAACCGTGAGACGTCGACGACAGAAAGAAAGGGGCACTTTGTTACGAGGAAACGCCTCGTGGAACGCACTCGAGACATTCTTGTTCCGTTGAAACGCGATCCACTTCCTCTGAACTCAAATCTAAAATACGACGCGGAATACTTGACGCGCTTGCTGAACGTTAAATTTAATACACGACGGGTGAAAACGATTCGTGATTTTCGGCACGACGCGAGGAGAACCAGAGACAATTGGATGTATATTTAATAGTATATTTAACCGGGGCGTTTAGCAGCGAGTTTAGCTCAGATTTTATCAATTTTCGTATTTATCAGACTAACGTAATATTTTAATTGTTGTCTTCTACACTGTTGGAACTGTTTCTCTGTTTCTCAAGAAATGGCACCTCACGTGACGAAACTTCGGTCTATCTTCTCAATCAGCAATTAACGTACTCCATATTCCACACCACGCACATGAAAACCCGAAAAGCATCCAAGAGTCGTTCCATCAACGTCGCCCGGCTCAAAAGTTCGCACTCTAATTAAACCGAATCACGCGACCATCCTTAAAAATAATCAGAGCAGCGCAGTTAATTGGTCATTTTCTCCCAACAGGGGAACAAGATGTTCATTCATGAGACTTTGTTGGTAAGAATTCGCCGTCAACTGTTTTGATTTCTTTCTTTTTTCAAATCTCTCGTCATAGAGAAGAATGACGAAGAAGAAAAGCAGGAGGAGGAGGAGGAGAGAAGAAAGAAACTGTGAAGACTGTGAAAGAGAAAGAGGATATTGGAATAGGATGTTTATTAGACACACGGGGAATTTCTCGGTTTGGGCGGGTATAAAGCTCACCAAGAGGCGGCATTCCGCCGATCGTGGCTGTGTGCCTACAATTATCGCGGTTTTCTATTATGGTACCCGGGCCAGTCGGTTCAGACCAGGCTAACGCGCGCTTTGCTGTGTGCTCTCTTTGCATTGCTACGTTCCCACGTGCCTCCGCGAATACTTCCACATGCTATACACGACTAATGCCCGGCCTTTCTGGCCTCCGGCTGACTTTTCCTCGGACTAATGGTCGCCTACCTTGGCTCCTCTGGACGATATTTCGGTGGTACGAAACTAATAAGTGACCGAGCGAAAATAGACGCGCGGCGTGGCAGGGTCCTCTGCCGAGTGGCGCGGAGAAAGAGGGCGAAGGAGAGCGAGAGCGAGAGTTTTCTGGCAACGAGAACTCACGAATATTAAATCCTTCGCAGTCGAACCACGTCTCTGCGATGCGGTTACAATTAGTAGCGGTCTATTTGAACGGCGCATTTGTTGTGCCAAACGTGCACCCTGTTTTCTTGGGACTCCCCGAAATGTTGTTCGCTCGCATCGAGTCGTTTGACGAGACGTGGCAGCTCGTGGAAATATTCGAACGGTCGCGGAAACACTTCATTTATACATCTTGAAATTTTATCAATGCCAAAAGTGTGCACAAACAAAAGCTAACAGGGATAAATAGGTACATTTTCCAAAAATTAAAAAAATGTTTAAATAGTCGTTTAAATTATATTAATAATCACATGATGTCAATATTCATATAGTGTTATCTTTATTATTTACTTGTATGTTTAACCTCTTGCGTTGGAATGACGTGCCAAGCATGTCGGGAATATTTGGCCCAAAATTGTAATATTTTCTCAGTTTCAAGTATATCGAAATATAACCCAGGCGAAACAAATAACAAATTTATTCCTTCTTAGTTATTCCTATCCAGTAATATATCGATGAATTCGAAAAGGAAGACAAATTATTGTATACGGTTTGGTCACTCGTTATGGTCCGCGAATCAGTTACTAGCACAGGAGGTTAAGATGGTTGTACAATATTAATTTGTACGTTCATTTCTATGTTAAGACGGTACGATTCTTTGATTGTAAATACATATTCGCAATAGATGTCAATGTTAATGAAATTTCAAACAATATGTACACAAATTTGTCTCTTTCGTTTCTTGGAGATTTTTGAAGTAGAAAATTGTGGGGCATATTAAGCTTGAAAATTGAAGTTCGCATAGACTCTCATACGAGATACTCCAGTTCCTTTGAAACGAAATAAAGTATAACGTCATCCTGAACGATAAATGACGGTCAACGAACTGCGTTATTGTACGCCACTTTGTAGTCACTTTGAATTACGAGACAGCGACCACTAAGGCAACCTGAACTCTCTCGTGAACTTTCTCGTCGTAAAGCAAGAGATTCTCTGGCAAGGGTAACGTTTCACCTTTTGTCGATCATTAACGTCCGAACAATTCTAATTCACATTCTATCGAAAAATTTAAACACCTTTTCCTTTCACACAAAATTTGCTCGATTTGATCAGTTCTTTGGAATATCAATGGTAATAAGCCCACAAGTTTGGAACAGTTTCCATCGAGTTTTGCGTGTACTAACGTATCTTCTTTTCCAACGAAAATGCCACAAAAGTCGTCTCGATATTTTTCGATATCGAACCTTTAAAGTTACTCGAACGATCGCAGAATTTTGCCCGTGTGAAATTAGATTAATTTAATTGAAGAAAACGGAGGCTACTTCTGAAAAATAAGAACGAATCACGGGAAGTATCGTTGCTCGCGTTCCGTCAACAAAACGAGGCTGTCCGTTCCTCTCGACGAGACGTGGCACGAAATCCAGTAGCGAGCCGCGCTCGTTCGCTCGAGGTGCTCACGAAAGCAAACAATAGGCTTCCGTGAGTGGTCACAACTGATTATACAGCACGAGCCGGTGGCATCTCGATGCTTGGTATTTTCGGAGAAAGAACAAAAACGGATCTTACGAAAATGGTATCTGAGAAGGAGGAGAATGTATAGAGAGAGAGAGAGAGAGAGAGAAAGAGTGGGGGGAGATACTCGACCAGGCAGAAGCAGGTAGGGGTAGGACAATGACCAAAGAATATATTCGGGAAGAGAAGTCGGTGATCCCGCTCGATTGAAACGCAAGCCGAATAAATTGGCCGGACGACGATGCGGACTTGACCATCGCAAAAATTGCTTCCTGTTAGGGGATCTTTTATCCTCGGTGAATTGGATGATTTATAAGGAGATCTTTTAATAACCATTCGACCGTAGAACCAGCGGAATAATACATGAAAACAATTGTTTTGTTTGATTTGAACAGCGGAGTTGTTAGAATAATCGATATGATTAATTCACAATTATATCTTGGTAGAAGTTTTATCGTCTTGGGGTTTTGAATTTTGATTCATTGCAAAGTTATTTCCTTAGATCGCGATTTTTTTTTTTTTCAATTATCACGCAGTTGATATTTCTTTTATCGATTATGGCGAAAAGTTGAGAAGAATTTTCTTTTCCAATTGTTTCTCCAGTCTCGTTTAATTTTATACCTAGTCCTAGACTGAAATTTCGACCACGTCGTTCAGGTAGAATTCTACTAAATTTCTTCGACAAGTATTTTGTCCACGTATTTTGAATCACAGAGTTTGACAGGCAAAATCTGCCTTTTTTCTTTTCAACGCGGCGCAAGGACGTTATTTTCACAACGCATCGATTCGTAAAACGATATGTTTTCGGAGCAGCCTTAAACCTTTCTTCTAAGCGAACACGATACCTGTTTCGTGTCAGAACTTAATATTTAATAAACCTCTCGGATGTTGCCGAGACTAACGTTTCGCGTGATCGATATCGAGGCGGTATCGATGGCTATTCGCGTAGAAACATAATCTAAGAAACTACGATCGACGCGCAGTGAAATCGGCTAGAATGGCCCGGTATCGCGTGTTCTGGCATTATTCGTAGCGATCATGACGACCGATCGAGAAAGTTCCTCCCCTGTACTAACGTACGCGAGATGCGCGTATACCTCGATACAATGCCTCTTTCACTGCAACTATTTCGGGCTGGAAAGCGTCCGCCACTCGCGAGGAGACGAGCATTTTTAATTGGCCTTCTCTTATATAATTCGCCACAAGTCATTATAAAGATAATGAGTCTCATTCAACTACACGAGAGCAGACATACTTTCGTTATGAAAGTGTTGCCGGCGTGTTGATCCCGTGAAAAAATATTGCAGCGTTTTTATGCTCGTTTCAAAACTCGCTCCTTGCGCAATCTTCGATGCTCGTAAAGAGAGAAGATCTTTATTCCCGTAGTTTTGAAACCAGTTGCGAACATTCCTCTGGCTCTTTTATTACACGCTGGTTCATGAAAATACTTGAAAGTAATGAAAAAAAGCTTACAACGTCCGCGTTGTATAAGATATTTTGAAGTTTCATTAGCGGCTGTACGTAATTTGAAATTATGTACGAGTTACTCACTGCAAAATACACGCGCAAACAAGTCTGACGCATTGATATTTGAAGAGTGCTGATCGCGAGTATTGTTCTGATACTTTCACCGAAAGACACAAAAATTGTCGAAAGAAATATAGGAACGAATATCTGATTATCTAAATCACAGTTTAATCTCTTGCGCCGGAATGACGTGCCATGCACGTCGCGAATTTCTTGTCCCGAGATTGCAATATTTTCTCAGTCTTATGTATATTTAAGTAGAACAACATAGGCAAAATAAATAATAAATTTATTACTTCTCAATCATTCCTATCCAGTGATATCGTACCGGCGAGTTCGAGAAGAAAGCGACGAATTATTGTACACTACACGGTTGTTGGTCACTCGTTACGGTCCGCAGTCAGTTACCAGCGCGAGTGGTTAACTAAAAGCCAGTCGATAAATCAATCTCAGATAATCCCCGAGGACCACAAACTTCAACCTCAATAAAATCCATTTATCACTCCCAATATATTCCCAAGAATTTGTTCGCTCGAGGGTCCGTTTCGATTATCGTAAATTACGAAAAACCCTTCCCAGAGTTTTTCCCGGCAAATCGAAAGGGATTTTCAAGGGAGACTAGGCTAGTGTTCTTGTTCGTGAAGCGTGCAGCCAGAAAGAGGGGAGAGGCTGGCTTCTCTCGCCAGTGGCCTCTGGATGACATCGGTCGGTGGCCGTATTATCGTAACGGTTTTCAGGTAGATTTTCTGAGAAGCGTGCTTTAAGGCCAGTTGATCCACGAGGAAGAACTGGACCTTGGATAGTGGACGCGTCGGTTAGGGTGACATTCCAGAATAGGCCGACGAGGTTCGCGTCGCGAAATGCAGGTTACACACGCTTCTATGCAACTGCTCGAAGGCTCTAAGGACGGGTTCTCGGCGAGTTTTCCTCGAAACGCGTGCGACCGGGGACCGCAGGCCAGAAATTCTCGTGCGATCGTGTTCAGTCGATAAAAATCTCTTCTGGTTCGCGGATAATTGATCGTGGCGTTTCAACGCCGTGAGAAAGACGCTCGCTGCGTATACGATTCTGGATTCGTATTTGCTTGGACGCGATAACGGTGGACAAGCGATTGTGTCCACGGTTTTGTCGATACTCGACGACGCTGCCTTGCAATTCTGTTGGTACGATGTTTCGTCGCGTATGTAGTTTCGTTCTTTGCTGTCAGAATATTGTAAATGCTGTCATTTTAGAAATTTGGCTAATCTTATTTTACTTTACTTTACTGTGGCAAATTTACGTGAATACGATATAAATTTCACGCATCAACTTGCAATGTTGCTGTATATAATTCAATTGTTATGATTATTTACGTACAGAGTTGAAAGTATGTAGGTAAGTTTTTTACACGTGGTCTCAGAAATGCAAGAAATTACCGTAGCAGTTAGATGTATGGATGGATTTCCAAGCAGTCGATTAATGCAATGCACTCATTTCAAGAGTTTATTGCGGTACCACCAATGAAAATCCACCGTTTCAGCTCGCTCGTTATTCTCGAGCTAGATCTCGGCAGGTTGTTCCTCAGAAGCAATAATTCCTGCGAAAAAAAATTGCAGAGATACCGATATTATCGATTTTATTGCAATTCCTTGGGAAACAACCGCTAAATCAAACGTTTAACTGGAAAGCGGACGCATTTCTCAATTCTCGAATGATACAATTTTTTTTCTTCGTTGTTGGAATAATCCCACCCAAATCCAACGATCTCGACTTTGAGATTCAGGTCAGCGACAATAAATAAACTACGCGCGATAAGACCTAATTAACGTAAAATATGCGCAAAACAGATCCGATATTCGACATTCTAATAAGAAGATCGCTGAAATTACCCCGTAAGCTGAGAAAGACCAAAACCTGCAATTACTTTAATCGCGAGAAACACGTGTGGTATCATCGATCGATACTATACGTGTTTCTTCGTCATCCATCGCGATCGGTCGCATCGTTGGGAAATGCTCGGCGAGTTTCTCTCATCAGGCTGGAGGGAAAGGACGATTGAATTTGCTGGATGGCGAGTGACGTTGTCCACACGTTGTGTCGTTCGTTCTGTTCCATTCTGGTCGTAAAAGGCTCGCGGAATATCCTTGGACACCGGACGACGCAACGTCGTACCGATACCGATTGCGAAACGGTCGTCGACGACTAATTATTTTTTCCTGGCAATTACTCTCCGGTGTTGTACGCGTTTGCGTGTTTCGAACACGTTGCCCGGCGAACAATGCGGCAATGCTGGGCCTGGCCTGAGCAATCGAACAATTGAATTTAATTAACGTAATGGACAGCGATCGGAATGCTAATTACTCGGCTGGAACGTCGGGCTTTGAGTTATTAGCGCGCATACCGCGCGGTACCTTTTACGATAATCGGTTGGAAACGGATCCACGAACCTCCTCGTGGAATCGACGCCCTCGAATTTCGGTGGCAGCTGAATTTATTCCGGCGCATACCTGCTCCCTGGAGAACTACGCTACGATAAGTTAACCCCTCACGGGAGTAAATAGTTTATGGGCCTGGATACCCCGTCGGGGGACCAGGAATTCTTTTTTCCCCGCTATTTTCGGATCCAGGGCCCAGCCTTTTTCTTCTTTCCATTCTTTACACTACCTTTACTCCCTGCGAGTTATTCGACGCGAGTTTGTTTCCTTCGTTCCCGTTTTCGCTCTCCTTTCTCTCTCTCTCTCTCTCTCTCTCTCTCTCTCTCTCTCTCTCTCTCTCTCTCTCTCTGTGTCTTCTTCGCGGAAACTAATAGTTGACGCTTCGAGATTCTCTTCTTTTTTCTCAGTGATGCGTTAAATGGTAGCTTTTAACCTCTTGCGCTGGAATGACGTTCCACGTGCGTCGAGAATTTTTTGTCCCAAGATTGCAATATTTTCTCAGCTTTAAGTATATTTAAGTACGACAATAATTACTTCTCAATAATTACTTCTGAATAATTTTTATCTAGTGACATCATACCGACAAGTTCAAAAAGAAAGCGACGAATTACTGTATACGATTTGGTCACTCGTTATGGTCCGCAATCAGTTGCCAGCGTTAACTCGAACAAGTTAACACGAGCGTATCTTTATTCGGTTTCCTTTTTTTTTTTTTTTAGATTCAGTGACAGATCAGTAACAAACGACTGAATAATCTTGGTGGCTAGATCCATTAACCTTTAACTCGAGATCGGTATTCGTTCTTTAAAATGGACGTGACGACGGAAGGTAAAACTAATCGATAACCATCGTTATCAATTTTTTATGACTAAGCCCAAGATTGTTATCTGGCGACGAAAAGTTTTCAAACAATCGATTTCTCAAAAAAAAAGAAAAAAAAAGAAGAAAACGAAGAGACAGGCCACGATTTCTCGCTAGAAGTATAAATTATTCTTTCATCGTGCACTTTCATTATGCAACGTCGTTGTTTCCAGCGACAAGGGTTACCAATGCAACCGCTCGTTCCTGGAAATACGTGATCGCCTGCAGGCTGTTTCCCGTGTACTTACACAACCTTTCCTACTTGTATCCATACCTGCGCGTACACCTTGGCAGAATTATGCACGTGCGCGTACGTTTAGGCTCCCGTTAATAAGTAGCCACGTGGAAAAACACAATGTGCGTCGTTTCAGAAATCGTATTGCTAGGTGTTACTCAGGAACGCGAACTTCGATAGGTCGTTCATATTTTATTTCTTGTGCCGCAGTCACGTTATCGCCATTCGTGCGTTTCTAAGCTCATAGCTCTGACGAGGATCTGCTATAATAAGGATCAGAGGAGATTTTCTCCGTTTACTTTCAAAATTGCTCGCGATAGGTTTCCGATGTCATCTTTCCAAGTAATACTGATTTTTTTAAAGATTACGATTTAAAATAATTACGAGGTTGCATTTAAAACTATGGATCTAGCAATTATTAAGTTTTAAATTTAATTTTTAATGGAATTTTTAGATTTCCTTTCACCTCGAAGTCGAATTTTCCCATTTCTTGAGACGCAGTTCGGATTAGAAACATAATAATTTACGAGATTGCAAAAGTTACGAAAAATTTTCCTACACTGGGAGGCTTAAGCGGAAAGATTAGTTTAGATTTACGTGGCGTAAAAGTCGGCTGATTTCCATGGCAAAAATTCTGACATACACTTCGATCAATTCAAACATCTAAGCTTTCTAGAATTTATACAAGCTGTCGTAAAGTCATCTTACCAACGTCGCGCAGCCAGCCTGCAACGCATCGCTGAAACCTTCGATTTCTCAATTTGCATCTACGTGTACTTGTAACACGTTCAATTTCTCTCGACTGATCCATCGTCAACCGCGTGCGCATTTAAGAATCTGCATAATCGTAAACGAACACGACAGATTTAACGTCAACGCACGCGGCGATCTGGCGATGGTTGATAGCGATTGTTACGAGACGCAGCGATCTCGTTCGATTATCGCGACAAGAGCGTTACCCTTTCCCACGACTGTGTGGAAATTGACGTGCACGTTGGTGACAAGCGTTTCGTAAGGACGCATTTATTACGAAGGTGATCCCGTTCGAGCAATAAGTCCGGATCGTGCTCGATGTCTCGTAACGCGTAAACGCGTTAAGCTGCGTCCATACCGCGAACATACTACGAGCCTTGAAAGAAAGATTTCTCCGAGAAAGAAAGATTCGAAATCTGAAAGTGGAGATCCGAGTTCGAGATGTTGATCCGAGCTGTATTCGTATAAATATATTCTACGGACTCGTAGATAATAAATATTCTACGTGCATCGTGTAACAAATAATCTCTCCAGCTTCATCTCTGTAATTTACTTTAAATTTCTTCTCCAATTTTAGCTATTTTAATTTTTTTTTAATACGACGTTTTTCTTTGAAAAAAGAGCTAATATCACTTTTTTGATCTCTACCGATTGATTTCTGAAGAAACGGCAGCAATACAGCCAAAATTGGAAGAAATCGTCTGAATTTTCAACAAAATCGCAGCGACCTTAAATTTCGTTTCACCTTCTTTCAACATTTTTTTACATTTCCATCGACCATCTAGTATCCAGTATAATTTCCCTGGGACCTAATTGCACGAGAAGTGATCTAAACGCGTGAAATCGAAAATTGCGATCCTTTTTCCACGAGTATCCTTCGAACACCTTCGATCCTTGGATCGGCGAGCATTCTCGCCGATAACACCGTCGATTCGTTTAGATTCGTTCTCAATTTTTTGCTCCGGTATGCACACAGCTTCAAACGCGTGGTCAGTGCACGTGCACGTCCTTCGAGCGCCGCTTGGCGCCGGCCTGCACTCGCGTAATTGCCGTATTATGCGAGTTCTGCGGGAACGTTCCCGCGACGTGTCCGACGTTCACCGATTTTTCGAATTCTTTCCTACCGCCGGACATTCGTCGAATGTCGTCATTCCCCGGCGAGAAACGCCGCTTTTAATGTAAATCCCGATCGCATTTCTACGACAGCCTTCGATCGAACGTTTTTCCCCTGTTCTCTATGATTTAACGGCCGGTGGTTCTGGTTTCATTGTTGCTTGAAACAACGTAGACAGGTGTGTGTTTAATGATTTAATGGAAAAGTGAATGTTGATGGAGATTTTGCTCGGAAGGTGTATTTTTTTTTTTTTCAAACAATTTTCGAACTTTATTTGTCCGTGATGTAACGCAAATCGTCGAGACAGTTTTTGTATAATTTGTGCTCCACACAGATCATTCGATTCACCGAAGGATAATGTTTGTAATAATCTAATTTCGTCCCAATATTGTTGGATCAGCCAAGATTTGATCTAGGTTGTTAAATATCCTTACGTGGTAAGTTCCATTGAACGTCTCGTAGAATATAGAGTGAAAATTCAAATGTTCTATCAACTTTAAAATTAGTATCAAAGTCCCACAGGTATCTTCATATGTTTAATAAATCGACTGACTGTTTCAATTCTCGCATTTAAAGTTGAACATATAATACCTATATATACTGTATAATTCAAATATTTTATCTTTGTCGGTAAAACGATACTGAATCATTTTAGCACGAAGCACTGAAAGTGTTCTTCATTGATTGCTGCTGGGGAGGGAAACCAGTAGCTTAACGCTCTGTCGGGACAAACCAGACGCACGAACACCATGGCGAATTTGAGATACACCCACGAAATGTCAACTAGTTTTCAAGCGACTCGACCCACAGTTTAATTAACATTTGAAAAGTTGCTCTACCCGATCGGGTCGTTAGCCGTATATAAATCAACGTTTTTGCGTTTTTGTCAGGCTCGATGTTCAATTTACTTAACCGTGATCAGTGTTGCCAAGTGTTGCAACTGAACAACTTGTCACGAACTGTTCGAAGAATCTGCTGCGCGCAGTGCCGTGTCTGCTACATGATACTCGCACCTGGTGCAAAAATTCTTCGCGCGTAAGTGCATCGAAATTGCCGTATTATCGAGTGAATTACGATAAATTGTCAATTTTAAATGTCAGATTTAATAACGCATCACCTGGTACGAATCATCGCCTTGCACAGGCTTCGCATCTTTTACAATATTTATGCAAAGTTCTTCTTACTACTTGCATTTCTGAAAAATGTTAAAAGTTGTAGAAAATATTATTCATTAGAACTGTCGTTGTAGAAGTACTATAGGTAATTGTACAATTTTATTATTTTAACACTGTAACAATCGCACCCGAATCAATATGATTGACTTTCGGTTTTCACAGCTGCTCGAATGATACTTGTCAAAATTGACATTAATTTTTATTTAGAAACGACAGGAACTTAATCGTATAAATCTATTTTATCATTTAAATTATAATGATTTATATGTAGAATAATTTGATACGGCTGTTCTAGCGTTAATATTTTCACTTGTTTATTTATATTAATATTCTTGCAACTTCAATAGGTCGAATATGTAGGCATGTGACGTGGAAATGTTAAAAAAGTTTGAAATCCTCTTACTGTGCTAAAAGAGTTGTTTCATAAAATAAAAGAACGGTATTTCCGCGTGTTTCTTTGAAGAAATTTATTCAAAACGGTAAGAATTATTTCATAAAATGAAAGAATGACAAAAACTCTACGTATTTAAAAAGAAGAAAAGATGTATGAGGAAGTTTTTATTCGAGCTGTCGTGGATTTTCTTACAGAATACTATACAGTTTTCTTACGCGAATGGGTTGACACCGGAAACGTGGAACCTGCAGCTCTATGCATATGTATGGAACGGTACGGCGTCGCGTCCTTGCATTTCCTCTCGCCACTCCTCTTTCGTTCTCTCGTTGATTACGTTCACTCTCTTTTCTCACTGCATACCCTAAAGATCACTGACTCGAGCATTTTACCGCGAGTCCTTGTTTCGTATTTTCTTTTTTTCCTTCTTTCCTCTCGACGCGGCCAGTCATCTTTCATCGAGTACATAGAATTCCTCTTGAAGCGTCAAGTCAGATCCATAAACCAGTGTTTTAAGAGTTGGAAGAGAAATTGGAGGCATAGTCTGAGTCAGAATTAACGAGCAACGAACTCGTTGCTCGGTTTATTTACAGGCATAGCGTGTAATTAAACGAGCCTCACCATTCGAGGAGATACTGGATTCAGATTATTCATTATTGCGAGCGATCTACTGTGCTCAATTATAATAAATTTACGAAACTGCTGTGAGAAAACAGTGAACGACAGCAAAGCCCAAAGGCAAAGCACTCGTTATACGTTCTACCACAAGGCATTCGAACCGTCACTTCGCCATTCTTCCCATGTTCCATTCATTAAGAAGCTATCAGTGCATCACGGGACCAAATCAATCATCTTCAATCCACAGTCGCGAATGTAATTCGTCCGATCTGTGGTGTTGGAACGATGACGCTTGTAATAAATTTCCGCCTTAATTCTGTTGTGTACTTCCGGCCCACCTGTCCATTGTTCCCTAACATTGGGCTAGTTTGAACAAACTTTTCGGTGAAATATCGTGTTAGACATAGTGTTGAAACGTTAGAAATTAATTCGTTATTATTTTTCAAAGAGCGAGGTCGAAATTGTAAAAATTTGAAGATCGTGGCAGGTCGCGTCTTCCAACGATATGCAGATCGCCGCCAGCGGTAATTAAAACGTCGTCTTTCATCACGTCGTGCTCGCACACGGAGAGACGCGAATTAAAACTCGTTCCCCGTTACTCCGAAACGAGCGCGAACGATTCGTGTTACGATCTCGTAAGATGTATCGATCGGCCAAAGTCTCGTGTCTTCACCATAATTCGGCGAGTGTTTACGCGTTAACCGGTCGGTATTTTTGAGCGAATTTCACGATCGCGGAAAACGTAATTTCGTGCTCGTTCGCGGTAGGATATCGATCGTCATACGCCTACAGTCTTGCGTGTGCAACCGTACGCCGATCGTCGTAGCCCGTGATTGTTTGGCGATCGTCGTTTTCACCGGGCGAATTGGCCATTCTCGAAACAATCGGCGCTCGATCGTGCCGGAATTTATCGTGTTCACGTGGCTCGACACACGTCGCCGTTTCGTCGAACAATACGATTGTCCAATCCAGTCGAAAGAAAGAACGAAATCCCGCTGTTTATTCGTTAATTCGGTCTTCCCGCACCCGCGTCTGTGTATCTTGCATCCTCGTAATTGGATTCGAACGACCTTTTCGGGATTAACGGGTGATTCGTTCTGAGCTGAGTTTATACAATAATGAATTGTTATTTAATTATTACTTTAATCAGTACTTTAATTATTATCCGAAATTAATGCATATCGATGATAGTTGATCGTCGTATATTTATAAAATATCTGTTCTCTCTTTTTTTTTTACAAACAAAGTATTTATTATATTATATTATTATTATATGTATTTATATATTATATTATCTTTATATTATCTTTATATTTATATTATATTTTTTTTTACAAATAAAGTATTTATTATATTGCTATCGAATATCGAACGTAGACGACAGAACGTGGATGAGAAAAATTCGAAATCGACGCTGAAAATTTAAATTAAAATATTATTTTTGAATGAAATACAGAGTGATTTTAAAAAAACGTGACAAAGTGTTGGGATTAAAGACGTGACGGAGATTTTTCATTTACTGAAATCGACCTGCAAAACGTTTTACGATCAACAACTATTGAATTATCTCGATCCTTCAACTTACGGTAACGTTTCAACCACCGATCTGACCAGTTACTGGCAAACTTTCTAGAAGTTGTTTCCTATGAACTTCTAAATTTCCATATCCCCTCATATTTACGGCGAGGGCAGAAAGTGAGTTCCACGAAGAACATCCGACGTTCTCGGCGCGCAAGGGAAACAGGCTCGCTTTCGTGCAATTTATATTATCGATTTACATACCGTGACGAGTTGTGCATCGACGGCTGCGCACGACCATCGCGCCGCTTACGACTTGGACCACGTTTTTTCATGCTCGAATTACCATTCATGCTCGTCTCCGTTCTTTTGCCCGCGTCGTAAATTTTCTCTACGCCTGTTACGCGAGAGATCCTCCTCGCTACGCGTCCTTATAGGGTGCACAGGGTCTGTCTCGTAAAGAGCGCGGCGAGAGACGCGATTTATAAATCGCGTGAAAACCATTAAGCCACGAGGACGCGCGATCCGTGCCGGGGATTTCGCGATTCTGGAAGCTCGATTGGCGTTCCGCGTTGCCATCTTATCCACGCTGTGAATCTCGAGGGTCGTGCCGCCGCACTTTCGCGCCGATTTACCGATTCACCGATCGGTACTGCCGTCGCGTTCTTCCAATACACGGATCGCGCGAGGGATCGATCGATTCGCAACGAAAAAATGAGACATCTTACTTGTCACCCAAATTCAATTCCAGCCGAATTTTTCGGTCACTCTTTTGACAGTAGTTTATCGTTGTGAAAGATTTCTGACATTTTCGCGAGTTATGGAAATTCATCGCGGCAGAGAATGAGGTTGTAGTTCAATTAATAAATCAAATGGACGATACTTTTGAAAGTTGTGACTTTCAGTCGGTAGTTCGAGTGAATTTTGAGAGATTTCGTTCGGATTGAGGATCATTATTACCGCGCTTCCGATTTGTGCGACTCACGAACGTTCAATTTAACGCGATATTATCCGTTATTAATTTATCGAAATGCAAGGATACTTTCGAAAATTACGGTAGTTTGTAAAAGTAACGATTGTTGCAATAATTGTTGCACGCAAGAATCCACGGGTGTGTATAATTGAGATTGATGAGAGGAAATTTCTGACCTCTCTCGAACACCTATCGATATATTCATGTGTTTCTAATATCACGCAATTCTTCGAATCAATTCGCACACTCGAAATATAAAACGTGCAATTTAAAACAAATTCCTTTCGACTAGAAACAAACATCGTTATATATAGATATATCTCTTTTATTTTTTGTTGTAGGTGAGTAATATGATATTCATCCATTGAGAAAAGAAAATCATCCATGGGGAGGATGCAGTAAGTAACGAAATGATCGTGCCATATGTGCATTTGTACGATATACGTAATGAAAAATGATCGTTCTGCCGGTAATTATTCGTTTGTTGTTTTTTTTTCTCGATTGTGTGTGTTTCGCAACGGATCGTGCGTGAAAATCCTTCGGAGGAATCCGTGAAAAACATTCCTCCTCTCAACGTATTATTTCGTAAAAGGGAAAGATACGTCGGCTCAGGTTCAGTCGCGTGAACTTTTGAAACAGACGAAAGGAAAAATCGCGCGGGCGAAAGGTCGCGGCGAATATGCTAAAAGGACGGGGAAGTGAACGTCTCTGGACGTTTCTACGCGTTCTAAGAGAGATAGGGAGAAAGAGCGAGAGAGAAAGAGATACGAAGTATTGGGCGTGATTCAGAAAAATATTTCAAAAAATACTAGCGATGGGATCAACAATTTTTTTTTATCGTATACATTAATATATTTGTAAATTAATTACCTACAATATAGACTGCAATACAATTAAACTTTCAATACCAAAACAACCTGAAAATGTCGTGAACTCTCATTAATAATATACATATATCAATCAACTATACTTATTTATAATAAAGTAGTATTTTTATCTTTTTTTTTGTGAATAGAAATACTACTTTATTATAAATAAGTATAATTGAACATTATAATATTAATACTATAATACATTTTTATATTAAAATATTTATTTTTCCTATAATGTTTAATAACTATACACTTTGGAATTCGAGTCAAGTTTCTTGGGTGTATTTGCAAGATATTCGTTCATTTCGTACAAGCTGGCATCGAATTTTGAATTGAATATATGCGTATGATATAATATTTTCGATGTGTAAAAAACCTTCACGACTCGTAAAAGGAAATGAGAAGCCCAAAAGTCGGACATGAAAAAAGAGGAACGTACATGCATCGTCAAGTCGAAAATCTCTGACACCCATCTAAAATTATCCACTTGTGATACACATTAGGTCAGACTGTCCTGAAGCAGAGGATGCATTGTCAATTTGTTTTTCGCCAATTGTTCTTCCTTATTAAATGTCAGGTTAAGATACTCGAAGCGATAAAAGCGAAAGCAAACGACAAATAGAAGATTTAAAAACGAAAACTTTTGAAAGCGAAGCACCGCCTGAAAATGTCTGAGAACTTGTAAGACGTTCGATCCCATCTCTAAAACGTATTCGCCTCGGAGCAGAAATTCCTCGTGTGCTGTTGTGTCGACACAGAGTTGGTAATAATGAAATCGACGATCACGATCAGAAATGTAACGGTTCGAATGTCATCGATCGATAATTTCGTTGCGCTACGCCGGAAGACCATTGTGCAAAACCTGTGAAGCCCCGGGCTCAGGCTCTCGTCCGTAGAGAATTATTAATGACATTTCGTTCTGCCGGATTGATTCGAGATTGCGATGCATCCGTGGTTAATTGATGTTATGATGCACGATGGAGGAGCGAGGCTCTCAACGCGTTCGTTTCGTTTCGTTTTGTGATTGATTGCCGACGACAATAGACGCGCGCCTCTACGGTGGCGCTTTAATTAAAACATAAAACAACGAGAGTGGAGTTGCGCGTTGAGCTTAAGCGAAACTCGAGAGAGAGAGAGAGAGAGAGAGAGAGAGAGAGAGGTTTCGTTTGTTCCGTTTTTATTGGCTATTAATACATGGACGATGCTTATGGCACGAGCTAATTATATTAACGAACGGTCAATCTAATATTCCTGAACGATGAATGATTAATTCATCGTCAGTGATTTTTGAAAGACGAGGCATGCATCTTTCGTTACTAATCATCTATCTTCAGCTATTAATCAATTATATCGTACTGGTAAAACATTCAAAATAGGAGCGTGTCGTGCAAACACATTTCTATTTCTATAAATTATCAAAATATTAAGAACTAATTAGAATATTTTACAATTTGCGTCTATGCTACTATCAAAAACGTGTGAACTGAAGACCAAAATCAATTACAATAGAGAACGAAATTAATTATCTTCAGGAATATCTTTTTTTTTTTTTCAACGCATAGTCGAACTTTTCTGTCATTAATCGAGAAATGTGGAAACTCAAAGTCAGTGAAGATCGAGTTTTATTCGTTGTACTAACGAGCGGGAATAAGAATTACAGATGTTATCTGTCGGTGGACACGTGTATGCACTTGTGTACGTGGCAGACGCACGCTCGTTGCGAGTTATGCCATACGGCGGATGAACTTATCGGTATATCGCGATCTCGACGATTCCTCCGGATCCGAAGGAGGATCACCATTCGGTGATCGGTGCACCCGGTTTGTCCTTGAACTCGTCCTCAACAAGGTCCGAACCTGCTTTCCTTTCTCGTCCTGGCATTCTGCGCTCGCGCCTCTTGTTCTTCCTCGCCTCCTCCCTCGAATCTTATCTTTACGTTCATTTGCATTCGAATATGCACGCCCCTCGCGTCTAACAGCAGGTAGCGAGTAATTGCACGCTTCGAGACGGCCAGTCACCATTCTCGAGGAAAGAAACCACTTGTGCACTTTCTAAGCGCGCTTTTTCATGCCTTCGAGAAATGTTCTTTGTCCTTTGTTTTAGTAGCGTAATGGTGAACAAGGGGTTTCCTTCACGTGTTATTACGTGTTTGTTGAATGCTCCAAGCAAATATCGATGTAATTTTTTAGAAACTTTCTCTCTCTATAAACGAGTATATACGTTCAATATCTTTTAAACAGATTTCAATTGTTCATCCTCGAAGGGTCGGTGAAAATTTATAAAATCACACAAACGGCGACAAAATGAAACGATTGATGGACTAAGAAACGCGCGATTAAAGGGGGAAAGAATGCATTCTTGCAACCGTCCGGGGCTTTTAATCGAGTTGCAGCTGCGTCAAATCGCAGGCCTACCGGAATAAGCCAATTATCACCGTACATGGAAGAATTGAGGTCGTTATCCGAGTTAAAACAATTTGCAAGAATCTCTCGCGATCTTTCGTCGTCATTGAAGAAATCATAATTATGGAAACATGCCTGGAACAGTTAAACTTGTTAAATGCAGATCAAACAACGAGTGTAATGATTTTTCGAGAGTGATTACACTCTCTGTGCAAACGAGCGATAATCAATTAGATAATCGATTAGATCGATAATCAATCGGCTTGCGAAACGCAGAAACGAATTATTATACCTTTAGTCCGTCGCCCTTCGCCACAATTTAAATGCCAACACGTGCACTTTTATGCCACGACTGAATCGCCGAAAGGTCAAGTCGAATACTATCCGCGTGGAAATGGAATTTTCAATGTTTCAGTCGGGGGAGGGGGGCCCCCCATTAATAATCTCAAAGTTGCCAGGTGTAGCGAGGCAGGAGGAGAAGGAGGAGTTGCGCGTAGAAAGGGAAAGAAAGGAACGGGGCAGAAATTGCACTTTGTCGATCGAAGCGTTCGGTTCGAACCAGCCGATCCGGTCGCGTACGCGCGTGTGTTCCCCCCGTGTACGCGTATACGCGCGAGTCGTCCGCCGGTGGAGGAAAAAATCGCCGATGGAATTCCTACGCCGGCAAGGACGGCGATAAATCATAAAATATCTGTAAACGGTGTGGCCGTCGAACGCGAGAGGGGCCGCGCCTCTCTCTTTGCTCTTTTACACAATAGCCCGAGCAGAGAACACGAGCGGTCGTATGTCGATA
Source organism: Tetragonisca angustula (assembly GCA_036937485.2). Classification (NCBI taxonomy): domain Eukaryota; kingdom Metazoa; phylum Arthropoda; class Insecta; order Hymenoptera; family Apidae; genus Tetragonisca; species Tetragonisca angustula. The sequence goes on along the minus strand of JAWNGG020000053.1, from coordinate 985,042 downwards.
TTCTAAGTATGTATTACGTGGAACACATGTACATAGGAGGAGGTGGACGAACAAGAAGCGGGGAGAGGTCGCGCCAGGCGCTACCGGATGTGCAGCATGGCCGCGCGATCTACCGGCCGGATGATCGAGGATACAACGTACGGATGAACAATACGCGTGGCGACTGGATTCCAATTGTTCTCAATGAAAATAGCACGTATCGTTTGTACATGGAAAGGCGATGATGGAATTAATTTTGGATTCTGTTGTTGTAAAAAGTGTTGTTTAAGGAGTATGTCTGGGATTTTGAAGGAGATTAAAATGCATAATTGTTTGTCAGGAAGCTGATATGGGATTTGAAAATAATGAAGATTAAATGGGAAAGCATTTAACTACTGAAATCCACTACTCGAATCGATCAGAAAATATTGTAGTAAAACGAAATTTAATTATTGAAAGAGAGAAAGAGAGAGAGAGAGAGAGAGAGATTCCTTTTCTTAAAAATATTGAAATTTCAACCGCGTTTACGCAAATGAAAATAACTCCGATGAAGTTTACGTTTAATTCGCAACGATTCGTGGTTTATTTTACTCGATCTTCTCTTTCATCCGGATCGAGATCGAAAGAAGGAACTAAGAAAGTTTCGACAGAGTGATCGACAGGTAGAAACTGCGATCCAGGTAGATAAATGTGGCCGAGTCAGGTTCAGAAGCTGGCAGAACTGATCATTAACAGGTTTCACAGGAGCGAGGATGCGGCTAGAAAAGGCACGCGTTTTCTTCCCCGTATCAATCATTATTCTTTTTCTGTTACTTCAAACTGAAAGAGAAAAGGAAAAAAAAATGGAAATGAACTCGATTTCACGTTACATACCTGCCTTCGATATATATTGTTAAATGAAAATCTCATTTGACGCGTAATCAAGTTGCATTAAGAAAACCGGCGGAGAAACGAAAATTGCGCTAGTCTCGTAGCATCGAGAGAGATCGAGGCAATGCATCTCGAAGGTAACTGGTATGCATATCGATTTATGTAAAATTCTCCAAAGCAATTACGGCCATCTCGTACACCTTAACACGAAGCTTCTACCTACGTATCCTACATATTAAGAAGTTGCACGAGCAACATTCGCTGTAGGTAATGTAACGTAAAAATCAAGCCTACAAGAAAAGTAATTATACGAAATGTTTTTCTTTTCTTTATCGCCGATATATTTTATCACGCCAGTTGAATTCCGAGAAAAAATTCAATTTATAAACGACGATACGATTACACGGTTCTCTTCGAGTGTACGAAACTTGTTCTACATGCGTACGTGCGCTAAATGTACGTGGAATATATGAAATTCGCGCAAAAACCGATTCTACCAGAACGTAGTTATACGAAATATATTTTATCGCCGGTATATTCTTTTCGTGCAAGCGATACCGAGTACTTGCACGGTTTTCTTCCCCCTTGATGCGTTCACACCAAGCGTTATCCCAGTAACATTCAAAATTCATAGAAAACCCAGCTTGTAACGTAATTATACAAAGTATCCAGATATATATATATATCTATATATCTATATATATATATTATTGTCAAGCAAGCGAAATTTAATTTACCAACGATATCGGGCGATTACACAAGTTTCTTTTTCTTCATATTGCACGAACCGTTTCAGGGCAATCTTCCACGCTGAGTGTAGTTCCAATCACATCGGGCACAGAGGTATCCCGTAGGATTAACATTCTACCAGCGTTACGTGCACGCTAAATCATCAGCGGCGATATATATTTCATCATATCCGACTCGTTAGACCGCGACGAAAAAACAGCGGACGTGTCCCGAACTGGTTCAGCGACAAGCTCGATCGACACTCGGCCGACACTGTTGGCAAGAAAATTGTGCCTCGGTACAGCCGTCCCGTGGCGAGCGTCGAAACGAGTTTTCAGCCGGAGGATCGCTAGCGATCCGATCTCGGACGCATCCGAGTCGTTTTGAGTCTCTGTATCGTCGTCGTCGTTTGACGATAAATCGAAGCTTGGAAATTCCTCAATGTCCTGAGTTGTTGCAAGTTTGCGACGAGTATACAATATTTTGAAACAATCTGTGTAATATGAAGAAATGTATAGATCAATTAAAACATGGCGCTTTTTGTAACATTTAGCACGTGGAATGATTTTCTACGAAAGTTCTGTCAATAGGAGATTAATTATAAATATCCGTGGTCTAGTGTGATAACGCGACGAATGTTCAGTATAACCTCTCGCGCTGGAATGAATGTCTCACGTACGTTGAGAATTTTTCGTCCCAAAATTGCAATATTATTTCAGTTTTAAGTAAAACGAAATAGACGAAACAAACAATAAATTCATTACTTCTCAATAATTTCTATCCAGTGAATATCGTACCGACGAGTTCAAAAAGAAAGCGACGGATTATCGTATACGGTTTGGTCACTCGTTATGGTCCGCAATCCGCACAAGTGGTTAAACAGAGAGTCTACGTAATATGGAAAAAAACATACAGAACGTTTAAAGTACAGTGCTTTCTACGAAAGCTCTGTCAACATGAAATTAATTTTAAAAATTCGTAGCCTACTCGTTACAATTCCCAAGTCTCTCTAGATATCCAAGACTTTCATTTCTAAACTCTCAAGAACTTTATGCTTCGAATCTGATTCGAATATATCGCCCCGTACAGACCTGAAGCGATTCGAAGTGTCTGAAATTCCATCATTGAGAATCGCTGGGAAAGATGATCTCGCACGCCACGCCTCTGCGGGACCTCGCTGACACGACGCGGCGTGGAATCTCGTGGCGAGGAACGGCGTGTATTAGGCCAGTTGGTGGAAAACGTGAGCGGAAAGCCGTCGAGTCGAGTTGCGCGACCAAGCACCACCGGGCGACTCTCTGAAAGAAGGGAACGCAACGAAACGCGGCTAATGGTTGCACCGTGAGAAGCGATCCGTTCGAGATCGAGGCAAGAAATGATTTATAAGCCGGCGTGTACCGTGTAAACGACGCTCGTCGAGTGGACGCGTTCGCTGCAGGGTGCAGCGAACGCTGGATAATTGCCACGCTGTTTGGCTAATGCATTAACCGCGTTACTTAATCCGCGTTACTCCCTCGTTGATTGCGCCGGTTTCCGTCAACGCGATGACGCCTCGCGCGAACACTGCGAACAAACCTGACGAGAAATGGAAATTGCAGAATGAATCGCGATTCAGTCCACGGCGTGGAAATATCTGCGAGTGCGAGAAGAGTATGGAAGGGATCAGAAGATTGACGATCGGAGCACTCGTCATAGATTTTTTTAGAAAACTGAAGGAATTTGGAAAATTAAATATTGGAAGATTCGAAGATTTGCAGATATAAATAAATTCAACAAAGTCCTGTCTGTGAACAATGTTCCGAGTGGCGATGAGGGCATGGAATAAAGGGGGGGGGCTCGTTTTCTCTCTCGTTGTTAATCCTTTTTCTCGTCGTCTGTTGGCCAATTTATCGGGCGCTCCTGTAAACGACCTTGCCGGAGTGGAAGGACGATCGAAACGACTCCCGGAATGCATCCGCTCGTGACCTTCTTCTCGGATGCACCGGTACCGAGGCGCTGATGCATACATGCACTTGCAACGGGTTTCGGCGTAACCGGTCGTAGACTTTAGGACTTTCACCCGGTATCGACGTACGATCCCAGCAAAAGCAAACTGACGCTGTCTTAACGGGACGATAATGTTGGATTACCGTGTGCCATCGACGGATTCGTACGGTGACTCACGAAAGTATTTCTCACACTTGCCATGGAAAATTTTTACGTCATTTTACAGCGAAACTATAATGAAACACGACTGCCGCGATTATATCGTACAATTTGAAAAATGTCATGCAGAAGTTATATTTTATTAGTAAACAAAGTGCAGTGGTATACTCTTCTTACGCATGTAGTGAAGATACAGTTCATCTGAGTGAATTAAAGCTTATTAATCAATCTTTGTTTCAATAATATTTCTTTGGAATGTTTCACTCAGAATTGTCTTTCGCTGCAGTGAAATTGGTAAAAATTCCGAAGAAACTTTAGTGATCTTGAACAAAACCGGTACAATGGACAACAGTGAAACAAAAATTAGGGAATAAATTGGTGGAAAATTCCTTTTGCAATTGCCAGAGTTTCGAACAATATTTTGACGTTGCTGCTGACAGACAGAAGTGAACGAAGCTTCACTTAACTCAACCGGCTATGAATCGATACCTTATACGTGCAGCTGACGCGATTACTGGATTTTCTCCTAATACGGATTTCTACGCTCAGTATCGTCTCGTAAACTCCCACTACTGTTGTCGTTACTGTTCCAACTGGTATGTATCGGGAGAAGCAAGCGAGAGATCTGGTTTCTCTGCGCTCGAGAAAACGAAAAACCTCCGGGAAGGAAAAGGAACTGTTTTTCAATCGAACTGATGCAGTACGTTCCGCACTGATGCAATGTTTCTACCCATTAGGCGAAACTCGATAAACAGATGTTCTGTCTCTTTGTACACATCTGATTGTCGCAGAAATGTTTCTATCCTTGTAATTATCGAACCTGTCAACAATGCTCTGCAATATTTGTAGAAAAAAATTCATAAAATATTTTATAATAATATTTATATAATATAATAATATATTATAAAATATAATAGAGTATATCGTATTATTATAATTTTACAATATAATATATTATAAAATTATGATGATATTTATAATATTTATATAATATTATAATAAAAATTCGTATTACGATACGAGTAGAAATATTGAAAAATGCTCGACTTCGGTAATTATCGAAGTATGTACACTTCTGTGACTATCCTGACACAGCAGAAAATAGAAAATTATCTCTCGACTGCGCTCTTTCCTTCCGTGTAAAGTATTCCGTCTTTATGCAATTTACAAAACGTTCCTGTAACATCATATTGACGAAACATCGACTCGAAACATTTTTAACGAATCACAAGCATTCAAATGAATCACAAGCTCGTTGCAACAATTATTTTGCAGACAATGCTTTCTGGCTACGATGCGTGATTCGTCGACGATCGTGTTGCGCATTTAAGGTGCTCGCTCCCGCCATTACATTAAAGCGTTATTAAAATAAACGCGTGTTCACACTGCTGCGTACCGAGTTCTCGAAGCAACGGATTCCACAAACGCCAAATATCGTTTCTTTTCCCTCCCCTCCGTTTCATTCATCGCGCGAAATGATTATTTCTCTGCCAAATATAACGATCGGATATGGTTCTTCGAATTCCCGAGGATTACCGCGATTCGATCGCCCCGGAAATATTTCGCCGGGTTTATTTTGAAAGCACTCGCCGATGGCAGTAACTGTCCACTGACGACTATTTGGCGAAACGGCGGCTGCTATTTCAAGAAATTCCAAAAGTTTGGAATTCGTGTCTGGATTGAGAGGGGTACGGATTCACGCAGCTGTCACGGTCACCTCTGTTGGTTTTGCGGTAGGTCATCGCGGCGATCTGAAAACTTGTTCAAATAGAATTCTTCGTGTTTCGAGAATTTCGCGAGAGTTTCGCACGGGAACAAGATATTAGGACGGTGAATGACAGATTATCTATAATAATTGAATAATATTGTAATTTGATTTCGGTATACTTTGGCCGTAATGTGTCACAGTTTCTTTCATTAGTTACTGAAAGATTCAAAGTCAAAGAAATTTTTAGCACACAACCGTGAAATAAACTCAACATTCTCTGACAATCATTATGAAGTTTGTAAGTTTGTCATAGTATGAAATATCGAGGAATAATATATATATTATTATCCAATCCTCAATTTTGTATTTTTCTACGTTCTTACGAAAATACAATTGTTTCCAGGCTGAGTACTCGCAGGAAAATCACGTTGACGATCGAGCTGATTGTCCATTCTCGAAAGAGGCGAACCGATTCATAAATACATTGTCTCGCCGTGAAACGTTTAATTTCGGCCCGGAAATCCCGCATGGCTGATTTTGACCATACTCAAAAGGCCCAACAGCTTGAGCAGCTGATGGGTCACGGTACGAAAATAGGCGGACGATAGTTATTTCGGGTCCCTTTATTTCACCGTGGCGCTCGCGCGGCGAGGATCGTTACCGAGCTTCGGTTAGACGAAGATTTGTTGTTTCTCGCCTACGCGCCAAGTTTTCACGGAACGCCGCTTTGAAAGGCTTCGATCCGCTGTGTAAAACTCGCCGTGTGCCGGTAGTCGGTCTCTTCTTCAAAGCTCGACCCATTTCCCGTGGAATGGAAAGCCTTTTCGTGGGCAGGAAACTTAACTCTTTTGCCGCGAAACATATCTGTTTATCCGATTAATTGAAACCCGTCGCGCCGATCCGATGCGCCTGCATATCCGTGCTCGCCTGTCATTAGAACCTTGACACGTCGATATTATTCTGATTGCTTGCATGCGTTCGTACTTTTTCTCACGGTAGAGTTTACGTAGAGAACAGTATTTGACAGTAGAGTTAAACGAACGAGTTTCGATGCGTGATTCTTAATTTTGCAAGTGTTCTGTAGGGAAGAGTGGAATTTGCTAGACACTGGTGTTGATTTTGGGTAGTATTTAAGTTTTTCAATCAAGCACGAGAATATATTTTTGTTATTAACTATAATATATGTTGCAAGAAATTGTTTTTATAATGAGAAACGATTATTTTATTTAGTATATAATTTGATTTCTAAAATATCTTAATTTGTAACTTGTTTCATGGTTTGGTACAAAATATATGCCATATATTTTACATGTATTTTTATTATTTTTACATATTCTTACATTTATATAAAACGAAATATTTTAGTTAATGGATAAATAATTATATGAGCCGCGTATAAGATATTGTATGTTTGTGGCACAACTGAAGTATCAAGTAATGTTTAAAATAGATTTTTTACTTTACGTTTGGCGTACAATACAATATGTAAATGAATAAAATCTGCATTAGTGGTTATTTGCAGGAATTTATCTTTATTGTGTAACAACATGAGTAATCGATGACAAGTATCGTATTAAATTTACCACGAACCTTGAATAAACTAATAAATTCGATTCTTTTGTCGTGACAGAAGCAAAACAATTTAGAACGAAATGCAAGTGAATTTCGGATACTACGTCAAATATAGCTGTGTAATAATAAAATATTTTCCTCTCTACGTAACAAAAAATATTGCATTATAAATACGTAAAATATTTTATTGAAAAACCAACTTTTGCAACCAGCTTCTAAATTTGAATAAATATTCCGAAAACACAAATGCAGAAATTATAGAGCAAAAACCATCGCTTCCATCTCCTGCCTCCTTCTGCCAAATTCTCAATAGTCTTCGTCATCTACGAGAGACGTGCTCGAATAATAATTCAATTCATGCCCGATGGATCGTCCAACCCTTTCGTACGTCCCTCTCAAGCTACTTCTTCTCAATCTGCCAGGCGTTCACCGACGAATGACGAGTACTTTTCGAATCTATGTCGTCTTGTCGTGGTTCTCGTTCACTCGAGCCCGTAGGATCCTCCGTGCTTTTCAAAAGCGACGGATGAATGGAAGGAGGAGCTCGTCCTCTATATTCTCGTACAAAAGCCATACGGATCTTTTCAGGATTATTTTTTTTTTTTTTTTGTGGCACACAGACCCGAACGTTCTAGCGGGATCGTCCTTCCGTGCATTATTTTCTATTTGCGGGCTCTTTGTACGCCGTTCCATCTGGCTCATGCGAACGCGTAAATATTCCACGCGCCACAGGTAAATTGTTTGAAACGACTGTCGTACGTGAAATGCGAATAACTTGGAGACTTTCTTTCCCATCGGGATCGATTTCTGCGTTTACAGGAAGATGAATTGGATTAGGAAGTTTTATCATCGACGCGAATGCTATAAAATTACTTTAAGAAGTTTTCATAGCTTTTAGGAATTTATTTGTCAGAGATTGATGATTTAGGTATTTTTCAGTGATTTTTAATTTACTTTAGACTACCAAAGACTTTCGGAAAAATTTGAAGTAATTAAAGATTTATCAATGTTTGTCAATTTAAATTAGACTCTTTAAGAAAATAAAAATTGAGGTAAAAGAAATTTCATGTCGAGTTTGCCTTTCAACAAAACTTCTTGGAGAAATTTCTCACGAAAGAATCTAAATTTCGAGAAAGAATTGAATTTTAGAGAATTATATTGAATAAATTTAAATTAAATGTCGAAGAACTTAGAAAGGGAATGCTGCAGGTATGTCGTTACCCAGTTAAACTGATTGAAATTCCATGGGAAAAAAGGAATCTTAAACTGCGGAAGAGGGAAGCGTTTCCGTCATCTAATGATACAAACCTGATTACCCTCGTGCACGCTCCTAGAAGATGAAATTATATTAATTCATGGAAATGTACCAGCGTTCCGATCAATTTGCCACTTCCTGGTGAAGGCTACCGATTTATGAAGAAGACGCTGATCTTGAAAATGCTCGTGCTACTCTTATTTATTAAAATAACTCGACGTTGCTAGTGGCTCGCGAAGAACCTTCCATTAAAAGAACATGAACGACGACGTGCATGAGCGATCAAATCGGAGAAGATTGTTTGATGTTAACATCTAAATGTGCGATAAATAATACGACACACGTCTTAATTACCTTAGTCATTAACATTCAATTTCATGATGCATTTCACGATTTAATATGGTCATTTGGCTGGTATACGTTCCGGAAGAATTAAGCGTTTCAACTTTCTGAAAATTTTGTCCTTTGTACAATAGTCGAAAAAGATATATTAAGTACGTGTATTTTAATTGCGCATGGATAAACTGAATTATGAATCCAAATACTTTGATTTAATAGTTGTATAAAAATATAATTAAACATAATTAATAAAAATTTAGATCACTTAAAGAGCCTTGCAGAAATATCTGAATTGAATAAAAGGTTTTGCTCAGTCGTCATTAAAGGGTAGCAAATCCTTAAAATATGCAGGCGATTCTCTCGTTAATCGGCTCTAAATGCGCGGGCAACGTGTGGGCAACGCATATTTATGCATAATTAATTTCGTGCAACAGGCAGAGAGTGGCAGAAACCAGCCGAACACGTTCCCGGGAGTTGAGATATTCGAACCGAACCTGAGTATACGTTATGTTAAGTAACGTCTCTTTCCGTTCCACGTATATATGTTAATTTTCGCGGACGGAAATGTTCGTCGCCGGCCGATAAAGTTTCTCGCGTGCTCCGATCCGGATTTATCAGCAGCGCAGATAGAACGGCCACGATTTATCGATTATTTCATTAACGGCAACAAGTCGCGGACTTTCTAATGACTTGCAAGGAGAGGCCCGGGGCTACGATAATGGCCTTTTATCCACGAGGAAGTGTGCGCGAAACGAACGTACGCGCCATAATGGACTTGGAGAGTCCACGGGTCACCGTGGATCGGTGCAACGGGCAATCGGTTTGCAGCTTTGGTGCTGATTTCACCAACACACCCACGTGCTCGTTGTTAAACGACTGCGTTATCTTGCGAGTTTTGAAACCCACGGATAATTGGACATTGGTTGGCGGTTAATCTTGAGCGTTTAGTCGACGGTTTGCTCGATTCACTTTCGACAATGATGGATAGAAGAATAATTTTTTGATATTTCCATGAGAATGTCAGGCAACGAAAACTTCAGATAGACAAAGTAAATTCATAATCATTCTCCCTTTGGGGAATTGTAGTAAAGAAACTGTACTTTGTCTGCTGTCAAATTTATTTAAATATTTTTTATTTACTTAATTGTTATTGTTTATTGTTATTATTTATTTGTGTTTATATAAAATATTTGTATTATAATTAAATTTATTTAAATATTCTAATTAAATATGTCAAATTTATTTAAACATTACAATTAAATATTACAACATTCAATATACATACGAAATCACAAGAATTATTTCTTTGTACAAACTCTACGTGCGAAGAATTTAGCTGGACGATTCATTGCGAACGCAGTCGGGGAACTGTACGAAGAATCCGTGAAACTCGGCGATTCTGAGGCGCGTGATTTTTATCGGGACTGCCCGATTCGAGCGATCACGAGCAGAGAGAGAGAGAGAGAGAGAGAGAGAGAGAGGGAGAGAGAGGGAGGCTGTTACCGTCGATCCGACACGAAATCGATTTCAATTTCTATAAAGGCCCATTTCTATGTTCGACGCTTGGTGGCTGTTCTACCAAGCGGCGAGATCCGTCGATGTGTTTCCCATCGGTCGCGCGGCACGACGATGCAACGGAATCACGGAATCGCATCTGATGCCGTCTAAACTGCAATTTCGCGATCGTTCGAATAATTCACGGCGTGTACGTGGCGCAGCCACTGAGGAAGGGAGGATACCTAGTTGCGCACCGTCGGCGCGCATTATATCGAACATGCATAATGGACGCGCGTTTGCGCTGGCTCACGTGCTCGTGAAGCTTCCGCGGATCGACACGATTTAAGGCTGCGATTCGATGCTTCGTGTCGATCGACCATGTGTATACGTACACAGGATCTATGAATTCAACGTGAAGCTTGGGTCTCGGAGAATCTGCTCGATTTACGGCCGATCATCCGGGGAATATTGCGTGAAGGATTATTCGAAATCGATGATCGTCTGTGACTTGCCGTTGCAGTTCCTTCGATGGTCGAGTGTATAGGATTCGACGTAACGACACGAGGAATTGCTTTGCTTTGCGAAAGTACAGTTTCATGCAACGATGAAGAAAGATCGGTTGGAATAGAATTTCTCGAACGCACGGTGACACGAAAAATTATTTTCACGTACGAAGATGTGAGATTTCAAGAAATTTCAGTTCAAACGTAACAGATAATTGTGCGTGATTTGTTTAGAGTTACTTTATTAAAAATTTGTTTAAAGAATATTCAGTTGAAATAGACGATAGCCTGTGACGTGTTGTCCAAGTTTTTTAAACAGTTGAATGCACAGAATCCGAGGAATCATCTTTATACATGGGAGTTCAGTTTCAAGGAGCATGGGATATAGTGCGTGGCAGATGTACCACGCCGGAATATTTTCACGCAAAAATACGGTTTGATTGGACGGAGGAATTAGCATTTGATCAACTACGAATCTACAGTAGCTAATTATATAATTTTCACCGCGATTCTAATTGCTATTGCGCGTTTTGTTTCGTCTGGATTTAAAATTATACGAGGAGGACACATCCTTACTGCTTCTCAACGTAATGTTTGTAAATGAAAACTTTCGTCGATTCTTAGCAACAGTGAACTTTATCGTAAATGCGTCTACGAATTAATAACACACGAATTTTTTACTTTTCTGTTATAAATTTCAGTCAACTATTAAAATGTCTGGTAATGTCGTAATTGCCTGGTTTAACAATTTGAAACGTAAATTTCAGCATTTGAAATTAAATTTTAGCCATTGATCTGTGAAATCACAGTCCATCTAAAATAAACAAATGAACAGATTTACTGTTGGGTGAAAAATATATTTAGCTCTCGCAGACTTTTACAGCTCGTGCAATTTTACACGCTGGTTGCGTAGAGAGTTACGACCACGTAACACGCATGTTACGACCGCCTAATATGTTACGACCCCTTAACATGTTACGACCCCGTAACACGTCATCGAGCTTTAATGCGAACGAATCGGCGAACTTGGTCTCTGGTCGTGGACACGGGGAGAAATCGCCACACATCGGCGAACAACGGTGAAAGCGCTTAATTAACGACTTTAGGTCGCCAGCGCAAAACAAAATTCGCAATGGCAATCCTAGAAAGCGAAAGATGACACGCTTTATTTTTACGGAACGCTAGAACTTTAAGTTACCTTCCGGCTTCCCTTGTTTTGCATAAGCCGCGATTATTAGTCTCCAAACCAATTTAGTTTCCCTCCCTTCAATGCTTTCTAATATTTCGCTTCTCCTCTGATTTTTCTTACTGCCGTTCTTCCACGGAAGATTACATAGAAATGGAAGATTGTCGCAAATGAAAGCTACCAGAGAAAAATATAGCAAGACACTTTGGGGATAATGTTGAAGTTCAACATTCAAGTTCCTTTCTGGTTGGAATTTCGATTTTCTTCTTATTCTTGGAATAAGCCACAGAATTCAATTATGTCTTATTTTAACAAGCCTTTGTAGAGTTATCGTATATATTTTTCAATTATTCGTACATTAAAATTCTCATCGTTAATCTAGTCGCCAATGTAATTGAGATTAAAATACGAGAATGAAGTTATCATTGAATTAATATTTCATATCTCACCACGGTTAGATATCGTTCGGAATTTCGTTCGAATAGAGCGTTGATCGGAACGGGTTAACGTTGAGTTAATATACTTTTCTCGAACCAGGAACTACTAGAAAACGGATCAAGATTCGAGCTGCGATAATTAAAGAATCTCATTTTTCAGTGACCCGTCGAAGTTACCCGCTTTCTCCAATAAAAGTGTCGACCACGCTCTGACAATCAGCAACTCGCTGGGTTATCTATTTTACAGACAAATTGCATTATGCGTGCAGAAGCACAAACACGCTTCTGAATATATTGATTTAAACGATACCGCGTGTCGGCGACGAGATTTTACTTTTCGTTCGGGTTGTTTCAATTTTAAACTCGACGTTGATACGGTATACCGCGATATTCATTAATATTCGCGTGCAATTGAATGTTTGTATGGTAATCGCGGGGGAGTATCGGTCTCGTTCTCAGTTGAACTTTTCAACGCGAGCGTATAATACGTTACGAGGCATTGACGCGGCGATATGTTTTCCCGTACGAGCTAATGACTATTGCTTGCGTTTACGTGCAATTATCCGCACTCACTTAACGATTGCGCAACGCTTCCTTATCGAACGCGGTTCGAAACGCGGTCTCGCGGGTTAAAACGGCCAGCGCGCGAAACGTTCGCCGACTCTTGATTACTCGAAAATCGTTTCCCCGATTAAAATACTGGTACTTTAAAATATTACTGGGTTCGCTCGTTGATTTATGGAAATGGTGTAAAAACTTCCACTGGAAATTTTTCATTCACCTGCGGTGGATTTCACTTTGCATTCCGGCACGATTTTTATCTTCTTCTTCTCGTTTTTATATTTGGATAACTTAACTTCTGTAACAAGTTGTCAGATGTACGCGGGATTGTTACAGATATACAAATTGTTTAAGGAGGTATTCTGATAATTCGGCTTGAAAAAATCGACTTTCTTGGGATTTCTTTCTAAGGAAACCATAATACACTTTGGTATGCCGTTTTCGCACACAGATTTATTCATACTTGAAGAGTATTTACAATTTCTTTTTTAACGAAATTAATGAAAGTTGTGGAAATTAAAAAACTAAAATGCATTTCAAATATCGCGTGAACCATGGAAACAGCGAAATTTCGAAAATTAAAAAAATGACAGTATTTTGAAGTTAAAATGTCTATTTTTCTTCTGCTTTTCGTCTTTTGGGTGGTAAAAAAAAAAAAAGTAGTAAAAAGCATGAGATTTTGAAATTCGTGGTTCATGCGATAAAGGTACATCCGGTGAAGATCTGCTCCAAATTTCAAGTCAATCGGTCAACTAAAACGTGAGATATCCCGTCAGCCAGTTCAAAAAATATGGATTTGAGAAAAACACATTTGAAGTTCTTGTTACCCGTTATACAAAATTATTCATACTTGGAATCAATCGAGCAGCACAAAAGATAAAATATTATAAAATAATAATATTATAAAATAAAATACTTTTTTTTAGAAAAAAACACATTTGAAGTTTTTGCTACCCGTTGTACAAAAATATTCATACTCACGTCGCCAGCAGTACACCGTTCCCTTTAAACATCTGTAACTCTGTTAATTTTACGAATTCAGACAAATCCTTTTACACAGGCATTCTCGAAAGCATATACTTTGAGAAAAAGACGTAAAAAAGAAAAATCGATTTTTTTTAAAGCCGGATTACCAGAATATCTCCTTAATATCATCGCGCAAAATTGACTGATACGAAACGCCATCGGTATCAACCCTGAAAAGATAAACCAAGGGACAAAAAATATTTTCTAACTAAGCTGTCCAGTTCGATGCAATCGAAACTGATTTCTCCGAATATACCAAACTCCTAGTTGCAACTTGCGCGAGCGTTCGATGTTTTGTTTATCTCTTCTCGAGAAGTTGAACCGCTAGAGGAACGGAGTAAAAAAAGGCGAGTCAACGACACCGATGGAACAGAGCTGGCTCAGCTGTTGGCCCGATCGTAAAAGGACTGTGCCGACTGTGGGATGAGGTCGTTCCCGGAGATGACGTAGTAAAATTTACAGTGGGCGTACGACCGTGAAGGCCTTCTTCCGATCGATTATCTGGAGTAAGTCTGGCCACTTACTCCACTCTGGCCTCGCTCGCGCGAAGGCTTTCTGCTCCAGAAGGCGCGCGTACGGCCTTTACCAGGGAGAGAACACACTCTGAAAAATGACCTCCGACAGCTGCCAGCATGGCAGCACGTTGAAACGTGCTCGCGAGCATGACATTCGTTGCGTTTTCTCCAACTCGCCAGCATGAAATGGTAACAACCGTGCTGCAGTCGGCTCGAGCGTGATTTAATTGCTGTTTGATTCATCGCTTTCGTGCGTTTTGAAGCTGGTCAGAACGAGCCTCTCAGAGGATTGCTCAAATAAAATAAAATTGATCGATTACGCGATTGTAAATTAAGGGAGGTTTAAGAAATGTTTTGCTACATCTTCTGACATCGTTTTACGACATTACGTCTCATAGAATTTGGAGGGTTTGTTGGGAGAATATCTATATATTATATATTGTACCTAGACATTCTTATTTACTTGTATTGTGCGAGGATGCTGGAAGGATGTAGGATTTGGGTAAGGTGAGGAAAGGTAATGCGTTTCGTCTCAGAGTCGCTGCCTAGACTCATCAGTGGGGCTGATGGCAGCGACCCCTTACCCCAGACGCTTGTTTTCATAACTACTCGCTAGGCTGGGCGGTCACCCATCCTAGCAGTGTTCCGCATTCTGCTTGCTTAACGTCGATTATCGCTAGACTTCGACGCTAGGCGCACAGCCACTTGCGGCTTGTACGAGTCGGTGTTCGAGACTCGTACTCGAGGCGCTATAGGCCGCTACAAATTGAATAACGTCGAACGCATCGAAGATATCACGGATATTTCGTTTAATTATTTTAGAAAAAGGGTTTTACACGATTGGCGAATAGCCAGGCAGATTCAATGTGTTCAGCTCGTTGGTAATTACAGTCTTGCAGGTTTCAATCGAAATAAAGGTAAGAAGAAGAAACTGCTTCTAATTTTTAAAAGGAAGCAGCGAAATTCGAATTTCAACAAACGCGAGTGCGAGGGAACTTGAAAGGGATGAACTCCCTTGTGCGTTCGAGGGAATAAATCGGTTGATGTCGATGCTTCTCGGAGCCTTCGGCCCATTGTCGGTGCAACTACAACCGCGGCAGCCGACGCGATCGTTACGGCATTAACGCGTAAGTGCATAAGTGTTGACCGTGGACGAGATAGAGCTACTCTCTGGCTAGAAGTCTGGAAAAGTCGGAGAGAAGGCTATAGCGGCTGTAAACGATGCAAACGGCATCACACCGGGGTGAATGCACTTCTCTCGCCGCAACTCGAAGCCGGAACGAGCGTCGCCGGAAACCTGGATACCTTCAAGGCTCAAACACTCTTTTTCTTTCTCTGACCGAGACTTGGCAAAATCTGGGGATTTTGTTGCTGATTACGATTGTCCAACGGTGTGATCGGTAATTGGGATGGTTGGATGAACGATATAAAAAAAGGTGTTGCGAGAGAAAAGAAATCGGATGAATCAGTACTGTAGAAAGTAAAGGATTGGATTGTAAGAATAATTGAAAAGAATATGTTGAAGAAGAGGATTTGTAGTAGAGAGAGCTTAAATTAATGATATTAGAAAATTAATTGGCCACGCCAAGACATAAAAGAGTTACGTTTTTAATTTGGAATGAACTGATCGGAAACAATGTCGATCGTTTGATAAGGCATTGTAAGATTTGTCGATGCCGCGGATCGTAAATGATAGGATGCAGATGTGAATGTACATGAAAGAAATTAACCGCTTGATGTCACGCGTGTATATTTCAAGGGAAAGACAATTTCGAGGAAAAATATCATCGTATTTTACTGGAATTTATGTTATCCGGTGTTTCACCAGCCACATCAATGGCTCTACGCAGGATTTCGAGCTTTCCGTTTTCACTCTCTGCTGTGATTTTGTGGTTTGCAATTTAACGACACGATGAGCCGGTATTAATGGATCATAGTCACGTGTTCGTTCGGCTGGATTACGTGTGCATTTTCTTGATTGGAGACACGTAGTTATGTAACAGCTACTTTATCCCAATAATCCAACCATAATTGATAAGGTGCTGTTGAACGAAACTGTGCGACGTTTTCGGATTGGTATGGTAGAACGATAAGAGAGAAATAGAAAAGAAATATATTTTCCGGATAACGATAAAAACGTCTGAAACAAAGAGAGAAATATGACTGATGTATGGTAGTTATTCGCAAACTCGGTAGCCTTTTGAAGTTTCGAAATAAAGGAAATACGAATTTCTGTCGAGCGATAAAACATCATTCATTTTCAAAAGGAAAGAAAAATTTTTCTAGACGCGACAAGTCAGAAAAGAAAAATTAGCAACCCGTACGAAAACCTAAACAAACTGAATTGTACATTCTACTTTATACCAGTCATTTACCAGCTAATTTAACAAGCATTTGAAACGACTGCCAGTTACTCCCTTTAGCCCCTTGCGCTAAATTGGTTCGCGGACCATAACGAGCGACCGAACCGTATACAATAATTCGTCGCTTTCTTTTTCATTTGAGCTGGATAGAAATGATCAAGAAGTAATGAACTTATCGTTTGTTTCGCCTGGGTTACATTGAAATTCACTTGAAACTGAGAAAATGTTGCAATTTGCGACAAAAAATTCCCCGATGTGCGTGGTACTCATTCCAGGGCAATGGCGCTTAAATTTACGTTACACCATCGGTTTATTCGGCGATCGTCGATTATATAAGCAATAAAGAAGTCGTCAGGTCGATCACGGCACGGGGATTAGCGATTCGAAGCGCACGAGGACGAGGGGGATTTGCATTTCGGGAAGCGTAGTTTCGCGATTCCCAGGAGTCTAGCCGACAGGGAAAAACGACGGCAGCCGTGGAAATAATTAAGGGTCCCCGTGGCGCCGTTAATTCCCGACGAACAGCCGTCGACGACGTTCGGCAATGCAAATTTCGGAAAGCCGAGACTCGGTCGTGCCGGCCGGTGGCGTCGCGTTCCACCGATGCATACGGACATTGTACTTTACGAGAGTCTCTCTCTCTCTCTCTCTCTCTCTCTCTCTCCGCTCGGGCGCGCGCGTCTTCTCACGAGCCTCTCGCCGCATATCTTATCCGCGCGCGCAAGGTGAACGAGGTAAATTTACGATCATCTAGCCAGTTTCTATTGAAGGAACACGGTCTACACGCACCGGGGCCGAATGCACTCTCAAGTGCCTTGTGTTTTCTGATTTCAGGTGAGTACAGCTGATCCACGGAGCCAGCCGGAGGAGAGACCTCTCGCTGCGTCCTCGAGTTACGATCTACAAGGGTGGCTGCGGACGCTCGGATCGGACACTCGAGATAGGTAAAAAAATTTTAATGGAGGGGAATTTAGTTGGTTAGTTTTTTTCCTTTTTTCGCGTCGTTGACCGTCGTTCAACGTTGAGAATGTCCCCGATTGATGGGGAACTTTAACCAAGTATAATTGCCGCGGTAAAGTGAACGCCGTGATCGACGATGGCCGGTTTCCAGCCTTCCCTCTCACAATAAAGAAACGTTGTCTTTGTAGGGAAACCCGATGATTTTTGCCAATCTGTCGCGACGCGAACCATAGATTTTAGATCTTTCCGCAACTGTCCAGTTCTTTCCAGAAATGTATACATTTCTGATGGGCAGGTATATGAGTCAAATTTGGACCAAAACAACACGGGTCATCGTTTAAAAAAAGAAAAAAAGAAAAACGTGTTTTATTGGTTTCACAGATCAAAATTTGATACCTGATTTTACATTGCAATTTAAGTTCAAGTGCTTTTTTGCAAACAACTAACAATCGTAACTTGTACTCTTTTGCCAGAAATGTACATGAAAGAAAAGAAACAGTCGGGAATTAATTATTATTCTTTGTGTGCCTTATCAGGAACTAATACGTAGTCGTAATTTTTAAATTATACTCATATTATGTTATATTATTATTGTTATTAGTTATAACACTTATACTAAGTTATCAATACCATTTTAAACTATACTGTTGTTTGCATGTAACATCTCTCAACCGATTTCACAATGATTTGAACGAACACGGGACGTTTAAATTGAATCGCGTACGATATAAAGTAATCGACATCGGGAAACTGGAGCACTATCAGAAATAAATAAGCGGATGCCTCCTCCCGAATTAGTCTTATTTGTTCGAAACTTCACGTGAAACAGTCGTGATATTCTCTAGATATCGGTCGCGTGTGCAAACACGGAAAGCATTACCGTTTTATATCTCGCTCAAGGTTGAAATATTTCAACAACTGGATTATATGTAGCCTTCGCTATTGACAACTAACTCCAAACAGTCTATCCATTCGCGCGGTTCCACGCAGCTCTCTGTTCTTTTACGATACCCGAAAGGAAAAGTTCACGAGCCAAGTTAAACGCAAGGTCCCGTCTCGTGGTGCAACACCACGCAATAATTCAGCGAAAACATAGCAAAGAGTTGGTTGGATCGTTCCCGTGAAATTCTCGAGCGTATAAATTACACGAGAGAGACAACGATTGCGTGAGTTTCTCAAGAAAATGACTCGCGACGCTTCGACAAATTTCAAACAGCGGCGGAAAAATATTCCATCCGGAGATTCGTATGCAGAACTCGTTCGTACGGCCATGTAATCTTTCAGTTGAAGTTCTTTCGCGACGAGACGATTGCCCGTCACACGTTCGAACAATACGTAATACAGACTCGGGCTTTGAAAAAGCACATTGTCGCCCGATTTTCGGCAGCGAAACGACGGAACAATGGCTGTATTGTCGAGGCTGGCGATCGAGTGTTTCGCGCGCGAAACGTGGACGAGGAACGCGGATGAGGCGCTTTGAAACGCGTGAAAAATTCTTGTCACCAAGAGCGTGTTCCAGACGTACGTACAGATGCTTCGAAAATGGCTGAGCACGTGAACAATAGACACGAGCGCGACGTGATGTTGCGCAACATGAGAGTTGTTTCGTGGCGTTATTCGAAGATATTTTTCGTTATTAAACTCCTATTAAGAGACAGAAAGAACATCGTTATTAGTATCAATTATAGTAAAACTCTTTGGGCAAGTGTAAGTTTATGTAGTTGGAGCTCTTATAATAGAAACTCATTAATTTTTTGCCTTACCTCTTATTTCTCGTTCACGTAGTAAGATCGAACATTAATTAAAATTTCGAACGAACGGAGTAGTTTTATTAATATCAAAATTGGCAGATGATCGATTGACTGAAATCAGATTCTACGGCCCCTTGTAATGTAAGATTCAAATCAATTTTTCAAATTAATTAAAAAATATTACACAAATTAAATCTCGACTCAACTACTCGCGCTGACAGACACTGATTGCGGACCATAACGAGTGACCAACAAACCGTGTACGACAATTCGTCGCTTTTTTTTTTTTTTGAACTCGTCGGCATGATATTCACTGGATAGAAATTATTGAGAAGTAATACATTTGTTATTTGTCTTGCTTATTTTGTTTTACTTAGATATATTTATACAATTAGAATAATATTACAATTTTGGAACAGAAAATTCTCGACGCGCGTGTTCAAACCCTACTTTCTCAAAGATGAAGCCTGAAAGAAAGACACACTGTGTTCTACGTTTTCGACCTATTTTCGCACAAAGGTACAGAGTAATCTCCTCTCGATCGTCTGCTCAATATCGACGAGGCGTGAAAAATTCTTGTCATTGTCTAACACTTAAATGCAAGGTGTCTCGAACGTGGCTGAAATCGCGAACAATGGACACAACAGGCGGATCTGTTGCGTAACGCGAGAGATAGAAAACGGTTTATTTCGTGACATTCCTCGCGGTTTCGCGACAATGGCGCGTTACGTCGGCACCGGGTCACAGACGACGTCCTGTCTCATGAGCATACAATGACGAACCGACGAAGAATTCCACCAAGAGCATGCGAGCTCCTCGATGGATCTCCCACGAGAGAGGCTTTCGGTTCAACGAGCGAGAGACCCGGCCTCGTTGGTCGAACGTCGTTGCAAACCAGATGACAAAGAGGATCTGGAATCCCGGTTTCATAATATTCCCTGAAACCTGTTCTTTTTTTTTCACTGTCACAATGCGAGTGGAGGATTTTCGTAACTGGATTTCGCAAGTGGTTGGAAAGTCAGGAGGAATTGTTTGGAGGTTGAGGGTGAGACGAGTGACGTGAAGACAAAATACAGTAAAAGAATGAAGAATTGGTATAAAAATTTTATTGGTGGATTTTACAAATAACTAGAGCTACGATGAATAGTAGCATCCATTTGAAAAATTATATCGTACTTTGGGAAGAGTAAATTTAGACTCATAAAGGGAAATTACTCGAAATTCGTTCTAAATATTCATTCAGTTTTGTAGAACTTTCGACATTTAAAAAGGATCGACGTTCGACTTTACGTTAACCATTAAAGTGAGTCATTTGAAGTATTTTAGAGAATTTCAGCTGTCTGAGTAGTAAATACACTATACGAGTCGTACATTATCGTATCGTATCTCGATCGAATCGAAAAATTTCTGCTGGACTCGCATCGTCGTCTGTCATTGTTACTAAAATTAAAACAATCGGTCGTAAAGAATCATCCCACACAGGTACGTGGAAACGTGATTCATATTTCAGTCGCGGTGCTACTGACGAAGGAACTTACTTGAAACCTTGGGAGAGAACGACAACGCGATCGTTGCTAAAGAAAGAAAGAGCAACGCTGCGTCTCGTTGCTCATCTCGGAGCACGTCGAAAGGAGTCAACGATCGAAACGAACCCTATTAAATAATGGACAATCGGCCAGCATCAACAGTCCCCCCCCCTCCCCCGTTCGTCGCTCGTAATTGCACGATTAACCTCTGCGTCCTACGCGCGTTCGTAACGTCGAAAAGAAAGAGAAAGAAGAGTCGTTTCTACGGAGAAAGGGAGATTCAATCGGACTGTGTGTGTCGTTGATCAACGGTAATTGAGTAATCATCGTGACGCCGTGCGTCTCCTACACGTCTCACGCCCACCTGGTCCGAACGACAGGGCAAAGGGAGCAGTTTCGAAAGCCTTGAGGGGGGGGCATAATTGCGAGCGGCGCGTTAATTGTACGCGAGGCCCGTGATTGCACCTGGTCGTTGCATCGCGCTTTGTCGGCGCGTGCAACAACGCCACCACACCGTCGTATAATAACGTATCGTAACGCGTGCAGCTGGTACAGATGTCAGATAGGGGTGGACAATCACAGTTTTCGCTGTTCCGCGCAAACAGAGCGGAACCGAGCGCTGGTCCCCCGTGATTTACCATTATATACGCGATGTCTTCGCATTTCTCTTGAAACCGATTGCGAGATTACACGTTAGGTGGTAGCGAGAGAAATTGCTGGTCTTCCAGGCCTAGTTTCTCTATTCCAACAGCGATGGAATTCGTTTCCTTTGGCTGGCGTGCTCTCCTTTTCGGGAAGGAAGTGTATATGAATATGGTATATGAATTTTCACGCGTTTATGGAAAAATGCACGAAATACTTAACGTACAACTGCTGCTCGAAAATTTAAGTACACGCGTACGTGCGAGATACTCGCATGTAGATCTTCCGATATCGACGTCGATAGTTTAGATTTCTTGGAATACTTTGGAACATTACACTGTATAAAATACAAATCTACTTAAATTTTTATCTAGATTGCATTTCTCGTATTATATTCGTAAAAATATGAATCTGCGTAACAATAACATTCGATAGTACTGTAAATTACGTGCGTGTCAGAAATACTATCTACTTCGAAAAAATTGAACCTGCAGCAACAAACTACCACCATGCTCTCTCTTTTCACTTCTCTCTTGGCTTCGTTTCATCTCACGATAACCAACGAACAAAGTGATTCGCGAATCCCCCAATAGCAGAGTAATTAAAATCGCGAAAAGTGTGGTAAACCAGTAATTTCCCTCAATAGTTCGTTCGTTCATTCGAATTCCACGACGGAGCAGTGGCGATTTCCTGGTTCGAGTTGCAGTCACTGTCGAATAACATCGCAGGAATTTCGACGACATGGAAACGAGTTGCGTATGTATGCCCGCTGATCATTTATCGCAACGCGACGACGTCCCGCATCTAGCAACTCTTCTGTTCGACGGGAAGTCGAGAGTCGCGAACAGACCGCTTGTTCATACTTGGCCCGTTACTCCTCTTCGTTCTTACTGTACTTTCGCGCTCGTGCCACCCGTCACGTGTTCCTCCCATTTTCAATTGTGCTCTTCAGCTTCGAGCGTTCTGTACCGCTCCCACGTCTCGTCTATTTCGAACTGTTCAAAGCGTGCAATTAACATCACGGATGACTGTGGAATGAAACTCGCGAATGATTGTCCAGCAGCGCGATCATTTGTGCCTCGTGTAATCCGATAGAACTGGTTGAGAGGGATATTAATTTGGAGGGTTTGTAGTTTATTTGCATAACGTAACACGCGCAGCCTTGATGCGGATTTTTGTTCACAACGGAGGTCAGGAGAATTTATCAGAGAGACGCCTGTCTGACAAAGAAAGAAATTATATTTGACAACGAACGAATAAATGTAAAATAGATTGTCACTAATATGTTTAAGAATGTAAATATTCAAATTAGTGTTTTTATTGTAGAAATTTCTGCTATCCTCTGGATGCATGCAAATATTCCACATATCAGGAAGACTATTAGCGCTCGTTTCAACGAACAGCACCTTCGGTTATCATAAGCTTAACTAATTCACCAGTCATAAATCATCGAGCATTTACCAAGCGAACCTCAAATGTTTTGCCGCCATGATTAATCTATTCAGTTGGATACTTACTTAGTGATAAAAATGAAAGAGTTTACCGTCTCGAGATATCGTTTTGCGACAGTTTTACAATTTTCCCGTTTACTCGAGTACATCGATGCAAATTTACAGAAAAAATATGAGAAATGAAAGTAATATTTAGATAGAAGGTTGTTCCGCGTGTTTTACGTGCATTCTATGCAGATTTTTTTCTGAATGCAAAATCCATAGTCCACTCGTTAGTAATAAACCTGTTGGTGACGTACCTGTTAAACATCTCTTGTCTTTGGATTCTCAGCTACGCAACGTTCGCAACGTTACACTACACATTTTCTTCAAAAGTGCGTGAAAATCAGACGAATGACGTACCGTTGGAGCTGTTGTGCATCACTAGAAGATACTTTAAATTGCTAAACAAATTCAGAATCGAACGGTATCCTCTCGAAGTGCCGAGTATTCATCAAGTGCACAATGCGCATGTAGAAGTACACGACAGGCAACGTTTTCACGTCATTTCTCTCGTTACTTCTCTATTTTCCTCTCGTCGGTTCAGCTCTGTTACTCGTTCCGTGCGACGCGTCTTATTTCTCGTCGTTAATTGTGTCGCGAACGACGGCTCGGACACGGATTTCGCAGGTTCGCGTGTTTGCCAGCAAATAGCCACGACCACATACCGATCTATCATCGTAGTTCATCTCGACAATGAAAATACAATCTCTTTTAAACTACGTAATGTACGTAAAAATACGTGGAATGATACAGTGCGGATAAAACAAATTTTCGCATTAATTTCATTACAAATATTCGCAGAAATATCTATTTCCCTCAATATTAATCTGTTCAATGTATTGTTACGAGTTTCATTCCTAAATACATACGTGAATTCATTGAATCGTAGATTCAATATTAATACCAATTAATAATCGTATATAATGGTAAATATTAATATCAATTATAATCGATTGTAGATTCGATATCAATAATAGCAAATATTTGCTAAAGTCATTATTCCTCTGGAAATCCTAACGCGCCACAACATTTTCAAACGACAGTGTGTATAGAATATGGAAAAATTTCCACGTTTCTGTCGAATAAAGTCTTTGGCTCGCGCAACTGAACGAAAACTGAATCAACTGATGCCTGCGTTTCGCCTACGTTTATCGAGACTAGTTATCAGAATTGAACATCGGGATTATTAAATCAGACGGAACGTGAAACCGTTTCTAACAGCAAGACGACTAACGGCACTTGTTTCGCTACACATTGTACGCAATTTCTCTTGCAGACCGTCTCTTTCCCTCCCGTGCCGTGTCACGCGTTTCTCACTCTCGATCGTGGAACGCGAAGAGGAACGCTCGAGGTCTTTCACTCCCTCCGAAGCTTGTCGCGTCTAATTATTACAAAGGAAATATTGTTCCACGCTCGTTGGAATTTACTGTTCCGCGAATGCGCGCCGCTTACGCGATGCTTTGTGCATCGTGGGTCACACGTGAACTGTTAGCTAGAGGAGCGAGCTTCTGGTTAGACTAATTCTATCATCTGGACTAATTCCATCTCGTTTTGTTTTCACCCGAGAGAGAAACTTTTACGGGGCTACAGTGTGAATAAATTTCGACTTTCATCGTGTCTTTGTTGCGAGAAGAAAATTTAACAGCAGGAGGAAGGAATTGATGTTTGTGTCAAATTATGTCACAAGGCAGATATCATCGAGATGTTAATTACGTATCTGTACTCGCGCATTAATCTTTTTTAATTTTCTTTTTGTTTTTCTTTTTTTTTATCAATGGTAACTTTGATCTGAATATATGCGAAATACGTGTAACCATATCAATACTCCATATTGTCTGAACAAGATTATTTATCTGAACAATTTATTTCTTTTACTTTGCTCGCCTCAAATTAATTGACTTTCTGCGTTCGATATATTTCGAAATGGAAACTTCCCACCTTTCTCGCGCAACGATAAAATCGAAGACAAAGCTGAATTGTACATACGAT
Organism: Tetragonisca angustula; assembly: GCA_036937485.2. Lineage (NCBI taxonomy): Eukaryota > Metazoa > Arthropoda > Insecta > Hymenoptera > Apidae > Tetragonisca > Tetragonisca angustula. The sequence goes on along the minus strand of JAWNGG020000053.1, from coordinate 959,996 downwards.
CAATAATGCTATTTTACAAGATTATTACCAGCAATTTATTTTTCTACGACGTTAGCAAAATATCGTTAGCGAATTCTTTCTGCCTTTATGCGTACTTTCTTTTGGTACATTCAATGTCTCGAAGATAATGATACGATGCATGCCAGAAATCCCGAATTAAACAGGTTTTTTCTTTAATTCGGAACGAAGTAGCGGTCAATTTTCGACTGATTTAACATTCCGGCGTCGTCATGATTTCCGGTTCCTTCGACCCAAAAGTGAAGTCGACGATACACATCGTGCATAATGACGTTTATATCGTGCACGCGAATGATCGTGGCTCGTGCCTGTCCGTGAAAAGAATTTCGATGACCCAGATCAAAACTGCTCGAAACGTCGCTTTCATTTCGTGATCAATTCGCGGGTTTTTAATCGTCGTAATTTCCGTGAAATTCTACTTCCAGCGGCGTACGATTTGATTGCGACTGACGACGAATTAGCCTTCAGAGCTGAAACTGAACCGAACTGAACGTTGAAACGCTTCGGTTACGCTCGTTTGCCCGCCGGTTTCGTGCATAATAATGAAGCTGCAACGTATTAGGTAACAACGTAATCCACCAAAGAAAATTGTACGAGCACCGGTTCGAAGTTGCCGATCTGTCGAAACGAGGTTTGTGCGGATGTTACACGCTGATTTCGCAAACTTGTTGATAATGTAGAATGTTGTTTGCGAGTAAAAGTTGCCTCGGGTTAGGAAGAGAAATGCGATGTCGGAGAAATCTAATCGTCAGGTTTCGATTTTTCGACAGAGCTGTTGCGTGTAATTACCGCGCGATAAGTTCTTAGTAGCGAGTTGAATCGGGGTTATACTACTCCTTCTCCCGTCTTAAATAAATTGGAAACAAACTCGTCTTGTCTTATTTCTATAAATTAGTTTCTTTTGCATAGCGGGTGAACAAGTGGCTTGCGAAATTTATTACATCGCTTTCGCGTAAACAATTTATTATTTGAATCGAAAACCGGGATTTAAAATCAGGAGTGTCTATTTTCTCCTGCGAGAGACAAGAAATCACTAATTGTTAGCGGAAATTAATTCTGGCTCGTCGCGATATTCCTCCATAGATCAGTTTCTTAAATTAAAAGACAATATGTATCAAAGTCTCAAATTTACGCCGAAACGTGGAACAAACTTGAACAAACAAAAGATCGAGATAGGCGCAATGTGTGAAGAAAAAAAAAAAAAAAATCGAAAACCACAGCTGGAAATCGCGAAACTGCCAGCCAAACTTACAACGAATTGATAAATTAAACCGGCGTGCCCGATCCCTTTTACTTTTACGAGAAAATCGGCGCGGCGTGGTTACATAAAGGCGATCTCGCAATTTACTGGTAATTAATTCATTCCAGCTAGGGCCACGAGGGATCGATCTGGAAACTTTAATTACGAGTTTATCTGGGTTTATCGTCTCGATTACATTGTCCCAATCGCACGGCCACGATCTTGCATCGCTTTGCGCCGCTCCGTCGTTGCCCGATCGTTTGCACGATCTTTGCCAACCGCCTATCTCTTTCACACCGTGTCTGCTTTCTGTAAATACGTTCATCGGCGAAGCGTACACGCGGATCAAACTTTTCATCCGCGTCTCGAACGTCGCTGCACGCTGTTTGTTTTACCGCGGAAACGACGTCGAAACGAGCGCCATCGCCGTTTATTCTCCTCGCTATTTCGCTCCCGCCTTCTTTTCGTTTCGCTACTAATTTGTTTGTGTGTGATACGAGAGAACATTTAAATTTGTCTGTACACGCACAGTGGCTGAAATAGAAAATACACAAAAGGATTTTAAATTCTTATAACTTTGCGAAAAAAATATCGTACGATAAATTTTAGGGAGCCGTTCGAAAAGGACGACTTTGGTGTTCGAGAGTAAAAAATTTTTTAAATGGCCACAAGAGTGCATTTTGCATGATTTTCGAAGTATTTATTTCGTTTCAAAATGATGTGAAAATATATTTGGAAGGAATATTATGAATAATATTAAGAACTTTACATTTTAAAATTAATCCAGTTGAATTGTTCTATGATTTTTCTTACGAAATTATGACAGTTTAAAGTGTCGATAATTGTTCAATCTGACTCAGTAATTTTCACATTCGGTGCATGGAAAATAGATTCTGGAAGTTTCTGAAAATTTGAAACAAAATTTATACTACGAGTTACAAAGTTCGTATTGCCACCGGCAACTGCGTAGAATCCAGCATTAAAAACAGTCATACGATGTTTCTGCTAAACTAAAAATAGCAAAATGACCAGTGTAAAAACATCGCGATGTTACATTCCCATGAAATCTATCATGAAAATCTATTACGCGAATCAATCAGTTTTTAATTCTTTCGTGCAAATATTCGTTCGCAGAAATGTATTTTCAAAAATCCCCACCGAGCACAAGATCCATTAAATCTTGAAAAATTAATGGAATTAATATTAATTGATAAATATAAAAGAAACTTCACGTGTAAATGATCATTACAGTTTACAAACACAATCCGCTCACAAATGTGTCTCTGTCAAGTATTTTGAAGTTATTTTTTTTTTTTTTTTGTTAGCTAGTTGTTAGTTGTTGTTTTTTTAAAAATAACTTTCAACGAGAGAAATTGGTTAGATCTCGAGAAAATTGGTACGAATGAAGTTAATGAAATTAATATTAATTAATGAACGGAGGGAACCGCGGTTTGCGCAGAATCGAGGAATTACCGAGTGAATGAGCGCGCAGCTAGTGGAATAAGCACCGTCACTGCGCAGCCGTGAGTGTGGAAGTGGGAGATCCCTGAAATATGAAATAATTAAATTCTCAGTCATCGGCCGTCCTTCCTCGGTGACGTAGCGTCGCGGCGTTCGTTTCGTGTTCGATCACGTTCACGTGACATTGCAAGGTCTAATCACAATCGGAGAAATATCAGTGTTATCTTCGACTCGACGACTACACGCGTCGATAGTTGAAATTTTCTTTCGACAACCTTCAGAAGTGTATCTGGGAATTCGTGGAAATTTTCAGCTCGCGTTTCTCTCGCCGTAATCTTTGTTTTGGTGCGAGTGTGAAGCCGATTGTTGATATTGGAGTATAGTGCCTCGACAAGATGTCTCGTCCAATGTGCCATCTTTAGAAACGTGAGTATATATATATACTTGCTGTGGATTTAATCGTGACTGTTTTCATTTCAATGCGTGTTTTCGATGTCTTCGATATCATTGCGAAACGAAGAAACGTAAATGATGGCTCGACGAGTAAATAAATTGAATAACTTGCTTATCACTGGAACACGATATCGTATTTCGCAATTCAAGGGACAATCGTCTCGAAAACAAATAAATTACCCAGTCACCTTCGTTTCTCAGAAAAACTATCGACGTGTTACACTTAATTTAGCAACAAGCATTCCGTTGTTTTAACACGTACGTACTACGTTCTAAAATAATTCATCAATTGGCCACCACTGAAATTACCCTTAGGCCCTCAGATACTCGACCAAGAGTTTCTCATTATCGCCGAGAATTTCTGACGAATGGAAATTCAACTTCGCCGAAATCGTTTCGATTCCAACTCCTCCTCCGTCTGACAATCGATTTACATCGGTTCTTATCTAATCTTTCGCCTCGGCTAGGTCAAATAGAAACTCGCAGATAAAGACGTCGATTGGCGAGATTACAGATCGGCCGATCGACTGGATTCTCGAAATCGCCTCGATTCAGTCGCTCCTGATCGCCATTAATCGTTCTCCGGCCAGCGTTCGCATAAAATTAACGCCTGTTGCTCGTGCAACGTTCTCCAATGCGATAGGGGTTGCGGAGCGGAGGTGAGCGGAGGGAAAATCGTGGCCGAGCGTGTTTCTTTCCTTTTTTTCTTCGCTCGACTGGATAGGAGCCACGACTCGACGTTTATTTGCACGCAACGCGAGATACTCGACCGGGGTTTAACCGGCGGCTCTTGCAATTTTCGTTCGGCAAATCCCTCCTCGTTTCTGCACGTTGCGATTCGAATTCGTGGATCATTGGGCGGTCTTTTTCCACCCACGATTAACCGCGGTCCACGCGCCGCGTGTGGTACACTCGTGACCGGCTATTTCGTAAATTGGATTAACGGTCGTGCAGGCCGGATAATCGACCCGGCTCGTAATTCGTACGTTCGTTCCTCTTGGCCCTTTGTTGCTGCGCACCCTCCATTATTCTTCGTCTCAGATGCTCGAACACACACACACACACATATACATATGTTCATTCGCATCTCGTTTACATTTTTTCACTTCCTCTTGCTCGTAATTTTTCTTTTAAACTTTGCATTGACATACTAAGCACTTGTTGATTGGTATTCTCCGGTCCACTCTGAACGTTCTTGCGAACGGTGATTTGTTTCGTTGTCTCAAATACTGTGACAATTGCTCTTGTTTGTTGGGTTGTTTGTTTTATTAGTGCGCGAGTGTCCGCAATCTGGCTGGCGGTTAGTACTTGGTTATTTTAATACCGACTTCCTCGCGAAGAGGAAACGTAGAGACGTCTTGATTTGTTCGATGGGAAATTCCGGAGGTTCTGATTTCAAAATTTCAGAGGGCAGCCTTTCCATCCGCGAGTTTCGATTGATTGAGTTTATATCTGAACACTCAAGAACATTTCTAGCTGTAGAATTGATAGTCCTCGACTTAATTTATCAACGAATTCGATCAGTCGGGTATAATTTACTCGGCAAGAGTGTTGTTTTTTTGAATATACTTTCACGCTTGGGAGTGTTCTGGTTGCATAAGAAGTGAGTGAATGGATCAGAGCGTTATTGCAACGCATCGAAAGAGAGAATGCCACATTTTTGCGACGAAAAGAAACACGAGACCACACAATATTGCATTTACCGATCATCGGGGCGGACAATCGTCTGCCAAAACTTTTGCAATTCGATTTCATCGTTATGACTCTCTGTCACTGGATTAGATTACACCGAATTTCGCGTTGTTAATTCCAGTGATAATGAAATTCGCAACGGCTTCGATAGTTGTTGCGCGCTATCTTTCAGTAAATAAATTTCTTCACCTATAAAGGAAACCATTGAATCCTAATTATTCTTTGACGAGAGAAAAATACAATGAAACGGGGAACGTTGTAAAGTTCGAAAGACTGTGCTCGCAGGTGTAAGGTGTTTTTAGTGCGCGCTCGCAAAAACCGCGGAGCCAATTAAAAGCAGAAAATCCGGGATTTCGCTTCAATTTCATCGAGGATAACGCGCGACCTAGAAACACTCGGTCAAACGAGCAAAAAACGAGGAAAATTGAATTACCCTGCACCCGTAAAATCTCGATTTCTTCTTCCGTGCGATTCGTCTGTAGCCTTGACGAGTTTCTCGCGCGCGGAGACGCGCGTTCGTCGCGATTTCTACGTAGCAAAGGCAGCGGGGACGAAAGTCACGCGTGAAAAGCTTCGTAGAAACGTGTTTGCTTAAAATTCGATCCGACCGGCCTTTCGAATCTTACATTCTGGCCCTCGCGTCGCTGACGCAGCTGAACCGTGCGATTTCGAAAGGTTGATCAGAGATTTAGCTGATCGTTCGAAACGAGATCCGAGTTTTTCCCATTCGAACCTACACGGTTTACACAGTTCACAGTCGTTCGGTAATTTGCTCGAAAGATTGGCTCCAATTCAGTTATCGTTGATTCACTAACGAAATTCCGAGTTATCTAATTTCTGTCACGAAATCATCGACCATCTCTCCTTCATTTACAGTTCATTTACGGTTCATTTACAATTCTTCCCAGTTCATTGGCAAGCAAAATTTTAATCGACAGAAATGAGTGGACAATATTGTAAAATAAAACTTAATCGCAACGAGTGATTGCTCCAAGGATTTTTCTGATTTCATTCCATCACTGTTTCGCCTTTCGTTAAATTTAATACAATTTTTTAGAAAATTTAAAGGAAATATAATTTTCTAAATCGTGCGTGCTTTTCTGCATTTATAATTCTATCTTCGTACCTTGATAAATTTCTCTCGTTGTTCTATTCGTTCTTGATCCTCAACTTGGTTCGACTAACGGAAAGAATTTATCGGTCGTTGCTCGGCTCAAAGGGGAGCACGGAGCGAGACGTCTTTGTCCGGCTTGAAGTTCCGCCAGCCGGCTAGAAAACATTATTTTTCCACGATGGCAGAGCGGTGGAAACGACGGGCGCGCAATATATCAAAGTCGTTAGAAATTTTCGATGCGAGTTACGAGAGGCGGTCGGCTGTCCACGCGGGCCATTAATCGGGGACTCCGCGAAGTAATTAAAGTCGCAGTCACTCGCCCGTGCGGTATATTTAATCGCGGAACACGCGCTCGCGTCGAGTTCTACGGTGCGCACCGTGTGTGGAAATATGCTCGTCGTGTGCCAGTGCGAGTGAAAAATCTCTGCTCTGACCGTTCATCTGCGTGCAAAATTTGCGTACATACGTAAATACGCTATCAACTCGTAAATCTATGGATGAATTAATAATTTCTTATCGGATCGCCGGACTGTGGATATTTAAATAAAAGAGGAGCGTTAATATTTAAATAAAAGAAAGAGCAGTAATATATCGTATTATTTAAACACTTACATACACCCCTGTTCAAAAATCTTGGGGCTGTATTTGCTTTGAAATTAAAATGATGCTTTATGTAATAAATAATCTGTAAAATGACGATGTATTATCGATTGTAAATAACAAGAAATAATCTAGTAAATTTATTTTAGAGTCATGGAAAGTTTCTGAATGTTCAAATATTAAGTGCTTGTACTAGTATGAAAAGTCTATCTGCCAATTCCCTTAATAGTTCAAAAATTAAAAAATCCAGTGATAACATTCTTTCATACCATCGCGAATAAATAAATCATATTTCTCGCGATGCGAATAAATTCTAATAATTTTTGTAGAAAATGAAAAGTATCTGTTTAGTGTCAAGTATCCGGATATTTTTGACGTACGTGGTGTACGTGCGATGTTAACGCATGTAATACACGAAATCCAGCTACCGGTCGCCACGTCTGGTGGTTTCGTTTCTAGCCACGCAGGTTCTCGTCGCGAATTGCGCAACCGATATTTTCCTTTCCGGGTGTATCTCGCCTCGAATAAAAATTCCGTCGTTTCGAGTTACGGCACGTCGAATGGGGAAATGGTGTTAATATTGACAACGAGTTTCGAACGAGATACCGAGTTCAACGTCGGAACGTTACGTGACTCTAATAAAGGGATTCTATCACGTATCCATCCTCGTTTCACTTCCGCTCCGAGAGACACGTCGCCAGGATTACGCGTTTACTCTGAATTCTTTCTCTTTGAGCTAGCTGTAATTTCTTTCTGTTCATTTTTCCACGCGGTCCGTTTTTCTCCGTTGTCCGAAAAACATGAAACCAGAGGTGGTAACGCGTGAAATTAAATGGAACGTGTAAAATTATATTCATCCTTCTATTGTTTACACATTAGAGAGATTTGGGAAAGCGTCGTGTATATATTATAAATTTGACATCTTAGATACCATTATAATGTGCAATTTTTATGCATTTACTCTGTTGGAGAAGAATTGTAAGAAAGTGTAAGAGTTTATTTAAATTTCATTTTGCTTATATGGGAATAAATTTTCATAAAAAGTCCGTATTCTGTTCGTCGTAATTATTAAGATTTGATGCATCGAGGTCAAATGACTAATTCATACCCTTTTTAGATTAATTTACTTTAATTACGACGGGAAAGAAGTTATTCTTTAAATTGTACATTCTGAGTGCGATTTTATTGTATTCTTATGTGGCACAATCGTGTTGGAATGTTTTTCCAAGGTTCGGGGAATTTTGTAGATGGAGTCTTTTTTTTAAATCGTAGCGTTAGGGGCGGGTAAAATTTGGGAATCTTTGTTATTCCAGAGCAAAATACACGAACGTTCTACACAGTTTCATGGTAACGTATCTTTTCATCTAGTCTAGTCGATCGTGCCGTTTACGTAACAACCGGTTACGATTTCTTTTCCGGATAGCCAGCTGACCGAATCGTAGACGTCACTAATCCCAGGGAAAATGTTGTAACGGTAGCTTTGTCAGTCTTTCAGTTCTCTACAATTCGAGGGAATAAACGTAACAATATTTAGAAAAATTAGTATTATGTTAGGATTGCTTCGGTTCGTTTAACACCTTCACTGCTATCGAATTTTGTCGCTCTGTCTTTTCAAATACCAGATCAGGCCAGGAAATATCGAAACAACGATGGTTTCAACACGTACTATCCTTTACAACTTCAAAATGAAAATAAAATAATATACGAAAATAATAATAAAAATACAGTGACGAACAGCGTCAATGTCAAGCGCTGTTTAAATAATTGCAGTTTATGCGTTGTAAAATAAATAAAATATGTTTCCTGTAACACGTTGAATGTCGAAGAAGTTTGAATATTTGAAAAAGATCAAGTTGGACTTTATTTTTAAAGAGAGATGTTCTACGCTTTGACGTGCAAGTAGAGAAGTGGAGAAGTATGTCGCCAGTAAAAGACTGTCGCTTTGCGTCTTTCCAATGCTGGAAAGACGATGAAAATTTTGCAGGAAATATTACACGCAGTTGTCCGGTAATGTGAGGTTGTCAAGTTAGACGAGTCACTCGATGTTCTCGCGTAACGCGAGTGACAGTAGCAGAATATCTTTTCATTTGAAACGCGACTCTAAGCCGTGTATCGTTGTATAATCTTGTTTGTTGCTTTTCAGCCTGTGCAAATCGAATAACAGTACCAGCTGCACACAAAACTATACGAAACCACGAATCATTCGTTACGTAAGTTCGCGACATTGATTTTCAATTTGTCATTGTCCTCTTCACCGAACGGCAAAGGCGTATAATTTGCACGCATCCTCTTTGCGAAAATCATAGAAATACGTATGCTAGAAATATTGTATTTTTTCTTTTTTCTTTTTTTTCTTTTTTTGAGATTCGTTCGGCGTCGAATCGATAAATCACGATCTACGGTCCATCGAATCCGCGACGAGTTTCGAAAAGAATCGGTGGCTAAGATCGACGTGGCAGGATCTCGGTCCGGCTCTTCGTAGCCGGTTGTCCTTGCGTCGTAATGAAGGATGCAAGAGACTCCACCTACGTCTGTTTTCTTGCCTTTGAAATGTCACGGGGAAAGGCCGCGTTACTCGCCAAGAGCGTCGAGCTGAATATGTCGACCCGCACCTGTGCGATTTAACGTGTTCTTCCCTCCCTTTCTTCGTTGTCTCGTTTCTCGTCGCCTTTAAACCGCTCCTCGAACCGCCTCGAATCTCTTCGCAATTAACTCGGACGAAGGGCAATTTGCTAATGGGCCTGAGAGCCTGTTACACGGTAAATTGTACGGCGCCGCTGATTATAACAAATTGTATCGCCGTTAATGTTACACGGGTATCACGAGCATCGAGATTTACGATATGTAAATGAAAAGCGAGCGGCGTACTTCTGCGCTGATGCGTGTAAACGAGTAATTTTAAAAAGCGAGAGTTTTCGTATCGTTTGGTATTGGAGAATTTTATGTCAGATTTTCGTATTTTCTTTCGTCAGAAATTCTGTTGTTTTGAAAAATCTTGGAATCTCTCGGTGGTCCATCGATTTGTGACATTTCTGCGAAATTTCGATACTCCCTGGCAAATAGAAATTGCAAAAGTGCAATCATTTTTAAACACGGGAAATTGATTGCACATTTGCACGCTTTATTCTTGTGAGCATTCTTTAAGCATTGTGCAAAGTGAAAAGCCGATCACCGAACCAATTCTGCTCACGATGTTTCTCGAGCGAATTTTACATTTATTTTCGCTGTCAAAGCGGAATCGGTGCGTCTCGATCTTTCCTTTCGTACAACGCCCTCCGCACTGTGTTACCTTCGAATACCTGTCACACACGTTGAATGCAAAATTAGCTACGCTCGTACGACGTTCGAGTATACTTTCGAATCTCGAACGCGATACAGCCGTCAATTTCGCGTAATGACCTCGTGCGTTTCCTTTGCTCGTCGACGTTTCGTTCGAGTGATATCAGTCATCGCGCGACTTTCATTCTTCGATCTTTTAAAACTCGTAGACTCGGTGAATAGGGGGCTAAACGAAGGAATAAGTAAATTAAAGATTAACTACTGGTATTTACTGTAGACCATTGAAATTGTATCCTTTCACTTAGTGAAGATTCTCCGAAATGGAAGCAAGTAGAGGGAAAGGGAAAGTTGAAGCCTGTAATTCGTGTATTTTGAAATAATCGAAATCTTTTGTCTTGTTTCGAAGAAGTATAAACATGATTGGGTGTTAGAATGTGACCACTGCTTTGTAATATAAGAATAACGTTGCAAGTAATTGTGAAATTTATCGTAATCGTTCCGACCCCTTCGTACTCGTAATAAAGTTCTATCAGAGCGGTGTCGAAAGATTAGGTTGGTTAGGTTAAAATGGAAAATGTCGTTCCTGGTTTGGAAAGGTTTGCAAGCTGGTCAAGGTATTTATTTTTATCTTCGATCCAGCGGTAGCAACAGGAGCATGAATGGAAGGAAACGATAGGCAAATTGCCAAAGTGCTTGCTAATTATAGTTGACGGGGGTGGAGAAGCTGGAAGGGTTCGATCGTGGAACGCCTGCCGTCGTTCCGCCGTTCCGCTCGATTAATTGAAATTTATCACGAACGTCTTAATTTGCCTCATATTTTCGTGTAATTATCAGTCACGTGTGAAGCGTGCAACATTTTCGACTTTCAGATATAAATTTCGCAAGCTGTCACCGTTAAATTTCACATGGGACGCCGCGGTGGGCTTGAGTTTCGGAAAGCAATGACGGTAAATGTGCCATGTAACAGACGATATATCTGTTTTAATTGAGGGTTAATAAGGAAGTATTAAATTTCTCCCTTTCTCCAATTGTACCTTTTACAACTTTGGGAATAACCGGCGTTTTCATTTACTGATTGATCTTTGTACAATGAAATTATAATCGATGTAATTGCAAGATTGTTCAAATCTCTTTATTAGCCTGTAAAATACACGCATAATAAAATATACGCATGTTATCTGACAATGTATCTTGTCAAAATTACGTTATACATTACAATAAATCGACAACAATTCGGAAATTGTTACATATCATGTATAACGTATAAAATGCGCAGAATTTCATTCGATGAATGAATGTTTCTCTTTCTTCATTTTTCCTTTCTACGTTTCAGAACAGTCAAACAACAACAAATTGACCTCAAAGACGCCCCGAATAAATTCACGCGCTCATTTCACTACAAGCATCCATGTGTATCGCGGTAGATAGATCTTGCACAAAAACCTCGAGCTTAATATTATTATCTCGACTGCTCGATTCAAACTGAGATTTGATCGACGTGTGTATGGACTGTGCCCGATGCGGCGCACGGTGACGCGCGATCTTGGTGATCCGTGACGCGTTCTCAAGGTCCGGGTCATCGTGAAAAAAATCACGAGGGACACACAGTGTTCGCCATATGGCGAACACGTGTTTACGCGCGTCGCGTTTCCGTGCATTACCCTAGACCGAAATACGAGTATAAGAGAGGATAGAACGTTCTACGTTGGCCCCAATGTATTTCTGGCGTTAGCACGCGTGTTCTACCCTGAATCTTGTCGGTGGCAACACACGGGGGTCGTAAAGATCGCTGATATTCCTCTTAGAATATCCGGCGTCGGCCACCAGCGCGGCCACCATCGTTCGAGGGGCCCGGATTCCGCGTGATCGCAACTCCGGATAAATGGATCTCTGTCTTCTATAATTATCATTGGCTTTTCGGGAGATTCGTTAGATATTTCGGGGAATTTCGACACGGCTAAGTAATTCGAGAAGGTGCCACCGATGAGATTATTTTCTCACCAATCCAATTTTAGATCAGTTTCGTTGATCGATGAACGTTTTTACTTGACGCACGAGTTGAACTCTCACGAAAACTCGACTGATCGATTCCATTCTTCTCGAAAATTTTAATCCTTTACTCCCCAAATTGGAATTATCGTGCGACTGTTTAGAAAAAAAAAAAGATCGACTTGCTTCTGTCGATACATTTGTTTCATAAACATACAGTCGTGAATTCGAAAGTAGAGGTTGAAATGTATTTTTAATTTCGTTAGGCATTTGTATTTCTTCTAATCGACGTAACATGGTAGAATACGTGAAAAATCAAAAGTATAATGCTTTGTATATCATTTGGTATCTGAAATTACAGTCACACTTGCACCACGTTCTTAATTAATCGTATTTTCTCACAATTAAATTTGACTCTAAAAAGTATGAATTTCGACAAAATATGTGATTACCGTAAAAAAGAAAAAAACGCGTAAAATTGTGGAAATTGAAACAAAATCAGCCATGTTGAAAAAGCGTATATAAAGGTTACGCTAAATGTAAGCAGCAGCGTGGAATTGAAACCGATTGACTGAAGTGTTTAGAAAGTGGCGAATATAATATATCGAGTGGTTGTAAAATTGTAAATGGACATTTTATCAGTCAATTAACAAGCAATATTGTGAATGACTGGCGGATTTGCTTCCAATGAATTGCACGATACGATGTTACGACAAACGGTCGGCATATTCAACGAGTTTCAATTTTCCAAGCTATCGTTTCGCAGCGATTTATGCTGCAGGATGTTCCCAGAGCACTTTCTGAATATCGTAACGCGCGAGTTTTTGCAAACGGATCCTGCACAATATTCGCACATCCGTAATTTATCAGTTTGGCATTCTTATTTCGTATTAGTTCTGACATTTTTGCACAATTCAATTTCAAGTTAAATTAACCAAGTGATTAGACTTCAGTGGCAATTGGCTGTCTTTGTCTGGATATCACTAAAAACATAGTTCCACGATAACGCAGTTCCAGTTTGAGAAGTAATAGGTACCATCCGTTCGTAGCGTATCGAACGATTCAATGCAGTTTGAAGAAGCGCTGTCACGTTCACCAAACGATAGTAGTCGCTCTCGTGCGTAGATTTCGCCAACAATCCACTCCATTACGAACTGTCAATCAACGAATCAACGAAGATCAATCGCGCCATTGTGCCGAGAGATAAACGAGTCGCGAAAAGAAAAAGGAAGAAAAAAAGTGCCGAATTACGATGTTGAAAGTGTCGATCAATCGCGGCAACGATACGCTTCGACGAGTGAGATAACACTGGTGTCTGGATCGTAACAAAGAGCACGGACGAATTTTTCCTTAATTATATACGATCGCGCGGAGAGTCAGGCTGGCGTACAATAGCTGGCTGAAATTCACCAACGTCGGCACAATTGAGCAATTACGCGAACAATGTGACGACGCGTTTAATTGATAGTAATTTCACTCGTATCGAAGCTGATGAAACGGCGAGGAACTCGGCAAATATCTTTACAAGCGTGGAAAGAAAATTGCATTTTCTAGCCAATTCGAAAGTTCGTTGCTGCGAGTTTCTCCTAATTGAGTCGTTCGATTTACAAAAGGAATATGCCGCAACAATCGGCGGAGTTTCTCGTGGAAAAACGGTCAAATCGGACGAAAGTGCTCGACTTCTCCGTTTCGTCCAGGTATCTTTCCGTTATTGCACGCGTGTGCGTATATGCGCGCGAAATTATAAAATTTTCGAAAGAATCACGATCTATCTTCCGGGGTTAACGTAAAAATTTACGTAAAGACAAGAGTTCTACTGTGCCATATGTATATATTTTTTTTTTTTTTTTACCAAATCGTTTCTGTTTTATCCCACTTCCAAAGAAACGATTCGCGTGAAACCTTCGAAAGAAGAAGAAAAAAATTGGCTGTGCGATAATTGCGATAACGATCGTAAAAATACGCGGAGAAAACAGGGACGAGCAGAGATCGAGAAGTGGTGCGCGCGGTGTCTTGACACCGATACAAACGATTCGATGAAAATTTCTACCTCGATCGCGCGGCCGTTTGTCGACGTTTCGTTTGGATCCTCACGCATCCGCAGCAGCTATTTCTTCTCGACCCACTTCCGTGGCGACAATTCGCGCGCGCGCGTGTTTTCTCTCTTCTTCGATGGACTGTGCGGCAAGTGCAAGTGACACACTTCGATCGCCGTCGTCTTCGACTCGCGCCTGTCGCTTTCGAACGCTTCCGAAAGGAATCGCGAGAAAAGAATTTGATTAATGGCTTCTCTTCTCAAGCGGCAGGTGGATTGTGGTTATCTCTGCGAACGGTTGCTGCATCATTTCGCACTCGAGATTGTTTTTCAATTCGACGTTGCGTTCGAGATTTTTCAATTCGTCGCCGAGTTGGGAAGAAAATTGAGCACGAGACGTATTATATTTAGCGAATTCCTGTGAATTCGAATTTCTTTGAATTTTAGGTTTCTAGATTAATTTCTGAGGGAAGACGTAGAATTTGTAAGCGTAGAAAACTATATAGAATATAGTTCATTATCGTTGAATATTGTAAGAATTAAATTGATGACCGTAGCTGCTAAAAATCGACATTTCACTACAAATAATCGGCAAGAGCTGATTGAAGTTTCATTTGGATGAACGAACGTCTAAAAACTAAATACCATCGGGTATTTATCGGATAAATCCTCCTAAACAACGACATCGATATCATTGGAATGGAAACACACCGTGTTGACAAAAAAAAAAAAAAAAAAAAAAGAAAAAAGAATTGGCCAACATTGTCCGAACAAAACATTCAGTTTCACAGATGTGCAGGATTCTAGTCTTTCCAGTTGATCGATCAAAGAACCGACTGTGCTCGACGAATCGTTGCCTTTTATCCGTACGCCTTGCACTTTCTTCGGTAGCTGATTATCGTGGGAAGATGGGAAGGTTCTCACCGGTGGCGTTGGAGCGTCCGTAACGGGGAAAGCTAGCCGACGATTTCGATGATCTCTCGTTACCTGGTGGCATTGATCCCCGACACACGCCCCCCGAGAGACGCTCGCAAAATATACACGACCCGGCATGCGAAACACGCGGAAACGCGCGCACGCGTTACGTAAGATTTATCTGGCGTTGGTTCAACGAGTCGTAGGCCCGGCTCCTTATTTTCTTCTTCTTTTTTCTTCTTCCTTCCTTTTTGTTTTTGGAGAACGTTTAGAGACGCCACTCCATCCGGCTAATTACTATCGGCGAATTAATCGCGATTTAATCTCCATGGACAGGCGGTATTCCGATCTGTTCGCGATTTCTCTCACCTTTCAACCGCTCAGCGAGAAGATAATGCGATTTTCACGGTGTTTAGAATGATCTAGGTACTTGGAAGTGATTTAACGGACGATTTAGCTTCTCGGATGGGGAATGAAGAGATTCCAGCTGCTGGGTAGAAATTATCGGAGTTTTTCCTCCCGTGGAAAATTGCGATTCGAACATTCTCGAGCCGTGGAAAACTCGTGTCCCCGTTGATGTTCGATACGCGTAGAATTACAATTTAATTGAAATTTAATTAGAATTCCATTCCGCGATCAGCAGATTTTCCAGCCGGTTATTATACGGTTGATGAATTTGTTTACGTTGGAAGAGGACAGCTAGGAATGCGCGGATTGCACTTTCTTTGATAGTTAGCCGGAGGAAAGGTATACGCAAGTAGGTTTTTGCTTGATGATATACCGACTGGAAACGTACGAAGAAAGTTAAGGATCCTGATAATTTCAGATGATTGCCGTCGTTGATCAACGGAGAGATGAATAATGGTGTCACTGATGACAGAGGAAATGAATAATGCACCGCACGTGATAGAATTTACTTACTTTGTAAAACCAGGGACATTTCACTGCTGTAGGATTGTCTTTCGTTCAAACAGTCGTGCATAAACAGTTCCTCCTACTTTACGGCGACAATCGTCGACAGCCAACGTTCTCGAGATCAAAAAGTTAGTTTTCTTGCGTCGACCAACTTTACATTCGATACTTTATTGCTCGAGATGAAATCAGTTATATTCGTCAGAGATATTCGATAAAATTAATTGATAATTTGCGCGCGATAGCTTTACGCCGTTAAGGAGAAATTTTTTCTAGACTTTCACCTAAACTTCCTAAATAAAAACGAAACGGTCGTCGATAATTTAAATTTAATTATTTCGTTCCTTCGAGTTTCTTATATATAAAGCCCGATAAATTTTTTACTCTCAAGTTATACATTCGGGGGAAAATTCCAGTCAAATAACATCATTTCCTTGCGTATAGTTTGGAAAGAGCTTATGCTTGAGGGGATAAAATGAAATGCGTGTCTGATAGCCTGCAGCGTTTCGTAGTCGTAGCGAAGTCGATGGTTCGATCGCAAGAAACGGCCGCGACTGTCTCGGCGCTAAAAAAGACGTGCAAAACGGTCGTCTGACACTATCGCCAACCGTAAATCACTTAGTAACCAGAAACCCTTTAAACACGTGCGTCACGTACACGCGTAGCGACAACGTCAAGCAATTAGTTGCTGTCTTCCGCGGTGCTAGAACCCAGCAGTTTCACTCTTTACACCTTCTCCCTCCGGCGTTTCTCTCTCGATTCTCCCTGTTCCCTTTATCTGCCGGTGTCCCTATTAATTTCCCGATATTTTCTAGCAGCTGCGTGTCGTTCCCGATCGCGCGCTCGCTTTTTCTGCCAACCAGCAAAAGTTTCACCTCGTTTTCACCGCTGGTAGAAGAATCACCGCTTCGGGCGCGTTCACCTAATTAGATGTACAATGCGGCGTTTCCTCGAAGCAGGATAATACCGCACGCTCGTAATACGTCGGAAGTAATTAGACGAGGATAATACGTAACGATTCTCGCTGGCGGTTTGTCCGTTCACGGTGCGAAATGACGCGTGAAAAAGACGCGACTCTCTTTCACTCGCGTATTTATATGTATATATATATATATTATTTATATGTATATGTATATTATATTATTTATATATATACTTATAGTCATATTATATATTAGTTATTATATTCTATTGTATGCAATTATATATTTTATCATAATTAATGTATTATTATGTATTTTTATATTAAAAATAGGAGATATATTATATAAATATTTAATTTTATATTTAATTATAAATATATGTATATAATAAATAATAATATTAATATTCAAATATTAATAATTGCAAACGATACAGAATGGGGTAGTTGGCTAGATAACGAGAAATATCGTTGACGAGTCGAGGAACTCGAAATCGGTTGTTGGATTCCTCGCAGATTCGCTTTGATTCAGATGCAATATCCGTTACCATTTCGATCGAACTGTGGAAAAATCGGAATATCACTAGACTTGCTGGAAGAAAATCCTGCTTTTGTCCAATTGTGGGGAATTCATCGCGATTTCGTGAAAAAGCAAGTTATTAAACAGTTGAATACATCGCTAGAAATTTCTCTTTAATTTATATTTGATTATAGCCCGCTAGTACTAGTGAAAATAGTAAATTATAGCAAAGCGAGCGTAAGCATAATATCGTCGGAATTTATCAACATTATTTCATTCATTACTTCTCATTCGAAATTTCACTTTCTAAGTGTGCTAATAGATCATTTACGGCACTAAACTCCCACGTACACTTCCTCGCTATCTCTGTCGGATAAAAATGTACAACAACCATCCGAACACTCTACTTACAATTTCTTTCAAGCATGAACTGCGGATATCTCCAAGATATCAAAACGATATTAAATCGCAAGATCTGAAGAAAATCACCGTTACTTGTCTCTTCCACGAGCTAACGTTGTAGAAAGAGAGTTGTCTCTTTGCTCTACGAACGAATTTCTTTTACAGTTTCTTGTAAAAGTAAGATTTCTCGTGTTTTACCTCTTTTTTTTTTTTTTAACTTCCTGACTGAAGCCTAACCTCTTCGTCAAAGTCATAATCGTAATTTGAAAGAAATCAGTCTGTAGATTTAATTAACCCGAATGTTAATGCAGAAGCCTTTGTCGGTCGTGTAGAATTTATAGAAGCCATAGAGAAAATAATGAAGAAGTGAAATTTCTCGAGACGCCAAGTCTTTACTTCTTCGATAAAAATTATACGTCCCATTAATTTAATTTAAAGTCAAATTTTTTCACTCTACGAACCTCGATACGTATATTTATACAAATTACGCAATTTATTACCGTTTTATTAAAAAGAGTAAAAAGATCTATATATATATAACGTGTTGAATGACGTCTAGTTATAAATACTTTAATCGTGACGTGTCTAGATAAAAAAACAAAAAGCATCTTCTGCGTAAGTGTGACGATCCACAAACGCGATAACCAATGAACAGGATCAAAAGGCCTTGATATATTCCCGCCGTAACTCCATTGTCGCCTGTGGATTCATCGAATTAATTACGCTTCCTGTTCCTCCACTTTCAACCGGTCCATTTACACGGTGGAATTCAGGGCTTCTCGCCCGTGTACACGCTGCGAGGTAATTTACTCGTGTCGCGCTATCGGCGGTCGATACACGTGCGGCTGCAAATGAGGCGAACGATGGCGCCCCGCCGCGCGAGAAAGCCCGACCGCGAGCCGCCGCTGACGAAAAGTTGGAAGATTTTAACGATCGCACGTGCACCACGAGCGCGATGCAACGGGTTTAACGAGCCGCGATGTGTGTTCCGTTAATCCGCTTCTTTCGACGCATAGTTCCGTCACGCTATTTTTTCTTTTTTCTTCTCCGCGCTGCAACGTTGCCTTTTTACCGGATGTCGAAGGTTCGAGGATTTTCGAACGGCATTCATCCAGCGAGACGAATTTTTGAGACGAAAGTTCGCGAAAGGATCCAACTTGAACTTGGTTTGTACAAAAAATTAGCAACTCGATTGTCGCGAGCTGGAATTTTTTAAAGAAACGCGCGATTAAATGTTTGACAAGGTTTGACGTTTACTTTACAGATAAGGCGCGTGTTCGAATATTTTTCTTCGAGTTTTATCAATTTTTGTTTGAGTTGCAATTCTTTTTCTTTTCTTTTGTTTGGCATATCACCGGTGATATACCAAAACCAAACACACACGCTTGTAGAACTGGTAATGGAAAATTCGCGTATACTTGATTCTATCGGTATGACATATTATCCATATTGATTACTCGATTCTTTTGCAATAAAATTTTATCTCCTCACCCGTAGATAGAAAAATTGCCGGGGAAACTTGGAGCTTGGTTAATTTTAGAAAAATATTGCTATCTATTTATCGTCGAGATTTCTTTCAGATACAGCAAACTACACACTTCCAGCTGTTCAATTACATCACGTCCGATGATATAATTCATTCTTTACACTTGCGCGAAGAAGTTAATCCATTTATGGCAAGTATTCTCGTTTATTCGAAAGATTTTAACAGCCAATTATTTTCAGCAATAAAATTGCTCGTGGGGTTGTTAGACCCCGGAGGACGATGAATTTTATGCGAAAGCAATATTATAATGCGAGTTTGTTCGTCGGGATAGGATGCCCCCTTGTTACCCTTGCGTTCAATTTTACGATGTCCGCCCACGGGGATATATTAACATTCGCATTACATCGTCATTATCTCTGTCATTCTGCAGCGCCATTACCATTATTACTTGGATCCTTGTCGGATCATTATCAAGTATTACAAGGCATGCGCGTCCCTCTCGTGGGAAGAATAGATTGTAAAGTTGTATTCCTTCGCGTTCCTCGATCTTGCGTTCACGCTGATTTACTTTGTCTCTGCCTTTCACTGTCGTCGCTACGAAATCCCGTATCGAATTAGCGGGACACCAGCCTTAGGCTGCCTTTGTACCAGATGATAAGTTTTTCCTTTCAACAAACAGAGTGTCGAGGGATCGTGCTCGAACGAGGGAACTTTCAGAATGAGAAAGCGCAAACTTGAAATCATAGATCGGTCGAGGATGTAAGGAATCGGGCAAATACTCGAAAAATAAAGTAATTTTAGATCAGACACGATTTGTAAACAATAATTGATGAGATTCTCTTGGAACGTTTCATTTGTGATTGTATTTGCGTTATTTACATGAATTTTTACATTGACATAGCGTGGAATGTCTGATCTCTACAATTTTACGAAGAAATCCTGAAGATCGCAGGATACACGTATTTCTAGAATTCTGCAAATGGATTTTCAAATCTAGAATTTTCTAAGTCGTAAAAATTTTTAATCTCAGCGTAGATCTCTCTCGACTTTTATACATATATTTCTTTCGATATTTTTACACCCAATTTCCAGACTCATGTTTCAACTAATTTCTGTAACACAAGCGAGAGACTCTTGCAAGACGTGATCGATGAAGCACTTAATCGATAGGGGACCAATAGAGATCCGACAAATCACGAAAATTTTTACTGTAGGGGACCGATAGTGAGTTGCAACTACTTGACATTAACATTTGACCTTGTTCGACGAATCCAAGGCCAGCAGGAGCAGCAGGAATCTTCAGAAGGTCGTGCCGCTTCGTGAGAGAGATCATACTCGCCGTCGATAGGTAGATTCTCGGCATTTATGAACTTAAACCTCGACACTCGAGATCTCTCGGAGTCGTCTTGGAACGTGTGCAATACCTTTCAGCAACTTACGTAACATCGGCGCATATCGGCTATTTCGTAGCTGCTTGGTACAGTTAATTAATCCATTTACATATATCACAAGAAAGAATGAGCAATAGTGCCTTTATCCACCAATTTTTCTCTCATTATATTTAATTAGAAAGTTTTCGAGGAAAGTAAAAAAGGAACTTTATGTTTCAGTAATTTGTACATATACCCTGTACTGTGTATGATAAAGACATAAAAGTTCAAAAATAGAATATTGTAGTGTAATAAAAATAGATTATTACAATGTGATAAAAGATATAATGAAAATTATATGAGGAAGAAGAAATCTCAAAGATATTATTACGTACGTGTATATTATTGGAATAACGACAGGAACGTGGACTAATTGTTTTATTCAGTATGATAGCGGTCAATGCATAAAGCTGTTTCGCAGTTGTCACGCTGATAAATTGTTTCTCTTCTTTTCTTCTTGAGATGAACAAACGGCACAACGTTTTTAAGCTTTTCTCCATGAAGTTGTTTCTGTCACTATTGGAAAATATTGTTGCTCAGTAACCTGAATCTTGATGGCGATAATGGACATTTCCTTTTCGTGTTTTCTTTGGTACTTTCTGTTTTTTTTTTTTTTATATTATTTTCGATAATTTCTTCAGTTAACTTTGAAGACGTGAAACGCTCTGTATATATATATATATATATATATAATTTTCGTGATTGTTATCAGCAGTACATTTATTATATACACGCGCAATTTAAGAGAAATTAAAATTAGAAAGGTCTACCAAGTACGAACAGTTATACTATTTTCAGGACTATTATATATAGGTTAATATATATATATATACACGTTAATGATGCAAATGGGTTAACAGCTCTCTTTCCCTCTGAATTCTTTTGCCATATTTTTCTGAATTTTTTCTCCCCGATCTCTTCTACGATCTTACTTTCTCGCTCTCCGCTCCGTTTTTCATCCTTCTTATTCCCGGTTCCGTTTAGTAACGGCTCGTACGCTCGTCGCTTTTTACCGCGAGTTAACTTCTTGCGCGCGTTCGTCTCTCAACGGACGTACTACTATCAAGACAGTCCAATTGCAATCCGCTTCTTAATTGAATCGAAGACATCCGCACGATCCTGTAATTTACGAGTCGTTGATAGATCGTGATCTTAGGAACGGCCTGGCGAATATGAGCCTCCGCCGAGTGGAATGTCCTTGTACGGCTTTAAATCATCGAGTCGTGGCTTCTTAATCGATTTTCTTAAAGGATAACGCTCGGGACGGTCGGGTTTTCTTTGTGGACGTTTCATGTCGCGTTGCACACGGTGTTTATACGCAATATATAATGGAAACTGCAGGCACGGGTTTCGCGATTATTGCCCTATCGCTTTACAATTGATTTCAATTAGAGCAGGAATATTTCGATGTTTTAACGGCGACAGTTTAATGGTCTCGTCGAATTAATTTCACGTTCTTTCGGAACACGCTATTTCGTTTTATTTAATCTGGGAAAGGGAACCGGTAAATTGCGTCGTGGAATACCTTCGTTTCAGCAACGAACATATTTTCTGGTTCCCGATAAAAATCCCACTTAATTTAATTTCGCATTAATTGGAATGCTTGAAGGTCTTTTTTCGCAGATACGCTCGAAAATTGGAACAGGTGTAATCGGTGTAGAACCTCTCTCGATTCTCTGGCCTTGCGATCACGTAATAATCCATGGAACGTCGAGGTTTATCATGCCGATCGATTTCTGCTTCCAGTACACGTTACTTCTGCGGTATTTGACATTCAGCTTGCGTCCAAGGTTTCCGTTAAATTCCACTGCGAAAACGTCATATTTATTACGTTTATCTCAGAATTGTTTACCGTGGCATAATTTGCTTACGTGCTTGCCTTCTTCCAGATAAAAATATCCAGCTGTGAAATTATAATTTCTCGGTAAAAGAATTTAACATACGATCAATCTTACCGAAAAGTACTTGATGTTCTTTCTCAATCTTCAAATTCTTACAGATTTTACTGTAATCTTTAAATAACACAAGAGTCACTACCATTCAGTTGTCAAACTAGCAGTGAAATTATTCTGAAACAGACGTACAGAAATTAATCCTCTCCGCTTGCGTAAGACGCGTTCAGCTCGTCTGTCAATTTATTGCGATGTTTGCTGATCGTGCAAATTAATGCGGCGTTATTTTTCTTCGTTATCAATCGCAGAGAATCGTTTCGTGTAACGTTGCACGAAGTACAAGAAAAGCCTTTAAGAGAGGCGTGTCCAGTCTGTCGCTAATGTAACGAGGTGTCTGCGTACGAGATCCGCGAAACGAATTAATATACTCCTTTTGGTCAATACGAAAAAACTGATGGAACATCGATGCCGCGAATTGACTGACACGCAGATCCATTACTTCCTCGGAGAGAGGAGCGTTTTGTTCGCTCGTGGTTGCTGCTTTTATAGTTCTTTTTTTTCCCCTTACAGCCGGTTTTCTTTCTCGTGCTGTTAAGCAGATTAACCCAGATTTGTGCCAGCACGCGTAGGATTATCACGTTGCGTTCAATACCGCTAATGCACATGGACAGATTTTTAATTAACATCAGGAAATCACCTTGACGTGCTTGCTACCTCTTGCCTTCTGTCATTTGCATTCATCGGTCGCTACGAAAATGCCTGTCCATATAAGTCAACGTTGATTCACCAGTTATAACGCGAAGATCTTAGAGGTGTTATGGTTCTGAGGAAAAGGGAGATTAGAGGGGCAAATCTAATACGATTAGCCTTGTTTTTTCTACCGCGAGTCTTGACTCCACAGTGGTGTGGTGCAGGTCAATTCGTCGACAGATGTATTTTTGCACTCCTCGATAGCTGTCTTTGATATTTTTATAATTCAAGGCGAATTGTTAAATAATTGCATTCTAATTGTGAATCTGATCAGCGTGGCGCTATATCTATACTTACAATAGTCAAAAGACAAAAATTTCTTCAGTTTTCTTTATTCCATTTGAACAGAAGAGATGTTAAATTTTCACGATTGTGAAACGCTGATGCGCTGAAACAAATTTGCGAATTTTTTTTTTATTGTAATTAACAAGACAATAATTTCATTCCTTTGCGACTCTTTTCTGAAATTATTTCGCGATTTACAGAATTTGTATACTAATTTGTTACATTCGCCACGTGGTGTCGTATTGTTCAAACCACGAGCTAAAGTGAAACCCGTTTTACTCGCGAAGAAAAGCTTGGTCAGCGCTAATCTAGACTTTGGTATCACTCGACATAGCGATTAAGTTCGATGTAACTTTTCCTTGTTTTTTCGATTCGATTCCCATGAGAAGGTCATTAACACTAAAACTACCAGAGTATAAACGACCAATCTATAATTCTCCACAGAAATTTTACATATTTGTAACAGTATATTTTTCGATACTCGAGAGATTCTTAATTCTTGCCCTTTAATTTCTTTCCTACAGATACTATACTTTAGTCGTCGATAGTTCCACTGTTAATTAAATCAATCATCATTTTTTACAATCTTCAAACTCCACGTTACCTGTATCTCTACCGCTCTGTCATTAATATTCAAATTTCCTCCTCTTAATGGCTTCTATCCACAGACCGTTCGATGGCCAATTAAACAGACGTGTTTCGCGATCGTTTTACGATAAATCCATAAATTTTCGACTATCTCGCGCAGTCTTCTCGCTACATTGTCTTCGAACGAACGTTTATCTACCGGTTGGCCGCACATTGTTGCCCGAATGATGAGTTCGGTGGCAAGCCGAGGTAGGGTAGGATCAACCGGATCTGGAGGATTCTACGCGCGTTAAGGCCTCTCTAACGAGCGGATTGTGCAACAGTGTCGACGCCATTGCGACTGGTTTGCTACCGTGTGCAGCGATCGTCGTGCATGAAGCTGTCCTTTGCCAACGAACCGCGAGAATACCGGTGCTCTGCCTCGAATCGCCTGATATCTGATCGTCACGCTGTTATATTCCGTTGGTGGATTTTCGCTGGCGAGTACCAAAGGCCGCGCCTCCCCGCCTACATAAACCTTCTTCCTGCAGAGATAATTCCTCGAAAGTGTTCATTTTCCGCTCGTGCTGATGAAGCAGCCAGGCCGGGCCCAGTGATGAAGGAGCTTGCTCGTTTCAGGTGGAATCTAGATAGCCGCTCGATTGTCGGATTAGTTCAGCTGGCTCTCGATTGGAACACGTTGGTTTTCTATGAATTACGCGGATGTTGAACGTACAACACCGGCCAAAACTTATTTTTACTGCGTTTATCGCGCATTTATTATTTATTATTTAGTCATTTTATGCTAATTCCAGACACGTTACTTGCACGCGATTGAAAATGGTACAAATATTGGAAGAAAAATAGAAAATTAGAAGTATCAGCATGAATATTGAAAGTGTGTATTGATATTAGAATTTCATAGACAGAACTTTGTAGCCAGACTTTGAGAAAGTGTTTCGAATGGAAACCTAGTCTTCTTTTGTAGAAATTCTACAACGAATATTTATGATTTTTTAAATAAAATATGGGTTGAACGAGTAGAATCGCAGGATCAATAGAGGTGAATACATTTGAGAGTTTATAACACCTTGTAATCATTTTAAAAAATTGTGAATGTTATCGAGATATGGACATACGTGAACGAAATCTCGAATATTAAATCATTTCACATTTCTTTTGTTTTTGTTTCTTTTTTTTTTTGTACTTTACCTTTCCCAAAGTAAAAATTTTGTTTCGTGGATTCACCACTTTGAATACTTCCCTTAGAATACTTAAATTTCGGGATTGTCGACATTAAAAAAATATTGTCACAGTTTCTCTCCTCACTCGAGTCCTTCGCTCTACGTTCACGTATACTTGATAGAAAGCTACCGAAGAAACAAATTAACGAAATCAACAGCTCGTTCTTCCCAATTAATTCCAAGATTCCAAATTAAAAACATTTGAACAAATTGTCTCGCGACTTTCACCTAGCTGCCTCGAACCGTGCAAAAGGAATTCGCTTGCACAGTTGGGAATAAATGCAAATCCAGCGGAAGGCGGGCGAAATCCGAGGCGCGCGTGTCGGTTCGTTACGCGGAACGAGAAATCCCGTGAAACGTGTCCATTGGTCGGGAATGTATCGAGTTCTGGAATCGAGTTCTCTTTCGCCAGAGAGTGTCCCCCCCCCTCCCCCCCGATGTACCCTCGTAATCGTAACAAATGTTTCCCCCATCTGATTAACAGGTTCGTATCTCGTGGCTCGCTGACTTATTAATGCGCGAAACGTAACGACTGTAACATTCTATTAAAATCGCGGCAATAAATATCGCGCCGGTAGCCGGTATCGCCATTAATCCGCCACGATTTTTTACCGACGTACGAAAATACGAGTGGAGCCGCGAGCCGAGAGAGGCTCATAGTGATTAGCCTGGCGACTAGGCAGAGAGGGCTGCCGTTTGATCGGCTCACTTGGCCAAAAGGTAGATACGCACACCGTTGGAGACCAATTAACGCGTTGCCGTTAATCATGCCACGTATTTACGTCTATCCTTGATGCTTCAAGCCAAGCCCGATTCGCTGCTGCCTTTTTCCTCTTTTTATCGTCGCGTTCGCTGTTTCGTCGGCGTGCACGATTTATGATTTTGTTCTAGTGAAATAAACGGAGACGAACAACGGGTATTTACGTGTCGCGTGCGTCAACGCTGTTAACTCGTTCGATTAAAACTGTCGCTCCTTTTTGTAAAGTCCGATTTAGGGCTGGTATCTTCAGGTGTGACGGGCTTAAAAGTTACGTATACTTTGGAGGGCTAGTAAGAAGAAACTACAAATTTGATTGACGCGAACTTTTGTGGTTTATTTTAACACATTACGGACTATAGAAAGCAACATTAGAAAAGAAAAAGAGAGGGCTGTCATTTAACTTGTTGACGGCATCCTTTTACGTAACTTTTTTTATTACATTGCCTACCGGTGTGCATGATTCCAGCCAAACAGGACTAGCTGCAACAAAATGGCAAAGAAAGTTCAAAAGTAGACGATATTCTCTAGGGATTGACGATCCAACATTTTCATTTTCTGTGAAAATTATGAAAATAGCAGCTATTTGTTTCTGTTATAAATTGAATTCGAGTAGAGATCCATTTCATTTAGTAAACATGGCGTGTATACTTTGGAGTTTTATATTTTGCATAAATGCACAAATCGATCTATCTGAGGCTTGATAGATGAAATATTTGCAAGAATGTGAATTTGCATAAGCATTCATAGCGTAGCAACAAAATTGGCAAAAATATTGCAAAAAAGTTGAAATATGTTAAGTGACGACTCGCCTCAGTGACTAAATCTTTTTATCGAATGTTGGTATCCGGTCGTAAAATTCGCGACATGAAAGAAAAAAATGTGCATAATATTGCACTGTATCATAAGAAACGATAACAGTTGACAGTCGTAAAAACGAGCATTAACAACTGAATATGGTTATCATAAAACACACATTAAGTCGTCACTTTCAACCGAGACGTAAACTAATCATCGTAGTCTTAATCTCGTCGTCCCTGCCATAAAGAGTGCCACTGAATCAATTCATGTTATGCCTCCATTCAACGATACGTTGTATAGGTTACATAAAACCGAATCACATACACGAAAACATTTAACAATTATTATTATTATTTTTAATACTTTTTAATCATTCGAATTCCAAAGAAAATGCGCGTACGTTTAAAGAATCGTAATAAATAGACACAAGACTACGTGAATTTAAACACGACAAGTCTGAATTATGACAGCAAGTTTTCTTTTTATAAAATTTAACAACTCGTAACATAAGTTACATTAGCAACAGAGGATACTTTCGTATTACCCCCATACAGGAAGAATTCATTCCAAGTAGAACAAGGCTGCTAAATCAAGAACAATCGAAGAAGATGTTTATGAGATTGAGAAATTCATAAAAGTTGACAGTGAGCCTCGGCTGGCTACACGAGAAAGAAATTTCGGGAATTTCTTTTTCAAATATTCCAACGATGTTTCGTCGTTTTCACTCGGGGATCCTCATGGTTAATGATATATTTTCTGCGTCGCGTTAAGAGGAAGAGGCGACAGGTGGTCGTAAATCGTTAAGGATCGTCCTCGGCCGCGATATTCAATGAGAATGATATGGAGCTGGCTCTAGCCGTTTCGCGTCGATTATAAATCACCGTTATAAACATATTATTGTCGGTTTAAGTGGATCATTAATATTCTCGACGTCCGTGGGAACGGAGTGTTGAAGCTGGATCAACAACCACCCCTCGCGTCGCCGATCACGTGAAACAACGAGATCTTATCCCTCGCGTTCATTGATATATTCCTCCTGGTGATTTATTTCGTCGCGGATCGCGCGGTTCGCGGAAGAAACAACGTTCTCGAATGAAAAAAAAAGGAGCGTCCCGTCGCGTCGTGTCCACGATTGTCGTTCGAATTTATCGCTTGATTATCTGGAAGAATTTCGCTGCACATTCACCGCACATTTATTTTCTTCCTTTCACAGGCGAGATCGTGTGAACGTAGAAAGATCACACTCCCCTTAGCAAATAAAGCGTGAAACGAGAGGGAACAAACAACAGGCCGCGCGACAAGTAGCGCGAGTTTCCTTCCGTCCGCGGAATTTTAATCAAACCTTTGATGCTGATCGTTTCGGGCCGATTCCTCGGTTCATTGTACGCGGGATCATGGAATTGTTAAGCTCGATATCATTCTCATTATACGCTGCATGGAGAATTAAGATTTTCTCTTTAATTAACGTTCCCTGGAATCTTCTCTCTCTCTCTCTCTCTTTCTTTCTCGACGGTGAAGTCGACTTTTCTTTCTATGTTTGGTAAACGCTCCGTACATTATTTTTAATAGTTTTAACGCGAACGTGTTTATGGTATAAATTTTAATGCCTGTAACAGGCAGTGTTCGTCTAGCGAAGTTTAATGCAAGTATAATACGCTGCAGTCAAGTGCCAGGCTGATAAATTTCTCTACTGATAACTTTCAAGTTATAAATATTACATAAAAATATATATATTAATGTTATAATAATATATAGAAATATGTACACTAATATTATAATAAAATGACTGATAAATTTTAAGCTAACTAAATTTAAAAGTTCGTATAATATTATTACTGTCGCTGTTTACCCGAGTTTTGCATTTCTGCGTCAATTTTGTGATAATTTGTAAAGTTGATGAACAAAATTTCGTTTCTTTTATTGGTTTCTTTCATTTCAGAAACTCGTCATATTTTGTTAACAATATTGGTAGTTGATGTTTGTGCATTCAGTTATGATAACCGAAGAAATAGAAACTGAATAGAAATTGCTGAAAGCACTTACTAAAATTTTCGTATAACCGTATAAACATTCACAATCTATTGCATGACTAGCATCGTTATTAAAATATCACAAGTTATGAAAAGATCTTTCAATTTCATTATATATCGAATACCATTTTCAATCTGATTATTTATCGAAAGTTGACGTGCAAATAACTCAACAAATTCTTTCAACGAAAAATTCTTCCACAGCTATTTAAAATATTAATATTAATATTTTTGCATTTATTGAAATATTAATATTTTCGTATCTATTGATGTAAAAGGTTATTCGAGATTAAAGGCTTGACGGAACTAGTGCAGCGAACCCGAAATATGTAAAATTATTTTAAAAATATTTGTTCGAATTGTAAAATTTATTATAAGAAGAATGATACAATTAATAATTGTAAGTGGCACAGTTCGTATTTAAGACAGAACTTTATATAGATATATCCTATGTATTGATAAGTTGAACATCTTTAATGTTGCAAATTAAATTAATTATAATTATTACTATTGCCGCGTAAGTTCGTTTCAGCGAACAAGTTTTATTCAATAGAAAGGGATTTCACGTAAAGAATAAAACCGTATCGAGTCGGTACAACGATGGACAAATTCATCGAATTAATGAATTCAACGAAAGAAAAAACGATCGACGAAAGGAGGTTCACTCTGACTACGAAGTTTCATTAATTACTAGGACAAATTTCACAGACGGTGGAACTGGCAGCATTCAGAAAGTACGATATCTTATAAGACAAGTTGGGTAGCCGGCAGCAACCTTTAACCTTAACCTTCTTATTTAGAGGAGCAAGGCAACGGGAGGAAATTTTAGCATTTCTCCGAAGCCGCGCGCCGCGTCTACGACTCAGCTTTCTAAACAATCTTGACCGCGTTCGAGGATCCCCCGGAGTAATGTAAAATTCATTTTTTGCTCCGGACGTCGATGTTCGTCGACCCGATTTTACAATTCGCCTGTCCGTGATGTATCACCCCCCCCCCTCTAATTAATATTTCATTCGGGCATCTTTGTCCGCGATTTCACGCGGATTTTAATCATCTCTCAGTGATAGCGCGCGTGTATCGCACGGCCGTAACGTGAAACACGAAACGCGGACACGCGTTCATATAAGGAATCCGAATTACGTCGCGGTGAAAGTGGCTCGGATCGCGAAATCGTTCCCAATGTGCAGGTTCGATTCTCTGCGGGGACGCGCGTTTATTTATTTAGAAGTTGACGAGCCGAAAGCTTGTATGTCGAGAAAAGTCTGGAGAGAAAATAGAAATACAGGAATTTGAAGGAAAAAGCGGAGTGGAGTGTATTTTAAGAAACAAGTAGCTTCACAAACTGCTCATTTGTCGATGGATTCAAAAAAAGAGATCAACTCTTGGTTAGACGTGTTATTTGCAGTTTTGCATATCCCGGGATCACTATCGGGAATGTAAAATTAATGACAAGTGTCGTTTTCTCCTTCTTCTATGGAAGAGGAAATTCACTTGGAAAGGAAGTGACATATTGTAACTTGAAACAGTACATTCTCCAGGACAGACATTATTTAAGAAACATGCTAATGAAGAGTAATACACTTTTTACAATACATATATCTCTTTGCAGTTAAAATAAAATTCACAACAGGGCACGTAACGTAGCGTGGTGTCGCCATAAATCAGGATGAAACGATACAACAATTCCTCGCCTTACGAAGATAAATAAATAAAAATATCCTCATGATAACAACTCGAAAATTACATTCTCTCGGTCGTGTCACTAAGTCAGCGATAATAATGAAATGCGTTCGAAATTGTTCGAGCGAATGGTTGGTAGGGACGTTTATATAACACGTGGTAATGAATAATCGGCATTAAAGTAGACGGAATCGATTACGTCTCATTGGCCGCGAACGCTCATTCCATTCTGACGAATGGAATTCGATTCGCGACCGAGGAGAAAGTGGCTCGGAATCACGAAATCATTTTTTACGTATTCTAGTCGCGCCGATGCACGCTTGCATTTCTTACGGATGCAGGAAGAGTGAATTTTAATGGATCGGTGGCAATATGTATTCGTACTACTTGCTGGAACAGTAGTTAGCTAATTACTAGGAAGTGGCGATTATATTCGAATTAATGATTGAACGTGCGAGGAAGTTGAACGACTGGATAATGTTAGCGTAGTACGTAATAGAATGTTTTCGTAGTATATTTCGTTTGAACCGCGGAAGTATCCGAATTATTGAAACACTGCTTTGCGCGTGAAAAATTCTATGGAGACGGAGAAGCAACGAAACACGAGTGTATCAATTCTTCTGTGTAAAAAAAAAAAGAGAGAGGTAAATGGTAAATAAAATTTCGTCTTCTTCTCCATTCTATTTACACGCCTCAAAATGGAAGTTTACGTAGAAGAAATATTATATTTCAAAAAGAAGGGGGAACGTAGATTAAAATAAACATTAAAGGAACAAATGTAGATGAGAAAAAATTTTCCAAAGGAGATGAGAGACACGCAGACGCGAGCAAGAAGCGAGAGAGAAACGACATGAATCCTCGCTGATACAAATCTAATCGAGGAAAGCTTGGCACCAGGGCGAAGCCACGAGCACGTTACTCATCGACCTTTATTAAAACTTGCGACTTGAAAAACTGCCGAAAGGTACGGTGGGTTCTCGCTGGGGAAACGTAGAGGGAATTTCGTCACGCGCGCGGCGAAAATGAACGTGGGGCCCGAGCGAAACGGCGATGCTCGTGTGGCCACGGTGAATTTGAGTTACGTCGCGGAGAAAGTGACTCGCGTCGCGGGACGATAATCGAGCCGATGCACGGAACGGATTCTCACGGCTGTGACGGGAATAAATCGTCCAGACGGCCGAGAAATATATTTATATAAGCGTACGTGCATGTCATTTTCACGTTTCGTGTGTCTCGAGAGAGAGAGAGAGAGAGAGAGAGAGAGAGAGGGCGTAGGGTGTTCAGTGTTAGATGCATAGTACGTGGTGCAGCGCGCGCACGCGCGTAATAGGAGGCATTTGGCTCTGTAACAAGGAGAGGACAGGAAGAGATGGCCGATTCGAGATGACCCACTTTCTCGCGATGCAATTAACATGGCCCGCCACGGCGATAACTGCATTATACGGGAGAGTGCAGCTACGGGGCTTCCCCCCTCGTCTGGTTTCGCGATTGCATACGCTGATAGGCTGACGTCTCACGGACGATTGTCGATACCCATGAATAAGAGCAACCGTGCATTATGTGCTCTATAGATACGAGGAGTATGCGGTTACTCGAGTATGTCGGCTATATACCCGAATAATCGAACCGAGTCGTCGAATTTCGATCGAGCTCGAACGATATCTTTTTCCAATGTTACTACGACGTTTTATTTAATACTGTTGCGAAACTGGGCTGAAGAATTCAGAAACAGACGTGAAAATTTTTTACGAACACGAAAAGTGTGTTTGGTTTCCTTGACGAAGAATTTTTGTTCGCGATGAATAAGTTCACAATAGGTTCAAAGAAGTTAATATATCAGTTGTTCGTATTAAGTGACGGAGGAAAGAATTGTGGCGGTAAGATACGTGGCAAGTAGAAACGGACGGTACGTGATCAGACGGTGCCGCCCAACGTTGTCCACCAGAATCGATGCAAACAAATCTGCATTATTTTTCATTTTTTGGATTATTTTCATTAACAGTTATAATACGAGCACACACGTATCACTATGCCATCGTATGTTAAACTGAAAATTGAAATAATAAGTATCCATTAATTAGTATCTTTCAAATATATATTTGTGGCACGTAAAGATTATTTTTTCTGTAATATAATAGATACAAATACTCTGATTTTTCAGCAGATTGTTAAAAAGAAGTTACTTAGAAAACAAAAATTAATAAAATTCCCAACATTCCGTTCAATATCGACTGAACGGACAATCTTATAAACGTTGAAAAACGTGAGAAAAACGAGGATGTTGTGCATATTATTTTCAAAGATTTACCTGCTAGCTCCCACGATGATTTATACATCTTCTTACGCAAATAAATCGTAAAAATCCTGAAAACGGTGGGGTTCATTTCGTTCAACACTCAAACCTCGTGCTTTCGTGCCAGAACAACGTGAAACAAACAGAGCGATGCTGAAACGAAGAAGCTGAACGATCTATCCATGTTCCTTTCTTTTCCGAATATGTAACAGAATGTTCGAATCGATCGAACCGTGCAAACGTTTTTCGCGTACCATATGGCCTGACCTCGAGTCGGCTCGATTCGACGAAACGAACCGCTTGGAAAGTACGAGTCAGCGACGTGGCTCGCTCTGGGTGGTTAATCGTCGTCGGTCCCGTGGCGTGCATGATTAGCGAGAAATTATATTTACGAGTTGAGCGTGGGCGGTTCGGGGTAAAGTCGATCATTCGGGCCGCGAGGACTTCCGCGATGATCTTTCCGCGAGGGTGTGACTTATCCGGGCTCGACTTATCGATGATTTCCATCGCGGCGCTCGACGGGCGTAGAAACCCGAGCGGGGCCAGGCCGCGGATGATAAATTACAACGGCCGGGACAAGGCGCGTGGACGAAGCCAACGCGCGTAACGCAATAGTTCAGCGCGAGAATTGATGGACGAACGAATTTATCGTGCCCGCCGGAAGCGTTCCGCGGGACTATTATTATGGGCTTCGTTTCATTTGTTTACGAGCTTGTGCTCGTTCGATATTTGTGCAGTTTCGTATCTTTTTCTTCTTCGTTTACTTTTTTGAGGAAGATGAGCTCAGAAACGGTATCTAGAGATATCTTTTATTCAGCTAATAGTATGTATTTTGTTCTTGGCATTTTATATGTTTTTAAATGTTGCATGAATCTAGAAATATGCATTCTTAATGGTTAAATAGCATATATAGTTTGGAAAATATTTCGCAACACGATGTATTGATTGTCTTAAATAATTCTTTTGCCTGTGATCCTCTTTTTAAATAACATATTTAATGCATATAATTTAAAAAGTTCATTAGCTATTGTATAAATTCACGTTCAGACGTTTTTAAGCGAGCGATTTTTTTACGATGAATTCAACGTGACGAAGAAGCATTATCGCATTAACAAACTATAAATTAGAAGTACAAATGTACGTGTGGAAAACACTCTGAAATATGATCGATTAAAATTTCAATGCTAATATATTCGTATCATTTTATGTTTCAGGTGAGTATCAGACGTTCAACCAACAACAATCATATCGACCTAGAAGAAGCTTCGTTTCGTCTCAATAAACATCTCACGATCAGTAAGCAACGCTTTCCCTCATCACCTGTAAAAAGAGAAGAGGGAGCCATTCTTCTCGACGCTGTTTAACAAAATATAAATTATTCAATTATCTCGACACTGAGCGCAACAGTCGGAATCAATTGGCGACTGGTAACTCACGCTGTTAAATCAAGTGACCGTGCGAGAGGTCGCCGATGCGCAAAAACGTCCCACTGGTTGTCGACCGAGTCAAAAATCGATTTCCAACGATAGATAAATGCGCGGCGGTTGTCACGTAAATAACACAATCGTATACGCGGAGCGTGTATTATATCGGTCTTGCAACGCGTCTAAAAACGGTGCTCGTTTCGCAAAAAGGGCCGACCTAACCGAAGTGGATAGCCCGCGCGGCGAAAGATACGCTCGAACGGATGCGTGTATCATTCGAGAGGAGATTTTCAGCATGATCCAATAAGACGGCGACGACAACGACGATGAAGACGACGACGAAGACGGTGACGACGACGACGACGACGACGACGACGACGACGACGACGACGAAAAAGAAGAAGAAGCGAAGGAGAGCCGACGTAGAGTCTCTCCTCTGTTCCGAAGGAAGAGGGCATCGCCCTGACCGTGACCTAGCCACCGCTCCTCGGGCGAACGCACACACGCACCGCGCCGCGCGTCTGCACACGTGTGAGAGCGGCTACGTAGCCAGGCCTAAGGTTACCGAGAAGAACGTTTTCCCTTGGATCTACGAACCAGTGACGTGAATTTTCGCTCCGTT
Organism: Tetragonisca angustula; assembly: GCA_036937485.2. Classification (NCBI taxonomy): domain Eukaryota; kingdom Metazoa; phylum Arthropoda; class Insecta; order Hymenoptera; family Apidae; genus Tetragonisca; species Tetragonisca angustula. The sequence goes on along the minus strand of JAWNGG020000053.1, from coordinate 925,183 downwards.
CGTTCAATGTCGAATCTCCGATTCGTCGTCGCGTCTCAACATTTCAGCTTCGAATGATTCAAACGGACGACGGAGGAGATCGCAGAAGAAACGCAGTGACACTAGTTGAATTTAATCTTGATTTAGCCTCTGTTGATTGTTTAATTTTGGAAGATGAAAACGAGAGAAGCGATTTCAATATTTCGATGATAATAAATGGCGATAACAGTGACGAAATTAAATAGAGAATCGGACTGACTTTCAGATTACCACCGAAATTGTCAAAGGAAAACTCTATGCGATGAGCTCGTTATCATTGTAGATCATTGTCAACCTGGCACATGATTCTGCACGTGGTTTCACAAGCAGCACAGTTCCACACAGTAGAATTTTATTCCACGTACATGACACAATTGATACAAAAAATATTAATATTGGTCTATGATAAAATATTTTATTCAATCTTAAATAAAATATTTCCTTAAAATATTAATTTTAATATATCACTGAAAGGCTGAAATAATCCCTTAAATAATAATTTATTAGGACCAAAGAAAAGAGAATTTTTCGAGTCATCCGTAGAATCTTCTCCTGCAAGTTTTGAATCGTTTGATACAAAATACACACGTTAGGCGGGAGTTTTTTTCCCCCGAAGGAAAGAGTAGGGATCCTGATAGTTCGAGGCGTTTTATTCCCATCAGTGGATCCGCAGAGGCACGAAGATATTGTACACACGTGATCACGCGAATCATGACGAGGAGCGTGTCTATCGTTCGCGTCTCGGGCTCCCCGGGACACGTTATTCGCGTGTGTTGCCCATCAGCGTGATTCCGCCGGCAGCGAAATCAAGCACCGATACCTTTGTCATTTTCCCTTCGAAGGGAGAGAATAATCTCTGATTCGTGACGGACGTTTCTGTTCAATGTGTAGTTTCTTCTAAACGATGGCCGATAATAATCTCGGGAAAACGTTCGTTTAATACGGATGCTCTTGAAAAGAATGCGAATTCCTCGACCAGTAGAACGTGTCTGTCTATAGACAGGCACACTCGTGGCTGGAAACTCGTCGTTAGCGAGGAATCGTAGCAAAGAAATATTTCACGTTTGAACGCGATTTGAAAAATTATTGTGGATATCGTGGAAAATGATTACGCGTTGAGGCAGATTTACTGAAAGTGGAATATATCGGTTTTACTCAGACATTGTGTAACTCTTACGAGAGAGCGTATTTTTGTTGCATTTTGCAACAGAATAGTTACGTGCAATTTAGCTGCTATGATAAACATTATTTATACGTGTGATATGTATTTGCACTTGCAGTATTAAAAATTAAACAGAATATACCTGTATATATTATCTGTTATAATAATATATATTATTATACATATAATATATAAATCTAATATATATATTATATAATAATATATGTTATCTGTATATATTATATATTTATATTTCAGTAAAGATTCTTATTATTAAGATCAGAAATTCGTTTCTTTGTTGCACAAGGATGACATTGAAATTCTCCATGTTTCGTGGCTAGTATAAATTCGCTGGTGCAATTAGATTCACTCGGTAGATCTGCTCCAACTGACTATGTTCCAACTGAGTTCGTCTCTAGCGTACGCCGACGATTTCTACGTTCGCGCGAGGACAGATGGTTTCATTAATTCCAAGAATCATTGCTTTCGTGTCACTCGTTTCACTCACGCGACTATCCACCAACAGGGGAATTTGAATTCCCTCCGGTCGGGCAAATTCGAGCATATTTTACGAGAACACGGACGCTCCGCTTTTGCACGCAGGACGACTTACACTCTACAACTCTTCGAAATCAAGCGTGTACGCGGTGCTACGATGATCTCGCGGCTTTTCCCCGTTCGCGTGCACCCGCTTAAATTGTAACGAACGAAATAGCCGCGGCGCATAAAGAAAGAGAATTGAAACGCACGCGAGAATTTATGGTACATATATCTTTTCATTAAGGCGGTATTCGATGAAACCGAGCGCTCGTAAGGCGCCTAAGTACCGACAATAACTCGCAACGAGATGCACTTGGCCGCTTGGTCATAGTCGCGGTATCGCGAAGATTTTATGGTAACGCTATTTACGACGCTTCAGTCTCGAAGCGATAACTTGGTGGGAATGCTGAAAGCTTATTTTTATTGGCGCGGATCCTTTTGTCTATTTTGCCTTTGCATTGCGAAGAATCTCGCGTCCTTTAATCCATTTTGTCTTCTCGTTGTAAAGAATCTCGTGTCTTCTCGATCGTTTCGTCTATTTTGTCTTCCGTTGCGAAGAATTTCGCATCCTGTTTGTCCGATAAATAATTTTGAAGTAGCATTTTTATTATTTGCTGTTCATTATACGGTCAGGCTTGTATGAAATTTACATGGCGATAGCAATAAATTCTTTTCCATGTTTGATAGTTCAGACGTCGATAATTTATTGAACGTGATCGAGGTTTCTTAATTACTTGCTTTTCAATTTAGAGGTAGTGTTAGAACTGTGTACTTGGTTGATAAAGTACGGTTTTTATTAACGATCGGGAATCAGTTAGCAATTAATGCAGGTTTTTAATAATTACATCTGCAGGAAATATTACGTACGATAAAAGTAGCATATACACCTACGTGATCAGACAACCGAGGAAGGTCCAAGAGACAAAAGTACGTTATATTCTTTTGTAAATTTTTGTTTCGTTCTGTACCCATTGAATTTAAAAAAGAAAAGATCATCTATCAAGACGAAGCAGCTTTCTCAGAAAATTTTAACAGAAAAATTAAGTAAAATATTCAACAAACAATAAATATTTCGTCATTCTATTCCGTGTTTTCCAAAATTGTTTTACTTTTATTTTAAATTAAATGTATTAACTACACCTTAGCAGATCCGTCTGATACTTCTCTGGAAAATTCGACGAATATAATTTTCTCAGCTTCTTATCACACGATTCGCCATAAAATTCTCCGGCCTAAGGCTGTCCGGTACAAAAAGAGACACTCACAGGCAACCGCCATAGAATCGTGACAAAGAAAACCTATCTCGCGATTCGATTAAGCGGTTAATAATTTCCAAAGATTGTACCTCCGGTAAATTTCACAGTAAGGGGGGAGGGGGAGGGGGGAGGGGAGGAGTGGAGAGGACAGGAATGCGAATTGCTTCGTTGGCTGGCACTAGCACGCGCAATCGGTGTAATTCACACGCAGCGTTCTCGCGCTACGCGGCTGGAAAAGTATCCAGCAATAAACATCGGGTACAAATGAACATCATAACTATTAATACTTGCGCGATATACCGGGTCTCGGGGCCATAACGAGAGTAACTATCCACTTTCGCTCGGTACAGTCTGGAACGTAGGATTCGCCATTCCCAATTAACCCTTTATGGCCGCAATTATGTTACCTGTGACTTTCTTTTATTAAACGTCCGCGTCGTTAGATAACTCGCGGTGTGCAGCGAGCATGGGGGAAAAGATGATACTTTTAACTACTGACTGGATATAAAGAGTTAATTATTTGATCGAATGTGCTCTTATTCATTGACTCGATCTTGGAATAGATTTTCAAGGCGGATAATTTTCATTTGGTATTGATTTGATGTACTCACAAGCTCTTTAAAGTAAGTGAGCATTTGAATTCTTAACGTGGAATAATTGCGTACAAAGTAGAGGCAATTACAGTTTCAGTTTTTTTAATTATGTCGAAAGTACAGAGCATCAAAGGGGAAATGCCGCAGCAGCAATAATCTGTTTCAGGATATGCGTAATCTGTCATCAGACAAGAAGGGGAAGAAGAACGAGCATCTGTGTGGTCTGGGATGCGGCCTTCGAGTTAATTAGCAAGAGAATCTCTTAATTAATATTCTCAGTGGACGACAACTGGATCACTTTTTATTTGCCACGGTCGTTGTTTTCCTGAGTAATTTCACTGTTAATTACTTGAGAAAGCAATTAAACTTTTTATGAAAAAAGTTTCGTTTATTGTCAGGAAAGCTTCCAAATGAAATAATACAATTGTTGAAACAGGATGCCAATGAAACTTGTTATTTGATAGTGATTTAAAGAGATGAAAACAGACGGCAGAGAGAAATGAATTATAAAGTGTAAATTAAGTTTCGTAACATGTTTCGAACAATTCAACGATTTGCAGAACGTTCTGAATTCGGCAATGTGCTTGAATTGCCTGGTTGCGTGACGATCATCAAACACTGTGGCGTGAATAGAGATTCATAAAAGTTAAGCCCGTGAATTGTTGCCCGGTAACATAAAGTCACTGGTTTATGTATCGTAAAATGTTATGACATTTCTTCGTGAGTACGGTTGTACGTTTATCTGACGAAAAAAAGAAAAGAAGAACGGAAGTGAATAGAGGACACGGCTAAAGACACGCTAGTATTTTTGTAACATATGTAGATCAAATGATACGGTAGTTCTTGTATTTACTAGTGTTTCTATGAAAAGTTGGCTTGAAATTTGCTGAAACATCTATTTTGTTACAAATAAATTATAAATTTCTAATAATATTTATAATATTTCTAAATATTCTAACTACTTAATTATGAATTTCACCCTTACAGGGGCAACGCATCTTCGGTGTAATAAATTTCTTTTAAAAATCATTTTTGCGCCAAGAGAAAGGACAAATTAATGTCGAAATAATCGAAAGCGAGAAATATCTTTATGACACTCTAATTCATTCTGTCAGTCTTAGAAGAATGAAATGAGATGAAAGAACGGAAAGAATGAAGGGAGAAAGAAACGAGGTGTCGAATGATGTCACTCCACACAGTCCATTCAATTTACAAATGAGACTGATATTTTTGGAAGATATATAGTTGTAAAATGGAGCTTACGAGCCTCGTGTGAGGACATAAAGAAGTCTCTTTCCAACATTAGAGAAATCGGGATGGGGTGAGAGGGAATAAAAACGTGGTAGATGGGTCCAGGAGGGAAAGACAAAGATCTAGCACCATTCAGTGTCGGCTTTGACTTGGAAACATCGTAAGACCTTGGAAATACGAGGTTCTTCCGGCGAATTTATCGTTATATGCGATTCGATGTAATTTTTCGCATTCCTGGAACCACAGCTACGATCTCGATATATTTTCAAATCACGCTCGTCACCGATCTCGCCGTCTTGGTTCTACACGAGTTTGCTTGGCCGTAAAAGTTTCCTATGACGAGTGTTCAAATTTATTTGGTACATTTCGTAGGACTCTGTCTCGTTCAATGGGGATGCGAGACGTCGTGATGTTTTAGTACGATCGCTGTAACATACGATTCGAATCGAGGCGATGTCTGGAGTTCATTGTGGAGTTAATTCGAGCGTGAAAATATTCTTATTAGAGGGGGCGTAAAAGCTTGAATGTTCTTCAGAGTGTGACGAGTTCAAAGAGAGAGGAGGAAAAAGAGAGAGAGAGTGTGTGTGTTTCCAGATTGACGATGTTCATTATTTTGATTTCTTGTTGTTTCTTGACCTCGTACACGGCGTTCTCTATTTTAAGACGTTTTCTATTTAAAGACAACTATGACGAATTCTGTATGTCATAATTTCGCGAATATCTAACGGGCGTCATGTTACGTTAAGTTCAGTTCGAATACTTTGCGACGATCTCAGTGTTCCTGAACACAAATCTAATATCAAATAATTTTAATTGTCTTCATAAGTTTAAGTTGCACAGTGGTTACCGAAAGTATTTACACATCATCGTATTATTTACTAACTAATTAATTCAATTTCGTGTCATTTGACGACGCTTTTTACAAAAATTTGACACTACGACCAAGAAGCATAGAACCTGATGAAAAAAAAAGATGTTCCGTTCCTAAAATATTTTTCGTTACCACTCTGTACACGTAATTTTACAAAAAAATTACAACCATTTCATTGAATGACTCTTTTGTTACAATAAAATTCGACGATAAGGATATCGTGCGTTAAAAAGTTGAAAGTAATCACTCGAGAAAAAATACCATATAAATCAATGATTGCTACGAAGAACATTTCACAGCGGTAGAGTTACTTTAGTAATAAAAAAAAAAAAAAAAAAAGAAGAATAAAGAGAAAAATCAAATAGAAGCTGATCGTTTTTCTTGTCCCTCCGCATCGTCTACGAATCTCTGTAGATTTCTTCCTCTCATTCCCTCTGTTTCTTCTTTTTACTGCTCGTTTCCCCCGTGGATTCGTGGCGTATCTTAATGCACAGTACGTGTGCAATATGGCAATGTCGGCCCGTATATCGAGGGTTCATCGTGGGGTCGGTGGGGTCACGACCCAATCGCCAGAAATTCCTTTATCTTCATTCCTGCGTTTTTATTACACCCTCGCCGCCATCTCCGTACGTCGTCCGTTCGATGAACCTTAATTGCGTCTTGCGATCGTCTTTGTTGCGTCGGGATCCTCTTTCGAAACGATCACGAACCCCCTCTCAGGCGTGAACGATCGTGTCACGAAGAGAAACACCGTAGGTGAAGAATTTGAATTTGGTGACTAGCACGAGTTACGTTTCACGTAACTTTCAGGGATATTTATTCACGATTTTTTTCGCTGATCCTGGAAATTTTTTGTCATTTCTATTCATGAGCTGTGGATAATATATTCTATTCAGAGCTGTGGATAAACTTTTGTGACCGATTTGAACTTTTTTTTTTGAAACTGTCTTTATAAATTTATGTAGGTGATACATTTTGTAGAATTCGTCGCGAATTTTTAGACCGTCATGTCTTAGGACGACGTTAATTTTATTTGTCTCTCGAATAATACGTTGTTTATTACCTTATTTTATAATTTTATAAGTTTATTACCTTATTTTATAATTTTATAAGTTTATTACCTTATTTTATAATATACCTTAATTTTATAATTTTGCGCTTACTTCTCAGAACTCTTTTTTGCAAGCATATCGTACTTAGTAGGATACGCTGTTGTTCAAAAGTTTGGAGCATTTTATTTTATTTTATAACAAACTTTTTCGTACGTTTATCCGACAAGTAAGAACATTATAATCGTACAATTTAAAGAAGTCGTCGTTTCTTTTCGAATCTCGATGGTTTAAATTTTTCAGGGGAAGCGAAAGCAAAACTTCGTTTCTTCGAATTTCAAATTGCACTCTTAACCGTTTGATAAAACGTTTCGAAACGCCCACCAAAGTGAGTTCTCCCATCGAAGCAAACTGTAATCTCCCGTTGAAGTTTAACTTCTTTCTCCCAGTCGCTTTTTTCCGTATCTGAGGTTTCCTCCGTTTTCAATTTCCTGTCAGACAGAGGCAAGCGTAATGACGTTTCAATCTCTGCCCGATTGAATTCAACGAATTCGAAATGGATTTCCGTGCCACGGGGGCCTCATAATCGGCTGTTTAATCTACTCGGGATCGGGTGATAAATTCGTAACGCAAAAAGGTTCCCACAGGAATTAAATGGACGGGGGCCGGAGCGGTGTATCGAGATTCTTGCGATTAGGAACGCGGAACGATACCGAGATTGAAAGACGGCGGAACGATAACTCGACTACCGTTAAAACAACGTGTGGTTCACGTTATCCTCGCCAGACACCCGACGAATACTGTTATTTCGCTGCAATTTGACGAATTAAAGCGCACTCGGAGCGGAGTCTGCTTCGCTAGATGTACACTGAATCGTCTCCTCTTTTAAATTATTTCAACTTGTTATTGATTCTTATTGGATTGTTCATTTATAATACGCGAGAAGAATATTACAGATTATCACCATTTTTGTTAATTTTCTGATTCCTGTATCGGCCGTTAGGGAGAAATAACTGGTAGATCTGAAAGTGAAGAATGAGCAATAAATCCATGGTATTTTGTAGAAATTTCTAAGCAGAAAATTTGCTTGACATCAGTTTGCATAATCAATGGCGCAAATATTTTTGGAATATTTACGAGAGTGACAATTAAACTTTTAATACTTGAAAGAAAATAGATTTGTCCATTAAAGTCTCAGTTTTTAAAGTACAAATAACGCAAAGATTATATAAACAGTAAGACTTTCAATTACGGTGGATAAATCGCTACGCGCAATCACGTAAAATTAATCACAGATAAAGAATGTTCAAAAAATTACAAATTACGTGCATCACTCGCAAAAACCAATAATAATGATCTTAAATTTTTAGAAGTTTCAATAATTTTTCATTCAATCAGGGATCTCGGGATCATCCATCAAGCAAACGTAAACGCAGACACAAAACATTCAATTATTTGTCTCGTACGAACGATTTCAAATCTAATTTCGTGTAACGTCTGACGTAATGGGGGTTGAAAAATGGCTGGTCATTAAATCTCGATACGTAACATCCTTCCAAGAGCCTATTCTTTCTTCTTTTTCTTTTTATGTTTCTTTCATTTATTGCGTTCAACGACTGTGACTCGACACGCATGCCTCATTATCTCAATGGAAATTACATTTATTCATCAACAGGCGTGAAACGCTGCTTTCCGTGGATTTACAGTTAGATCGTTGGTCATTAGATCGTAAGAATTCGCGGCAAATCGCGCCTGCAAGTGTTTCTCGAAATTCACGACTACGCAAACACGTAAGTGTTAGAAGGGAGCTGGAAAAGATCGAAAGTGATCGAATAATGTGCTCTCGCGTTTCGACGATTCATTACCTGTTTGTTTTTGCCTGTAACACAATTTGTTATTTGTAAATGTGGACAACGTTACAGTTGTTACAATGTTACGTACGAGAACGTTTTACCGTTTCATCAAAATAGCATACGCTTGTCAAATTAATATTGAAACGTCATTTTTCTTTTTTTTTTTTTTCAAGATGAAACTTTCCACTTATCAGGGATAAGATTCGAAACTTCATTGTTCATTTTCTTGTAAAATAATTCACGCATTAAGAATTATTTTCCTTCTAAGCTTCTATGTTTAGATTTTTCTAGTATTTGTGAATTTTTTATATTTTTATTCAATTTTAATAACGTAGGCGATGTACTAATTTAATCTTTTGTACTTTTCATTAAAAGTGTCGAGGAACCTTTTCCCCATAGTTTTAACAGTATGTAATCTCGATTAACTTTGATGAATAGATATCTAGAAGTACAATGTTATCTGTCTTAATGATCGTGCGTGATGAATCGCTTCTATTAGATGTATTACGTTCATCGCCTGTAATTGAAACGTAGCCCTTAATGACGAGCCGCTCGTAAGATCAAAGCAGGTTTCAATTTTAAGTAATCCATTAGCTTGATTATAGTTTATTTGCGGTCGATAGAATGATTTCGTTTCGTCAAAGGAACGAACCGCCAATGAATGATGCGTTGTTCATGCGTCATTCATCGTGTTATTAATAATTCACTGATTGTGAGTATAATTTCAGTTCACTAATTATAATCTCAGTCTATGAATATATCGTTACTCACGTGTAATTAATGCATTGTTCGCTATAAACTCAATTTAGAGATTAACGAAAAAATTCGTACAACGAAAATACAAATTTTTCAACGTCGATCGTGGCCTTCAAACGAGAAATTCCTTTTTGATATAGAATTTAAACTAGAGATTAACGAAGAATAAACTTTAACCTAATTGCCGTTTTAGTTGTGCCAATGTAATTGGAATTTTAAAGTTCATTCTATTTTACAAGAAAATCCGCGAAATAATTAAAGAAAGTCTCTTAAAGCTAGCCAGTTACGTGAATTCGATGAATTTTCAGATGATAACCGCTTAAGGACGACGATCCTATCGATCGCGATTACTGTGCGATTGTATCGCGTACAAACTAACGACGAGTTCGTACTGATACAAATAACGATCGTGCGATTAGATAAATGATCGTAGGTGTAATTAAGGTTAGCTACGTGGCAATTAGAGTAGATTGCGATTGTGCGATCGTACCGCTGCCAGCGTTCCTCCATCCCGATGCGTTCGTCTACTCGTGTCCTGTGACAGTTCGTGAAATTAATAATACTCTTTAATGATTGTACGCGACGTATAAAAATGACAGACAGCCAGAGATATCGTTTGTTTTCCTTTCTCCGTTGATCTCGGCTCGCGATTCCACCTGAGCAGGACGATAAATCAACAAAGAAGTGGAATGCAGGAAGGAGAAACCTTTCGGTTGTATAATTATTTACGTAATGAAGGCATAACTGATGCACTGCCATCAATAATGCGAGTATTGCATTTTGTGAATTGTTAATTTTTTAAAATACAGTCAAAACTAAACGTTACAGTGGGGGATAATTTAAATTAATTTTATTTTATACTTCAAACATTGTATCAGCATTGTCTTGTGACTAGTGCACTTGATTCATGCATCAAATAATCAAGTTCGTAAATCCAAAATTTCGAATAAAAATTCGCAGAAAGTATTTAAATTCTAATATCGACGTTGAAGTGATAAAATAAATTCTCGTAAAAATCACACAAAAATTCACTTGCGAACTTACAATAGTCGCAGAAACGAGAAGAAAGCGTGAGAAACGTTGCACGGTGATTTTTAAACCCTCGATATTTAAAACTCTGAAATCTAATGTTCGATTCCTCCTTGCAAAATCGTCTGGAAAATAAATCGACGATTTTTTCGCGGACAACGCGGCAGAATGGATGGTAACGAGTAATCCGCGTGCATTGAACTGCGATTTAAAGCGGGCCCGGTGGAAAGTGCGCGCGAAACGGTATAAAGTCGGCTCTTCTCGGCAGCTTTCATGTTTAGGCATGAGTTAAGATTCTCTTGGCCCCTTCCGTTTCGTCTTTTTCACGGCACGCTTGTTCCATGCGTCCCTCGCGATATCGCCAGCGACGCCATTAATATCGAACCCGCTAAACGCAAATCTGCGTAATCTTCTTGGTTGTCATTCGCCACCGGGGCATTAATTTCGCGTCGTGTTCACGACCTCGAACCCCTTAATTCTAAACCTTTCCCCCTATATAGATTCTCGCTATATATTTCTCTATCATTCTCGTCGTTTTGAAGTGAGATTCAATGCAATGCCCCCCTCCCTCCTGAGGATTCTTTGCGAGATCGGTAGGAAATGATAACAACGAAGAATCTGCCGAGTCGCTGTCCGATAAATCTGATAAAATTAGTCCGAGAATGTAACTATTCGCGTGATGAGAATCGCGAAGAGGAAGATCGCTCTGCAGGAAGATAAAATTTTCTTTTTTCGTGAGGCATTATTGAATGAAAAGTGGTAGTTTCATCGAGGTAAATGTGATATTTCGACTTTTCAAAAGTCAGTTTTGTGTACAAAATGGAATTGTTCGTCAGTTTTGAAACGAGAATTTCCTGCTACAGGTATTCCAATCTTTTGCAACGATGGGCAGCTAGCGATCGAGATGAAAATGATCTTGAAATCACGTCGGAATCTGTCATTTGGTAATTGAAAATTCGCTACTAACTTCTCGGAAATATTTTTGAACTTTCCCTCTTAGCAACAGATGACAGATCTAACCAAAATTTTATAAAACGACCGACACGACTAATATTTAAATTACAATAATAAGCATAGTACCAGAGAGTAGACGGGTCTTGCTTCGCTAGATCCTGACTTTTCCGCTACTAACTCCTTGGAAATATTTTTGAACTTTCCCTCTTAGCAACAGATGACAGATCCAACCAAAATTTTATAAAACGACCGACACGACCAATATTTAAATTACAATAAGCATAGTACCAGAGAGTAGACGGGTCTTGCTTCGCTAGATCCTGACTTTTCCGCTACTAACTCCTTGGAAATATTTTTGAACTTTCCCTCTTAGCAACAGATGACAGATCCAACCAAAATTTTATAAAACGACCGACACGACTAATATTTCCCTCTACAATAATAAGCATAGTACCAGAAAGTAGACGGGTCTTGCTTCGCTAGATCCTGACTTTTCCGCTACTAACTCCACGGAAATATTTTTGAACTTTCCCTCTTAGCAACAGATGACAGATCCAACCAAAATTTTATAAAACGACCGACACGACTAATATTTAAATTACAATAATAAGCATAGTACCAGAGAGTAGACGGGTCTTGCTTCGCTAGATCCTGACTTTTCCGCTACTAACTCCTCGGAAATATTTTTGAACTTTCCCTCTTAGCAACAAATGACAGATCCAACCAAAATTTCATAAAACGACCGATATTTAAATTACGATAATAAGCATAGTACCAGAGAGTAGACCGGTCTTGCTTCGCTAGATCCTGACTTTTCCTCGACACTTTATGGCCTGTATATCGTCCGCGTTCGATCCATTTAAAATATCAAGGTCGCTTTCTGCCATCGAAAAAGATGGATGGTTATTTGGACGATTTGTTTTATGGCGGTCGAGCGAGAATTTTTGTCGGGCCGCGGCGTTTCTTTCACGTGGAAAGAAACGCGCGATCTGATAGCCGCGATTTCGTTTGCTCGTTGGCGCGTGGAGAACATTGTTCGATAGAGATGGTGGGTAATGTCAGACGACGGGAAGGTAATCAGGTTAGGAAATTTCCACTATGCGCTTGTTATTAAAGTCGAATATGGTTTCTCCAGCCCGGCTATCGGGATCAAGGTAATTCTGGTCTTTGCGCTGGCTCTAACGAGTTTAGCGGGTAGCCACGTGAGCGTTCTCGCCCCGGCGTATTTTTATTTCTTCCAGCCAACTCTTTCTTTTGATATTCTCCTATTCTAACGCTAGTAAACACGCTCGCGCAACGCGCGAGTATATTTCAGGATTATCTCTGGAAATTCCGTTGGAACATTTGTAAATCACGAGTAGACTCGTGTATGCGAGTACATATTTTTGGAAACGGAATCGAAGAAATCGGAATCTGCGTGGAAACTTTCCTTTTCGACTAAGAATTGTACACTTCACTTTGTACGTTTCAAAATATTGCACAATCAATACCAGAGCTAGAACGTTAATGGAAAATAATAGGTAAGGCGCTGGTTGGTAAATAATTCAATGAAACGATAATGGAGAAGGTTTATAGTACAATGAATAAATAATAGCTTTTAATAGGAAAATCCATCAAATTTTGACGAACGGAATTTAAATCAATCGATGCTACTGATCTTGCCACTGTCGCGATGAATTTCATAAAATACTGTAAATAGAGCACAGAAATGATTTCTCGATCCAAAGGAATATAATGTACAACATGTATCATACTTCGACGGGAACGTCACTTTTCCACTAGGTAGATATACAGTTGCATTGACCCGACGCGATATGTCATACTCCGTACGATCGACGCGAGAACGTGGCAAGAACGATTCGAGTCACAGTTATTCGAGTGGACGCGGAACGCTTTTCCGTGACTCGTTCACGAGCACGTTGTACCTGACATTCCGGGCGTACGCTCGCGGAAGAACGTGTTTCTCGGACGAGTCACTCCTCAGGAATTCCTTGGAGGCAAGTAAAACCGGCCTTGGACCTCCTTGAGGTCTCTTGTGTCAATATGCTGCGCCTGCCGGTCCCTCCCCTCTTTGACATGCAGATCAGCCCCGTCAGGAGAAACAAATGCGCTTGCTGCTGCTGCTGCTGCTGCTTAGCTTTCACGAGGCGGGAACGCGACACTCTGGCGTTACAGGGTGTTTCGTTGCTTACCGATTCTACTGTTTCACGTTCGTTTTCACAGACGTTATAATTAATTATTCGCGGAGCAGTGGGAAATTTCGCTCGTAAACGTTTGGTCTTTTCGACAAATCTTTCAGAGATATGGCTTAAAAATTCATAATTTTTATAATTCGTGCCTACATAGGATTAACCTCTTGCGCTGGAATGACGTCGAGAATTTTCTGTTCCAGAATTGCAATATTTTCTCAGTATCAAGTAAAACGAAATAGGCAAAATAAATAATAAATTTATTACTTCTCGATAATTTCTATCCAGTGATGTCATATACCGACGAGTTCTTCAAAAAGAAAGCCACGAATTGTTGTATATTGTTTGGTCACTCGTTACGGTCCGCAATCGGTTGCCAGCGCAAGTGGTTGACGTAATAAATACACGGATTCAAAAAAGTATTCGAACGTTTCAAGTTTGTTGTATTATTTCTAATATTTCATAAATATAAGAGTTTCGCGAGTATTACGATCATCACAATATTGGCTAATGGTCAATAGCCCAGTGATTAATAATAACGAATAACTGGAACCGTGGTTAATCGGGAACAGTCAGCTGAGAAATTCAGCCTCGTTAATTTAGTAGGAAGCCTGAGATTTCTAGCTGACTTTCTTCTACTAAGGAATATGAAGGGTATTATGGCTTAATCGATGAATCGGTCTTAATCGGTGGATCTTGGAAAGTGCATCGAGCTGAAAGAATACAACGATTGTGTCTGATTGTTGAACGAGGCCAAGGAGATACTCGGAATTAATTTTTAAGGACACTGTATTAGGGTGAAAGTTGCACTCGAGATATTCTATGCATCTACAGAATTAATTATTTGCAATTACAAATGAACAAGTGGCATCGGCCACACCGACGAAAAGTTTCTTACATTCAACGTCGAAATTATTAATAATATCTACCCAAAAAGCTCTGTCTAAAATTATCGTAGATCTTTATCTTTCTGAATACAAGTAAGGATCGAGAACTTATTTCACTTTCGACGCACTATAACTGGTACTATAATTTAATATCAGATATCGGACATTTTCTCGCGTATTCTTATATTTCCCGTAAATATAAATGTCATTGTTCATCAATTATAAATCCCAATTATTTGGATTACAGGATTGAATAAGAATAAGCCTTTATAAATATTTCACATCGACGTTCGATTTACATAATCGTAAAACAAGAAGCGTAAACGGAAATTTTACGATGTGCGATCTACGCTTCATTTCGAGTGCTTCCTCCGCTAAATAGTAGTTAAATAATATGAAATCTCATCGGTGGCAACGTGATTGACGGAAATCGGCTGGCAGAGTCAGCGCGCGCAGGAAATATAAATTTCGAAATGCCTCGAGCGGGAAACGAGCGCGTCCAATTAACACTGTTTGTGGCGCGAAGATAAACTTTTGCCGATCGCGCAAAGATGTCCAGTGCCGATAATATCTTTTACGCACACATGGATGAAATTTACGATGATATATCAATATGTGTACACGTTCTCATTTCCTAGAGAGGTGTATATCCAGCTGCATCGATGCAGCATCCTGATTTCCGGCGGCATTCGAGCTGCCTCTCATCACGCCAGCGGATACAGAGCGTATCGGTATCATCATCGTGGTCAGAATTGTCGTCAATTTTCAAACTTCCTTCGACATCTCAACTTACTTACATCGTAAGGTGGCGAAAGGGTTTTATTCGAAGAGGATTTTTTTTATTCCTAATTCTCTTAATATTACAGTACCTCTGATTTTCTGTCGCTTTTCTCTAACTGAATTACAACTATTCCCAAGAGGATAATTTTCTTTGATTCTTTTTAAAGTTGTTGAAGTATTTTTTCTTTCTTTTAGTTTCCTTAGTAGCTGCTGCAATTTCTCTTTCGTTTTCCTTTGATTTGAAGTGACACTAAAATAATAATTTCCCTCATTCTTCCAATTTTCTATTTTTTTTTTCTTAACTATTTTTAATTACTCTTTATTTTCGCGTCTATTTTTAGAGATACAGTCGTATTTGATTAAGACGAAGCAATCGAAAATTATTTCCCCAGTTTCCGGATGGCACGGTTAATACTTATTCATTTATTTAAGTTATTACCAACGCGTAAATATTGTAGTCATTTAAAAAAGAAGGGATAATAATAGTGTCATAAAAGCCTTACGAGCGCACGCCGTTTTGTTTAAAAATACTCTAGCATGGATTACGAGGTCTGTTCACGATCTGCGAGAATCGGTTTTTCACATGGCTCTTTTCTATTTTGAATTTTCTGTTCCTGTTCGTAAATTTCGTCGGCCTGGCTGAAAGTGCGACTAGAATCGGCGGTTTCAATTTCAGGAAGTTTATCGTCTGGACGTTGCATTTTCATTGCCCGTTTCGTTTTCATCGTGAAACACAAAGGGATTTATTCACTGTTAGCATTGAATTTTATGGTACAGTAGCTACGCGATACCGAGGAACTTTTACAGGCAACGGAATCATCCATGCATTCAACGTATTGGATGCATTGGATCGTGAAGAACAAATCGTTGAACGATGAAGTTTTGCCTCTCGAGTCGAACACCGTGGTTATAAATTTCGAGTGGGAAATGAAAATTCTCTAGACAGAGATCGATCGTAAATCAATTCATAAATAGAATAAAGTAGGAATGGAAATATGTTGCGTGTAGCAATTCATCATATTAATAGATATTTAATTAACTAATAATTTTCATTCTAATTTGAATCATCGTGAAGATGATGATGCTTCAAGCAGGCAATATATCTATCATGATCGTGTCGGTATCGTATACTATAAAATAATTAAGTTACTGAAAACGTAAAGTGTGTTAGAATAAATTATTACGTTATAATTTAATTACAATCTAATATAATTGAGAAAAATGTTGAGTCGTCTAATAAAAATGGAAATATGACGTGAAAAATTATGATGGAAAAGCGCGAGATTTATGATGGAAACTGAGTGAAACAATTAAGGGTGCGGCCGCATTTTTTCATTCCCACGACACACACATACACACACGCGCGCTTCTCATAATGACCACTCCCTTACGTGAGTAAATAAACCCTCGCATACGATTAAACGTGATTTTGCATATTCTGATTCTCAACGATTAGCGAACCGCTGCTTCGTACTTATTACCGATTATTACCGCCGTGCCTACCGAGTTTTCTTAATTTCCTGGTTATTACATATTGACCAAGGGTTTGTTTGTAATTTTTCAGCGGACATAATTTGTCAGATCAGCGGACTGAATGACACTTTCCTTTAATAAATCGAGCTTAATGCACGCGGCTGTGAAAGGTTGGGCATCATCAATATTGCTTAGATAACCTGCCGCGATTATGCGTTCGATTACTGTTACGTAAATATAGTATAAATTACATTAACTTTATCCAAGTTTTTCTCCAATGAGTTGCCAGGTATAATTTCATTGCCATTTGTCTTCTTGCGACGATTTTTGTTATTTCGAAACTTTCGTTTCAGTCTTTTTTTTTTTTTTTTTTTTTTTGTAAATATTGATATCGTGTCTTGTGCTTTTTGACTCACAGAAGCATTACACTCGAAATTTTTTCAACGATTAAAATTTTATTTTGGTTCAATGTTATTTTTTCTTTTCTTTTTTATAAAATTTGTTTTAATTCCTACTTTTATTGATCCATGGGATGAACCGTTTTTTTTTCTCTCTCTCGTTCTTTTTAAATGTCTTTTTTATTGACGTGAGAGAACGAAGTTAATTCGACTTTTTCTTTTTCGCGAAACGAAAAATCAACAGCCTTGAAATGCTTTCAGCTGATCGCGAAAGCTGCTGAGATTGCGCCGGAAATAGAACGTTCACAACGAATGCATCGTGCAAACATAGCTACTCTGCAATAATATTTGCTCGTCGAACGATATGTCTAGTGAAATAAGAAATATATTGGCACATGAAAAGATCATCCGTTATAGAAACCATGAAACGACTATACAAACAAACCCTGGATACAATAGAATTTTATTGAAAACTAAGTTTGATGCGTACGTAGCTGAAATAAATGAAACTTGATCGCTTGTTTAAAATGAAAATGTATCGATTTCTTTCGGTTTCTTTTTGATAAAAGATGCTAAATTTTTCCATTCTAGTGTGTTTATTTTACAAATAAATCACGAAAACCACAGTCTGCGCGAAACAAGCAAAAAGCTGAACGTCCGTTTCCGATAAAGAACCCATAGGAAGATTTTACATTGTCAGGGATTAGTCTCACGTTAGTTTCGCTTTATTTTCTTCCATCGTTATCAATGTCGACCAGCTGTTACATAGTCGGTCTAGCAAAAGAATTATTAATATCATCCTTGTTAATTATAGTCTCAATGTTCTGGCGCGTAAAAACATCGTAAATTAGTCCGTTCATTAGCAGGCAAAAGCGACATTCAGCTCCTCTCCGAGTAAAACAACCCTGCCTGTTGCTCGATTTTCTCAGATCCAGCGAATCTTTAATATCGTTCTACGCCGCATGCGAACCAGTTTAACACCGTCTTTCTAGTTTTTCCTCTTTTCGACCTCGGTTTATCTTCTCTGCCAAGGGAATCCTTGCAACGAGCATCGTTCCCCTTAGTTCGATCTTCGTCTGGTCGACGAGCGATATCCAGGAAAGATATTCAAACATTTATTTGCAGGATTTCTCGAGTAATCGTAATTTATATCTCCTCGAGTTTCTGTCTTCCTCCCTCTCGTTTCGTCTCGTTCTTCTCTCTCTTGCTGGATCGTTCGCTGAATTATCATTATTTTATACAACCTTGAATACTGTTACTCGATGCTTGGCTCGCGAAAGTATTTAAATACTTGTGGAAATTTTTCAATGAAATTTCATTAGTTCATCTGAACTGTTCATTAATAGCGCGATGCGGTTATGATTATATTGGTAAAATTTACGACGATGTATACCTACAGATTTTTGGGAAAATCGTCAGAATATTTGTCGTCAATTACACAGTAAATTATTGATTGTGGTGCTATAACAATAAATGACAGTATTTAACGAGACTATCTGCCGCACTCACTATGTATTTAATATCGATGTTTGTATTGTATACTAATTTCTTATCAGCTATCTAACTTTTAATTTCTTAAAAAAATTACTTTTTTTTAGTTTCAAATTAAACACTGGTCTTTCATTGCGAAGTGTTGACGAAATTTCAGCGATAATAAAATGAATTCTCAGTGGTAAGTGCACGAATATTTTCACGAGCCATTGTGATCAATGTTTATATCGATTCATAGCAAACAAGATGTTATCAACTTTCTGTGAAGATCCTTTTCTTTATTACGTGCTTCTATGCGATCGTTCATTATACCTGGCTGCTTTTGTGCCAAGCCTTTCCTCCATTGTACACGGTCTTCTTTCAATTTCCATTGTCCACCGTCTCGATACTTTCCCTCTTTCGAGTTTTGTCCCCAGCCTGCAATTGCTCGGTTTTCCTTCGAGACTAATTGCTCCCTTTGTCGCGTTCCTTTTCAAGAAATTTATTCCTCCCCTCGTTCCATTCAGTGGAACTTCAAATTCTCAATTTCGGTTCGAGAGTCTTGGAGGACTTGTTAAAAACAATATATGTTCGGAATATTTGTCGACAAGACAATTTTGTGGGATAACTACGAATCGCTAATTTCTGTATATTGGCCATCATTGTCATTAATTTGAAAGATCTCTTTAACATTTAGTAATGAAAATTTCCTTTTTACATTCAGAATCACATTCTCTATCTATGTTGAAAGATTTGTAAGCCAGAAAAATGCCATCTCTTGAAAGAAATTCCCATTGTATAGAAATAGTTATCATTGTAACAATTAAGAACCTTAATTTTTTATGCGTTTATGAGAAATTAAAAAATGCAAAAACATATAAAATACGAGTCATATTAGAACATAAAGATGCATTTAGTAGCGAGAATAAAATTTCTGTTTGGATTCCATTTTTTTAAATTATAACTGTATGTTCTGATTGAAATTCTAAAAATACATAAAATATCGACTGCTTAGAAGATTTCACGATTCACAAAGTCAAAAAAACAAATCTCTCTTCTCCCTAAGTCTAAGCTTCTACATTCCCTGCATTCATTGCAATATGCTCGAACACTTCTGCAGAAACTGCGCGTACATCTCAAAACTCTGGTCGAATAAATAGCCGCAGCTCGCCAAGCGCTGTTCACCAGCGAGTCGTTTCATTCACGCTGCCATATCGATTTTACCCTTCGACAATGTCTACGGTTCGCCTACCGAACAGCTCCATTCGCCAGCCGCGAAATCAGATAGCATTGAGAGGGGAACGACGACGTCGTCGTCGTCGTCGTCGTCGCGTCATGGCGCATCGCGTTTCTCGCGATTGAACGGGTCCCGCCACCGCGAGACGCGACTGTTTCCCGTTAAGTTGGTCGGGTTTAATAAGATTTCCTGTTGATCGGTTGCAGGGACGAGGCGTAGGATGGGCCCGACCGCGCGAACAGTCGTGCTACACTGAAGAGGAGGAGCTCCCCTGAAGACGAGAGAGAAGGAGGAAGGAACGGAAGGATGCCTGCCTCGCAGACCGCCGCCACGGAGCGGCGAAACGAGAGGATGGTGAGTGTGTATATATCCTTTCTTTCCCCCCCACGTTGTCACGCCTTTCGTTTCCGCAGGAAACGACCGACAGAAGACAGTTAGGGGGTGGCCAGACGACGAACGCCTTAGGAAACGACGCACCATTTTTCTCAGTGGGCGCGCGAATAAAACGTGGTTCGAGCTTTTTTTTGCACGTGTTTCGAAACTGTTGTACATTTAACGGACGATCGAGTTTATTTTCGTTGGCGTGTTTTTTTGTCTGAGGAATCGAAAAGTTTATCAGATTTGTGAAAAATTGGATTAACGGGGGCAGGACAGTTTGAAGGGGCCTAAAAATTACGAATACTTTGGAGTAAAACAAAAGTACATATTTAATCGACATGAGCTTCCGTGGTTTATTTCAACACATTATGAACTATGAGAAGCAACATTAAAAGAGAAGAAGAGACGGCTCTCGTTTAACTTTTACATAACTTTTTTTTTACATTGTCTATCGGTGTGTGTGAGTCCAGCCAAACAGGATTAATTTTGCCAAAAAGGCAAGAAAACGTTCAAAAGTGAACGATAGTCTCTAGGGATTGACGATCCAACATTTTCTATCTCTGTCTTCATCGAGTCGCGATACACTTCCCCCTATCTTCACGGATCAATGACTCATTTTGATCCACCCTTTCTTGAAATGACGATCGTTGCACTTTTGCGTAAAGGCTGCACCCTCTTCAAAAAAACTTCCGTAGCAAGCAAGTTTCAAGCGTGTTCCTCGCTCGAGAAGCATTCGTCATCCATTTTAAATTAGTTTTATAAATTTCTGTTGAAAACAAGTGTGTACGAAAGTGTATGCGAAACATAATTTAACGTACGTTTTATTTTCAGATCACACACGAGCCGCCAAAATTAAAAACAACCCTTAAAACGCCACCCAAGCAAGCGACCAATCCTCTTCAGTTCGTCAAAGTAGGACCGTGCTCTTTGTACCGCACAGCTCAAGAGCAGTTGCAAAAGGTCCAGGAGGTGAAGAAGATAAAGCAAGAAGTTCGCGATGATCCCGAAGATTGGCAATCGGTAAATTAATTTCGAATAATTAATAATTGGAAACAGCGTACAATCAGATAGATGATTGTAGAAAAAATATTTAACCTCTTGCGTTGGAATTACGTTGGGAACTTTTTTGTCCGAAATGCAACATTTTTTCAGTTTTAAGTATATTATATTTAAGCGTGACCCAAGCAAAACAAATGACGAGTTCATCGCTTCTTAATAATTTCTATCCAGTGATATCATACCGACAAGTTCAAAAGAAAAAGGAAGCGACAAATTATTTTATATGGTTTGGTCATTCGTTATGGTCCGCAATCAGTTGCCAGCGCACTAGAGTCCGAATACTTTCGTCAGACAGTGCGCGCCAAAAAGTTAAACAAATCATCAACGGAAAAGAAAATGGAGATTTATTGGAGATTTTCCAACCGATCTCCGATTGTTAAATTGATTCTTTCCCTGGTGTGTTTAGAATCTGGACAATTGGAAGAGTAGTCGGAGGAAGCGTCAGGAGCACATCATCGAGCGGGTGGTCGAGGTGAAGAAACTCGAGCTGGAGGAACACGATCGGCAGCGTCGTCGAAGCAAGACATTCTCGGAGATGATGGAAGAGAGAGGCAACAGGGGTCGAAAACTAAGTATCAGCCTGGCCATGTATCACGAGGAAGATGCCAATGATCTGAGCGACCTTGGTATTGGAACCAGCAGCGGAAAGAGCTCGGTTAGCGGCGACACGCACGACGACACGCACAGTGTCTTGGTAAGCTTCGTATTTCCATCGATTCATCGTGTTTCTTTATTTAATATCCGAAACTCAAACTCGAAAAATTAGGGAGTAAATAGAACGTGTAGAAATTATCGTTCGATTCGAAAAGCTGCAGAAGGTACAGTCAGTTCCTTTTGACATAACAAAATTAATTCTTTCTCTCGGCTAAAAACAATTTTTCTTCAAAAAAAAAAAAAAAAAAAAAAAACGACTCGACGAATATTTTTCAGAGCGACAGAGACAGCGAAATAGAGAAGAACCACTCAGACGTGGACAACGTGGCGAGTGAGAGCGTGATCCACAACGATATCACGACATCGTCAGCGACCACGACCGCGACAACGACAACGACCACGAAGAAACCGTTCGGAAACGGGTTTCACAGCAGCAATCACAGTCACAACAATCAAGAGTACGATTCAGCGACCACGGCGACCACCAGCTCCCCGGAACCGGAAGAGTACACGTACGAGGGCGCGATTCGCGGCTACGTGTCGCGAGTGTCGCAAAACATACCGAGGCGATCGCTGGTCAATCTGGACTCGAAGCTCGACAGCGTCAAGTCGTCGGCGAACGGTTCGAAGACTAGCCTGAACGACGAGGCCAAGTCCACGATACCGGTGGTGAAAGTGGACATCCTGAAGAGGCGAGAGATCTTCGAGAAAGCCTCGCAGAAGAGCAACGAGGGCAAGACGAACAACAGGCTCTCCGGGGATTTCACCGGCACGAAGTCGATCAAGGAACGATTGTCGAACTTGGAGAAGCAGAAGCACGAGGCGGAGAGCAACACGGAGAAGACCGGGGCTAAATTGAACAGACTGTCCGGCGACATGAGCTCGATCCGCGAGAGACTGTCTCATTTGGAGAAGCAGGCGTCGGAGAGGGAGAGCAAGAATTGCGCGCACCGCAAGCTCAGCACCGACGAACTGGAGACGGTGAGACCGCTGCGGGACAGATTGTCCACGTTGGAGAAGTACAGCAGCAGCGACGAGTCGTCGGCACCCGGCAGCGCAGCGCACGAGTCGCGACACAACGGCGAGCTGTCCGCCAGATCGATAAAGGATCGTTTGAGCGCTTTGGACACGGTGAGGAGCAAAGAGTCCGCCGACAAGAGATCGTCATCCGTTGTTGGCAAGCACTCGCTGTGCTTCCGGGACCAGGAGAACCGAATCGACACGTCGACACCCAGCGAGAGGAGCTCGTCGCCCGACTCGGAGTATCGCGTGCCGAGAGCCGCCTTCCACAGAAGTCTGGACTCTCTGGACGCTGACGCGTCCAGCGGTCCCGACACGTTCGAGAGGGTGCAAAGCTTGGAAGAGTTGGATTACGGCAGACGTTACCCGGCGTCGTCGTCGTCCGCCGAACTGCTGAACGATACCGATCGCGAGGATTCCGGAATTCACACGGCCGACGTCAGCTGCTCCGTTAGCCAAGCCGACGAACCGGTCGACGAGGACATGGTGCATGCCAGCGCGATCATCGAGCGGCAAGAGGTGATCGAGGAGAAGCCGGAGGAGCCTCGTGACGTCGAGACGGTGAACGAAACCGCTATCGTTGAACAGCAGAGCGCCACCGGCGTACCCGCGAACGAGATCACCACGACTTCTGCCAGCCAATCGGACGCAGTAGTAGCAAAGAAGGTAAGGCGTAACGACGGTGTTGCATGGCGGTTTCTCTACTGGGTAAATCTACTCTTAGTTGTCGTTATATCTACTTGGCTGGCCTATGTAAAAGTGAGAGTCTATTGAATGGGGTACAAAGTTGAGTTTGCTTGTCGTTCGCGGAATTTATTTTCTATGGCACGGTACCAAGAGTATCGAGCAATCGCGTGTGAATGTTAAAAATCGGGTATTCGAGTCGATTTGAGTTTGTGAAGGACGATCGTGTCAAGTAACATCCGAGTCGAAAATTTTAAAACTCGTTCCACGGGATCGCTCGAACGTCTATTGAAAAAACTATCGGAACGTCGCTTATAAGATTGTGAATTCGAAAATACCAAATTCACATTCCAGTTTTTTTCAACATTAAAGTTTGAGCTGGCGTGCGCGTATAATTCGGTTCAATCTGTTCGATTGGTGTTGAATTTATCGCAATTGCGAGAGCTGTTACTTGACGACCGTGCCTGAAGCATACTTTTTTTTTTTAACCATCGCGATCTTTGACTGATAACCTACTATTCTTGTTGTTTGGTAAGGGGATGGCAGGTAGTACGATCTATCCGATAACTCTTTGGTTCTCTAGGGTACTGCTGACACTTCTGGGGAACTGTCGACTAACAAATCACAATCGCAGGCACACATAGAGGTTACTAACTCTAGTACACTACGTTCCTGTCCTGCCACGAGTCGTCCGATCGTGTATCAAAGTCCCAAAGTACCTCCGCGGCGATCGCCTCCCGACACGCTTCCCAAACCAAAGTTGCCTGCGTCCAAAGACCATCTAGACACTAAAACAGACTCTCTGCCCGCCAAAGAATCGAATTCCATCCCCACGAGTAACAAACTCCCCGCGGACGAACAGAGTTCGAAACTCGCTCTCGACGAGAAGGCGCGTTGCACCTCGAAAGAGGAGCCGACCAAAGTTACAGTTACCTCGTCTTCAGTATCGTCGTTAGATCCTGCCGTCGCAGACGGTCATCCATCGTCACCAGCCAGAGCGGCAGTCGCTCCGACGAACCTTCAACTAGAGTCCAACGCTACCTCAACCTCGAACTGCGCCGCGAAAGAAGTGGCAAAGGCCACGACGCCGGTCACGTCGCCGCGTACACCATCCAAGATTCCCACTCCGCTTCCTCGGAAGACCGTGGGCGTGAAATCGTCGCCGACGAGCTCCGTGTCCTCACCGAGTAGCCCCCCTGTCTCGCCGTCGTCCCCCAAAACTCCGTTGCTGAAATTTCGACCGTCGAACGTTAAGAGTCCAACCGGTCAGACGTTATCTCCGCAATTTCCAAAAGCATCGGAGATACCGGTCCCCGTCGGTTCCAACGTGTCGTGCAGCGCGAGCATCGTCATCCCCGTGTCATCACCCTCCTCGTGTCTCGAACAGTCATCACCATCATCGTCATCGTCCCTCAGCGCGAAACATATCTCCTCCCCGACGTTCAGCACGAAACACCAGGTGACGGTGGGCGAAGAGACACTGCTGCCTGCGGATAGACGGCGAACGGTGGTGGAGATTTGCGAGAAGGTGGTGGTACCTCAGGGCAAGACGCCTACGACGCCCCCAGTGACGCCGTTCATCACCGTGGATCGCGTCAGTGAGAAGCAGAGCGCAGCGACCGAGGTTAGGATCGATCAGCAATCTAGCAGCCACTGCTCGAGAAAGTCTTAAAAAAGAAAAGAAAAGAAAAAAACAGGCCAACGAGAGGATGATTCGTCGTTCGTCTCTCTTTGGCTATCCTCGCGCAGCAACATTGCCTCTCTCTCTCTCTCTCTCTATCTTTATCTGTCTCTTGCTCTCTTTCGCCCTTGTCGTTAGACTTAGCTCTTCGTCTAACTTCCATTTAGATCTTGTACATAAGAGTAATCGGGGCTTTAGAATCGCGGGCGTCCAAGTGGCGGGAATCGCTGCACCATCGTTTCGTCGAGACGATCGAACGCGGAAACGAGCGGATGGCAGCGATTGCACGGAAATTAGCCTCGGACCATAAAACAGCAGAAAGGAGATTTACGAGCAGAGTGTCTTTGCGATCGTGCCGAGTGATTGCACACGAAAAAGTAAATCGAGAAGAGAGAGTAAGATTTTTTCATTTAACCTTTTGCTGGAATGATGTGCCACGCACGTTGAGAATTTTTTGTCGCAAAATTGCAATATTTTCTGAGTTTTAAGTATATGTAAGTATAATCCAGACAAAGCAAATAATAAATTTATTACGTCTCAATAATTTCGATCCAGTGATATCATACCGACGAGTTCAAAAGAAAGAGAAAGCGACGAATTATTGGTTTGGTCACTCGTTATGGTCCGCAATCAGTTGCCAGCGCAAGTGATTAAACCATCGTTTGTTTGGTTCACTGATCAATTAATTTTCAAATTTAATTTTCTCTAAAAAAAAAAAAAAAGTTTTGTTTCCACGTTCTTTATTTATTTTCACACGCAGAACAATTTCAATCTCGTCCAGTCCAAATAAACTTTTAAACTTTGAAATGAAAAAATTATATTCTTCTTTTTTTCCAATTTACATTCGGACCTCGGTCGAGACATTCTGCATATCGTAACTAGTCAAACAGTAACAATTCCATTATCGTGCCTCGATCGTTTCTATAGTTACTACATCATATATATCACATATAGCTCCGCGAACGCGAAGCGAGTAATCACCTAAAAGCGACTAGCTGGATATTTACGAAAATGAGGAAACTGAATCTTGCCACTTGGAACGCTCGGATAATAATATTAACCCGTCTTCGCTTCCACACGTATTTATTATCCGCCATTACGCACAGAAATCTCGCTGGAAACGAAGGCGTGAGACCTTATAGCTATAACGATGTAAATAGACGACGCAGGAGCAAAGCGTACATAATAACCCCCAGTATCGAGTAGAATTAGAATCGGGTAGTCGGAAATATACGTACTCTACGCCGGAAGTAAACCCATGTATGTACCAGTTCTAACGAGCGTCGATAATCGAGCGGAAAACGTAGTGGCCTAATCGAACAGGGAACACATTCTTTTTGTTTTCTTTTGACCTAAATAATATGCCTGAACGCCGTAAAAATCCTAGGATTACCCCCTAAGTGATAAGAACATTTTTCGTGTGACTTTGCAACAATACCGACGATATCCTTCGTGTTATTATTAAGCTGCATCGTATTATCACGAAAACGAAGGAAACGTCCGATGGATGAAAACGAAAATCGCCAATATAAATACATACCCGTCGGTCGTTCTCTGAAAACTACTCCGATAAGCTTATTATTCTAATAAGGACTACGTTTTAGATGAACTTGTAACCGACCTTAAAAACAAACGACCTGTCGACACTTGACTATATATAGTGGATAACGATCGATTGTAACGCTTGGATGAGGCGTGTACGGTTGAACGAAATACGAAAGTATCAGTGGACAGAGAGAAACGTCGTCGCGTTGTGAATATTTGGATATACAGTGAGGATTTTGAAGCACGAACGAATCGAAGTTTGCGTCTCTTTTTAAAATATCTCGAATGTATCTGGAAGATCTTTGAGGATAGATGGATTCGTTTCTGCTTCGGAAGTATCTCGATTTCGCCTCGACACGAATAACGCGAGATAATCGTTATCGAATGCCTTTCGATGAGGACGGTACACTGCCGCAAAATCGATATCGAATTTAAGGTTGCATCGCACGTACACACACCGATCGAGTGTTCTCTACCATATTGTCTAAACTGTTCGAGATAAAAAAAAAAAAAAAAAAAAACGATGGAAATTCTGCTGAGTATATTCGAAACGCCTGAATCGCAAATAAAGGGGAAACAGTATAAATTTTCAAACTGTCTTCCACTGATTTCGTCCACGAAACAACAAAACCCAGCCGTCGTAAATTTCGATCGTCACGGTGAGAGCCATTCTTCTTCGATTGGTTCGCCAACGAGGGACGACGAGAGCGAACTGGTCGATGGGAAATTGTCTTATCGTCTTCAGTGATATACGCGTCATCGGTGTGACAACGACGCGAACCTCGGCGTGCAATCAAGCGGACGAAATTTATTCGTCCTCGTGAACCGTGGGTCGAAGATCGGTCAGAGTGACGCTTAATTATGTGACGAAAGACGTTCGTTACCGACCCACGCCGCGATAAAAGTGTCCTGAATTGTTACGGAATTAATCGTTTTAACTGTATCTCGAGTCGCCGCGCGTTCTTCGTTCTGTCGCGACGTTCAGTCGGAGGTAAGAGCTCGTGTGTCGTTTCGTCCGATGAAATTAATGTTTCCATCGGCGAGAAAGTTTTTTTTTTTGGATTTTTCTTTCTCTTTTTTCCCTTTTTGTTGAGCAAATGCCTCTCGGTTTGCCCTCATCCATGCACTGTTTTTCAGCGAAATTTCAGTTGAAATTTGGAATTACACATTCCTTTTCTTTTCTTTTTTTTTTTTTTTATTAGAAGTTTGTTCGTTATCTTCTTCGTTCGTAGATTAAAAAAAAGAAAGAAACGCAATAATTGCGTGAATGTCAGGATTCATTTCGTGAAAGTATCAGCAAATTATCGTTGACCCGTGACAAAATCCCTTCTCTTTATTCTCAATTCTCCTTCTTCGTAAATATTCGCTTGCCGCTTGAAGTTTGATTTCCGATAAAATTTGATTTCTGATCAATCGTTTCCACGCTCGTCCATGATCGAGAGGAGCGATCGTTCCAAATGGTAGATGTTCGTTCCATTTTTTTACTAGCTTGTCCGCCGTCATCGTCAACCGATCATCGTCGTGCGATTTCAAGACAGTGTCCTAAATCTAAGCTCCGCTACTGTAAAGAGGTAAGACGGCGCTTTCGATTTGTGTTCAAGCTAGCGATACCCCCTCCCCCCACGATCGTGTGTTTCTATTTATCCTTTTACGACCGAATATCTGTAATCCCGCTTATCGCTGATTTTCACATGGGACTATGCATGGCACCAGCTTTATTGACTTTTTTTTTCAATCTCCTAGTTTCGTGCCGATCTTCCGTTTCTCGTATCAAGCCCTTTTGTTTTTTCTCCTCAAAAGTGAATTTCAATCACGGTTGAAAGTTGATATGCGAACACCTTTTGTGCACATTCACTTTGTTACTATTTCTTTGAATGTATTATGTAGTGATGCGTTCCTGGGAAGAAGTTTTCTTTGAAAACGAAAGATTTCAAAACGAATTTCGAATATTCTCGAATACATCTGCGTCTGAGCGAAAATATTTTTACCGGGGGTAAAATATAATTACAATATATATTACGTATTAAAATATAATTACAATATATATTACGGGGGTAAAATGTATGTTACATTATTATTCGTTAATACACGGTTATGTTCTTTGTCACAATTAGACCGTGGACTTTTATGCATAGACGAGAGATTGGAAAGTGCAAAAATATATGCAATATTTATTACAATGTTAATTAATATTTATTGCATTGTTAATTCACAATTACTGAAAATATTTATTACAATATCTATGTATTTCCATTATCTTTGTAGAAGTCCCAGCCTCAGTCTAATTATAAAATCATTAATAGATAAATCTCGCAAATCGAAATAAGTTTCCTCTGCAATTTGAAATGTTTCCACTTTGGCCAAGCAGCAAGATAAAGTATCGGGTCTTTCTGAAATCATCTGGAAAGCAATTAAATACGTCGGTAATCAGCTTCTGAAATTACCAAAGACGTTCTTCTTCTCATTGACCTAAGCGTTAAACTCTTCGCTATAAATTCGCCGATCTTTGCACTTTGAAATAATTATCTCCTATGTGGCACCGTTCCAAATAGTCGTAAATCGGTAGTGTCTCGTGACAATATCTTTATCACAGCATCCACGTCATTACGAACCAGATAATTTTTAACCTCCCGCGTTGTTTTTAAATCGGTTGCTCCTTGATTTGGAAAATCAATTACGAAAACTTTGGACGTATTTACATTCGCAAGTTCTATTTCTTCGATTCTTTCGTTGCGATTCCGATTCTTTCGTAGGAGAAGACAAATGGAATTAATGGTGTGATTGATTGCCAGTCTTTAAACAACTTTGAGCCATTTTCTTTCATACTCTATCTTGATTGATCGCGATTAAACAACGCATTTGATATTCGATATCGAGAGTTCTCTCATTTCTTTGGAATTCTATTTAATATTTAACATTTTATCGGAAAGATTGCGAACTCGTATTTGTGGAACTACGATTGCTTTTCTTTTCAATGTTCTCCTATTCTTCTCTTTAATTTCAAAGTCTTGAGTGAAAAATCTACGTAATTTCGTTAAATAATTAAATAATTTTCGTCGAGAAATTTATTGAAAACATTTCAATACGATAGATTTCACGGAGTTTACTTTACTACGGCAGAGTCATGATGGCTTTTAAAAGTTTGGACCCTTACTTTTATTTCTTAATTTTACAATTTCTCTCTCTCTCTCTCTCACAGGAGACAATTTTCTTAAGCTATTTATCTCGAGTCAGAAGATTATGACGATGTTTTAGAGCAATTTCTTTTCAGATATTCTCAAATACGAGTATTAGCTTCTCATTGAAAGCTTTTCGAGAAAAGCTCCTCTTCATCGATCGGATTAATGTTACATTCGTTGGGACTGGCATTTCAACATTGAACTCTAACAGCTAATCGAGAGCAGAAATGGGAACTAGCGAACATAGTCGTGTCGCTGTACAGTTAGATTTAGATAAACGTTATCGTTATTTCCGAAAAGATCTTATCACTGTTTGTTCACGATTTGTCAGACGACAGTAATAACACGTGACATCATATTTGCACGAGATTTTACGAAATAGCTAACTGCATGGTGTGCAATCGCTTCTCGTCACTGGTGCATGCATCGCAGTTTTGTATACGATGAAAAATATGTTTCAATCGACTGTACAAATCTTTGTTTAGTTAATACGCGACGCAAAATTTCATTTTATTTCTTTCTTCGTATTTGTATTTCTAACCATTTATTCTGGCACATTACGTTCAGAAGATTTTTAAATTTATGTTATTTCAAGTTAATGTCTGTTGTTTGATATGCAGTTTGTATGTTTCTCTCAATTATTGGTTTTAATATAATGTAGAACGACTCGTCGTTTTACGTGTGCGTCTTTGCACGGATTTCACGATAGTTATGCATGAACGCTGGGTGCATCGGAGTCTATCGAACATGAAAAACAAAAAAAAAAAAAGGATAGACGAGCAAAACGAGGTCTGTAGAATGCAAAATAATCTTCCATTCGAAACCGCAGTTACCATCTCTCAAGTTGTTGCTCGAAATCCAGTGTTTCTCAAGCTTCGTTTTACAATTGCCCTTGTGAACATCTTCACGATACTGATCGAAAAATATTGCGTAAATATTTGAAAAGAATTTGAAGCTGCATGTCCAATTAATTTTCTACCGAGAACCAGCTGTTTTTAAAATTTTGGTATTCTAAGCTAACATTAGAAAACACTGAAGTGTTAGTCCATAATATAAATTGAAAATTCATAAAAATCATGAACATTGTTAGATCATGAAGTATTGTTCGTGGCCTGTTCGAAAAATGTAAATAATAAAAATATAACAGTTTATCATTTAACTCACATATTCATTTTCATATTATCGAACATTGATAAACTTCATTAAATCAGTCGACTATATTTCAAGTACTATTACTTTACGAAAGATATTTTAAAAATATCTCACGTATAATCAGTAAAATCATCGTACACCCTTTTGATGTAACATAAAGTAGAATTGCTTGAGATTGATTATTAATTCTAGATTAATATCGAGTTCAATTATTCGACGCAAAATTCAAGATAGAATTTTATGATTTAAGTCGAAGCTTAAATAAATCGTTTTTTTCTTTTTTTTACATGTCATTAAGATATCTTCTCAATCTCTCGTTATTATACTAAAACAGCTTCTCGAAATACTCGTAATAAATATACAAAGAAAAAAAAAAAAAAAAGTTCAAGATCGAACGCGTACGAAACGTAACGAAATCGTACGCGCAAAGTTCAAGATCGAACTGTAAGATTCGCGGAGTTTCGGAGCGGCGGCTTGAAACGAATCGGCCTATCTCGCTCTATCGACAGCAGGGCCGCGAAAGTTTGAGAAACGCTGGTCCGCGGGCGTGTAGCACGCCGGTGTGTCGATTTGCATAGAATGTGGCGTTGCAAAATTCGTGTGGCGGTGTGCTTAGCCGCAAAGCCCCTCCGGGTCCCGTACGGCAGAAGCAATAACGCTGAGCAACGTCTCTTCAGGAACCGATCGTTATCGAGAAAGCGGACGACGAGGAGGCCGCGGCGATTTGCCAGCCGAGCCCGAAGCCAGTCGAACACGAAGAGCACGAGGAAAAGGAAGCGACGATGAACGGGAAGATCGAGCCACCGGCACGAAACGCCATCGAGGAGTCGATCGACGTGCACGATGCACCTGAGACCGAGCAGCCGGTCGCCAGCGTCCCTGTGGCTGAAAGACCGACGACCTTGACCCTCTGCAAACAGGAAATCACCAAGGTGGACACGATGAGTCTGCTTAGCCCCGTATCGCCCATCTCAAAACAGGTAAACGGACGCCCCGATATATATTATATTCTTACTACTCTCGTTTCGGTGATCCGAACCGATTCGACATTGCGGATTTGTACAAAGTGGTTCTTTATCTTTGAGTTATGCTAGCAAGCTAGTTTTCTCAATTTTTTTTTTTTTTTTTTTTTTTTTTTAAGAAATTAGTAACGTTGGATCAATGCATCTGTTTGATATTTAATTTTTTAGATATCGTAGACTGTTTTAATTTTTTGGTGGTATTTTGCACTTCTCCAGGACACGCACAGTATCCTTTAACTGCGTTTGGAATTTTTTATTACTAACAAGTACAAAGCAGGGACGATTGAATTTGACTTTGCTCGAATTTGCGAGATGCGCGATAATTGAAAAATCCCGTTTACCGTGTCGATAGTTGAAAACCGAGAACAGGGTAAAAATAACGAGTAAAATTTTGTTGGTTTTTTCTGATTTTAAGTTTATTTAATTTAATGCAGTTATATCTGTAATAAAATTACAGATGCATCTAACGTCGAAAATGAACAATTTGAAGATCCATATTTCTGATTTAAATATTTTTCAGGGATCTTACCCGATTAAAATTAATTAAGACGCACATACAGTCGCGGTAATATTTAATTCGACTTTCCTCCTGACAGATTTTGCCACTGAATTTATCGAGCGACGAGGAAATAGTAGCCGGCCTGGCATTTCCTCTGGGACCACCGACCAGCGTGGAACCTCCAAAAGAGAAACCACCGCCGCCACCGGTGGACATCAGCGACGAGGAAAATCTTCCAGTAGAACCTCTGAAGAGGTTGAACTCCACTCGCAGAATAAAGAAGGAATTACGTTCGAGGCGCTCCGATTTCCTTGGAATCGAAGGGGTAGGTTGCGTTTCTAGCGTACGAAACGAAATCGATCCCGAAAAAAAAAAAAAAAAAAACACGCGAGACGAGACTTCGAAGACTTCTTTCCACGTCAGCCGATGTCGACGCTACACGCGTATCCTAACTTTCGTTTCTTCTCACGGTTTTCCACCTCCTCGATGGCTTTCACTTGTTTCCGGAAGCTGGTGTGTTCCACGAACGTTGGCGCACCCGCGTTTAACGTTGCGAAAGATCATATCGCGGCCGTAACATCGTTTAATGATATTAATTGGAGCACGTGAATGGATTTACGTAACTCACGATCGCAATTATGCATGTCGGTCCTGATGAGATTCGCATGCTCGTTCGTCGACCGCGACGAACCGTTCAGTTCTCGCGAACTGGCCCTCTCGATCGTTTCGACCCTCTCTTGTTCAATGGAAAATTGAATCTTTGAACAATTAGTTTTTGAAATTCAATTTTTTAATGTTAAAAAAATTTTCTTCTTCGCTCATAAATTCTTTTTATCGTTCATTTAATCGACGCGATTGTTACGTGACTATTATAATTAAAGTAAGAATTATATTTAAAATGAAAGAAAAATGACTGAAAATCTCGAAATCTTCCTTCCACTTTAATTCCTTTGATTTATTTATTTATTATTTTTGACTTTCCTTTACTGTAATTTATTTATCAATTTCTTTCTTTTAGTTTAACCCTTGATAATTGTTAATGTCTGTAATTACGTGGGAACAATTTATCAGTAATTCAAGCTTACTATTCTCCGACACAATTGAAGGAAACTCGACAATTCTCCCAACTACAAAAGAAATTCTGATCCAATCTACTCTAAAATTTTGAATTTCCTTTACTGTAATTTATTTATCAGTTTCTTTCTTCTAGTTTAGCCCTTGATAATTGTTAATGTCTGTAATTACGTGGGAATAGTTTGTCAGTAATTCAAACTTACTATTCTCCTAGCTGCAAAAAAAATTCTGATCCAACTTATTCTAAAATTCTGAATCTATTTTCAACAGGTAAACGATGACGAATTGGAGCGCGAGTTGACCTTAACGAAACCGCCAGATATGGCTGCGATTCTGGCCGAGGAAAGACGCATCGAGCAGCTTCATCGTCGCTCGTACGACACGGACAGCAACTACGAGCAAGACTCCAGTCACGAGAGAGATTCAGGGGTGGAGTTGGGCCACGTCGAGGATTGGACGAAGCAGCCGGTCAGTCCCGACATGTCACAACACAGTCGTCAAAGCAGCGAGCCATTCGGCGCCAGCGTGACTTCTTCGGAAGAAGATGAGATTACGAAGAAGGAAAGGGAGATCATCGAGGTCCTCGAGAAAGAGGAGCAGTGGCGGTACGGCAACAATCGTGAGCTGAACAGGTAGGAGGGAATTGTCCAGGGAAATTGGTGGAGAATGTTGGGTGTATTGCAACCAAGATTGGTGTTAGAGTAAAATCGATTGTGGTAGACAAATTTGTAAATTTTCCCCTCCCTCCTCTTTTACTTCGAGTATTTACCGGCTTGATTTTAACGCTCGTCTCTAAATTTTACCGGCTTTCTCTATACATATAATTTTAGGTAGAATGGATGTTCTCACTTTTGTTGAATTTTACCGGAACGCTTGAGATTTCCTTTTCTCTTTTAACGTCTCTGTTGAATGTTTGCACGATGATATTCTTGTTGTAATCTTTTCTTATCGTTGGAGGCCAGTGGAACCGAAGACGCCAATGTTGCTTATTATATAGGGTACTGTTAGTATTTATTTTTTTATCAATCACAAGGGAAATTTACTGTAAGAAAATTTAGAAGTGATAAGATTTTATACACTGCACGAACGTCTTTGGTGATCACTACGACGCACGATGGCGCATGAACGAAATTTGGTAGCTCAATGGTTTAATTTAAAAGGCAGAATTCGCCAATATAACGATTTACTATCTCGTCAGAATTTTCTTAAAATTGTTTCCGATAGAGTCGTCCAGTGAGTGTGAAGTCCGATTACTTTTGCTTTGAATGTTAAACAATTTTAACTGTATCACACTCTACAATCTAAACTAAGACGATTAATTTTTCACTCTTCGATTCATTTTTGACATGTCCGAACTCATCACTAAAAAAAAAAAAAAAAAAAATTTCAGTCGCTAACTATTTCAATATTTTACTACTAAATTCTTAGGCCAACGTACATACCAATATATCTAAGCGTGTCTTGTATATATATATATATAATGGAACTACAATATAATAAACTTGTGTATCTCGGGATCAATGTACAAAACGGTGATGAATAAAATAAAAACACTTTCATGCTGAAACACACTGATGGTCTTTTCCTACTGCTTGACTTATCTGCTCTGTCGCTATATCCTGTACGACTCTCTCTCTCTCTCTCTCTCTCTCTCTCTCTGTACAAGTAGACACAAAAGCACGAACACAAGGTCGACTTAAGCTTAAAGTCCAGTAACCGAGAAATTCATGACGACACACAGTGACTTGGGCGAGAAATTGGCGCACAAGCTGCGCGAGCTCGAGGAAGAGAAGATGCAGCTGGAGCGGGAACGCGCCCAGGAAGCGGCTTTACGTCGGCAGGAGGAAACGC
Source organism: Tetragonisca angustula (assembly GCA_036937485.2). Classification (NCBI taxonomy): domain Eukaryota; kingdom Metazoa; phylum Arthropoda; class Insecta; order Hymenoptera; family Apidae; genus Tetragonisca; species Tetragonisca angustula. The sequence goes on along the minus strand of JAWNGG020000053.1, from coordinate 889,619 downwards.
TGCGGAAGAACGAGGACAACATACGAAAGCAGGAAGAGACGTTGCGGAAGCAACAGCAGGAAGAGACGGCCAGGCAGCAGGAAGCGGCGCGTGCCGAGGCTGAGGCGAAACACGCTGAGGAGAAGAGGCAGGAAGAGGAGCTGAGGGCGCAGGCGGAACAGCTGAGGATTCAGAACGAGATTGAAGAAGAGAGGAGGGTGGCCGATGCTCGTCGCATTGAAGAGAAACGTATTAGGGCCATGGAGAGTCAAATTCGAGAACAGGAGGTATGAATCTTTAGTTTCTTCCTCCTTTTTCCTTTTTTTTTTTTTTTTCTTTCAGTTTTTATACATATATTCCTGTATTTTTTATCGTGTGGGTGCGGATGCTTTGGAACACTGTGTCGAGTTTGGGTTACGTTTGTGGCAGGAGGCAGTGATACTTTCAGTTTTCAAATGTCGGAGAGTAGCTTGCAATAATTTTCGAGTGTTGAAATCTTGTCTGACTCGAGCAGGAAAAGGAAGATCGAAAGAGAAGGTGAAATATTACAACGAGTAATAAATTGTTTGCCATTTTTAATCGATTGATATCTTGTTGCTAGAAACTGTAATGTTTGAGTCAGATGAGCTGTTTAGTGAATTAAAATGTTTGGAATTGAGTGATTTCGAAACACATTTCTGTTCGAATTAGAATAGATCTCCCTTTTAAAACATCGACCTACACTTGAGAAGAACGATATTTCTTGTCGAAGAAGAGAATATTTTTCATTGCAAAGAAAGGCCAACTATTCTCATAAAATCACTAAGTAATTGCATGCTGTAAATTAAGTACATCGTACTGTAAACGTTAACGGGAGTATCGTTGATAATGATTCGCAGAACACGTCGTTGGTTGGTGCTGGTTTGAACGATGAAGAAGACGAGTTTGCTTCCGGGGTAAGGGAAACAGTATCTTTCGTAACTTTCGCCGTATTCTCTCGATGCTTGCTTCTAACAGAAAAAAGAAAGAGAAACAGAAACGAGGCAAAAAATTACAGATTTGATTTTTCAAGCTTCACGAAGCAAAAGCATAGCAAAGAAATAGAATAGAGAAAATTTTCATCTGATCGAAACGATGAAGTGATAATTGATCGCAATCGTAATTCGTGTCTGAACAGGAAGTCCTGAGAGTGGAAAGGGAATTGCTGCAGCTAGAGCAGGAAGAATTGAAGCGCCAGCGAAACAATTTGGCGTATCGCGAGCAAAAGCAGCTGAAATTGGCAGAACAGTTGCAGGAACAGTGGAAATCCTTGCAAGACGTTGCGCATACATCTGCGAGCAACATCCAACAGTTCAAGAGCCAACCGCCAGTGAATTACAGATCGTCGATGCCGAATCTTCAGCTTCAGGACGTGCAAAGAAGAAGACCACCACCTCCCCCCATACCGCCAGCTAAACCGCTTCGTTTGATTGAACAGAGGCAAAGAGACGTTACCATCAGGTAAATGTCATTTGTAATACGATTCTAATATGTTAAATATGTTGCTTTCGTTGAAAATGGCTCGTGAAATGTATTATCGTGTAAATCTTTAAATTTCAAATTTTAAAATTGTCGATAAAATGTATTATTAATGTAATGTATCATTAAAATTTTAAATTTCAGAATTATTGACAAAATGTATCATTAAAATTCTAAATTTTAAAATTATTGATAAAATGTATTATCATGTAAAATATTTTATAATTCTAAATTTTAAAATTATTGATAAAATTTGAAACCGGTCAGTCAGAAAATATCTGTAAACATTATGAGATTTTTACTGAGGAAACTGGAGTTGAAAATACACTCGCAACATACTCGTGTCATTATATATTATTTTTGAAGACGGTTATGTCGTGTTAGATTCGCAAGAGTTTTACGTAAATGGAACGCAGTCCATCGAATTGCAACAGTACGGTGTTACGTGGATACTTCAAACAAACGCCTGGTCAACAGGAAATGCAAATTAAAGACAGAATATAGCACTAGGAATCGTGTCACTTAATTTCCTGCAGAAACTTTCCGCTTTGTTGCGTCTGATGTAACGTTTTCCGTCTGGACGACACGTCGTTGCAATCCCTGAATGCGGAGCAGTCATTCGTAATCTTTGGTCAGTTGGTATTCGCTCGTGTTTGACATGCTTTCACAATGAACCGTCAGAAATCACGAAAAATCCAACGAAAACTGAACGGATTAATATTTACCGTCGAAATAGTACTTTGACTAGAAAGGCGAGGATAAAAATGAAGATAGCTTAGGTGGACAACTTTTGTGAAAAATGCGCAGGAGCAGCAGAATTCCCTCGGCAGATTCGATTCCGCAGCAAGTGGACGCTTCTTTGCGGCACAGTACGTCGGTTACGACGCTGAGCCACGCTGGTCAACAGATGAGCAGGCAAACGTTGCAAGCCCTAAGTGCAGTTCCTCGGCCGCGGATCGTTCAAAGCGATCAGTGGGTCCAACGAAGGAAGAGCGACGTGCCACGAGGCGCTCACGATTTGAACTACCAGCACTGGCTCATTCAGGTAACCATTTTCCTTGGATACATCTCTCGAAAGACGATTAAAATATAACACTGATATAATTTTAAATATATACAACGCTATATAATTTTTGTAATTTTTATCGAATTTAAGGGGATATTACTCTTGAATCTTGGTCGTTACAGTGTTAATATATTAATCCCTTGTATTGGCAACTGGTTCGCGGACCAAACCGTATACAACAATTCGTCGTTTTCTTCTTCCTTTGAACACTAACTCGGTACGATGTTACTGGATAGAAATTATTAGGAAGCAACAAACTTATCATTTGTTTTGCCTGAGTTACATTTAAATATACTTAAAACTGTGAAAATGTAATTTGGGACAAAGGGACGTGGGCGTCATTCCAGCGCAAGAGGTTAATATTCAATGAGTGTTTATATTTGTCGATACTTTTATTGTACTTGATGGCTGGGAACAGGTATTTAGTACGGAGTAATTGAAAATCTGTACAAATTTACAAAAGTGTAAGGAAATTATATTTACACACGGGAGTAAAGTGATCAATCAATTCTTGTCGATTTTCTTATTCTTGTATTGCTTGGTAGCCAAAAAGGGAAACATTAGTCCCAATAGAATTGTAAGAACGAAATAAAGGACATTTTATTTTTATGTGGTTAAGTAAAATTAGAATGTTTATTAAAATGGGAATTGATGAGAAATAGAAGTGTTGAAAGATTGAAGCTCAACACGATCTCGCAATTCTCTATGTCTTCACTCTCAAACGTCTCGATACACTCTATCAAATTCCTTCATGATTTGTTTGCTCGAAACCTTCGTCACTCGTCCACTCACGCACGCAAACACAACCATACTCTAATATTTTAAGTTCTAGATCTAGCTGGCTAGAACAAACATTCCCAAGCCTAGCTTTCGCTATAATTACAGACGACACTCAGCAGGCGACGTTCGTTGGGCACTGGAGAAAGTTCCGGGTCCTTTCCCAGAATATTCTGAAAAAGATTCGAATAGAACCGAGAAAATAGCGTGTTTCACTGACATTTCGAATATGATGTGCACAGGAAGCGGAGCAGAGGAGGATTAGCGAGAAGAATCAGCGATCGCCAGCGCGGAAATCACAGATGCACGTAACAGGAACGTCGGTTCCTTACGCTACGGCTCCTACGAGGTCGGACAGTAAACCATTGCCTGACTCTATCATACAGACTCTCACGCAAAGAGTACAGAACAGAGCGCAGGAGAAGCCACTACCACCAAGGAGAAGGTCGATATCAAATTAGAGACAATTCGTGTACAGGCATTGTCTGTTGTAAGAAGTGTTTATCTTCAACTTATTCGGGATTTTTGCAGATTGGAGCACAGTACCAGCCAGGAACATCTGTCTGCGTTGCAGCATCAACCGCAGCAACACGTTATGCAGCCGCAGAAACCTCAACAACCACCTGCGATGAATAGTGAGAATCAGGAGAAAATGCTGAGCGTCAGTGGGAAAAAGAAGTGCTCGCATTGTGGAGATGAATTAGGTGAGCCAGACGAGGAGAGCAATACGAGTCACTTTTCACTTCATTAAATTCAATGAAATTTCTTGAAGAATTATTTAAAAGTGGAGATAGAGATTTTCTTGCTTGAAAATTTTACAGAGTCAAACGATTGTTAAACTTTTTTTTTGGAATTTGAATTAGTATGAACATAAAAATTGAAGAGCTGAAAGTTACTATACGATTTTTTTTTTTTGTATTCTTTGTGACACGAAGTGTCGTAAATCTTAGTACTCTAAATAAAATGAACGTTAATTAGTAATGATTTGCTTGATTTTGCAAATTCTTACTTTTAACTAAGTTTAAAATCGTCCTCCACGCTAAATTAAATTGCTTTGAAACGTGGAATGAGGTGGCTAATTTTGGATTACCAGGTCGAGGCGCCGCGATGATCATCGAAAGTTTGCGGCTGTTCTATCACATGGAATGTTTCAAATGCTGCGTGTGTCATGTTCGGCTCGGTGACGGATTAATGGGAACAGACGTGCGCGTTAGGAATCAAAAGCTTCACTGCCATAACTGCTACTCCAGTGACGACGGTATCCGCATTTAGCTTGACGTTATTTATATCTGCGATTAAAATTAGTTGAACGTCAATGACGATTTTCCTCCCGTTGATCGGGATATAATAAAACAAAATTTTAATTTTACAGACACTGCGTTCGTAATTTTGAAAAACGAGAAAAGTACATTTAACGAAAATCTGTAAAGTTTGGGAAAAAAACAATGCTATCCTCGAATGTTTAATTCTTTGTTATAATTTTTATTTGTGAAAATGATGTTTTAGATGCGACCAATCTTTCTTCATTCTAGAATATGTAATTACATGCTGATTATCAAATTCTTATAAAAAAAAAAGAAGAAAAAATCATTTCCTTTGTAGCGCCCAACTCTTTACAATACGCTCTTTTAAAATAAAAATTATAATGTTTCAGGTGTCAAGTTCAGTTGCGTGTGAAACCAAAATAGACCGGGGGCTAATGGGACCACATTGACTAACTTGAATATAGCATCACACGGCTATATTTTATAAGTTATAGTTTAACCGCTTAGCTACCGGCGACACGCGACCGCGACACCAACGAAAACTATACCCCTTTTTTTCTGTACATAAAACTCTGGACGTGGTGTCCTCGTCGAGCTATTCCCTCGTGCCTCCTTAATTTAAAAGATACGACGTGGAATCAAGATTTTATTTTCACACAACGCCGATTTCTTTTCAATCGACTAACCGTGCTGGTAGCAACATGTAAATAAACGTGTATTTATGTAATTAGCATAACGATAGGGAAAAGAATCCAATGAAATGGGAAATTGCAAAAGATATGGTAGCTATCGATACATTGGCGAAAACGAAATGCGACGATCTTTAACGCGTGGATCTACAATCGGGGAACGATTTGCATGTATATTTTTGTAATATAATTACTCCGTGTGGTATTTATGAGAGAAAAAAAAAAATCCCTTCGATGTGTGACGGCTATAATAACGAAACCTTCTCCTCCCCATTTTCCTAATTCCTGTTTCATTCTTCTTCCACCTTTCTCTCTTCAATCTTCCCTCTTCCAAATGCTTACGAATCAATGGACGATTTCAATCAAATCGAATCGCCTCTGTGTTTCGCGAGCGATCGTTTAGATTCTAGTTGATTATTATAGGTAGTACAGTTGGTTTAACTGTAGAACTGCATGACGAGAACTGCGATTTCAATGCTCGAGTTTTGTGTTTCGTCCTTTTCCCTTCACCCTGTATCGAAATAAAAAGAACAAAAGAGGAATATGAAAAATGTTAGATACGTCGCGCGATCCGACAACGATGACTTTTCTTCGTTGTCTCTTTTATCAATGATCGTCGTATCGCATTGAACACGCATACTTGCTCTTGTGAAATATTGTATGATATGTGTCACGTGTTATTACAAACATGTAATTTTATATTATCGAGAATAAATGTTTATTATAGCGATAAAATTGCTTGCACTGTCCCGATTTCCTGTTGAATTCATTCCACTGAATTAATTACACGGTGATTTAACCGTCTGATTGTGGCGAACGAAAAGGCGATCTCTTCCCACAGTGGAAACTCTCAATGATTCGTCGCCAGGATATATTTAGAGCCTTTGATGCTCGTAAAAGAACGAGCAGAGAATCTCGCTAAGCAGATAAAAAAGAGTCTGATGACGTCGAAAAGTAAGAAGTCAAAGGTCGTCGAACGTTCTTAGCTTCTCGCGAACTCTATATTTATTAAACATTCTCACAGCTGTTTCCATCATAGAGCAATTCCACTAACAAAGTCAAACAGAATAATAGGAAACAATTCAAATAGAATAAGAATAATATCAAAACGTTTGTTTATTCAAGATTAACAATCTGTCTTCATTTACAGTAGAGTAATTAAGTAATGGGGTAAAAATACGTACTAGCTGATAAAAACTATATTTTATAACAGTATAAAGATTTCAAGACTATCGTAAGAATCTTGGTACAATTTCTAGGCAACTGTTAGGTATTGTAAATCGCTAATTCCTTGTTGATTTAAAGTCTAAGCAAGAGACACGAAGATCGAATTTATGGTAATAAATAAATTTCGGCGCTGATTCCTTGCTACAATATTATCCGAACTCGCTGAACAACGGACAAACAGTAAGAAACAGTTGCTAGAATTCACCTCTCAGATCCTCGTCTAACAGTACGTACGTATTTTACAGAAAAATGTTCCAAGGATCCTTGACACTTTCCATTCGACGAACTTTCACTCGACTCTCCCACACGAAACGCCATCAATGGCATCGCCATGGGAATCAGAGCCACAGAATTCACGTGTGCTACGCCACAAACAAAATAACAGTGTAACATGGCTTGGATATCCGTTCCGGGCCAACCCTGTTTCCTTCGAGGCAATTAATTCTAGGCCGAGTTGCGTAACGTGCCAGTGAAAAACCAGCGGTCAAAGGGAGACGAGTCGGTGGCTGGAACTGCGTTGCAGCTCGTCACGGTGAATTGAATTACTCAGTCACCTCTCAACACGCTTTATCAGTTTCAGTAATTCGAGCAACGTCCCTCTATTAATAGGCGAGCTGGCGCTCGTGCATCGTACAGGGGATGAATCGCGACGACGTAACACCGCGTTTCTGCGATTTTGATAAATCGCACGTCATGTTCCCGGTCGTGTTACAACGGACAGACAGTCAGAAGTGGACAACTGAAGGTTCGTCATATTGACAATAGCGTCTGTCGATGGTAGTTTCGTTCTGTAAGATTTGAAACGAAGGGAAAAATTTGATAACGCATTTTTGGTTGAGCATTAAGAAATTGCCGACAAGGGGTTGTCGAATTGATTAGATTCTTTTTTCAAAAATTTTCCATAACGTGGCGCGACTCAAAAATTGTATATTCACACATCGTATTTCGATTTCCAGGCCGGCCAGTGATCTTATAAATATTTCGAACTCTTCAAATTTTGTTTTTCATTTTTATGTGAAAAAGTTATTTCGACTGAAACTTCGCATAACTCTTTTTATTTTTATCAGTTTTATGATCGAAAATTCAAAGCGAAAGTTTCGAAACATCTGACTCGTGTTTCGAATGATCCAGAAGAGAAAGATTCAGGATGATCGTGAGATTTAAAACAATATTTTATAAAAGATGTTCGATTCAAGAAAGTTATAACGAAATTGATGGACGAATTTATTTGTCAAAATTTTAAATACGAGTCAAGGATAATCGAATAAAAATTTAAATTTTAATTCTATTCTTATTTTTAAATCTAAAAACTTAAATTTTATCCTGCTGATACCGTTATGCAGTATCTGCGTGCAAGACACGCGCGTCTTTCTCAATTCGTTAAACACAGACAATACGAACCATCGAATTGGAGCGTAGCACTTCTAACTACCTAGATCTTTGCCGACCATAAAATTATTTACTCGTTGAATGGATAATTGATTCGATGTAATTACCTCACGCAACCGTAAATCACTCGAGTTCTTCCCGGTAACCCAAAAAACTACTTCACGATCCTCCGTAATACAAAGATTGCCCTTAATTTTCTCAAAACCACGATTTCTTTTTTTTTTTTTTGCCTTGAACGAACAACAGCACGCGAAGTCTAGATTAGGGAATAAGAAGTCTCCGCTCCAGTTATACCAGTGCAATTTCATAGTAATTTTCGACTTTGTCAATGCTGGAGAAAAGCTCCTTGAAAAACTGTCGATTTACTTCTATTTTCTAGATTTTACTAGTCTGACATCTTACAAAATTATTCTTACCTATAATAAGAATGATCTTATCAGTGTGAGTGATTTGAATATTCCACGTTGATTCTGTAAGATCGCTCCCAATTTTTATTTATTTGTATTTTTTTATCCTATTATGTAATCACGCTTGGAATTCTTTTTCCAAGAAATTAGTAAAATAAATTAATGAATTTATCTACTAATATTTATACTGAATTAGTAAGATAAAAATAATTTGATCTTTATTTAGCACTTGTACGTATTAACGTGATACATATTGGTAATTTGCGGGGCCTTGTATAGTACTTGTACAAGAACATTAATATTTCAAAAGTTTCTACGATGTTTAAGAGTTAATTTGCGCTGGTAAGCTAGATGTCAGCAGTCAGAAACAAAATTACTTTCTCGATAGAGACGATAGAATGGTTCGACCTTCGGATAACAAATGTTTCGCGAGCGAGTTTAAATTATGGGTGATGGAGTTATCAGATATACACCGAAGTATGTTCTATCCATTATCACGGGCAAAATTACTACCTCAGGTGACATGTTTTTTTTTTTATTTCTGTTTCACCTGTTTCCTAATTATTCTTTCGATTCCACGAAAAATACCACGAAAGAGAACAAATATAAATCTGGAAATAACGATTCATAGAACGTACATACGTGGAGATCGTACGTGAAGATCTGCAATAGCACGTTTCGAGATTGTTTGCTGAATATGATCGAGAAGAACCAAAATCCCCAATGTACATACATTTTTCCATTTCGGAAATCTACTTGAAACGAGATTCGTGGATTTTCACTTAAAAATCCTTGGGCAACAATACGCTGAAATAAACGAGCTTGAAAACATCTTGCATGAAATTCCGTTTCCTAGGAGAAAAGAGTACAAGTCAAGTAAACTGGTTTTCAATTATTAGGAGTTAATGCAATGCTCTAATTGCATTTTCACGGGGAGAAGAGCGAATCTCCACTGGTAATTCAGGATTCAGCGGAAGTATCAGGAGAATGCGAATGTATCGAGCGAATGGAATAACGATACTTTCGTCGCAGCCGGGGTCTGCGTGTGTAGTCTTGAACTTTGGTCATCGATAATCCAGTTGAAACTTTTTCAGGAAAAGTAGCGGTCGTTCGCTCTGTTATACGTATATATATATATGTATATGTTTTATTCTAACCACAGCCGTTGTTACATGTCAAGGAACCACGAGCGTGTCCCATCGCGGTTGACGGGGCTCTGGAGACCAGACTCGGTCACATTTTAAAGGTAACATTACCTAGCTACAACACGTTGTGCGCACGCCCCGCGCAACAGTCGTTAATTTTGCATTCCACATATTCATTGGCACATATTCGACAAATTATTTCTTCCCTTCCGTTTTATCCATTGTTCTCCAGCGGTGCAGATGGTGCATTACGCGTTAATTACTTGTGTAAATTATCTTCCCATTCATTACCATGGATATCATGGCTTCGTGCGCGGGGAGTTGGTAGATGTTGCGTAACGATAATATAAAATTACGCTTGCGTGTCAATTGTGAAAAACAATCTACGTACGTATGCATCTTGTTGTAAGTTTGAAAGGCACTGGACGAAGGATCGTGGATGATGAATAACTTGATCACTTTCTAATGAAATTCGTTTATTTTGCGGTTTCGGTGGTGGTAAATGTGAAACGTAGCATACGATAGTCGTGCAGAAATTCTTTCTAATTCAATATTATCCGCACATGCTGTACTCCAATGCGCAACAAGTTCACTCCAAGCTTCAATCGCCATTTGCGTATCTAAAAAGGCATCTCTCAATTGGGATCCACTTTTTATAAATGAAAGCTATATAATAATTATTATTTAGTTAGGTTCGTGCTAGAAATTGCACGTGTCTCAAGTTCCAGTTACACAAACAATGTCCATTTATTATCCAAAGTTCAGGATCCTCATAAAATTTTATAAATCTCTCCTAGAAATGGAAAACAGAAGTTCTGTCCGACAGGGAAATTCTCGCTTATCTCAATTTCACGAGTTATGCACGGAGGTCCAGGAAACAATCGCGCGAACTCGTTTCCATTTTATGATCAATATCAACAAACCAGCCCGCAGTGAGATTCGCCACGCAAATGTGATAGAACAAATAAATGCGAACGAACGAGACAGTTGTTATCCAGACGATTGGCATCGCCGGTGGCGTCTCGTTTACAGAATTTTCCGCGCGCTGACAAAAAGGATCCTCCGTTTTCGTCGAGCTGGCGTTTCGGCCGCGCGTGTCCCGTTTTTAATTTAGTCTACCTCGAATTGCTGACCACCGCTGACTACGCCGTCTACCAATAGGCCGGCGTCATATCCCAGTATTATCCGACGTAGGTTCGCAAGGCAGAGAGTCGGGCTCAGTCGTATGATAAACGCGGAGCAGCCACCTGGGTGAGGAGGAGGTTTGCACATCCGTCGACGCCGGTGAATCGTGCACCACGCGAACAATGTGCTCGCGGACTCCGTGAAACGGAACCGATGTTTGTTTAGTATTGCGGAACCCGCGTCGATCGACAAACACCGTGTTTTTCTGTTTTCGAATCTCGATCGTCGAGTGAAAACCGAGAACCGCTCGTGGATTTGATATTTGAATCGTCAGACAGGTGAGACGGTGTTTCGAGCATAATTTGATGAAAAAGTGACAATGTGTATTAAATATTATCTTTGGAATTTAATTATGATTCGTTTCATCGTTCAGTGATACACTCGTGAAACTGAGCAGTTTGTTCTGTTCGAAATTGAATGTTAATTGTGAGTAGTGACTCGACAAGTGAGATTTTAATTTCATGGCAAATGATCTGATGATTTGTAATTTGTATAATTGTAATTATAATTTGTGAGATTTCGTTTGATTTGTCGTGCAAGAAAATTTGTTACAACTTTCGCGAATTTCTTTGGGAATTTTGAATTCTTCTGGAGCTTAAGATTAGAGCTTTATGTCGAGATGCGGCATCTGTTTCGTGTTTGAATCTTTCGAACGATTGTTACAAATTGAACCTCCCGAGATATCAAAACTGTTTTCGCGAAACTCATAAATAGTTATCTCGAATGTTTCAAACGTCAGTCATCAATATAGTATAATCTATTTTCTTGCAAGCAATGTAGAATTTCGATTTATTTCGGGGAAATGTGTGCGTTGTAAATTGAAATGTGAATTTACGATTTAGAGAAACGCGCGAAATTTCGAGATCGAATGTAAAGATTGTTCCAATCCAGTATTTCGTAGTCCGTGGTTTTCGTGAATTTAAAGTATTGCTCAAATAAATTTGATTTTCCGAAAAATCGAAGCGAGAAAATACTCTTCTTTAATTTGTCTTTATATTTTCCTCTGTCACGTAATGATTAGTTTACGTTACACTTGTGATGTGCCATATCGAATCCGTACTATTATTTCTTTGTCATTGTAATTGGACATTAACAGACCGGAACCACCGTTAGTTTTCTATTTATTAAATCACCAACAGAAGTGCTTTCTACGTAATATAAAAAATTTCTCCTTTTATATTTTTTTACTGATCAACGTGGTCATTGTTTTGTCAATTTTAACAAGGTATAAAATAAATTGGAAACTGATTGAAAAGTTCATAAATATTTTATTTATCGAATACCAATAGTATGGTCGCAGTTTTCTGAAAATCACTTAAAATTTTAATCACTTTTCTCACTCTTGTAAATCTTTTCGTATAATTTATGTTTGTTTATCATGTCGATCTGTCGTTTTAACAGAGCGAGACTATCGCTAATTTTGAATCGTACTGTCCTTCGTTATAATTCACGTTTACTCCGAGACTCATCCTTGTTTCATTCTCTTACAATAATCTTTGTCTTTCTTAACGTTAGAACAAGTAAACGGATTTAAAATTTTCTTTTCTACAATTGCTCTAAGAGACACGAATATTTCTCGTCGAAATTAATACTGATCTCTGTTTAGATAGAAATATAATTTTATAAATCTTTATTCGTTTTAATAAATTATATAAGTTGCAATAATTTATACATAGAAAGTTTTAATACGCAAAAAAAGGCCGGTTGTTCCAGTAAAAATGATAAAGTCTAAATTCCGTGAAGATGAATGAACACTCCACTGTTCTTTAATATCATATTTCGTGATTTGAAAGAAATTTGACACGAACGAATTAGAAAGTGAATTAGATCTGTGAAAAAATTTCTTCTCATTAATAACAATACTAGTTTAGTAGTGATTTAATATATCAAAATCTCAGATCAGCTATTCTTGGAACAAAAACATTGACCATGAATCAATATTGGCCATTAAATTAATGTATCAAGGGGACAAAGTTAGATATCACGATGGAACGAATTATAGATATGCTTGAAACTTAATATAGAAATTATATATATATATATATATATAGAATAAATATTCCATGTAATTATTTTTTTAACTCTCGAGAAGCTGCAATTTTAATTATTTCAATTTTTTTTTTTCATTCAAGGAAAATTCATTGAATTGATTATTCTGATAAAATCTGTTTTATATATATATCACCATAAGGATCAAGAGAACAGAATTGTCGCAAGAGGATGAGCCTTCGCTGGATTCACGAAAACTTAGAAGCACCAACATGCGACGAGGAATGCAGCGACATCGATGACAGTTGCAGCGACGACAGCTACGATTCTGATCTATCGATCGGCGAGGAGAAAGGGCCGGCCAGCGAAAAGGAGATCAATGGCGATCGCAGGAGGAAAAGGGAGACCAGGAGGCATCCGACCACCACAGTGAAGTTCGACGAGAACGGGTATTTGCCGATAATTACGAGCTGTCGATAGCCGAGAATAAGATCGAATCTTCGTTACGTTGTACAGGAATTAATCGAGTTACAATTCGAACGGTAAACTTTAATTGACAATTGATTTTATTCAACGAGAACTTTTAATTAAAGAAGAAAAAGAACAATCTTACCTATTACGAATCAATAAAAAAAAATAAATAAATAAATAAACGGATGAATAATTTGACAATCGATTATCTCACTCGTGAAATAAAAATGGGAATAAGAATAATATTTAAGACGAAATTATAGTATAGTGTTTGTAATTATTAGACTTAAATTTGTTTGTATTTAAAAAGTTTAGAGCTACAAAGGTACATGGAATATATTACAAAATATGTAACATATACAAAATACAGTATTTGTTGCAATATTTAATTTCTCCTTTTTTCCAAGTATTTTCTCAAAAATATGAATTTTCATAAAAATACACGCTCTAGTAATTATTGTACCAATTATTCTCCATTGAATCTTATTTTTATTTTATTTCATTCCTGTTCTTATATCACGTCAATTCCACAGTGAATCTTATTCTTATTCTATTCTATACTTTAAATTTTAAAAATTCACAGAAATTCTTTAATACTTCTATTTCGAATCGTATTTTTCTGTTTTTCCACGATTCAACCAATCGATCGAAATCGAGCGTCCCCGTGAATTTTTCTTGGCGTGTTTCTCCGCGAGCGGGTGGTAAGCTAGCAACAACAATAAGTCTGCAGACGTAATTTCCCTCCAACGTGCACCTACAATAAACGTTCATTAATCACTTGAATCGATTAATCCTCCACCTAGGCAGTATATACTGCCTGGCGAAGTTAACAGTTTTAAATTTCCTATTATTCATGCACCGTCCCTTCCGTCCGTTCGCGAACGTTTTCCGAATCGCGAAGGTGAAATTAATCAATTCGCTGCGTGGCGAAAAGGGTCAGTGAGCACGGTGACAAAGCTGTCAAGTTTCTAGACGATGAGTACCGAATGGAAAGGATGATTATCGTAAACAAAAGCAACGGGGACGTGGTGGCTGTTGCACAAGGAACCGTAACGAGTTCATCGATCACCTAACTAGATTTATTTTCCGCCCCGTGCCGTCGTAAAGTCGCTTTGAATTTATCAATCTTCCTGACGCTCTACTTTGTAGATCGTTAAACGTCGAGTAAATCAATAGTTAATTAAACGACGGGACACTTTTATAACAGACAGTCCGCCGTTTGAAATATTTTTACACGCATATGCGTGTGTACGAATATATAGGTTTATACTGTGAATATATATATATATATATATATTTTTTTTTTCTTTATTAAACAAATGGCGCGTACTAGGTGTGAGTTTCATTTAAGAAAGATAGTTTTCGTTTATAAAAGAATTTAATTTGAACTTTGACTTCAGACCTAAGATCAATAAATTCAGATTATAATATGTAATAATATTATATTATAACATTATAATATTTTGCATCTGGTAAAATAAGGGGTTGATCGATTTTTCTATCTGTGAAATATTACTCTAAAATATTATAACAGATTTATTTACAATACAATATATTATATATTATTGTATAAATATTATATATATAATATATTATATATTATTATATGTTACATAAATATATTATTAATTAATCATTAATATTAATGTTATTAATATATAATAATGTAAATATAACTACGTTGAAAACGAGCAACGATACAAAAAAGTAATTCTACCAGAATTTACAGGTCTAACAAGTAACTCTCTAATTTTCTATGTAACTCCATATCTATTGACAAAAATGACATGCCAAGTTACTGGTGTAAGGTGAGAACCCCCAAAATCTCCTTCTAGAATCGATAGAAGAACAGTGGCAAAGTAACCCTGCGCGTCGCGATGTGCGATGTACATTCATTGATCACTTGATTCGATTAACTTTCTGCTCTATATTGTCGCAGGGTCAATAGGTGCTATGGTGTAGGTACGGTTCACGTTATATTATTACCGGCATTCGAGCACCGTGGCAACCAGCGAGGCTGCAATTCCGCGCGAATTGCATTAAAGCACACGCACGACGCGCAACGCAAAATTAGGATCGACGTTTATGACCGTGTGCGCTCGGGTTTCAACAAATAGATCGTAGCACGCGTTCAAAGTTCAATTAACGGGGGCGTGTTTGCGCAAGACGCCAAGACATAATCATTTTTTAAGGTGATGAATTTCAAACGAGTGAAATCATTCCGTTTCGTCGTGAGAGCGGCACGCTTGGAATTTTCAACCACGTGAAAACTTCATCGTTGGTATTTTTTATTTTTTGCATCGACCAGTCGTTCGTTCTTCTGGATCATGATCTTCTGGAAAACTTTACTGTGAGGGGACATTAATTTTCTTTTGTACATAATGTGATAACATGTGTAAAACAAGTGTAATTATTCATCGAGAGTGATAAGAAAGATATTTAGAAATTATTATGTAATAAATATATAATTGTATTAACGTACATAATAAATTCTAACATAGTTATCCATTGAAACTGTACTTTTAAGATTCTAATACTTAAATAGGATATTCAAGGTAGTCGATCTACGGATAAAAAGAATACTATTTGTATGTAAATATGTATACTTGCGAGAAAAGCGAAGTTGCAGAAAAATAAGTCTTTCAATGATTGGTAACCTTTTTTTTCTATTTTACAACGAAACTCGACCAATCGCGTGATCCGCCCTGTATACTCGTTATTGGTACCATTAGCTTGATTATCTTCGGTTGATGCTTTGCTTGTGTCGAATAAAGGCTATCGGTATCGCGTTCCTTCCCCTCGAGCATCTGTTTAAAATTAACAGGGTTGGAAAACATGCGCGGTGTAACAAAGCACGCTTCATTCACGAAGCCTGCTGACCTGAAAAGTCGATCGGCCCATTTTTCCAAACGTAGTGACACGTTATAAATATAGCGTGTGCCGAGCCGCTTTACATTAGATCCCCTTTAGTATTACTTACCATATTCTGTTTTCATTGTCAGTAGGCAGCGACAGTCGAAACCGATATTTTATCTCTAAATTACTTGCCATGACACTGTTATAATAAAAGGTAAAGGTAAGAAACTGTTAAAGAGAATTAAACTCATTTAAGAATTGAACGTTAAAAATTAGGACAGTGCGTGAATTAAAATACGTATACGAATATATTTCAGGGAATCTTTTATAAAAATCAGGGATTACAAGAATTCCGCGATACAAAATGATAATTTACATCACGGTATCATTTATATCCTATTTCTGTAAATTTTCTAGGATTTGGATAGAATTGTTGGTTGAAATCATTTCTCGCAATTACGACATTGTAAAAATATGGGAAACCATAGATTTATTTTAAAGAGAAATTGCGAGTGACAATCGTGTCAAAAAAGTTCTCAGAAGGTCTGGCTCTGTGACATTTGAAACGTACAAGTGTCTTTTATTCCTCGATAGAAGTTCGAAAAAGAAATTCCTGTACAATGGTCTCGAACATCTTTCTCTCCGTCGTAAGATTGACGTTTAAAATTAAGTGTATATTTGTAGACTTGGTATTTACGTTTATAGAAGCCAGGCGTGTTCGAAGATTCTAAACATTGAATTCTCTCTCTTACAGAACTCCGCATTACATCACGTCGGAATCGGTTAAACGGCCGCCTTACGTAATATGGGATCCCAGGAAACCGGCGCAAAATCCCGTGTACAATTGTTTGGTAATCAAATTGTTCTGTCGGACCGGATACCATCTCGGCGTGTCGGCTTCTGGACGTGTTCGAGGCTTAAGTGCCACGAACGAGCCGCATGGTAGCTACAACAGAGAATAAAAAATGAAAACTACAAACGACGCGCGACTAATGAAATTAATAAAAATGTTTCCTCACTGATTTTCAGCCTTGCTTCACATAATACCGGTGTCGTTCGGAGTGATTCGAATACAAAGCCTCGAGACCAGTTTGTACTTGGCGTTCAATAAAAAGGGTCGTTTGTACGGGGAGGTAAGTTTGTAACAATAACTCCTAAAATAATTACGAATTTTATTTCTGGAAGTTACGATGTTTGTTACTTTTTAAATATTTGCAATCTATTTTACGATGATATTGGATCCTTCTTAAAGCTGATCTGTCATCTCGAATGATACAATTGAACTTTTATTCCAGCTAAACGGGAACAAAGATAACACAGAATGGGAGCAGTGGAACGTCGGTTCCTACGATGCGTTTAGGTCGCGGAAACACGCGAATCAGGGTTGGTGGATTGGAATAAAGAAGAACGGGCGAGCGAAACCGGGGCCAGAGACAAGTTGGGGCCAAAAGTCGATACAATTCCTAGCGATACGACAAGATTAATTGTATTATTCATTTCTACGAATATTTCATACGATTCCTCCTTACCAAATCAAGCCAACGATCGATTTAAATGCTCGAACGAGTAAAAGAAAAACTAATTGTAAGATTGACCACGGATGAGAAGTGTGGGAACTTTTTGAAAACCTTGTTGCTAATTCGCGTGATTTTTTACTAACAACGAAAATCGACAGACAGCACGCGGCAAATAAACATAAATCACTTTCTACGGGAAATAAATGAATCTCGTTAACTTCCAATAGAATATAATGTTTATTATAACACTATGTTACTCAACAATGAAATAATTTGAGATTGTGCATTCTGCTTGTGCCCTTCAACTGAAACTTCATCGCAAGTTGCAGTTTTAAATTGCAATACATTTTGTTTCCTTCTTTATCTTTTCTTTGTCTCTCTCTCTCTCTCTTTTTAATTATATTAATCGTTGATCGAACATGCTGCAGGCAAAGTGTCGATCGAGTTTCTTAATCAGTCGGTTTGAATTTGCACTGTGCTCGCAGCATTTATACGAATTCTAATTTATATTAATATATTTATATTTATTTATATGTAATTGTGTGTGTGTGTATATATATATATATACTATATATATATATATATATATATACTATATATATATATATATATATATATATATAATTATTTCTTATCTCTTTTGTACATCTACGTACATTGCATACACGTATATCGAAATCTTTAAGCGGAAAGCTTCAATTAAAAAACGCTGGTGTTTGATTAAATACGGTAACTAGAAACATTGATCACCCTTCTTTATCCAATACGTATCAAATACGCGAAGAAATCACAATCAACCCCAACACGAATGCGATTTAACACTAGAAAGTCACACACAGGAGAGAACGCCAAGGAAAATCATGCTTAATTATCAAAAAAAAAAAAAAAAAAAGAAAAAAATCTTGAGGATTTTTCACCGTCGAAATTGCACGTTTTCAATCTCTCGCTTGCAGATTTCACAGAGTTTCTTCGAAGACACATTGCACAGATGCGAAATGGAATTCTTTGGTAATAAATAACAATATTAACGTAAGCGTTTTGCAAGCAGAAAGCGTATGCAGTGATTAAACGAGACGAACAATAGTCGAACAATGAGTTTCTCGTGAGCGCACGTTCGAATTCGTAATTTGTCATTCGTGGAACGTGCTCGATTCGAACGTGCGTGCCACGAGAGAGAATTCTCGCTCGCGGATGAGCTACTCTGTGAATAGTATGCACACGAATACGATGAAACGTGTAAACGTGAAACAAGCTGGACACATCATGAACGACGTTTTCTCTCGGAATTCTTATATCTACAGTAATTTGATCATCCCCTCGTTAAATAAGGCAGTTATAATAGAAACGCGTGTACATACTGTTCACGGAGGTATCGACGATCACATTATTTTCTTTAAAATCCCTGTTTCATCGGTATTTTCTTATCTAACGCGGCGGCGTGAATTCACTTTTTCTTGGTGTTGGGGCTCGTAGACTGAAAAACACTGGACGCCGACATTAAGTTCTCGATGTACTGGCTCAGCACTTGATTCTCGCTTCTCAGCTTCAGATTCTCCTCCTTCACGCTGTCTACTCTCTGCGACAAGTCTGGGACAACAAAGTTCGTAGCTTGATAAATGTGATTGAAAGGAATTCACACCATGTATGAATGAAACTGAGTTTCAAGTTGACGTGAATATAAAAATTGGACAATTTCAGAAATTTACTCACCGTCTAACGTGTTCTGAAGTTCAAGCACTTGGGCAATCAACCTCGCCTTCTCTTCCTGCTCGTCGGGGCTTATGTCAGGATCCAAGCCTACAGTCACATAACATCGAATGTTGAATAACACGTTCTTAAATATCGTCGTATCTGTGGAACATAGTGGTGCGAGACTCACTGTTGGGACTGCAACTTCCATTTGTGAACGTGGATGGTATAGAATCCATGCTGTGTCCACTGCCAAGCACGTCAGATATGTGGCAGCTGTTGTCTATGATCTCCTCTTCAGGAATTATCACTGCATGAACAAACGATCGTCTCAACAGTCGGATATCTTACAGACAAATACCTCAGAAATTATCTTTCCTTGGTAGATCGCACGAATGGAAATACGGTTCCAAAGTTTCTTTGATAAAAGTACGTCGAAATTATACGAAATTTAATAAATGATAAGAATCTCTGTATATCTTTTGGAGCAATGGCCCAGAAAACAACTCGCCACTTAGCGCGACGTAATCAACACGTATGTGTGTAAATACTTCAAAATCAATTAACTCGCAATTTACCAAAACTTTTAAAATTGATCTGTCACTGAAACCAACGATTTACCAGTCGCAGTAACAGAGTTCGATCTGTTCGACCTGAATATTTAAACACTTAAAAAAAAAAAAAAAAAAAAAAAAAAGGAAGAGAAGGAAAAATGTTTTAAGAAGAACAGGTTACAACGTAGAAAGATACGACGATGGAAGCGAAACGAAGTGGGTCAGAGACGCGAGACACGAGTTTTTGCCTACCTTGTGGATCATCGTCTGCCAACGGTATGCTGCTCATGTCATCCAGAAGCTTGTCTGTCATCGACGTGGACATCTTGACGCGTAGGATCCTCCACGAGAGAAATAACACACTTCCCGACAAACCTGCGCGCAAGTACAACGCTTGACCCTCGGAAGCTTATCGATTTCCACGGGAAACCCGCACGAAACCGTTGCCACGTTTTGTCGGTATAAATACGAGATACGATCGATCGTTCGTCACCTTACGTGGCAAACCGTTCGATCGAAAGATTGGACGATACGAATTCTTGAAAGTGTCGATTGAATCGCCGAGTTGACTCAACGTCGGTTGACAGTGCTCTTGCTCGCCATTTGCTTTCTCGCTGACACCTGCAGGCGCCTAATTTCACTATCCTATATCGATGATACCGTGGTAATCCAAGGTTACATTGTTTCGTCACAATTTGAACAAAAGGAACGAGTTTCCGTGTGATTTTATTATCTTGGAAGATGAACGAATGTACGATTGAAAGCGATATTTTTTACGCTGTTCTTTTAGTTATATTCTCCATGTTGTTATGGTATCATTGAGTTATTGATTGTGAATGGAGTTTGATTGTAGAACGATTGTGAATGACTGAAGGTTTGAATATGAGATAAGAGAGCTATCAGGTTTCCAGTTTGTTTATTAATATGGTATTTTTATATTTTTATATTTGGAGCACAAGGGGAAATGTGAGAAATTGGCCGAGAAAAATGGAGCCGTATTATAGCGTCCTCTACAGTTCCATTACGTACAACAGATGGGAATGCTTCGTGCCAAACTTTTCGACAGTAGATATATTACAGTTATAAACACAGCCACAAACGTATGTTTGAATTTTAATTTGAACATGTGAAATGTCAATTAAAAAATTCGGATATGTGATTTCAATCGAAATCGAATTTCGAGACCGTGTGTAATTGCAAGGTCTCAGATTTCCTGATTGGATAATTATGAAACATAAACACACAATTAATTCTGTGTAATGTTGTGAAGACGTAAGAGAAAATTTGCGTTTCACAATTATTTATTGTAAAGCTGATCAATTAATGTCAATATCAATATTAAAATTACTACATTCATAAAAATGTTTAAATTCACAATTTTTTGATATAAAAGAGAAGAGTATTTCGTAATTTTCCTTTGGAAAGAAACTTCCAAAACACACCGAAGTAGTACAGGAATATTTATTTTTTAAATTTGAAATAGTTTTCTTTAACATTACTCGAAAATTGTACCTCTAACCATTTTAATGTACCTTTAAAATATCGAGAATGCTGCAATGAATGAAGTGAGATCACTATTTAAAGGTACAGGAACAATGGTTCTCATTTCACTTGATTTGATTTTTAAATCAATTACTGTTTTACACATCAATTTTTCTCTACTACGTAAATTACATGAATCTTGTATAAAATGAAACACCACGGTATCTCATAAGTAATATCTAACTTTACTGTCAATATAATCATAAATCCTTCTTTTATGTAGAATCGAATGAGAACCACTTTCTAGTTCGTAACACGAGTATCGAATATCACATTTCCGTGAACTTTTTGTTGGCCAATGGAGCCATTCAAGTTCACGTACACATTTTCTCAATGTTTCATAGTGATCTAGTATTTACGCTAGTAAAGTCCTTTAAAGAATTTAAAGTCATAGAATTCGGAGCATATCTCCGAAAGGGATGATTGCATCGATCTGAAATAAATTGTAAAAAAAGTTTCTCAATCTTTTTACTTTTGTATTTTCGAATGAAGAAGGATCTTCGTACGTGCTACGTACTGTAAAAACATCTTAGAATAAACTGAATGACACACTTCTGAAAGTAGAGGCTTTAAAATGAGCCCAAATTTCTTTTTACAAAATTATGACGGCTCAAAATTATAATAGCTACAATTTCTGCAATATCATTTAATTTATACATAATTATACAATAACATATATATAATAATAATAATTTATTTATAATAATATATAAATATAAATATATAGTAGTAATATATATAATAATTGTATAATAATAATTTATACAATATATATTTATAATAATTGTATAATAATAATTTATACAATATATTTATAATAATTGTATATAATAATTTATACAACAGCATATAATTTTTCCAACTTTCGAACGACTCTATGAAATTTTACAATATTGTAACTTCCTTCCAAGGAAAATAAGAAAATAAATAAAATAACCTTGGTCAAAAATCAAGTTGACCAGTGACCGTCTGTTAAAAATAATCACGCATTTAACAGAGTGTTATCACGTTCGATTCGATAAATAATTTTCAGTGCAGACATGGCAAAACTATCCGTATCTTTTAACTTTAATTCCAATCGCTAGTGACGCTGCGGTGTAAAACCTGTCTGAATCGATACAGTAGAATATGACTCGAAAATAGTAAGAGGATCCTAAAAGACTACGAATGTGTGACAAAAAAATTCATTTCGTCATTCAATGATTGCATATCAGATCTACTTATACGTCTCGTTTATGATTACACATAATAAGATACACCGTAGAAACTTTCTTAATCCAACGACGGTACGAGCCTAAAGTATCCATCGTAGGTACAGAGTTCGCTGGAATAACTGAATTGCTAAAAGTTGATAACATGGAAATAATTTGTAGGATTCAAACGCGTGAGAATTTATTCAACTAAAAATAAAGATAGTCTGCTCAATGAAAATCTGGAAATTAATGCAAGGAATTTTTAAAGCAAAGCAATTAGAGAATTTTTGTCGCAGAATATATACACATGTGACACATAATGTTTCCATTGTTCAATTATTCAATATTAGACGTTACTAAATAAACTGAGCGATAATAAGAGGAAGGAATGTTTGAAACTTTTTATTAAATCTTTATATCATATGCGTGATGTCTGTCGTGAAATCTGATTTCTCTAATATCACACGAGCGTCGAATTTTAATTATTATCAATTGTTACGCACTCGCGCAATCGCAAACTATAAAACTTAATACTTTACGGATTTAGAAGGGAATTTCTGAGATTTAACAATTACTCGTACCGGCGTTCAGAGTATCTTTTCTAATATAACTGGGGGAGGAGCCCTTGGCATTCTTTCCTTCAATCCGCCACGTCTTTGAAGTATCACCGTCTAAATCCTACGAGGTCGAGCTGCCTTAAAAAGAGGAGTTTCCTCCCTTTGACGTTGGATTTCACGCAAGGCTAAGTTATGCGAAGATGCTCCTTGTTTAAGCGCAAATTGGGTTTGCTCGACGCGAAGTAAGAACCCTCGCGGGGCACAAAGGTCCTCGTCCTTGAAATTAATTCGCAAAAGAGACAAAGGACTATTCGGTGGTCGTAGAGCGCCGTTCAAGCTTCACGGTTGACGAACTGTCGACACGCGCCAGGCAAATATTAGTCGACTGGAAGTGGCAGTAATTGGATAAATAGTTGTCAGACCGTGTCCTCCATCCCTCTGAAATAAATTTTCATGCGAGGGACAGTGAATATGTGGTCGACACTTTGATCGATGATTGAGCAATTCCATTCTTCAGCTTTTTGTAAATCATAATGTGGAACAATTGCTTCTTGATAGTTTGGAAATTCCGAAGGAAGGAAGTTTAAAAGAACGACGAATAAGTACAAAATATGTTTCACAATAGATCATTATTTTCACGAATACCGTGGCAAACCGTTGTAAATTTTTGTTCGTCGCTGTATCAATTTATTGATAACTAAAGAATATGAAACTTGTACGAAAAGAATGAAAGATTTATAATACGACTGAAGAACTCAAATTTTTATTTATATATTTCACAAAAAATCGTTGGAACAATCCAGATTTGTGAAATTGACATTGATAATTCTCACCGCTCACCATTCTCACCGTTCTAGAGTTAATCAAATTTATAAGAAGAAAGGAATAATATTAAACATGTTTTAATTGTTAAATCTGAAGAAAGAAGAAATCTTTTTATAAATGTGATTCTACGAACGTACCTACATTCCAAATCGTGTCGCTTTTGCAACGAAGGAATGCGATATATCATTCCTAAAAATTCATGTCGACGTAAATTTTACAATTTCCGTAAGTTTACAAAATCCCAAATTTAAAAAACAGTTTGCATCGAAAGTCAGATGCTCGATTTAATTTCTAGATCTGGTCAGAGATCATCGTTTCTTCTGATTCAGCAGAATTGTGCAATTTATTTCATTATATTCGACACGCGTCGCGTTTGATCGATTTTAGTTAATCGCTCGGGGTTATATAGCAGAATTCCTAGCGTGCTGGACGCCGACGCACCTATTGATTTTACGGGAGAGGGAGGACGAGAGAGAGAGAAAGAGAGAGGAATAAGAGAGGACAAGGGGGTAAAGGTGGTCCGACAGTCTCCTCTGACCGATGCAGCTTCATTTCCCAGGAGCATTCACTTAGAAACATCTTTTTTACGTTCTACCTCTGGATCAATCGTCGAATAAATGACACGTCGCTATGTAACTAATTATTCGAACGTTGCGCGATAAAGTGTTTCTCGCTTTCGCATTAATTTATTACAACTCGTTGTCTCATTATTCACTATAAAAAATAATATATATAATGGTACAACCTATGAATTTTGTGTTTGATAGAATGATTTGTTCGTAATATACATATTTCTCAAATTTGAGAATAATTATATTGTCAAGTATGGAAATGTAGTTTATCTACGTAAGAGTTTGGCAAAGTTAAGCAGTAATTTTGCGACAATTATTATCAACGTTCGTAAAATTAATTATTTCGTTATTTCAATAATTTCAGGAAATTTGAGATTTTGTATTTACAGATTTAAGAAATTTAAGTGTCTCGGTAAAATAAAGTTAAATACCCGAATTTCCACATCGATTCAAAACATGATAATCTTCAAATACTCGAGTGATTTGAAATAATACAAGAATAGACGGAGAAATTGCATATTCTGTTCTCCTTGACGATGAGAAGGACGATGCTGGAGAAAGGAAAAACAAGGAGATCGAAGGGATGAATCGTCTGTTGTTTGTGGATATCTCGAATGAAGTGGTCGTACCGGTTGAAGGCGAATACTTGGGTAATCCTCCGATATACGTGAGAAGAAAATCAGATTTCTTAAACGTCAGCCAGCCCAGCAAATTCTGAAGTTCAAGCTGAGCCGGGTGAAAAATTCACGGGGATTTTTTTCCACGCTCCTCTGCAAATCGTAATAGACTGTCCCTTGCTCGTGAAACACGGACCGATCGAATGGGCTGTCATCTTCTATAGACTTTGTAAAAGTTTCGAAAATATTCAGTGCAATATATGAAAATTATTTTTATTATTTAATCACGATTCTGGCCATCTTAATTGAAAGAATAGAAACAGATGCAATTAAATTTCAATAGCGTAGAATATTACAGACAAGGGAATAAAATTTTAACTAGCATTTCCTGCTTTTCGATAAATTTGAATAATTTCGTTCTTCTAAATTTTATCGACGTCAAAACATTCTAAAAGTATTCGCGTAGCAGTCGACGAAGGTGGCGGTGAAAGAAAATTTCAGTATAATGTTTACGAATTGCAATTACGATTTTCGGGGATACTTTCCATTACACGATGAGTTGTAATTATTTGCTTGGCATTTGTCAAACAAAAGCGACGGTGGTAAAATATTCGCCGGTCGAACGCTTGTTTTCAATTAAATCGTTCGGCGGTGATCACAGCGGCCAACGAATCGCGACAAAGCTGCGAAACGCGACGGCGTAATTATGCGCGTGCTTCGTTTAAATTCGCCACGATAATCGATGGTCATTAAATGACAACGAGCCACAGAGAAACAGGTACGTCGCTGACTTTGCTTTTAATCCAACTTAACGGCTGAACAATTTGTCCCGGTTTGCCCGGTGTGACGCGCCAGCCTGAAGCAAATTCGTCGAATCCTTTTTTCCTGGCAATCGAAACGGACGCAACCCCTCGTGAATTTCGTGAAAATCAAACGTACTTGCTGCTCTTATTGCCCGTCTTTACTCTGCTTCGATTTCCCGAAGATTCAGTGGAAACGCTTAATTTTTGTTTACAATTTAAAATTCCAAGAAATTCCAAGGATTCGCTTCGTATATTTACAACGTTACGATAAATTATTAATGACGTTTCGATAAACGATTTCTTCTAAAAGAGATCGTATCTCAGTATGAAACAGAACCTCAGTTTAGTGCAAGAGTTATTCAACCTTAACAAACCTTACGAGTCGCGACAAAAGAATTTCGAAAAGGAATCCTCACAATTCTGAGAAATACACTCGGATAACACGTTCATAACACGTCGATCGATTTATCTCGCGTCCATTAACTTTCGCCGCAGCCCTTTTTTTTCTTTTTCGAGCAGCGAAGAACCGCTCGACTTACGAGGTTGTTCCTCTCGAAGTTCACCATGGAAAAGTTGCGCGCGAAACGATTTGAGAACCGTCGCTTTAAAGCCCCACTTATCGAGCGCCTAGTTGGTATGATAATGTAATAAAATAAATGGAGGTTGCTGTTTCCCGGCGATATAGACTCTCGTTGCCTCTCTGTTCCGCCGGCACCCGGTTCGATCTTCCTCGTTGGCGAGCCACCCTCCTCGACGTCTCTCCTCCTCGTCGCACCACCGCCACTTTCGATTCCTCCGTCTCGTTTCGTTTCGAGAGTCTCGCTCCTCTGGTTCCTCACTCCGACCAACTCAGTTTCATTTCAACGGAAGCGCCCTCTCCCACCCCCCGAATCTGGCCGGCTGCCGAGGGGTTGCCACGGGGATCGAGAAGGTAGAAGGGAATGGAGCTCACCTCGAAAGCGAAATACAACAAGTCCCGCCGCCATTGCTGGGTCACCCTTCAACGGGAGTTTTGTCGTTGCGTGGGGGTGGGGGTTTGACAGCCCTGTGCGACGAGTCATCCCCTTTCGACCCCGACCGAAGCTTGTGCTCGCGTGGGGTGGGGGGCTGAAAGAGGGAGAGAGAAAGAGCGAGAGGACAGAGCGTGTCTTCTGTTCCGTACTGTTCTGAGGAAAATTGAGAAAGAGACGGATGTGTTGAAGAATACTGAGAGAAAGAGAGAAGAACGAGAGGAGAATGAGAGCGTTGCACTATTACGAGAGGTATCGAAAAGAAACGGTCACGTGGAGAAGGAGCAAAAGGGAGAGAGAAGAGCACGCGAGAGAGTTTGCCAAGGAGAGAGAGAGAGAGAGAGAGAGAGAGAGAAGAGTTCGCGAGATGGAAAAGAATGAAAAAAGAGGGAGCAAGAGGGTCTGTCACGTGGCGGAGAGGGATGGAAATAGAAGGAGGATATTGCGGAACGAAGGAGAGAAAAGATCGTATGGGGGGAACGTGTGCCAGCCAGAGTGTATTTATAGGTAGGAAAGCGAGTCGAAGAAGGAAAAAGAAAGCGGGATGAAGAGTGATACACACACACATAGAGAGAGAGAGAGAGAGAGAGAGAGAGAGAGAGAGAAAGGGGTAGACGAAAGGTGGAGGAAGGAAGAGAGGTCGAAAACTCCGCCCCTGCATCCGCAAAAGCGAGTCAATACCATGACCGGCCGTCCTTTCTCCTCCAAATGCCCTCTCGGCTCTCGGTTAAACCGGCGCGCCGCCTTCCCAACCCCTTTCTCTCTTTGTGCTCCAGCCATCGGGATATCGAAATTCGTTACGTGCCGTAGCGGCGAGGGCGCTTCGACTTGAAAGTTCCCGGCGTCACGAAGCAAACGCGTGTTTTAGGAATCGATTCGGATATAGACCGAGCGGAATTCGATTCTGAAACGCTTTCAGACATACCTGTGAGTACCATTCCGCACCGTCGTTCCGCGACGTTTACTTCGTTCACATTTACTCAGGCGTTGTTCTCTTGAAACTTTCCTTTGTATTCTATTCTTGCACGGAGAAGGAGGAACGATCGGTAAAAGTTGTTTGGGAAGATGAATTTGTTGCGGTTCTTTTTTTTTATATATATATTTTTCACGCGAATTTTTAGACGCCAAGTGTTATTTTATAACGAAAAATACAAATTCAGATTGATGATGTGTGAAATCAACTGGGGACAGTGTGTTTTTAGTACAAGATTCTACATGCAATTGTAAAACAATTTCGTAGATTCACACGAAATTGAAACAACTGAAGCCAATGATTTAAAGTCTGAATCTTTTTATTTGCTTGCAAAGTTAAACTGAACGTTATGAAAATGATTCGTTACAAGATTTCGATTAATTCGTCAAGTAGGAAAGTTATTCGAAATTAAGAAATTAACAGAAAAAGAAATTTCTTTCTCTCTTCCGCTTTGGAAAAACTCTCGAATGGATTTGAAATATAATTACTCGATTAACTCTCTTATCAATAATTCCAAGACATCTCGCAACAGACATGGAAAAGAGACGCGTACAACGCGAATAAATATCGTTCTGTGATTTCGAGACGCGAGGGCCGGATCCGAAGGAAGCGAGTTCCGATCGAAAAAGTATTAAGGGTAAGTCTCTCGCCCCCGTGCCGGGGCGTTTAACTCTCCGATTGCTTTGACAACTTAAGCAGGCCCTTAAACCTTGCTCGAGCCTCGGTGTAATTTATAAGCGGCCGAGGGGGGTAATTCCGTTGGGGACCGTCAAACTGCCATGTGGCAAAACACCCGAGGGAAAGTCAGGGATTATACGGTGATAAATAAATATGTACGTTTATGCAACAACCACCGTGACTCGGGGTTAGCGTCAAATTTCGATTCGCCGAGATTCGCCGGTGTTACCCTTCGGTTAAATAAACAGAAGTTAAAGTAGTTGAAGGGGAGGGGGGAGGGGTGTGGGAGGATCTTTGACTTGTGTCGCGGAGCAAACCGCGACTTTAATTAGTAACGTGAAATTAAGAGCGTTTCGTTCGACAGTAGTAATTTTGGCAACTTTTGGAAAAGGATGATTAAAGATAAATTTTACACTTTACCTGAGATTAGAAAATTAAGCTTTCATTTGGCAATGTAAAATTTGATATTTTTGAGAAATGATTAAATATAAAGACGAAGAATCTTATAATTTTACTCTTTACCTGAAACTAGAAGATTAAGCTCTCATTTGGTAACTCAAAATTTGATATTTTTGAGAGACATAGGGAAATGTTCTTTTGACCTTTCTATTTCGGTAAATTACAATCACAGCAGTGACGTTAAAGTATTGATACTGCAAGTTCAATTCGTTGTGAAATTTCTTTTACTATAGATCGAAGCAAGCAGCAAACAGCTTCGATCTTTCGTCGAAACTAAAAATATTTAACGTAGGCGAATGCAAACATTAATCTCTAAGAATAGGAATTCTTTAATCTGATAAGTGTGAATTTTTATTTCGTCGAATACGATGAAACGAAAAGGACGATCGTCTCTAAATAAATGGAAAGGGTTCATACGGCGTCTCTGATGCTTCTTCTTACGCATGTGTACTTTTATTACAAGTGGTTAGGTAATCGTTACAATATAGTGACTCAGTGTCTAGACTTTTACAGCAAATAGTATCACAACACGAAATATACAAGAAAAGCACAGACGTGTATCATTTTTACAGCTGTCCGAAAGTTCGTATCGGTTACTCGTATATTCGAAACCTTATCTTACATAATCTCAGAGAACCTAAATTAGCACGTGTCACAACGAAATCACGAATGAAATCGTAAATGAAAATTCTCGACTGCGGCGTTCTCATTGTGGGGATTTTTCGTTCGTGTGATTCGTGTACAAAAATCGTTTGCGCAGAAACCGAATGATTGAAATGACTTGGTCAACACGTCGAACCTAATGTTCGATAAACATTTTTATAATAAATAAATATGTATATATATATATATCTATATCTTTACGTCGGAACTGATGAGTATCCCTCGTTTCACTTAGATACCGTTGAACCATTGAACTAAATACTGTACTCGTTCGATTCGTTACCTTTTCTCCAAGGATCCGTCGTTACCTCGATCCCGATCTAGTGGAAAAAAAAAAATGAAATCACTAGACGAGGAGGAGAATTCAGTTGAAGGGTCGTTTAATTGGGGCTTCGTCCTTAGGCCAAAGCTTTTACACACAATGTAAAACGGTGTAATTATCTTCGTTCGATCGTTCTCGACTACTTGGTCGGTTCGATTGCTTATTTTTACTTCCTAGTCTCTTTTCTTTTCTCTCTTTATTTTTCTCCGTCCTCCTTCAAATTCGCAGATTAATCTGCATCTAAGTTCGCGTACTCTCGCGACGAAAGGTCTTTCGTGCTCCTTTGTACACTGTGTGTCTGAAGAGACGTTACTAAAAAAAAGAAATTTCGATCAAATTCACGACACTCTCAATGTTTGTTCTATCATTCGACGTTCGACAGCGGTCTCGTTTAAATGAAATACGCGACAGAATCGAACGTTTCGCAAAAAGTGACTCTCAACAGCACGAGGTCGGTGGTTAATTTCACTTTGTCTCGCAGATTTCAACGTGGCACTGAACAAAGAATCTCGATTACTCGAAAGGTTACTTGTTAAACGATAAATCCAATCCCGATAATTCCAAGCGAAATATCGGCGAAGAGCTGTTCTTAATTTTTATACATGTCGCACAAGACTTTCTCCATCGGTGTGTTGCCGATCGTTCTGTGAAAGTATATCAGTTCCACCCTCGACGCTGGCACTGTCCTCAGCAAGGGTAGTAACAGCAATAATCTGCCGAATCTCGCCGGGCTTCCCGGTTGTTGCGCTCTGGCGTGCTGACCTAACATCACCTGTGCTTGGTCCTGCAGGTTCTCTATCTGACTCGAGTCCTTCAAGCCGCGGGTCTCTGCGAAAAGATGGAAAACACTTCGTAATAAAATATCAATCTCTCGTAGGAAAGCAACTTACGAGAAATTCGAACTTCAGTAAATTGTCTTGAAGGTAAAAATTGTGATATCAAACGTGGAATTCTGCGACGAATATACAAGTATCTATGCGTCAAGTATGCTTTTCCATTGATTTTACAAATATTCAGATAAATTAGAAAATTATTAAAACGTTAAATAAAGATGTTGAAGCTTGCAGTAGATACATTTCACAGTATTTCAGACATCTTTCAATTGTTTTTATAATTTTTACAATTTTCACAAATTGGTACAATTTCTGTAATCGCTACATGTAAATTTGCCAATACTAGATTCAACTCGTTGCCAGTCGCGATTAGAACCATTTGACGAAGAATACTGGAATAGTCAGAAAGTTGGCGTTTCCCTAGGATGAATTAATCTCGGCACGAACCTGGTCGAAATAGTACAATGGCCTTCATGCAGGCAAATTCAGCAGGATCAACCATGACAGCCTTATATCTCTGCAAGGTGTCGTGCAAATGCCTCACATCTGCTGCCACCTGACTCGGCTTGCCTGTCGTGGTTTGCATATGAATTCCGGGATGAGGGTGCGGATGCGGCGACAGTGTCAAGGCAGTCAGTTCGGCGGAGTTGAAAAGAGGCGACGATTCGAGTGGAAGGCACCACTGGACCGCGTTCAGAAGGAAAAGTTCCGACCAGGCCTCTTCTAAAAGTATCACCTATCACACACAAGCATCTCAATGAGAGATGGAATTATTTGAATCATTTGAACAGTCCTGCGTGACTCAACAACCGATTTTCCATCCACTAACAACAAGCCTGGACAATGATACCTGGTAAATAAATTATGAAAATGAATACAGGCTTGATGGAAACGATAGCAAAGAACGTGGCGTCGAGGCATCTTAAAATTGTAAAGTTAATTAATTTTTGTATGTAACAGCGAAAGAGTAAAGAAAGAGCTAGTGTTGAACATTGAACAGTCTGTGAATAACCTGTTGATTTCAATGTACCTGATCCCTGAAAGGCAAACTCGCGAAAGACGGAAGATTCTTGGCCCACTTTACAGCCATGAAGAGCAACCTAGCACTGGTTTCGTAGACCGTTTCGGCGCTAGCTGGCGAGTACAACGAGGGAATCACAGGTGGAATTTGCGTGCAACCGCTCCTTTGGGGTGTCAGTGGCTCCTCGTTTGTCACGTCTATACTATCCTCGGATGCGTTCCCTATTGCGCAGAATTATTATGAACCGCCATTACGTGGAAGAAAAAAAAAAAAGAATTTAGCGTGAATTACTTTTACTTTCTAATCGAAATAAAAAGAAATATTCGTTGAAACATTTTTCTTTCGCTTAATTGATCGACGGAGAATATGTAAAGTGGACGAATACTTATTGTTAAAAGACGAACGAGTTGGTCTTTTCAAAGTCAAACGACAAAGATGAAAAATATTTAGAGTAGAAAATCTTTTTTTTTTTTTTTTGTTCGTTTAATTGGTAAAGAAGAGACAAAAATGGATGAATACCGTCTTCGTTATCTTGCCGCGGTGGCGTTGGAGGATTCGTCGAGTTTGTCGTCGGCGCAACGGTGGGTAAAGGCAATGGTGTCGTGTATCTCGCCATGGCTAGAGACACAGGTGGTCTGAAAGATCACATTTCACAGACTTTATACATTTATCAATTCGAATCATTTATAAAAAGTATTTTGAATCTTCTCGCGACATCTATGATAAACATTAGTCATACATCCCATGTGCAGCAAAAGTTGCTACGAATAATAATTGTTGACTGATCGTTTTGATGATTCGGGAGTTAAAGTCACACACAGCCAGAGGAAAATTAATCAGGGACCTGGAATTCGATTGGTGTGCCGTTAAAGCAAAGTTCTACAAAACAGGATCGATTGTGCGCGCGACTCGCGACAACTTTAATTTACTCGCACGCGAGTTTTGTTTGCATACTTTCAGCGTGGTGTGCCCGCGTAGAAATTTCGTCTCGTCGAATTCGGGTAGGTAGGTGGGCGAATATAGGTCGGTCTGTACGAGAAATACGATCGCCATTTGCATCTTCCGCGGACGGATCGGCTGTTGAAATCCGATTTCGAGTCGAGACTGTCGGAGAAGCTGAGAGATTGCAGATGACGGTGTGTGATAAAATTGCGGTTAATGTGCGAACTAGGCAGGAAGAACGAAAGTGAGTGTGTCTACGTAAAATTTACAATGTTTATTATACGTCGTGTATTCGAGCATTCCTGATACTCGTATTATTTGATTAAATTAATTCGGTACGATCTTATTTTTCTGCCTGAGAATGTTATTATTTAACAATAATTGTCACAATAATCGCAGAGTTTCATTTCACTAACGTTAATCAAGGACAGGACTTTGCTGTTTCATCATTTCGTTCTTTTAATATTTAACTGAAGTCAGATCTGAAAGTTACAGGGATTACAAAAATTACTTGCACACGAAATGAATTCAGTTCAAGTATTAAGTTCCGTATCGTTTATCAAACTTGAAAAAATCTCTGCATGATCGCAAAAATTTGGTAAGAATCTGACGAAAGGACGCCGCATTGTGCAAATACTTTTTGTGGTCAACGGATTGTCACGTCAACTCAGATCCCAGATCGTTTCTCTGATCCAGGAACAAGTATCTCTGAAGGAAACGACTCGCCGCCACCCTGTCACGTGCCACGAAGTCCGTCGTTGACCAGGGCAAGGTCAATGCCCCGTTATCCGTGTTACCATCCAAGATGGCGATTCCGAACAGCCGAAACTTCGCCAACTGCTACATGGAACTGTGCAAACAGCAACGTCTGCGCCCGTTGCCGGTCATCTGCGTCACCCTGCCTCACAGTTTAGACTTCACCACCGACCGTGTGAAGATGGACGACTGGGGACCGATCTTAAACTCCCTGTCGCTCGATCGTAGCCTACGATCGATCAGCGTGCGCAGCAGGTACCAATGCCGTAAACCGTTGGAGGAGATCAACTCGGAAGACAAGGTGAGAACGATGGGAAAGGCGCCGGTCGTGTTGTCCAGATACTTTCTCGAATGGTTGTCGCACAGCGTGGCACAGTGCGTGAGGAACTCGCCCGTTCTCACTAACTTGGAGCTGGAGGGCATCCCATTCCCGCCAGACTGCTTGGCGGTGCTCTGCGTTGGCCTGTCGCACACGCACACGCTCCACTATCTCTCCCTGCAGCGTTGTTACATCGGCGACAGCTCCTGCGAGGTGTTGTGCCGCACGGTGGCCGACGTGACGAGCATTAGATCGCTGAATCTCAGCTACTGCGACCTGACGTGCAAGTGCGGGCCAGCATTGGCCGCGGCGTTGTGCAGGCAGAAGTTGCTGCTCTACCACGACACTTGGAAACAGTCGCTCAGGTATCAGGAACCGAACCTCGAGGCGATGCCCGGACTACGTCGTTTGACGTTGAACGACAACCCTCAGCTGGGCGATGCGGTGGTCGTCGAGCTGATCGAAGCAGTGAGGGACAGCCTTTGGTTGAAAGCATTGGACCTGCAACGCTGCGGGCTGACCGACCAGGTCAGCAAGGATCTCTTGG
Organism: Tetragonisca angustula; assembly: GCA_036937485.2. Taxonomy (NCBI): domain Eukaryota; kingdom Metazoa; phylum Arthropoda; class Insecta; order Hymenoptera; family Apidae; genus Tetragonisca; species Tetragonisca angustula. The sequence goes on along the minus strand of JAWNGG020000053.1, from coordinate 855,285 downwards.
AGTTGTTGGATCATAACAACACTCTGAGCGTACTGGACGTCCGGCAGAACGTGAACTTGAACGAGGCGCTGGTGAAGGAGGTGATCAAGAGGCTGGAGGAGAACAACGCGGAGGTCAAGTCCGAGTACAGATGGTTAAGTCTGCCTAAATGCGATCGGCGTGTGGCGTCAGCTGGCGAGAAGAGGAACGAGAATCGCAGGGAACCTGCAGGTGTCAGGCCGCGCAGCGGCCCTGTAACGGAACACAAGAGGCCTTATCAGCCAGCCTACTCTCGAAGACCGAGTCTGGCCAATCTAGCGAACAACGCGAAGAAAACGAAGACGAGACCTCACGTTCCGCCGTACAACAGGCAGTCGCGTCAACAGCAGCAACAGCATCAGGTACAAAACGGCCAGGCCAGGTCGAAAAAGTCTCTCCACCTGGATCTTCAGTCGCGCATACAATCCGTGATGGGCGACGCTCGCCAGACGAACGTTCGATCGTACGCGGACAGCGTCCAACTCGACACCGACAGGTCTGCTTCGTCGAAGAATTTGGAGTCCTCGACAAAGATCGATGCCGCGACTCAGACCGCCGACGATCATCCGGCTACCGACGATTCAGCAGGAGACGTCAGGATGCAGAAGATCCAGATTCAGTTGATCGAGGCGAGGGCCGAGCACGATCGTCTCCTCGAGGAGACGAGTCGAAGCGGTTTGCTGCTGGCCGAAGAGCGCGAGCAACGCGAGGCTGCCGAGGAACAGTTGAACGCGATGAAGAGCAATCTGACCGAGCTGGAGAACGCCTTGAGAGAGAAGGAAGAGAAAACGAACGGGTATCTGTTGCTTAGCCAGCAGTCTTTCGAGGAGATCTGCAGCTCCTTTGATAGGTTGCTCAGCATGCTGGACACCGTGACGAAGAATTCGAGCGCTAACCGAAAGGACACGGTCGAGGCGGCCATTGTCGGGGCTGACATAAAACGGCGGGTCGCCTCTGTGATCCGGGAAACGAAATCGGAGAATCTGAGGCGGGGATTCATCGTGGACGTCGACGAGGACGACTCGATCCGTTGCGCGGAACCGATGAAGAAATTCGCCAAATCGGAGAGCGACGTGAGATCCTCGTTGCCGCCGATATCGATGTTGCATTTGGAGAGGAAAATTGGCGACAGTTCGGACGTGTGTTCACCGACTTTGCAGAGTGTCCTGCGTCACGAGAAGGACACGATGTCACCCAGAGCGAGGGCCAGGGCGTTGTTCGCCCAAATTATTCAAGGGGATGCCGTGCTGGACTTTTGCACTCACATGTACTAGCATCTGGCGCGGATTCGAAAACTGGGAGTAAGATTCTGCTTCAGGGGCGTACGGTATACGAACGCGTAGCTTAATATAAGTAGTGATATACGTGGCAAAGGAGACACGCGTCGAGCCCGACTTCCAGCTGGAAAACTATCCTTTTAAGCTGAAGCTTCATCGATCGAGCAACTATCGAGCGGACGGCTGGAACTTAGAGACGTTGACACAACAGAGAGAAATGATAAAATATTTTATAAACTGATTTCGGAAGGAAATTTACACGTGTATATGTATGTATCGGCGTCGAAGTGGACGGAGTTTTTTTTGACGTATTATAGATTTTTACATTTAAGACGCATCGAATTGAAACAAGTTCGACGATGATGCCTCCATGATTTTGGAAACGTATCGATGACTGAACGTTCAACGAGAAGTCGCGAAGTTTTGTACCGATTTGTATCGCTTCTTTTCTTTCTTTTTTTTTTTTTTTCTTACACTCCGCTATTGTAATTGAAATAAACGGCATTTATCGTTTTCAACGGGTGTTGTAACGTTATAATTAGCTTGCCGCGGAAATTTATTCTCCCCGATCGATCGTAATTTCTCTCGTTCCCATTGTGCTACACCTTCCGTGAAATTTCCTTCGTTATGTGGGTCATCGTTGCTTTCAACGTAATAATCGTAGGTTAACGTGCAAATAAAGAGACCGATCGAGCCTGTACAGCTTCGATACAACTCCGGATCTATGTCCGGATCTGTAACGAGCGAAAGGTTGAAACGTCTTGCGAGTATTCCACGATTTCGCTAAAAGAGAGGTATTTACGTATGTAAATTTGGATTTCGACACGTATCAACGAAAGCCAATTCGGCGACATTTCTCTCCATTCGTATCGACACTGGCGCCAAGGATTTTTTTTCTTTTTTGAGAGATATATCGATCTTCTTGCACGTGCACGAAATATAAAACGTTTCGAGATTGTGTGGTGAACAATGAACCTCGTTCAAACGCCTATTAGGCTTGTCAAAATTAAGCTTGTTAACCCGTGCGAAATGTTGTTTCACTTGACCACCACCGCTCTCTAGCTGACTTTTTCTAAAAATATTCGAACGTTTCACGCACGAACAAGCTTCTTCTTTTTATTCGACGTCGGTACACATTCTACAGAGTAATTATACTCTCGTGTATAATTGCGTAGGAAAGAACGGAATTCTTTCGCCGTAGAAGCTAGATGCTCAGCCACAACTCGCCACTGATCAATCTCTATGGACGCAATATTTATGGATCTCCTTGGTGTTTTTACATTATGTCACGCTAAAAGCGAATTATGTCATATTTATATTTAGAAGAATTGAAATCGATCTGTCTAAAATTGATTGTCCTTTGGACATTCAGATAGAAACTTCTAAACGACGAGTCGGTTAACAGCAGAATACTCAGATTCCTTATCACGTTCTTTCATTTCCCAAGAAATGATCAATTTTACATTTAAGTCATTTTTGGCTCCCAACTAACAACTAAAATCTCGCTCCGATTTAAACGAGCGTTCAGACGAATAAAACCAAAGGGAACAGGAACCGAGGAAACGATCGCGTCTATAGTTATCCGAGATCCTCGCTCCATTTCTCCCAACGAGCACGCCGAGATATCTTTTCGCACCGTACAGCGTGCTGCGCGTATTTAGGTGACGCAAAGGCGCGATGAATCGTCGAATGGATCCATGCAGTCAGTGATGGGGTGGGGGATTAAAGGTAACGGCGAGGGCTTGCCGATCGATAATCGGCGATTCATCGGGAGCAACAACGATAAGAGCAAGAGAGGCGACGACGTTGTTGGCACGTTTGATCTTCTGCTGCACAGCAGCATAGTTTTCGCCGTCGTGAGCAAGCGCGCTCGCGACACGCCACGCCGAGCGTGATCTATCATGAAAAATTACCTTTGACTAGTAGCCCGTGGCTGACCGTTTTTCAGGTAACCGAGTACTCAGGTTGGAACTAATGGAAAATCCATAGAGCGCCAAGGGGTGAACGTTAAAAGCGACAGCGAGCGTGGCGACGGTGGCTCGGCGTCGATAGCCGCAGCTTTTCTCGAAATTGTCACCTTTTCCTTCCTCCGCGTTGTCTCACGTCTCTCGACGCGATTGCTCCAGTTTCTCCCTTTGTCGTTGCTTCTCCTCGGTTATGCGTTTTAAACTATACCCTTACACTCTTCCCACGAAACACGACACGATTCAAACGAACTCGTCATTACTGCGAAAATATTGGAGAAATATTTTTTCCAATCGAGATGTAAATTTGATTTCAAGAGGGAGGAATTGTGTCGCTCTTCCTTCTCCACCGTCATTGTGGAGCAAGTGTACGTCGATCGCGTTTCAAAAACAGTCTTTCTTCTGGAAATATTTTCGAGCTGTGCCATTTTCATCGCAAGCGTGCGACATCGAGTTCTTCAGAAATGCACAAATTTCCTAATACTGGGATTGCAAACTCACTTTGGCTTATTTTAATGTATTTTTGGTATTGTTTCTATTGAGAAGCTACACGTGTTAAATAAGAAAGCTAATGGCTTACCCAAATACACCGACGGCGACTGCTGCCTCACGAAGCGCCCGTTCTTGGTCCATCTCGACGAGAGCCTCTGGTCTAATGGTGGCAGTGTTTCTCGGTTGCCGTTCATTCTGTACCGCTGAAACAGAAGCGCACACGTTCGATGTAACGTCGATAACAGGCGTTAATTGCAGCCACGAATTAATTACACAGGGCCGTAACGTCGCCTCGCGCGCCAGCGCCATCGAGCATAATGTTCTTTTGGCAACGACGCGAACTACACATCGTGATTAATTGCTCGTCAATCCACAAGAAAACGAACGATCTCATTCGAGAGTTTCCACCAACGAATCAGGATGATCGTTCGATGTATCGGTAACGTGATGGTAACGTGAAAAGGGTCGATGGTGTCAATGAAAATTGATTCTGGCTCTTTGCAATGAGAATTTTGCTCGCTCCTGAGGAGAATGTTAAGATTAATCATAGTTGCAAATAGAGGTAAAAAGTTACAATGTAAAAGCGAAAGATATACCCAGATATGGTAACATCGCGTAACGCAAGTTTCAATCGAGTTCGATCAGAAACAGTCTTTCTTATTCCTCGTTTCATATTTATTACAGTCGATTTATTGAAAATCACTTCATGAAATTCTTTTATTCCTCAGAAATTTCAATTCAAGTTCAAAATCTTCAATACGTCTACGACCGAATTTACTGTAACGGGATCTTGTTTGAATTAAAATCTCATTAAACCAAAAAGAAGTTTTATCGTTGACTCGAAACATCGTGTGAAGGGAACACGTCCTCAACGAACAGCAAGGGTCAACATAATAATTCACCTGTAAACGTCAAAACGCGGATCTGAATTTTAGATGACCAAGTTCGCATTATGATAACTTCCCTTTTAAGCATCATCGGCGTCGAGTTAGTCCAGCGCGCGTTGTCCAGTCGCTAAAATTAAGCAACGCTGTGATATTCGCGTTAATAATATTATGCAACAACGCAATTCGAAGAACGTTTCGAGGTTTCCTATTCCTGCGGGACAAAACGATCAGCTAAACAAGAGACAATCGAGCGTCGTTCACGATAATGCTCTCTCCAACGGTACATTCGTGTTACACGAGAATATCGTCTCTCCCCCGTGGAGTTTCTTGGTTATTGAAATATTAGTGGAGTTCGCTGGTTCGACGAGTCTTGCCAGATTAATCGGGGAAGAAACGATTGGCCACCACCCTCTCGTCAAATTCACGTAACGCAGCGTTATATCACGCCAGCGGCCTGCGACTGACAAGCGTGAATTTAACCCGAGATTACCCACGTGGGGGTCTAGTGCAGGTACACTACCCTTAATCCCGGGTTAACAGACGTGTAGGAATCAGTCGCGTTTATTGTTTGTATATATTGCCGTTCGATAACTCCCATTCGGCTGCCAGCTAAACGGGAGAAGAGAGGATCCATCTCTGGGAACAAACTTTATGCATCCGTGGACTACGAGAAAATCGACCAATATTCCCTTCCTTGTATTTTCAGCGGCGTGTACTTTCCGTTGGAGTTGAATTAATACGGAGGAACCGAAGAAACCGGGAAGAAGAGGGACTCTGTATTTCGTTCGTTTAATGTTTAACTTGGCGTTCTAAGCTTTGAAAATGGTTTTATCAATGGTAAAATGAGGGTAAGGTGTACTACTACTTGGAATTTAAACATGGAATTCTATCTGAAGATCGATAAAAGAAAGAAAAATGGTACGAATGGTTTGTTGATTATTGCTATGTTTATCAGATTGATACAAATTTGATATCAAAGGCTTAAATTTGAATTTTGTTTATATCAAGGGATGAAATAGAGACAAGGTATTGTTGCTTCGAAATTTGAGACGTGTAATGGTGAATGGTGAGAAGTGAATTGTGTAGGTAGAAAAGTGAAATATAATATCTATATTAAATTTACAGTATAAATAACAGTACAAAGTACTGTATTAGTACAAATTACTGTATTAGTACAAATAATATCTGTATTAAAGTTACAGTTGAGATTTCAGTTATATGAAGAAGCTAATTAAAGACGAGATATAATTGTTCGAAATTTTCTGTTGTTTTAACACAAAAATAAATTGCAAGTAGAATTTTGATGTATAATGAACGTTAAAGTTCCTTTTTTCTCTATGTCGTTTGACCAGACTGTCACAAGGTATTTATACAGTTGCGAAAGAAAGAAAATTGTCATATTTGACAGAAGATAACTCAGACGATGCATAATGAGACACAACACGGATATATATATTTTAATAACATTGAACAAAGAACATGCTCCACTTATTTTCCCCTTCCGTTCCTTTAATTAGTTTATCATTTTCATTGTTCGCAAATACTTTCGAGAAACGCATGAAAAAATACTCTACGCGCAAAATGAACATGTACTAAATTTTTAAATCTCCCAATTTTTATATATTCAAATTTTATCAATTACTGTAGCAAGGTTAGTAAAATTTTAAACTGTCCCAGTTTATCCTTTAATGTTCCCAAAAATATCTACAAACGTTTCAGCACTTTCTCCATCCATTGTGTAAATGTGTCCCGATACATCTAGAAATCTTCCTTGTCGCCGAAAAATTACGAAACATCTGAAAAACTTCTAGCCTCATTGAGGAAGCTCGTCTGGAAGCAGAAGGTAGAGTGGTCGGCGTCTTCGATTCTCCGAGACGCGACGTGTAGTCCCGGAAGAGAGAGGAGACTCGTGACGCCGGGCACATGTTAATGGCGCCGCGATTAGGGCACTCAGTGGTGTGTAATGGCGAAGCGGAATTCTTTCTTCCTTTTTTTTTCCTTCCTTCTTGCAGCTTGTCCCTTTTTAGCGTGGCACGGGCGCACAGTAATTTCGTAATAATAAAAAGCGTGTGCCGTGGCTCGCTTTACCTACGCGTCGTGCTGCCTGCTGAGCGGCTTAATAGGATCCTCCTACTTCGTCAAGCCTTTTGCATCCGGCTCTCTCCTCTCTCTTTTTCCTCCTGTTTTGCCGGGGCTTTCTTCCCCCTGGCTCGCCCTCGCTCTCTCACTTTTTCTCCCGTTTACCCTATGCCGGCGGAAAAGATAAACGCCCTTCCGCACCGGTCGCGTTTTCCCCGGGAAAAAATTTTCTTGCCCGCGCGTGTAACGCGCCGCGCTTTCCCTTTTGTCTTTTTAACTCTTCAGTCCGCTTATTTTCACACGCCCCCCATCTTTCTTTTCCTCTTTTTTCTTCCCTCCCTCTGTCGTCTTCCCTTTTCTTCCTTCTTCTCTTGTCCTTCCTCTTTTTTTTCCTTTTTTGCCGCTTTGACTTTCTTTTTTTAAATGCGTCAACCGGCGCGGTGATTCGAGGGTATTTCAGGGCACCCACGGGGGGGTAGACTTCACCCCGGAACACGTAACTCGGAAATAGATTTCGGATATCGCCGTGGCATTAGGTCGTGGTAATTATGGTCTTGTAAAATGTTAGTACAGGCGTTCCGTTCGTTCACAAGGGAAGCAATTTCACGTCGAAAGTAATCTTCTCGTTTGACTTTTGGAATGAAACGCGTCTGTGTTTCTTCTTGCTGCATGAATCAATCATCGGTATCGTGTTCAGTACATGCTCTATAATAATTGAAGATAAAGAAAGCAGCCGTAATAAATTTTCTCTTCTAAGCAAAGTCGTCGTCGCTTGAAACAGTCACTTAACATTTAACAAAAGTTCACGTAGCGTTTTTAAACATTTCCGTCACGTCCCTTCGCCACCAATGACAAAGAGAGTCCGAGTGACCGATCAGCAGTTCCATTCATTTACCGGCACAGCGCCTCCCGTAATTCCCAAACGTAAATTACAATCGTTAATTCTTCTCGTTCGATGAAATAGAGCAGAGCTTTCTCTAACCCTTCCTCCCATTGGTGTCGGCGCGGCGTCTACTTGCGACGTACGTGCAGTCTCACACCGGGATAGATAAACGCCCTTTTACAGATCGTTTCACTCTCATTTGCGTGAAGCTCGCCGTGGGAGGTCTGCCTCCCCTTTTTCACTTTGCTTCTTCCGCATTTTCTCTCTCCCTTTCTTCCTCGCCCACCGTTATGACACAATTTGCGGTCGGCTCTCCTTCACACTCCGCCTCACGGATTCCTCGCCGCGTCGTCGTCGTCGTCGTCGTCGTCGTCGCACGCGCCGCTGACAGTCCTTTAAAGGGCGCGGCGACGGACGACGAGCAACGAGCGCGCGGATCTTTTTTTTCGTACGAGGACTGGTCGCACGTTGCATACGTTTATTTCCCCCAATTAACCCTTCGGGGCTCGGCGACGGCCACGCGACCGTCGCTAACGACCGCCGTGTTTACCACGGCCGGCGTCGTCGTTTTCGTCCGCCGCGGCCAACCGCACCCGTTCTCACCGCATGTGGCGAGTTTCTCGCCGTGTGCGGTGTTTGTGCGGTGTTTGTGCGCTCTGCACACGCGGATTTTCATCGAAGTGATTTCACCGTTGCGTGACGCGCGGTAACGATCACTTCGAGGATTATCCTCTCGCGTGACAATGGGAATTTGGACATTTCGTTGTCTACTTTATGCCGCAGTTAAATTTGGACCTGAGTTCCTGTAAATTCTCGATATTTCTTTATTTGCCGAGTGTCTGCATGTTTTCACCACGCATCGTGAAAATATTGAAACGTTTGTTACTACAGTTTTTGCGAGTGTTGTAAATATAATATTTTGAAACAATGCCTCTTCAATAACGACAGCCGAATTGATCAGAAAATCTTGTAATAATTCCTCATTGAACAAGATTTCTGTCAAAGATTCGTTCACTCTGATTTTCTGTACTAAAAATCACACCATCGACTGTTCTTCACTATTGTCCTCTTTGTTAATTGTCAGGCGTTTCATTTATTTGAAGAAATAAAAAGAAACAGCGCTTGATACGCGTTTAATAAACGAAATTGCAATGTTGAGTTTTAAGTATATTCAGTTTTAAGTATATTTGAGTGTAACTCAGGCAAAACAAATAGTAAATTTATTACTTCTCGATAATTCCTCTCCAGTGACTATCACACCGACGAGTTCATAAAGAAAGCGACGAGTTATTGTATACGGTTTGGTCACTCGTTACGGTCCGCAATCAGCTGCCAGCGCAAGTGGTTGAAAACACGAATGAAAAATACTAATTCACCCGCCACGTGCGCGTATTTCGATGCACGTTGAAAATCACGATCTCGCGAGTGTTGACGATAATTTGGAAAATGGAGGACACCGCGAGGTATGCCAATAATTCTCCCCGGGTTATCGATACCCGGTTAGATTATCTATTTCCGCAGGTAAGCCGGTATTCTGGGAATCAATCAACGGCCGCGTTTTTCTCTTTGCCCCTCGGAATTCGAAGCGTAGGGCTCTTTATGTCGGCGACATAAATAACTGGATAAAGGAGGAGCGATTGGCGCGGGTCGGCTCGGCCCGCTTTGGCGGCAGCGTTCGATTCAACTCTTAATGCCTTCTCAGCCAGCGAACCGGCGCACCTGCCACGCCAAAAGAGCATTTCCCCCTTTTTTCCATCGTTGTTCTATCGTCTTCTTCCTCTTCTTTTCTTCCTTTTTCCCCCCGCCGTGGAAAACTTGTCCCGCGGCGCGCCGCCAACTTTCTTATTGCCGAACTTGACGTCGTAAGAAGAAATACTTGCAATTGAATCCCGGTTCCCATGGCGACCGCTACGTTTCTATGGAACGTCGATCGTTTTCCCCGGGAAATTAGATTGGCCAGCGTCGGGAGTTACACTTCGCGACGAGGGCCGAGATATTACGCAAACTTTTGTCATTTCATCTTATCGAGATACGCCTTCTTATCGTGACTGTTTCGTTGCAGGCAGTGCTTGTAGATTGTTGTTTGATTAATATCGTTTCTTGGATGCTTCCGGTTTCGCCGTGATGATTCTGTTCCTGATCGGGTTGGATGGATGTGTTTATTCGCGGAAATTGCCGACGTGTGACGCAATAAGAGGAAATTCAAGCGATAGAGGCACAAACTTTGGCATTTCTTTGAATTTCGTTGGAGGATGTGGATACCACGAGTCGAGAGTGTAATACAGCCCGATAGAAAATATTTAATTGGAAAATAAAGGTATGTGCAACGACTGTAGACATTTGAGAAATGCTTCTCACTTAATTCGAATTTTAGTGAGATCTATGTTTCATCTGTGCGACAGTTGAAAGTTGGCCAGTTTTAAATTTTTCATTCACAATTTTGGACATGGATGCTTCTGATTTTTTTTCTTTTTTTTTTTTTTCGTTAGAGAGATGACGACGCTTCGTCTACGCAGTTCGATTAGCTCGTAAAAGTCGATTAAAAGGAAAGTAATTTGTTTTATGCTCACCATACAGCATCCATGAAGTGGAAGAGACATGTTCTTTAAAACGTAACAAAAAAAAAAAAGAAAACGAGTTTCTATTTAGAACGAGTTTCTCTCAGGCGCTGCTTAAATAAGAAAACTTAATCATCCTTCACAGAATTGCTTTTTGTTTCGTCTAAAAATCAATTCTGAAGTTTTCCGCTTTCCGTTCGTGTTTGAACATTTTGAACAACTTCGTTGATCGTGGCGATTGAAAAATGGTATTTTCAATGCACGGGAAGCGAATTTATCCTTCGCAAGAAGTTATCCCAAATGTATGAACATTTTACAATGATCTCTCAACAGTATCGTCGTGATATTGTTCTTTAAATTAACGTACAACGAGGAACAAAAACTGGAACGAGGGAAATAGAAGACACGAGGCAATTTTCGTGTATATATATTTCTCGTAATGTTTGATTCAATTACTCACCGTCCTTATTCATTCCCATCTGCATGCATTTCTTCAAACGGCACGCTTGACACTGATTTCGGTGAGCTTTGTCCACGACACATCTTCCGGTACCCGCTTGACATCTGAACATAAAATTTTGCGATACATATATAAGAAGGTTCCGGCAGCAGAGAACCTGGACTTTCCCACGGTATCAACTTCTCGATTTTATTAATGTTACTAACTCATCGAACAAAATTCAAACGTAGGTCAATTAAAAATTTTCATCATTTTCTTTAATTTTGTCAAATCTTCATTTCATGTACATCTTCGTTTTCCACAGCTGTCACACTAAATTTAAAGTTTCATTGTAAGTGTAATTCTCCTTAATTTTCTTAAATAGAAACTTTCGTCGCAAGTGTAATGCGATATATGGAATTAAATGACACGAGAATTAAGGTATCGTTCAACTTTTATTAGAAGAATTTCTTTTTAAGAAGATTTTCATTTCTACTGTCAGTCTCATTAAAATAATAAGCTATCATGTTAAATTCAAAGTTTCGTCGTAAGTGTCAAGACTTAATTCTCCTTAATTTTCTTTAACAAAAACTTTCGTCGCAAGTGTAATACGATATATGGAATTAAATGACACGAAAATTAAGGTATCGTTCAACTTTTATTAGGAGAATTTCTTTCCTAGAAGATTTTCATTTCTACTGTCAGTCTCATTAAAATAATAAGCTATCATATTAAATTCAAAGTTTCGCCTCAATTCTCCTCAATTTTCTTTGATAGAAACTTTCATTGCAAGTCTAATAAGATACATGGAATTCAGGAAAGATGTATGGAAATCACACGTGAATTATTCTTCAACTTTTACCAGAAGAATTTCGTTTTAAGATCTTCATTTCTGTTGTCAGTCTCATTAAAATAATAATTTCATGTCGAACGTATGTCGCGAAGACAATGTTGTCAGTGAAAAAATGTCGAATGGAAAGAAGCTTTTTCGAATGTCGAAGTCGATCGATCCTTGACGACGATGTTTCATCGACGACCATCGTAACTTGATGGCTGTTGTCCCTTCCGAAAAAGCGACAAATTTCGAGCGCACTTGCCGGATGTCCTGGCGGCGCACTCAGAGGATGGCGTTAAATTCGATTACTTTCATTGTTCGGATAACCCGGTTATCCTTCCGAGCTGACTAGCGTAAAGAGCCGACAGCTCGAGGTCACGTACCTTCTTCTTATCCCTCTTAATTTCATCGAATCCCGCGGTAGCCTCGTGATGCTTCGTTTCTTAGGGTGTTCACACAATCACTTCCTCTTTTCTTTCTCCTACCGACTAACGACGTAAAAATCGAACGCGTGCGAATCATTGTTATTCGCTGTGTTATTTTATATCTTCTATTTTGTATCAGGAATCACTCGAAATAAACTTTAAACTTGATATTGAGATAACAGAATTTCTCTTTTCTCTGTAACTTACGATTGAAAACTCATTGATTCTCCTTCGTAGTCGTTTGAGCTATCTAAAGTACGTAAAATTAGTAACAATCCTTCGCATATTTTGCCGAACCAATTTTATGAAATTGACGAGAGTCGCTCAAAATCAAATTCCAACTTTGCTACTTTATAAAAAGGAAACAAGATACTTGAATGTAAGAAATGAACAGAAATTGAAATCGAAGGAGAAGGTTGCAAAATCACGTCGATTAAGAGCAGACAATTCAATAGAAACGAAAGTCAACCCTTCCTGGTTCCCATGGACGAACGAGAGAAGAAAAAAAGGAACGATGTGCACGGTGGTAATTCGACGGTAATGGCCCGGGGCTGGATCTCTGTTAGCGCGATTTTAACTAACGTCACTCAGAAGGAGGCGGCTTGATCCAGCGGCGCGACGAAAGGACGCCACTGTCCTCTTCTGAAACTATCTTGTCCCGAGGCGGTGGAACACGAAGGGCACCGAAGGGTGGCCGCGTGTTGCCGTGCCAGCAGGGTTCCTCTCGCAAATTGATTTGCGTTCACACCCCAGCGAGCCTCCGCTGTGCCGCCTCTGGCCCGTGCAACAACGGGGGGAGAGGGGGCCTACATCAACCCCTCGGCATTCACCCTTCAGAACCACATCATACATTTATTTACGCATCTCTCTATTCTATCGTTGGCCCGGCATTGTTTGGTTCATCGAGTTACCGGAAGCATGTGCTGGCTGTTATCGAGTCCGGAGATCGCCACCGTCCGGAGATCACTTCGATCACTTAACCCCTTTCCCGAGATATAGAAATCTGCTTGACGATTCGACTAGTGAAGAGCTGGTGTATGGTTGAATTAGCGAATTAGTCAGGGATTGAAGGAGGTAAAGAATTCATGGACTGAATTGGTGGATCATTCTTTTTTTAAGATCGAAAAATTTAACGGAGTATAGTACGCGAAGGTTGGTGACAAGTTCAGTTGACATACAGTAAGAAGCAACATTGAATCAATAACAAAAATTTTTAAGAAACGTATTTTTTATTGTTAAATAAAGTACAAAAACATGAAAACAAACTTTACTATCTGATTATTTATAGTTTTAGGAAACTGGAGCTATTTTTTTAACTTTTAAGATAAGATTTCTTCCTGGTTGAAAAAAATTGAAACACACACAGAATCAGTTTTGCACAGGAATTGTTTCGTGTTTTTAAACTTTATTTAACAATAAAAAATATTTTTCTCAAAAAGTTTTACTGTATTTGTGGCAAGTAAAGATTAAAGACTGAAAGAGGTAAAAAAATCAATAAATTGATATGGAGATGTCAGTGACTTAATTGATTAGTGGAGAAGAAAATGTGAAAATTTGTAGTTCAATTAGCGATTGGTTAAAATAATAAATTCTGTTGGTCTATGTGCGTTAGAGATTGAAAGAGGTAAGAAATTACTAAGTTGGCGTGGGTGGAAATTACAACTATGGATCATTTAATGACTGAGATCCAAAAATACGGTGAAGAATAGAATGTGGAGGCCGATTCGATTGATCTACGTGGCGAGTAGGCGTCAGAGATTGAAAGAGGTAGAAATTAATAAATTAACGTTGGTGGAGTTCATTCAATGATTTATCTTCTTTCTGAGATGCGGGAATCCGAAGGAGAATAGAACGTGAAGGTTGATTTAATTAGCAAATGATTAAACTGTAGATGCAGTAATTGAATTAACGTGGTTTGACGATTATCTTTTATGAGATACCGAGAATCAGATTTTACTCTCGAGCCTTGATTTTCTTTTTACAATATTTTATTTCATTTTTGGTCATGAATGTAGTTTTTTGAGAAATTTCAAATAAAAACATAAATTCGAAAATATTCAGTATGTATGAAAACAACATAAAAGTAAAGGAAAATTTAATCAATTTAGTCCCAATTTCTATTAATCAAGCTAAGAATAAATATGATGTTACAATGATATGTATTGAATCAGTTTAAGACGTACAGTTTAATATTCACGTCGATAGAAATCTGCCACCAATGCTTCCGACAAGAGAGAAACACTTGTGTATATCGATCGCAATGTTGGAACAGTTGATCCATCGCGTGCAAAATTCAAGTGTGTCCCGATGGGAGTTGGTGCGAACTTTCCACGCAATCTGGATCATGCACGATCTACTAAATTGCATCTAACCGATCCGTGAAGTTGGACTTTAATCTGACGATTATAGTCGATACGCGACCGCGGCGCATCACGTCGAGACACATCTGTCGCGGTTCTCTGTCCCCCCCTTCGAGTAATTGGTTATCTGTGCGAAGGCTCTTCACTTTTTACCGCGTTACGATCGTCCGATAGCAATTGATAACGAAGAATAAAAAGACCGGAGCAATGAATTACGTGGTCTGTCGAGTCACATATTACGATTTTTAATTACGTCAAACAGACGATTATTTTTTATAAAAATCATCTCGTCCCTGTGACGTTTTCAATTAACATCGACAATTTCTAAATAACAAATATTTCGTCACTTTACAGTGTTTCATAAGTTTCTCAATATTAATATTAAACTCGTTTCAAATGTATTTTTTATAAAATCCCTGCAAACATCTTTAAACTTCCCCCATTCTCCCTCGTCTCTATAAAATTTCCACTCAACTCCAAGAGACACCGGCCTAAAAATTATCGCCCGATTCTCCATGTCTCGAGACCTACCACCCGCTCAACTCAAAAATCTCGACAGATCCGCCGGAGAACATTCAATACTTGGTTTCGTTGTACGATTGTTCGCAGTCTGGTCACGTGCTGGAAGCTGTAGCATTTATTTTTCGAGCATCGGCAGGGTTAATAGTTTGTATATCGAGCATCCATGGCATCGTGTATCTCCTCGACAGGCTTAACGCGCACACCTATGGCTGCCTGGTTATCGATAGTCACGTATACGTAGTCAAAGGGATGCACGCACACGAGCCAACAGCCGGTGGGCTCGTACGTGGGCCCCGTGTAAAACGGATCGAGCGTATCAGACAGCGATTCCGAGGCTGAGAGGGATCCGATGGAGATGGATGGCCGTTCCCAGGGGATGGTAATAGTACGTCGTATACACAGGGCGGCGGGTTAGGTGGATAGGTCCTCCAGGGTTCAACATTATGCCGTTCCGCATTGTTGCCCGGTATTACGATGAGCCCACTCGACTTGGACCACATGGCGCCACTGGCTGGCCAGTTTGACATTAAACGCCGAGTAAGAGGATCCGCTGACTAATTTCTATCTCGTACCAAGACCGGAGATTTGCCCATCTTGTGGACTGTGTTTCACGGAAAACGACTTTTATCGGTGTTGTATCGAGCGATGGTTTTTTCGTTTTTTTTTAATCAACGTGAACAGGTCGATTCTGTTTGTTGAGTACACTTTGAGAAGTAATCAACAATGGTTCACGAAAGAATTTTGAACGCTTATATTAGAAAATACTTTTATGTATCGTGAAACATTCTGAAATTCTATTAATACCGTATTAAAAGAAGATTTTTAAATTGCAAGTTATTTGTCGCAGAAAGGTGATTAGCACAAATAATCATCTTTCGTATATGTTAACAGTTCAGTATGTTAAATTTTACATATGTTAAAAATTCCCCTAATGATTAAAGAAAAAGGTCTTGTTTGGATCTACGGGGCATACATTTGTACTGAATATTTTATCACTTTTAATACGTTCGTTAAAAAAATCCTACAAACGATCGAATACTTTCCTGAGCAATAATATACACACATGGTATATCTATATTCAGCAGTTCCTATTTCGAAGGAAATATTGCTCTCACATTAAATCCAGAATGTTACAAATACAAAGAAGTTGTTCGAAAAGGACATTCCATCGTCGAAAGAATGAATGATCAAAGAACCAAGAACAAATTCAACGTCCTCGTAATATCTCCTTTTATATTTAAACACACGTGTTCTAAAGTCTTTCGTCGAACTCACCTGTATATCAGCTTCCGTCTGACGCTTCTTTTGAAGAAACCGCTACATCCGTTGCAGGCGAGAATTCCGTAATGTTTCCCGGAGCTGGTGTCCCCGCAGACCACGCATATCAAGCCGAGACTGCGCGGTGGTTTGCTGCCATGTTGCGGTTGCAATTGTTGCTGCTGTTGCTGTTGCTGTTGCTGTTGTTGTTGTTGCTGCTGCTGCTGCTGCTGTTGAACTTGTCCCAACAAGTGAGGATGTCCGTTTCCCAAAGCGGTTAAATACGGTGATCTCGCGAGTGGGAAATCCGTCGGTATTCCTCTGCAAAGTGGAACCGGACATTCTTGGACAGACCTCGAGGCATAGGGATCGTGACTCGAGGTCGAGCCTGTCGCTCCCAAAGGACTGTACCGTTCTGGTAATCCTGGCGAGATGACGCTGCTCTCGCCCGAGTCTGAAAGCAAATTAATGGCTTTTCAGTTAGGTCTCCCCGTCGTCCGAAGGAGCATTTCATTTTTCATAAAATAACATGGCAACTGGCAAAGGTGTATTCCACTTGCGGATAGTGAATACGCGACGTTTGATTGAGAGTAGAGTGAAATTGGACGAGTGGCGAATGAAAGGAAGTTTAAAATTCGTTACTCTTTTTCGCATTAAGTAAATTTTGCGTTTCACATTGTTGACGTAAAGTAACTTCAATGCCAATATTCACGAATTAATTCGTAAAGTCTGGTGACCAGACTTTGTACAATTGTTGAATCTTTATTGAACAAACGCGTCGACGTAGCCCCCGATTTTTAAAATAATTTCTTCAAATACTTACGTAACATATTTATACACTTCTTTGTGCTTTCTGGTAAATGCTAAAAATTGCAAAGAAATATCTACATTTTCTCCTGATCGCAAAATAATAATCTAGCAAGTTCCGAGCTTTGTGTGTAATTTTAACGAAACAATTTGAGATTTACGATCCGAGCTTACGATTCACGATCGATCTTGATTCATCGTATTCGATCAGATGGCTGTTACGTTCGCCTAATCCCAGAAATCTCTTTCGTGTGTTCGTGTCACCGGTTCCACCCTTGATTGATTCTCATAAGAAGGGGACCGGGACTGTACATAAAATAATTGCACGCCCATGACTCCTACACAAACGTTACGGTTCACTGGGAATAATTTACGGAACAGTTAGTCGGCGTCCTGAAGATTTATGGCTGATTAAATGGCCAATGATACGACAGTTATCAGTACTATCATATTTTTATTAAAGAAATGGTATCTAGACCAAAGATTAATTTCAGTTCGCCAAATATCGCGATGAGTACTAAATTCATTTCTGTGTATTATGCGCGGTCACTTTAAAAGTAGTTTAACAATATTAATGAGAAAGAGAAATCTGTAGATACTGTTGATGAAAATTATTTAAGTACGTACGCTTGTGCAAGAAATTGAAAATTTCGAGATATTTTTATTTTATAGTAAACTCTTTTCAAAGGGGGGAAATAGCAGTGTGCAATTTGCTACTGTTCGACAATCTTTTTGGCAGCATCTCTGTACAATTGACTTCCATCCCCACGAGACTCGTGGTTCCTTTTTTCGCATTCCCTCAAGGCTTACCGACTGGATCGCGAGGGCAAACAATATTTACATGGAGAAATGAGTTCTTAAAAACCGCGGCATAAATATTTAGAACAAAGAGAAACGATTTTGTCATGGGGAGAATACAAAGTGCTCCTTTCTACCCTGTCTTAAATGTTGAATCAATCTTAGACCCCAAGCCTACTCTAACGATTTAAATGAAAAAGAAAAATCGCCATTAAAAATTGTAATTGTCGTTTGTAATTGTTTGAAGAGCAAAATGTCCTCGTGGAGTTATTTATTTGTAACTTCTCCCCGGGGCTACAAATTTTTCAACTCACTCCGACAGAGATGATAATTAAATTATTCAATGATAATTAAACCGTGGATGTTTATTCATTTCTGAAAAGTTCAAGTATAATCCATATAATATTCGAAAATATAACAGTAGTGTAACAGTACGGTTGATAGGCGACACAAATTTTTGTTAGACTCGTGAAAGTATAAATCCGCGGTTCGATGACGACGAGTGATTCTCAATGCAGTCCGTTCACGATTATAAGATCAGGTAGCTAACGAAATACACGTAGTCTGAACGCGTTCGGAAGGAAAGTAAATTTCACTATTGACGCGTGGCACGTTAACGATATTAATCGAAAGATGGAAATGCAAAGAGAACGGAGACCGGCTGAACATCTGCGTGATCAACGAAATGTGATTTCGCCTCTCTACTCCGGGGTTTATTAGTCACGCTGGCAGCCCCCGACGAAGCGCGAGATCTCCCCGGAATCGTATTTGTCGGCTGCATCGTGCCCGATCGAAAACTCGTTCCGGTCTCGTTAATGGCCGCGGGGTCAGATAGGATCCGTTCGAATTACCATGCGAATCGACAACAGGTCGATATCAGGTTAGGGTCCCGTTCCTAACGCGCTGCGAAATAATTTAATCGCGCCCCAGTCCGCGCGGTTATTTAAAATTGACAGATTGCACTTGCCGCTTTGCAGTTGCTCGTTTAGAAGGAAAGGAAAAAATTGAAAATTAAATCGTAGGGATTCTGTTTTTTCTATTTTTTTTTTTTTGTCGGGGAACAAAAAAATTATTATTGTTACATACTGTTTGTTAAATCATTCATCACTGAGGCATTTCTTAATTTTCTTGCACGAAGAGAGGAGAGAATTAATAACACAGTGGTAGAAAATTAGTC
Organism: Tetragonisca angustula; assembly: GCA_036937485.2. Taxonomy (NCBI): domain Eukaryota; kingdom Metazoa; phylum Arthropoda; class Insecta; order Hymenoptera; family Apidae; genus Tetragonisca; species Tetragonisca angustula. Next base: position 836,507 of record JAWNGG020000053.1, on the reverse strand, counting down.
GACAATTGAAGGAAAGTGTACGGAAAATGTTGGAAAATGTTGGAAAATATAAACATGATAGCCACGTAGGTTGAAAATTTCGTGACCTAAGTAATGTTCTGAATTAAGATATTAAGGTATTAGAATTTCTTTTCTATGTAAATTTTTAAACAGGTACAAGAATTAAGTCAGTCATCTCTTAAGAAGATAACATTTCTTACTTTCTAGTGAAAGACGTCAAATCAATACAACAATTTTATTCTGGGAAAATTTCTTTTTTACAAAAGATTATCGAAACAAAGCGTTGTCACGCACGTGGCAGCAAACACGAGGATAAATTCAAACTGCGAATTGCCGCGACGACTTTACAGTATCAAATTAAAGAGATACCTATCTATAATCGTAATCAATGATCAAAGCCGTGGAGCACGTCTGAATCGTTCGCTGACACGCGTGATCCGGCTACATCGGGAAGAATTCAATCGTATGGTTTCGTCGTTACGGTTACGGGGGATGAACTCAGAGACGATCTTATTAATGCGACTCACGTAACGTCCTAAGCGTGTCGGCTTTTCGATCTCGTTAACACCCTAATCCCGGTGTACGCATACACACAGCAGCGAATTACGATATCGTGAAATCTCCGCTTAAAACGACGACCAACACTGGTCACCAATGGGAATTCTATTTTATTTGTCCACTCATTTTTAATCCCCTGTAATGCCGAATGCATATCTAGATGCTAGAATTTTCTATTCATCCTGCCAGAGGCTTATTAGCGAAATGAAATTATTTACCATTGAAATTGTTGCTGTCTTTTTATTTATCTCTCCATCGACATAGACCAAATTTAATTGATTTCATGAATTAAAATTAACGAAATTCGTTAATTCACTGCTCTCCGCCAGTTCATTTTTGAAATTCTACGTCGAGCAAACATCAAAAGGGTTGATTAAAGCCCACGCAAATTTGTTATTCCAAATCCTCCGTTAAGAGTAATCAGACTCCGAGGCTCTCCCACTTTATCAATCTAATTTTCTCCAATAAATCCTCTGTTACGGTACCATCCACCCCTGGAGACGCACATTTCACTCTTCCCCAAATGACTTCTAAGTTACGCTGTAATCCTCCGCAGTCTCTACTTTCCATTCAGCTTTGTTGATCAAGAATACACACGCTCTACAATTTTCACACAAATTCTTTAAGATTTCCCGTAAACGCGTGAAAATTCGCAGCCCAACAATCGGCTACTTCCTTTTCGAAAATTCGACGTCAGAATAATGTTATCGACGATTAAACGCTAGAAGTTTACATAACGTTGAAACGAACCTGTCCATTCGATCCAACTTTCATTTCTTTCATTCCTGCCTCTCTTTTAGCTCCACGCTACGCCACGCCGTCAAGGCTAATGAAATCTCGACGGAAGCTCGCGAAATTCCACCGCGAGTGGCAGGATAAGGGAAAGAGGAGAAGGGAAAAATGATTATGCCGCCGTATGGTGACCAACGCGCGATACGCGTGCACGCGTATGTAGACTAGGCGAAAGCAGGGGCGTCAAATTTCATTAGCATATCAATGCTGGCGGATGGCAAGGCGCCACCTGCGCCCCTGTATTATGGGATCATCGAGGAATGGGGGTGGGTGAGGTAGCGCGCGAAATGACGACCAACAAAGGGGACCGTTGGCCGAGAAGCTCGGGGGGGAAAAACGAGAAGGGGTTTCGTAACTACCGGCCACCACTTCGACCACCCTCCACCCTCGCACCCTTCGCCCAATCTCAACTAATTGTTACCGCATTAGGGAGACACCGACCTCGTCTGGGATGGTGTCTCGCACGGTAACGAGTCGCGATTTCGAACATTTGGTTAAATTCGTCTCGGCGTACTCACAGTCGTGTTCTTTATAGATTCAAAACTGCACGTAATTGGTAAAATATTGAAAATTATATTAACAATATTCAAAGTAATAACATTATAGATTAAGATATGAAATATGAAGGAATGGAAATAATATTTTGGTAGTACAACTTGCATCCAGGTTTTAACACGTCGAAATATTTTAATTGCAAATTTTTGGAATTAATTTGAAATCTCGGAAATAAAAGGACTAGGATAGAACGTTTGATGATAAAGTTCAAATGGTGAAAATAAATCCGCGTCTTTGCCATCTGATTCGAATGCAGCGAGAGGCAACGATCTCTCTTTCTTCGTTTAACGCTCAGGAAAATCATGCACTGCTAAATTCTTCGGGTCACTCGAAATCTGATTACTCTAATGGCATAATTTCGTTGGCCGCGCTGCACCCTCTTTTTCCACTTGTCACCCTACAACTACGATTCGCATAAAAGTACGTCGGGGGTTGATTTATATGTGTAGCTTGCCGCTTGAACGTGCGTTAATGTAACTGTTCGTTTCTAAACGTGCGACGAGTCTGATGCTCGTTGAATGATAATTCAAAACCGAGAAATATAGATAATCGTTAATGCGGAATTATTTTTAGAAGCAATGTTTTGCTGTTTCTGAAACACAATGACGCAATGTTTTCCTTTCCTTGATCACAGAAGTGAATTCCTCCTCGATATTTTCATATCTGAAATAACAGTCTTGAATTTTATCGGCACTTTGGATTAAACAGTTAGAAAATATGATTTTTTAATTTAGACGTGGCTCGATCGATCGAGTATTATGGGTTCGATTCGAGAAGCTTGAATTGTGAGGTAAGTAACGACCGCGTGCGGGCCATATGATTGCCCTAACGTAGTTTATCTAAAATGCGATACATCGATAGGACGATCGATTCTAGAGGACACTAATCGTAACTATAACAGACGCGCGGGTCGTCGTCCAGGAAGAACAGCACTAAGCGATCTTGAAATAGAATAATAAATTTCTGTCATTAGGACGAGAAGTTCAACGTCCCTCTTGCAAAATGATTCTAATAATTAAATTGTAGAAAATGGCTGAAACAAAATGACTCTTTAATCAAAAATACCGATTCTAACAACGATGTTTGATGAAGTTGGAGAAACCGAGTTTAGAAATTACGATAAATTGTCAAAATATTTAAAAATATGTACAAATTTTATTTTCATATCGATGCCAACAGAATGAAGAATTCTTTTCTATTAAATATAATTTTGACATCGATCTTGCATTTATTTCAACCTTCCTTCCCAAATAACGATTCATCGGTGTCAACTCACCATGTCGAATGCTCAAAGGGCTGGTAGGACTTCTCGGATGCTCCGGTGGTGGTTCATTCTGCGGCTGTTGATGCTGATGCTGGTGTTCCTCCGAAGTAGCGACCGGCGTTGTCCCATTCATGGTGTATCAACGAACATTCCTCGTTATATAAAAGGCAATATACTGCAACATATCACAGTACCTTACCGTTATTATACTGCATCAATAAAATATCAAACCTAACAGGACAAACCCGCCCACCCCCCGATAAGTATCAACTCCACGTCATACTTCATACTTCAAATCTTCCTCACCTAGTTGCAAGACCGTACAACCAATTTCACTCTTGGTCCAATTTCACTCACGCACAGTGTCCAATCCTCGTGATACTACTCCAAACTTATTACCAAACTTTTCGCACTGATTTTGCCAAACGTACCACCGGTCGAGTCGTTCGTCCTGCGAAACGTTCAACGAAACACTGATTCATCCCGACGGTACGCAAGAAACCAACCCCCCCCAAAATTTGAATCGACGCGTCAGCACGTACGTCTCAGAGGTACAGATCGGTTCGACAGGTTCTTGGTAACTGCGATGGAGCTCGGTTCGGCTCGAGCAACGACGACGACGACGACGACGATGGATGACGTCTCGAAGTCTTCGCGTCTCCCGACGAAAGATCGACGGTTAGCTCGGCTCGATCGTCCCGTATCACCGGAGGTCGACGTGGTCGCTGGATTTCGCAGAGGTGCCTCGACGCCGAGCGTCCCGCGTGCCAGGGGGCCACCGATTGGTCGGTTGGCACTTTTGAAGGCGGGATCAGGAGGCAACGCCGGAAAAACAACAAAAACGAGGAGCGGGAGGATTTAACCTATAGCCGGCACGTTTGACGCGGCGCTTCGCCCGACGACGCTCGCCGACGCCGCGCGTGCGCGCACCCCCTCGCGCCGGTTGACGCCTGGGCCAAAGCTCCAACCCTCCACCCTCTTCGTGCCAGCGTCACGAGACGACGCCTACCTTCGCCCCGTGAACGTCGTGCAATTGTTGATCGTTGGCTACGTGGTAGTGAAACCCCGTTCGCCGTCTCTTTCCGCTTCGCGTGCTTTGCTTTCTTTCTCTCGTCGCTTCGCATCCCCTTCTATCCGCGTTCCTCGCTGGAATCAGATCCATCCACCGTTGCAACGTGGTTTGTTAAAAGAATGCTCTTTGAGCGTGTTGGCTTAGGTTGGCCGGAAGGTTTCCGGAAGTACTTTATTGATTGATGAAATGAGGAGAGAGAGAGAGAGAGAGAGAAGGAGCTGTAGCGAAAGTTTGAATTTTCGGGATTACGGGGGATGACGATCGTTTAGTCGGTATTGAAAGAATATTTTCTCGAATCTGTGTATATTCTACATTATTCTGGATCGAATATTGATCTGATATTTCGTCAAACCTACGTTTGTCTCACGATATTCTTACATAATGAAACGACAATTCCAGACACGATAGGGGACAAAGAAATTTTAAGAAACAATAAATTTCTTTAAGCGTGTAATGCTGGTAGCCAGCAGGGGTGGCTGCTTGTCTTCAATTACCGCGACGTCGTCAAAGAGTCGCGCTCTGAAAAGACTAGTTTAACGGAGCAATTAATCGTCCGATCGAACTTCCGATTCCTGAAGTGTTCCCCCGGACAAATCGAGCGAAATCCACTACCCGGCCGGTTTAGTGATGAACAGTCGCAGTGGCCTCGATAATAGCAGCCAAGTCGCCTACCTGCTAGCTAGATGTCGTTCATGGTGGCGGTGGTGGTGGTGGTGATGGTGATGGTGGTGGTGAATTGAAGTCGGTGGGGTTGCCAGGTCCGCCATGCTGGATTCCTACCGTCGAACGACCCTGTGGTTTTCCGGTAATCGTTGCCAGGGATGCAGCCAGGCATTCTCACCCCTCCAAACGAACCCTCGAGGAAACTGGAAACCACGCCCCATAGCTCGAAGGCGGACCAATGACGCCTGGACGTCGCGACGCTGCCGTCCACCAATAGGATTACCCTCTGATACGGTCTTTCGCTTGTCAATGACTGCTGCACGACCACCACCCTCGCCTACCTCTCGCTAGGGTGCTTTTCAATTTCGGGCCCCGGCACCCTCATAAACGCAGCCAACCGCCCGTTCCACCCACCCCAACACATTCGACCGCTTCGATAGCCAGCCACGTACACCACGCCGCGGTGAGCCAGTGTGTAGACCGACGCTTTTGCCGAGCTTTCAGGGACGGATACAAAGGGGGTGATTAAAAAAGACGCCTCTGGTGACGATTCCAGCCGCGGTAAGGAGTATCGTGAATCGAAGGTGAGACGCGGGAGAGGAGATTGTCATCCGAACGATACTTTCGGATAATTGGAACGGATGGAAAGGATTTTGAGGGGGGGATTGAGACGGGGAGGAAAATTTGTTGGATATCTACACTTTCGCACAGTTACTCTTATTCAATTTGACCTTTTTCAGCTGTCCTGCTGATCGCTTCAGCTGCGACGAGTGTTCTGAAAATTTTCACGACATTTGGCTATATTTCTATTAGATGGCATAAACGTTTGTTAATTAGAATGTTGAGTAAAAGTTGAAAATTTTTTTTAAGAAATTCGAGAGTGAAATTTACTATCCTACCTGCGATACGTCTTTCAATGAAAAATTGGATCCACAATCGTTCATGTCTGATTATATTTAAAACTGACGCTTTCCAAATTAAATTGATTACGAGTATTTGAAATGTCGTAAGCAAGTTTCCTCTCCATTCTACTCTGCAAAAATTAACTTCGCCATTGTCTCTGTTTATCCGTGGCACAGGCACGTGTAAAATTTCGTTTTATCAGTTAGACACCGAGATTGACGAAGGATTCACATGCAGATAGATGCCGCGTAAAGTACACAGTGTTTATGAATATATGTATATCCAACAAGAGAATAATGCACATACGAACGCTTGGGTACGAGGGTGAGAGATTGTTGGGTCTTCGAACAGAGAGATGTTTCACGTGTGTACGTACGCTCATAAATAGAAGCAACCATCCATCTACTGATTAAAACGAGCGGAAACACATACAGGGAGATGAATAAATACGAACGAGCATTGAGAGTACGTGTGCCCGTCAGGAACATTTTTCGTGTGTGGAAAAATACGCGGTCGACGGTTAGTTTGCCAATTATTTCGGACAGTTAGTTTGCCAATCATACCTGTTTATTCGTGGAATTACGAGGAAATATAAGTTAGTGTCCTGTGCAAACGCATTTGACCACAATTAAAAATGGAAAATATTCCCGGCTACAGAGAAGTCTTCTCGTTGCAGGTATCCGCCAAATGAAAGATAGAAACGTTTAATACGTAATTTTTATTTCAAAGCGATTCGTCCTGACACCGCCATAATGTCATTTTATTCAAGCAGAATTGAATAAAATTAAATTAGCCGAAGGATTACTTTAATTAGGCATAACGTTTATTACAACAACGTTCAAATAGGTAGACGAATGTTCGCCATGTACAAAAGGAATCGCGTTTTCTGCATAAATTCTTCTTTCTTTTTTTTTTTTTTTCGTTAAATTAACAGTCAGATCTTCTAACTATAGTACGTCCGTTACTAGTGCCTAACACCTATGTTACATCTAACCAAATAAAAAATCTTCGACCTAAAGGTACGATAAAAATCTTTCCTACACGACAGATCAGTCTTACTTCATGTACAAAAAGTCTTTGCATCCTGCAGGCATCGTATAAAATACTTTTAATACGAAATCTAGTAGTTTGCTGCTACTGTGCAGTAGCAGTCGTTTCGAAACCTGGGAAATTCACTAGAACATCGTCGATTACTTGGCAAGCCCTCTCGAATACGATCATCGTTTCAGGCTCGGCGTCAATCATCACCACCAGCTTGCCATAATATTTCACCAACGGCTTGTTTCGTTTGTGAAAGTCCTTGATCTGAGATTTAATGTTCTCAAAGTTCGTCGAAAATCTCTCGGTCGCTTTCACGCTTCTCGCCATCAGCCGGTCGCTCATCACGGAGTTTCGAACGTTCAGCATCAGGACGAGATCGGGCGGTCGCACCTCTTTGTCGAATAACTTCCCCTGGCATTTCTTCCGGGGAAATCCGCTCACGATGAACCCCTTCTTATTTAAATGTTCCAGCATCTCAATCGCTATCAATTCCACCAACACGTTCGACGGCACCAGTTGACCCCTCGACACTAAACGCGCCAACGCCAACGCCTTTTCCGTACGCTTGGTCATTTCGTTCTGAATCACGTCCGTGGATATTATGTCGTGGAAACCGTACTTCTTCGCCACTTCAGTGCACAGTGTTCCTGCAACGAGCAGTCATCGAGTTATCGAGAGTTGAGAGTAACTTCTCTTGCAGAATATTTCAGGAAGGAACTTCCCATTCCTTGGGAAAAGTTTCGCAGTTCGGACGGAATAATTGGAAATATTATCAGTGTTAATAAAGATTGGCGAAAGATCATTTATTTCATGTATCCTCGCTATATCTTTAGTCGATACTTCTCTGAATATTTCCGTCGAAAGAATTTTTTATTGCCTTTCTTCTTTCAACTAATAAACTTGTTGATAATTTTAATTTTCCAAGTAGATTCAACTACTAAAATTTTGGTAAGTTCAAGTTTCGAACTTTGCGATACATTTCGTATCGTACAGTCAGAAATTAACCAAACTGTCAATGTTATTAGGTTATGAGATAGCCAGAGGGAAATTTCAAACAGTGATACAAATAAAATCAATAACTTTTTCCAACTCCTGGTCCACCAATGATGAAAATGATCGGCAATCCCGACTCTTTAATCGCCTTGGTGTCGACATTGACCCCTCTCGGAAGGGATGCAAGTAAAGGATCGCTAGGCTTTATACAATTGCCCATTGAACTGATCGTTCAAGATTTTCTTTCAGTTTTCGTCTATGACCGAAAACGAAATATCTACATTTAACTATATTTCCTATTCGCGTTATGTAACTTAGAAATATCCGCTTTTTTTTTTGGAATCACGTTCTGTTCATTCATGAAGTTTGTCTTGAACTACTGACAATACAAAGCGCGAGTTCTTTCAGTACTGTCGAAGATTGATACACGATTAATTTCTTTTTTCTGTAACAAAATTATTATCTTTTCTGCAGTAAAATTAATGAATGATGTATAATAATTTTTATAATCGTTTTAAAAATGGAAAGGAAGGATGATTTTGTTTCTTCCGAGTATAGCAGGATTCCTTCTTCATCGGTTACCGGTACACAGACGAATCTATGCTTTCGAAGTTTTCACGAAAAAATCAATATCGTGCGCAATAATTATTTCCGCATAATGTATAAGTACCCTGATTAAAATTTGTGATACTTCTGCACCGACTGTTATATCGAAACTATTACGTAAAATTCAATAGAGTACCTGAATCATATTAAAATTCCTACATTTCTGGTAGTAGATAAAATTAATCATCAGTGTGCTCATTTGTTGGTAAAATATAACCATTGACCATTGACTAACTGCATTGACTAACTAGGATAGACCAATGCTTTTTCGCGTCTCATGTGCTTAAGCATAGAGAGCGCTAAAATCCTAGTGATATTTTTCTTGATCTGTATTTCAGATTCTGAAAATCTGATGTTTCAGACACAAAGTCCCATTTAATGTCTATCCAATTTTTAGTTGTTGATAACAATTATAATATAAATAAAAATCAATGAACACTGTTGCTATTACAAATTAGAGGAATGTTAAATTTCGTTTAAATACACTCCAACTTCCATTCATCATTGTAATAATTGAATTTATAAATTTCCAAATCTATAAATCAAAAAACTTTCTATTACTAATTTTAGTGTAGTATGCAGTAAATTATTTATCACAACATTCAGGCGAAATTCTTTATGATAGTGGTAATAAATAAATACCTTTTTGTATTTGAGTAATTGATAAAACGTTATTAATAACATTGATTATGTCTTGTAATTTTTAATTGCCCAAAATATTTTTATAAATATCCAAATATAACATTCAACATCCTTGAAAAATGCAATATTCTACGAAAGTTTGCAAGAAAATGTTCAGCCTGCCGATCTTCAAATGGCAGATGAGACGTTTGAATCAAGGAAGGAAGTCCAGGAAAGCGAATGAACACGCGGTTCGTTCAAAGTGAAACGATCGAACGTCCAAGGCTTTGTCCGAGGTGTTACCGCAAAGTTACATAAATGTCACATACTTGGACGTACGACGCAAAGTGCACGCATTCGTGATGTATCCACAAAATCAGTTCTTCGCGGTAGGCCGAAATTAGCATCGCGCAATGAACCACTGTCCTGTTCATAAAATGAAGTTGTGAAATCGCGAACCATATGGAACTTCTGCGGTTGTTGACGAGTAATTACTTGGTAATTTGTCGTCATATTCACAGGATCACGATTTTCTTGTAATATCAAAGTATGCACACTCGAGGATTTTGTGCCAACTTTCCAGGAAGTAAAAACGGCGTTATTAAGAAGCGCTCAGGATAAAATTATCACGGAATTACACAATTAGTGAAAAATTAACTGAATGTCGGCTACGAAAAATATTCGAACGTCGCCGGGTATTTTTAAATTAAATAACTCTACTTTTATTAAATTTATATTCCAAAAGAGATGCGGATGGCAAAAGGATTGTACGATGAAGATTCCAATTTTTTGCTTTATAGTACATGTATAAGCAAATTTTGTAAATGAGATAGAATATTACACACAAATGTTACACACAGTTCAAAACTTTTAGGACGAACACTATATTTTCTCTCAAAATTTCAAAAATGAAACACTTCAAACAACAGTGTTAATATAACAACAATAATATTCTAAATTATAGGTAGAATTTCAAAATTTTACAATCTACGTTAAATACAGAATATTAAAATTAAAAACTGTCTCAGAAAATGTTTCTTTTGCCAGACTGAAAGATGCTCAATTCGTAAAAGGGACAGTCATATTTCCCACGATTTTCACAATTTTATTGGCCAGGCAGAGGTTAAAGAGCCAAAGCGTATTCCGCTTTTCTATCGCGCGACGGATAAACAACCCCCTGTTCAACACGAGCGTATATCTGTCTCGATGGAAAGATGTATCTACTACATTTTGCAAACTGCACTCTAGTTGTACACGTGTACCGCGTAACAGATATCTGTAAACTATCGATAACATTAATCTTCGCGGAGTACAATGCGATTTTGAATACAATCAGACCACGGCGTATCTGTTCGCTGTGCCTTATCGCCCTTTATAATTTGCAAATTCGCGACGTCCGGGTGAGAGGCCAAGATACCCGTGCTCTCCATCTATTACCGGTGCAATAAACTACGAACTATATACAACTGTGTATCGCTTTTCGAGATACAACCTACAGTCGAGATTGCGAATTCTCGCAGTACTCGATGGCCACAAGGAGCACAGGACGATTGTATCTATCGATAAAACGATGCAAATGTGTATAACTATATACTATCGCTTAGAAGTGCTTGAATTTCTTCTGCAATTCGATTAGAAGATAAAGTTGGAATTGAATCAGTTTTTGAATTGGTATTGTTACCTTGTTTGGATCGGAAATGTGAGATATTTAATCTTGATACACTCTCTAATTTCTCAAATCTGAAATATTTCAGAGTCTGATTAAAATCGGAGAGTCTTGAAATTAAATAATTTAACTTGAAATTAAATTATAATTATTTTAATTCCGATGATATCTGTTAAATTTTAACTGTGAAATAAGAAGTTGTGAATCATCTATGGTGAATAATTAATATTTTTAGGAATCTACAGAAACTGTCAGAATATAGCTAGAAATATAGAAATATAGTTGTTTAGATAATTGATTTAAACTTGATTTGATTTATTTAAAAATTGATAAATTTTACCAACGTGTTGTGTTTCATTGTTAGACTGTAGATATTTCTGAAATGTGATTTAAGAAATAAAATGTACATAGAAAAATTGTTTTCTTCTACAAAGTATCACAACTAATTCTACATTTCGAATATTTTATGACGTACTATATTTAAACATAATTACACAGTGTATGGTACATTCTATCCACTTTTCTATCTTTAAAATTTCCTGAAACGAGTGCATAAAAATTTTTACAACTTTTACAAAAAAATGCTTTATATAACACAACGTAACATAAAAATATTTTCTGCAAAAAAATGCTTTATATAACACAACGTAACATAAAAATATTTTTCATGAACAGTGTTCTTCGTGAGTCACCATACTTACGCAGCATAACGCCGAGCGGTAGCATACGCAGAGAGTTTACAAAAAGGAAGTTGTATATTTAATCAATTAGACGGAATTAACAGAATACGATCGAGTATACGCACGTTGAATTCATTTTCTTTCCAAGGGATTAAGTCTATTAATATAGTGATTACCATGACTCATTTCACAAGCCACGCTTAACATTGAATAATTTTTAACTTATCTAGTGATAAATTATGGACAGTTATGGAAAATGGACACGAAAAATCGTGTTTATCATTAGAATGCCAGTCCGCGAGCACATATATACTCGCCGTAGACATGAATGGACTACGGTTAGAGATTAGAAGGCACGAATGCCAGAGATTAACGTTGAAATAGGTTGTAATTAAAGATACAGAATTTAAAGTCGTCTTCTGACTGCTTTGGTAAAACCGTTTCTGTGTATCCAGAGAGGAAATTGATAAGTAGGTGAAGTAGAAAATTGCCCGTTAGCGAGATAATAATTTTTCTACGAAACGAAAGGGTCAGTTTCTTTTTTTCTTTGTCGGTCGATTGGAAATTTTTATAATTTACTCAAGACTGATTAAAACACACATAGATGTTTCGTAAACCCTTTGTATTTAACATCGATGAGATTAATAACGCGCAAATTGGCATTTAGCTTTCTCCTCAACGATGAAAATAGGAAAGGGAAGAAGGGTGACGTATAAATAAGTTCCAAGATATTTATAATCTGTCACTTTTAGTTTCGAAAATCTTCAGTGCAGAGAAGGGACTGCACGTTGGTCGTATTAAATGAATATTTTTTTTTTTGGAAATCATTCGTTAATTATTGTTTCACTATAATTTATTTTACTATATTATATACAGTTACTATATTTATAATATTATAATATTTACTATATTATATAATTTATTTCACTTATCTTACTATCAGTTTACTATAATTATTTCAATATTACTATTTTACTTGCAAGCTTGGTAGAAAATTGTTTCTCTCACTAAATATCGCAAGGGGTACTACATTTCTCACATATCCAACATATTTTTGCATATTAGGTTGCATCTCCAAGTTTTCTATACGTGCATAAAAATCCGTAGTTTAACAGTTATACATCGAGACTCAGAAACGCCATTCAGAATTGAGTCGCAAGGCAAAGTCAAATTTTATTCAGAAACTAAAACAATGTTGCAGTTTTTCATCTTGCTCGAATGAAAGAGAGAACTGTATTTACTGGACTGAGAGGAGATTAACTGACACCATATTCCGAAAGAATAGACATTCCATCGTTGTAGAAAGCCATTTCGCCGTAATTGATCCCGCGTTCTAATTATCGAATATCGGGGAATGCGTTGAATGTGAAACCACGGGTAGGTAGAACGTGCTTAAGTTTCCATCGGGAATCGATATCCTCCGTTTCCCTGCTGAGATCACCGTCTGTCTAGATTGAATCTAATGATTCCAGAACAGGTTGCCCAGCCGCGTTCAAAGGATCTCGAAGCGGGGAAGACACTGCGTCGCATTAACTTTTATCGGTTGTTCCCGGTGAAATTATCGGCGCCTATAATTTCTTTGGACGAGCATCGGCCACTCTTCCGGCCGTTTCATTACGGTAGAAATAACTTTCGTTGGCCGTACAGCGTTGACGAATGAAGAAATCACGACCGGTGTGTAAATTAAATCGAACAACGTCGAAGAGTTCGTTCTGTCGAGAAATCGTGATCGTTACAATTATCTTGTACCACGTCGTATTTTCACGTACGCTGTTTAATTTCAAGTTGCTGCCTGAATTTACAACTCGTTTTATCTACGATTGGGCTTTTATCGTGAAATTTGTTTCAAATCTTCGAACTACGAAATCGAGGAACGTTAAGAAGCGGAGATCATTGTAATTAACTTGTATTCTATCGCGCTTCTATCGTTCAGAAGCCGTTTATCATTTCCATAAATTAAAAAAACTAAAACGAAATGATACGAATTTTATTTCCTCGTACTTACTTTGGAACTTGTGGTTATTCATGTCATCTTCTTTGTTGAAATAATTCTCTTTTGAGTTTGAATACTAATTTACAAAAACGAAAAAAAAAGGAAGAAAAGAATAAAGTTGACTAATTAAACTTCCAAGTTATTTTAACCAAATCCATTAATTTTCAATCTAGATTTTGCGGTAACGCTCTTTAAATCTTTGGATTGCGAAATTTGACAGCGGAGCTTTTTCCTTTTCTCTTATCCGTATCTTTCACAAATACCGATCTCCTCGGATCTGCAATATCTAATCGTATTAATCAACGTTCCATTTAGAGCGCCTTTTGTGCCATCGAGTTGGTGGAATTTATACTAAGGAGACCTTATTCTGCCACGATCAATGACCAGCATGACAACAAATGAAGACAAATAGTTGTCACGAGTGGAGGTTGAAAGTAGAAATCGTAATACAGAAGCTGGCGCCACTCGAGATTCAAGGATCGATCCTTTATCGGTCACGTATCTAAATTTCAATGCCCCGAATGAATAATAGCCAGATAAAAATGTCTGACGTTCGCATCGATCAACTGGGAAACAGGTAGCAGGATCGTACATAACTCGATATACATATAAGTATATACCAAGTTGGTTGCCTAATTTTGAAACAAAGCTATGTTTAAAATTGCCTTTAAATCAAACTCACTGGCAAGTATACACTTAATGCATTCACCAACCTAAAATTTAATGCTTTTCTAGTTTTGAAATATTCTTCCCTACTCTTTCCTTTCTGAAAATTTTCATTACTTCGCATCAACCAGTTAATCCAAAAATACATTCTAATTTCTTCTTTTCGATTTCTTCTCTCGTGTTTTCGATTCATAATATTTATGTTCGTGTTAATTTTTATAATAGATTCACCATTGTAAAATTTATTATCTTACCAATTTTCTTTCTTTCTTATCAAATTCTTTATTATTACAAAGCAAATTTTCCAATTACTGTTCCTCCTCTTCCTATTCCTTCATTCTCCTTCGTGACACGTTTCATCGTCATCGACAATACCAATTATGCATTGCATTAGCAGCAGCTACCTAACAAACATGGCACATCAATGATGCAGTCACCTACCGCGATGAAGAAACAATTGTCTCGTTTCCTCTTAAGTGCAGCGCTCAGGCGTATTATTAGACTAACACAGTGAAACGCTGGTAACAAGCTGTTAATAAACAAACAATCGCGGCTCGTTCATCTATGCTGAATTACTCAAGAAAATTACTCAACACGCGCGCACGAACTCTGTTTTTTATACTTTTCTTTCTCTCTCTCTCTCTCTCGCTCGATACCGCACGATATCTAATTTTTCTCTTATTAACAACTCGACGCTGTAATTATCAGTCGTGTATTTTACATGGTCCTATGAGTTTGCTTTCACCGCGTGCTTTCGTTTTTATTTACTGGCTCATTCCTTCTCTCCCTCTCTTGCTACCTGTCTCGTGCACTCGGTTATTTATGCATCGAATTATGCATCGATCCGATCCACGATTTTCTCACTCTTCCGCTTTCCTCTCGCGATGTCTTCAACGGATTTATTCGTGTAGCAATTGACCGACGATTGGCCAATGATTTTATCATGATACGATTCCTGGGGACTGGGGCAAGTTTCGAAATGTATAAAAATGTACTTTAAGTAGTAAATTTAATCATTTTGGAGTGAATTAAAGATGGAAATTTAATGGAAATTCTAAAATGGTGAAACAGACTGAATAAATTTCAAATTTTGAATTTCATATATTATTTCAAATATTGTAAGATTTAATATTGTAAATTGGAAAATTCTTAAAACGGTAGATTTAAATTTTTGAAATTTGAGAAAAATTCTTTTGTATAACGAGACTTAACGCAATGATACGAGACTGATTATTTTACTGTTCAAGTTCAGGTTGAAAAGAAAAATCTGTAGATTTACTTTGAGATTCTTCGAGTCTAGAAACTAGAATACGGTGGCGCACCGATCAATCCAGAGATCGAGAAAAAATTCTCGATCAGTGCACTAATTAATTAATTCAGAATTTTTAGAACGTGAAAAGCTTTGATGTATAGGGATTTTTAAAGAGATCTGAGTCTTTGATTCGTTTGAAATCCTTACAGCACACACAAGCGGCGGTGTGTAATAATTTGTCAAGCGTATAATTTATGTACAATTTAAAGAGCAATGCATGTTATATTTTTTTCATAGTTCATTGAACATAATGCTTCGACTTGCGAAATTCGATTCGTAATTGCGCTAACCGTACGACGAATTTCACTACGAAAGTGTGCGCGTTCAGATAACAAGCGTCGATTAATGAATTACAAGCGAGAAACGATACTACATCAAATGCCTCAGACAAGAATGAAGTCCACGAATAGATATTATCTATTTTCCAAGCTAATTTGTCCCTGACGTATAAAAACGCAACTTACATCTATCTTTACGCACGCGAGTTTATATATTCATTCGATGCTTTGAAATGCGTCACGATGAAAAAATTACAAATTTCGAAACTAAAAAGTTTTATACTAGTGGTAAAATAATAATAAATCATCCTCGTTAATAAATAATAACAATTTATCCTCATAATAGTCCTTCCATTTTAATTTCTCACTCCTCGAATATTTCTTTACAAAATGTACAAGTTTCAGACAGTCATTTTGCAACTTCGTGAGAAATCGTTGCGCTTCAAGCGTTACTTGCTAAGAAAATTTCATGGCCTACGGCAGTGAAGTTACGCGATTAAAGTACTGGAAAAGTATTCGCGTGGATCACCCTGTAGGCAGAGCTCGATTGTGCAGAAACTTGGTCGAAGCTTGGATGGGTGTGTTCCTTTCTCTCTCCCTTGCGTGCACACGTATATATCTTCAGCCCCGATCTATTTGCCGAACCACTCCTATCGATGTATCACCGTGCACTCGACGCTGATGCAACTCTATTAATGACGCTAAATGGCGCTCTCGGCATCGACGTCACAAAAGTGGCACACGCCCGACACTCCAGGCCAGGAGTATTCGTGTGTTCGCTCGATAAAATGTTCGTGAAAGCGCCTCCAGGAATTTTCGTGCGATCGATCGAGCCACCGTTTCTGCAAAGATCGGCCACGTGACGCAACCTATGGTGCTGGGCACAGGTTACCGGCGAATTCCTTCCTCTTCGGCGAAAAAAGGGCAACCGCCTGTCCCGGTTTTCCGGGTGAACGCTGCTTTTGCAGAAAAATCGAATCGCGACAGGCTTGAAAAGAATTGCCCGCTCGGGTAATCGGTGATAAATCGAGGAGAACGATCGATTTCGAAAATAAATGGCTCGGTTATCTGTGGCCTGATATAGTTGAGGTATTCTCGAGGCGATTCAATTTTAATACTGGCTTGTTATTTCTACGAACAACTGAATTCGATCCAATTTTATGATAGTTTGATTTGATAAAGGATGAATTCAGAGACTGATACTCGCGATAGATTTGTTTTCATTTTTCAAATTATAGATTGTCGAATCTTGATGAGACTTTGTGAAATTCGACAATGATTCGCTGATTATTGCAGGTTCTTGGAAAGAATAATTAAGAAATGATTTGTTTCGTGAGTCTGAAAGCATAGCAAATTGAATTTTGATGCATTTTGATTATTATGACTTTTGTGGAGGATATTTCAGAGACACTATATTTTTAAAAACCTTATCGGATCAAGACTCACTTGTCGTTGGTATTACATGAAATTTTTAATATTCAATTAATGGTTGAACGAGCATGTTTCGCTTACATAGTGAAACTGTTCTCACGCTGTAAATCTATTATCAATTTACTACAGAACTCTGAAGATTCATTACTTCAAAACAGTATTAAAATTAAAAAAAAAATCTAAACTCTAATTGAATTGACTAGAGAGTAAAATGGTTTAGTTGTTCAAAATAGATTCTACTTTATTAACTAAATAACAACATTTTGTATAAAACACTGAAAATTATTTAATAATAGTATTTACCTAAAACCATAACGTTGTCGACACCAGTATTTACCACGATCTAAGGCAACGTTTACTAACTACTAATTTCAAATATAAGAAGAATGATTATCGTTTCACTTATCACTTTACAATTACATCAACGAGAAACTTTCTCAACTATGCTCTTTTTGAAATAATTTTCGTGACGTGTCGAATCTTGAAAAATTCTTATAATAATCCTAATTTAACATTATTTATTTACTACTGTTCCAAGCTTGAAAACTTCACGAAATTAACTTTAAAATGTTTTGAATACTTGAATCGCTGTCTAAAGCTTTTTTAAAACTATTTCTACTTTCTCTAACAAGCCTCGATACCGCAATCATGACAATTCCGTTGCACGAAAGCTTCGAACATACATTCGTACATACATACATATGTAGCCTTCGATCGTGTCGCATTGAAAATACCTTAGATGTTTAGGTCATCGCCTAATATTAAACCGCTGGTAAGAGCGATTGAGCCGTTCGGTAGAGCGGATTTTAGCGATGAATTATAGCCGGGCGATGTTATTAACGCGTATGAATTGCTCGTTCATTTCCGCGCGTTAATAAATAACAGTCAGCGAATCTTGGAAAAATTGGAGCAACCGCGATGCTGCGTCCACGTCAAGATTACTTCTAAGCGCGATTACGCAGATAAAAGTTGCACGGTTCACCGGCACAAAGAAACTATTTATGCGATTCGCAAGGTAAATTGCCGGCAATTACTGCAATCTGGTCTTTTGAATGATACGTACGCGGTTGCAGTTAATGCCCGTCCACCGGATTTATCGTAGAAACTTGGACTGGTAATATCAAACTCCAAAAGAGAAAAAAATTGTCTGTCTTCGACACATATCCGGGATATCGATTTTTATCCATCGAGGTGTTTTATTCCTTGTTGATGGTGCGTATGTTACTTTTCTCGGTGAACGGATAAGTTCATAAAAAGTGGAAAGACACTATCACTCGTGCTTATTTATTTCTTCACGAAGTGTATTTTAATTAAAAAATTTCGGACTCGGGCACTTGATTGTTTTTAACAAAAAAATTTCTCACTCTTTATAATTATTACGAAAAAGATTTTCATGCAGGTTCACGAGAAATTTAGAAATACGAAAGCTCTATAAAACATTGAGAAACCATCGAATACCAATATTTAACGAGCAAGATAAATTTCAGTCCAGGTTCTGTTCTCCATGTTTGCATAAATTACAGAAAAATTTGCATGGAAGTCTGGTCATTAGTGATGAGTAAGTAATGATGGATTACAGGAGGGAGAACAACCGAGGAAAAATTTAATTTCGTAATGAAAGATATCGGGGAGAATCGTCTTATTTGTGAAACATAATGCTAGGTTATTCTATTAACCTCCGTCACTCGATTAATTTACAACTTAATAAATTGCACGCGGTGTGACAACGAGCGATCGGCGCGCAAACTCGAAGAATTTCTGGATGAAACGCCGACGATGCGTTTAAAATGTTAATTATTAAACGTTCGACTTTCAGCAGTTACGTCTGTTGATTTAACGTTGAAGCGAGGACGACCATTAATTGGATGTATTTAGTAGCGAAAGGAGGATCGTCCGCTAATATTTTGCGAATTTAACGCCACGATTGGACGATCAAAACAAGCATATTTGTTCTTTGTGCAATACAAAGATTCATAGTATTGGAGATTTCTCGAGTTTAAACGCGTTTAAATTATTACGAATTCCCCGTCGAATGTTGATTCGACATTTAAACACGATAGGATGGGGAATAATATTTCGTCGCCGACGTGGAACACAGCTTCATTTCTGCTTGGTTCGTTACTCAACGTGTAAATCAATCGATCGCTTCTCGCTTCAATGGAACAATTATGACGCAACGTTAATGATCCCAATGGATCGTGTCATCGTGTCAACGACACTGCCACTGCCGAGATGATAAAAAAGCAGGTAGCTGGCTTACTACACCGTGATCGTTTTCATCCGATTTTACGATTATTTTCGAGTAGGAAGAAGTATGCTTGGTTAGAAATATCGTTGGAAAATTAATGGAATTAAATTTATATAATTTTAGTCTGCAATTTTATTTGAGGACAATTATTAAATGTTACGACTATTTGGAACTTTGCTCACGATACATAAAGATATTCAGTCTTCAGAAAACTTGTTAGTTCCCTATAATATAACGTTACATACACAATTTTTCAAACTGTTCCTTGTGATTATCGAATAAGTTGCTAATTCCCAGTCATAAAGTGCACATTTCGATTCCCATGAAGTTGTATTATTCAACTTCTTTTAACATAGTCATTAAACTGTTCCAATGAACAAACCAGAATTAAAAGACTAATTAGACGATGCGTGTGTCAATGTTCCGTCTCAACGGGGAAAATACTTACATAAGCGGATCGTTATTTTTCATCAATATTATACACAAGCGCAATTTCCTAAGCGCAATCAATTCGGAGTATAATATAGCGTAGAAAATGCGCGGAACACATAATATGAATTACGCGTAATAACACGTCTCATTTTATCTTTCGAAAGTTGTGGAATTAATCCGAGGGAAATGTCTGTGATTTTCATAAATAATATCTATACTTATTTCATGTATCTTTGACGAGGATCGTTATTACGTTACGCACTTAATATTGGATACGCTTATATATATATATATATATATATATATATATATATATATGTGTGTGTGTATATGTATATATCCTGTTGGATGTTTGAAACATTTCTTCTAGAAACACGTCATTCTTTTCATACCATTTGTTTCATGAACAGCATTAATCGCGTATGTCATCAAGGCGAATTTTAATCTCGATTTTAATCTCATTATTGCATCGAGCGTTGCTTTAATCCCCTCCCGAGGGAAGATTCGTTTTTTGCTAGCCTTTCATCGTCGAGTTTCAACCAGCTAAATTTGTTTCTGATCATCATTCATAACACCTATACGTCGTTCTGCTTCGTTATCCTCGGTATTATTGCCTGTCTTTTCGCTGTTTCTCGCTGTTTTCTTTTTCTGCTGCTCGTCATACTTAGCGCTCTACATTCTCATGCACTTTATTTTGTATTCTTTCGTAGATGAAGAAACACGTTAATGTATTATACACGTTGCAACACACACAGGATTCTGAAATTTACTCGAAGTGTAACAAATTGTCTCTCGAAAATACTTCATGACGCAGAAAATATCGTTTTTCAATCTATTGCTAGATTACAACGAATTTTTGACAACTTTAAGTGGAGACACGGAATTTAAACTAAAAGTATTATATCTTGGTTGATTGTATCAGTACAATCCAATATTATACATATTTTATGCATTTATATTCTATCCTATACTTTATGATTGAAAAGTCATAACATTTTTTCGGGTTTGTGCTTTAACACGTAATTTAAAATAAAAAATAATCCGCCAGATTTAAAAATCCAATTTTTCCATAAAATTTGATGAAAGTTCCGTATTACTGTAATTATTGTAACAAATGCTTGGTGTTACGATGAAACGATGTATCTTTGAAACTTTGAACAGGCACAACGACTAAATTTTAATAATACCAGAAGAAAGAAATCATTTCACATCTCAATATCACGCCACTTTTATTTACATACTAATATATTTAAGCATATTTGCAAAATAAATCCTCAACAAATTACCAACAATTTAACCAAACATTCGTTCGGATGTTCACGCGCCAAGTTAACGGTGCGCCTAGCGATCATGAGGATGATCCAAACGTGATATATTTATATACGACGCGCCGCGTAGACCAGAGGCTGATGAACGATGACGATATAACGAGGGAGATGCACTCGGGACGTCTTGTAGGAATGCAGCAATTTAGCGATATCAGCCAGACCGACGCGGCTAATTCTATCTACGCGTCACTCGATAATTTACTCGCCGGAAAATTAGATCGGCACCACTGAGAAATCGCTAATTACCGATACTCCAACGCAACTCTAACGACGCGTGAGCTGATCGTCGTCCACGAACAGGACACAGCGAGATATCCATGGATACCGTTGCATCGAATTTTATCGAATTAGAGCCTGAGTTTGATCGATCGGATACCTGATTGCCAGTTACTCAGCTGAGAACCGCGTGCAGGTATGTAATAAACAGGCCCATTGATCCATGGATCTTAATTTCGTTGCGAATTAGAGAGTAATTGGGCCAACGTCAGCGATATCGATCTGTGATTATTGATCATTTCACGTCGAATGGATACAGAGGACAGGATCGCGAGAAATATGACATATCTCTATTTTTCTTTTTTTTTTTTACAAATTGACACGCTCGCGTTGATTCGTATTAATAATGAATTGAATCGAATTGGAATTGATTTGAAGACATATGAGATAGGTTAAGTGATCAAATATCTTTTAATCTCTCTTGTAATGTTTTTTCAATTCTTACAAAGTTAAAAGTTTGTTTAGTAATTGCGCGTTTGGTTCTTTTTTTTTTTATAAAAATTCAATTTAACCGTTACTTACATAAAAAAATATTCCTTGTGCTTTTCAATCGGAAAAGTTTAATTTCTATCTGAGCTCTCTCTTTAAATGCCTAAAAATCGTCAGAACTAACAGTCGTTTTCATTTCCAAAATACTGTTTACTCTTCTAAATGATATCAAAATCAGAGAATCCACAATCACTTTATCGCGTCTGTTTCTAGTAATTTTTATTTGTAACCGTGACTCGAAGTAACAGATTTTTATGGATTTTATAGAGTGACCAATTTCACGGCACACCACGGACAAACGTTGACGATGAAACATCGCGGCGGGGATAATACGTCGACGGTGGTCACTCGAAACACGGTACAAACACTCGTGATGATATATTTCAGTATAACTGGCTCGATTAGATAATAAATTATCCGAGAGAAACAGAGCGCTGGAGGTCTGGATACTTTGCTCGCTACGAGCAAACATTGTTGCATCAATCTGCAAAGTGTGTACGCTCGTTCGCGTACTGCGATCCGTAAAATTCGCGAAGATTACGCAACGGAGGATCCGCGATACGAAAGCCAATTCTGAACGCCGCTATTAGGCGCAGAGAGAAGCGATTCTAATGCGCGTACACGAGTTTAAGTAGTGTGAAATATTAATATCGTATGTCAGATTAATATCCTGTTACGATACGCGACGCTGCACCCGTGGAAACTATCGTTCGCGTGGCAAATATTGTCTACGATGGAGACATTCGTTATGAAACGCGACAAAAAGTACTAGGAGGTCGATGATTTTTATATCGAGGAGAAATAATCGCCCGTTCTATTTCATTGCTCCTGATTTCCAAGACAATTCTTGATACGATAATAATTGCAGAAACAACGTTGCGACAAAATTTTTGTAATAATGTGTTTTTGATTACGACGATCGTAGAGGATTTCGAGAGGAAATGATGATTATCCTTGAATAAATATAAATACTTCATTTATGACATTAATATCTTGAAACATTACGATTAGTCGTGTTTAGAATACAATCGTGTTTCTCAAAATAGAGCTCTAAGCGAGGATGTATCGACATTTGTAAATGTTTCGCAAGCAAGAAACACAGATAAATATTCAAAAAAATTTACTTTGAAATTAATTTTGTTATAATTCCATTTAACGAGTATATAAGTTCTCACGATTCGAGCACGATGTGGAAATAAAATAATAATCTTTTGAGAAAATTTTCACCAAAAAATAAATAAAAAAAAAGAAATAGGAAGTTGCTATATTTTTTTCGAAAGGAGGGACAAGCTATGAAATCGATCGCGAAACATTGGTCTGCGAGATGATACCGATCCGAAATAGTCGATGATATAAATGTTTAATGTTATTCAGGGCGCATGCATAACTACGATTACGCGTTATATTCATGTATCGTATCGTCGTGATCTTTTCTTACGACCGGTTGCTCGGTATGCTCCCTTTTTTCTCCGGGGAACGGGAGGGAACAAACCACGTTGCATCGAATCGTCGCTTCTCCGTTTCGCTCGAGTCCGGCATTAGAGCTGCTAGAACCCAGTGACATCGGTTTTCGACATGACCGATATTTATAGGATCGATTTTCAACGCCAGTGAAACGAAGGCAGTAGACGCGTATTAAACACGAAACGACATTTGTTCTATCTGTAAGAATTTGAAAAGGAAAGACGAATATTTTCGAAATAAATCTGGGCAAAGGGAATGGTTAATATGCAGTCACAGAATGGAGAAATTGGAGAAAATTTAACACAGATGCGATTTGTAACTAGCATCGGTGGTTTTCGCAAATATTTGGATAAAGTTTCGATAGTATATTTTACGCAAGGAAAAATGTGTTTACTTATACAACGAGGAGCATAAATTTATTCGACAACTTCGCCAGAGAAGAAACAAAACCTGGCGAATTATTATTTTCACTTCAAATAATCGCAGAACGTAGGATGTTTGTTTGGGGAATGTACAAGTTGACTTAGAAATCTTTCGATTTAAAGTTTAAACAAAATCTTCCTCGATCAGTGTCCTTTTCCAAGATTACATTCACACTCGACCCTCGAGTAATTACTTAACCGTATTTCGCGGAGCACGCAAAACCCATCTCGATGAACCAAGACTCGATGTTGGGGAATCAACGATGTCAATGTGGCAGGATCTTTCGGTATTTGGTTTCAACGATGCACGCGTTTTAGTGGGTCGTGGATTATGTGACTAAAATTAGTTAACACCCTCCCCGGTTAACCACCTAGTCTGGGGAGAGTTTACAAAAAAACAGTCGCGACACAGCGGTACAAACATGCCTGTTAAACCGACTATACGTCCGCGTAAGCTCCTTTCGCGATAAACAACCATTATAAGAACCACTTAATTCTCTGCTACTTTTACTCTCGGCGAGCTGCGTCGGGTCGCTCTCCCCAGCGTTAAAAATCCATTATCGAGAAAAAGTATCGTATGCGAAAGAGGGCAACGCTATTTTCTCTTCTTTTCGTTCCCTTT
This sequence comes from Tetragonisca angustula, assembly GCA_036937485.2. NCBI lineage: Eukaryota > Metazoa > Arthropoda > Insecta > Hymenoptera > Apidae > Tetragonisca > Tetragonisca angustula. Next base: position 812,132 of record JAWNGG020000053.1, on the reverse strand, counting down.
TTGCATTTTGTCACCGTGGGACGAGCTGTTCAAAGTTAATCTGTCAGGCTTGCGTTTGAGATTCTTTCTTTCTTCCTTTTCTTCGTTTGTTGCGTTCAATATCGCGTGCATTTTAGCACGTAGGCTCTATTAACGCTTTGTCGATGATTCTGTTCGTAACCATGTTATTATAAATTACAATTTTTCATCGTCGATATTTTAAATTGTTACAACTTACTGTCAGAACAGTCCACGCGGACTCGTTTTAAAGCGTCCACTTTCACGATACTGAGTTTCTCAGATGTTTCTACGAGTAATTTTGAGACGAGTAAATAAAGATACTTCCAAGCCACTTTTATGAACACTGGAAAAACTTTTGCTATATTTTAACTAAATTTAACCATGGTCTTGAAGATTAAATAAAATGATCCTATAAAATTTGCCTTTCGCGAAGTTACAAGAGCATAATGTATCAGCTAATTTTCTTTAATACTGTTTGCATCAAAATGTATGTATTATATATTATACTCGTGGGATTATTCGAAATATTCCATGTACATATGTTGCAATGCGACTGTTTCACAAGAAATGCTACTTGGAGTGCAGCGTCGTCAAACTCCTGAAAAAAAAACATACCAATCGGTTGGCATTAAAACATTTTCCAACCTCTAGCCGAGCTTCGCTAAATCTAAAAAAGGGATCTAGAAAGTCAGGAAAAAGAAAAAATACATTAGAAAAAGAACCTCGGAGGGATCGTAACAAGCTAAAAGGCTTCGTTCTCAATTGCTATTATACGCTTTAAAAAAAAAAAAAGAAAAAACGTATCGTGAGTCAAGCTCTCAAAATTCCATTCCGCTTAAATAATTCGCCGATTTCCTTTGCCGTCTCGACCCGTTGCCTATCGATGGACAGAGAGAAGGAGAGAGAGAAGAGAACCAACGACTCGATAAAGGAAAGAAAAAAAGAAAGACAGAGAAGAAATGGGAAAAGTAGAAATTGGGAGGCAAACGTAGGGATCGGAAGCGCGGCGTGGTCAGGTGACAGACAAAGGTGGAGGCCTCTAAAGCTGCGTTCATAGAGCAGCGCGAGACACACCGCTGTATAAAGTCGATCCTCCACCGACGGGAGCCGTCAGTTCGGCACGACACCTCTGTAAAGCACGACAGAGGAACTCGCCTCTCGGTGTTCCGTAACACGCGGCACGCTACCGTGGCCGCAGCTTCTCATTTTCTCGAGGATCGACCAACCGGTTGGCAGTGAGCATCGCGAACTCTGCACGTCGTGCAACGTTGTTCGAATCATTTTTCCGCGAACTCCTCGGTGGCGAATAATTGGAAAGAGTGGCCGTACGGGAAAGGAACAGAGAACACGTATGAGGAATAATCAAGTGGTCGATTTGGGGAACAATTTCTATTTCTCGTCTTCTTCCATGAATTCGTTCGATGACTGACAAGTATAACAGTTCGTTGCAGGTGATACTTTGTGCTCCGTGACACTCGTTATCATAATGCGGATGTTTAAGCAATCTTACTTTGATTTATTGCAACAAGTGCTCCATTTCCAATGTTTTCGTCTATTTTTGTATGCAGCTTATTTCTCGAAAAACGCACAAACTTTCGCAATTGTCAACTCGCTACGATTACGAAGAATTTCGTGTCGCGTTTGGTTTCTATATACGATGAATCTGTCATGAGGTTTATCAATCCTCGCCGTTGGCGATTTCATTCACGTTGGAATTCGATGATCGACCTAACAAATTGACCCCGTGTCTTCGATCTTTTTTTTACATCGGGGTTGTACCAGATTCTATGTTGGTAGCGTGCTCGACACGATTTTTCTCGCGCCGGCTAGCCATCTTGCCGTCTGAAACGAATTCCACGCGAACCGTTTAAAGTTCAAAGGTAGTCGAATTCCCCGCGGCGTTGGATTTTGCGTCGCCAGTCGCCGAGAATTATGTTTCTATCGTCGAGGAACATGGTTGACAAATTGAACGAACGTGATTGAGACGCTTAGGAAACGTGCCGACGAACGATGGGCTATTAAAGATTCGAATTATGTTGTCGAAAATCGTGCCAGACCGAGAAACGTGAACAGAGAACTCCACGAGCGGTGAACTATGACGTGAACCTCTCTGCCAGACAGCTATAATATCTTTTATTCCTTCGTGCCACGAGATTCTTTTTTCTATCACGCAACGTACACGGAACAGCTTGAAGCACCTCGTGCCACGCAAATCTAAATTTACGGTCCGTTCGACGGCTTCCACAGCTATTTTCGTGGACGAATGCAAGCGGCCTTGACTTTGTGCCCCTGTTCGCGCGTGAATTTTTTCCCGACGACCCGCGAGGCGTTACATTGACCACAATCGCCGATATTCCTCGATTCCTTCGCGACCTAAATGTTGTTTGATCAGAAAACTGGAAAACTAACGACGAGAGTCGTCAGACCAAGGATGTTGCGTCGAAGTCAATAAACTGAGAAATGTGTATAGGAAATAGAGTAATAGTAATGGTAGTGTTTGAAAAATTTAATCGTCTGCATCCATAAAAATTTACGAATTTACACAAGCATCCATGGTCTAGCCTAATATTAATTTATATTAATATATCAATTGTTAATTAAATTTATATCTATTCGTCAGAGGAAACTTACTTTTTCAATAAAAATTTCGCGCGCGTATTTGTTGAAAAGTTCATCTCTTGGCTCACTCGTCGTTTGATCTCATTGCAATGGAACTTGCATGAATATCAGTTGCAATGCCTCAATACGTCTTTGGAGTATGGTATTTAGTACAGTAACAACGTTTGGGTATACAAAGACGAAGATGAACGTCTTCCATACGCGTTAACTCACACAGCGGGGTTACAACTACTTTGAGCGCAACATATTAATAACGTAATTGCATAATCACCTTCCCTCTATCCTGGTTTAATTTCATTGACCCTTTTATCAATTGATCGAGCTCTTTAGAAATACACCACGTACCTTTCCGGTATCTTTAATTCAGAGCACGCGAGAAGTTAGAAAGAGAACGAAACGGAGCAAGATATTGGCAGAAACTGCTCTATTCCTTTTTCTCATTTCGACAACGACAGATAAACAATTTAATGTTTAAATAAACATTCAAACCTTTTCGTTACAAATTCGTTGTGAAATCAATGGAAATATAAAAATGTCTATTGAATATCAGGAAAAAGACGCGGTAATAGATGAGTAAAATCGCTGAAAATCGTTCTACTCCCGATCGGTTTTTTCACAAATGCGTATTAATAGTATGTCGATAATCGTAAAAATAAACGGTGATCCGCGTGATACCGACACTTGCGTAAGTAGTTAAATACTTAGGCCCATCGGAATGGTGCTATTCTTTCCACCGTGTTTTCGCTGTAATAAAGCTAACGCGGTCCCGTAAACATTAGTCGTCAAAAAATAAACGTAGCGTAACGATGTGTACTGCACTACTTTGTAACATAATTAATTTTAACAATTCAATTCCATTTTATGTATATATTACGAGATACGATGATCTCGTTCGAAGATTAATGGAAAAGTTTGTTATTAGTTATAAAGAAATTTGGGATAAGAGTTTATTGCATGAGTCATTTACAAATAGAATTAATCACTGTCGGTTTTTGTTTAAATTTTCAAGTTCTCGTCTTTCATTTGCAGCAAATATTGCGAATATGCCCCAGTTTAGTTAGTTAATTTTTGCTTTTCTAGTCGTACGATAACCGCGATGTCTCGAACTTGGTTTGCTACCAAGATGAATGGAAAATTCATAGAAATAATTATTAACGAATAACGCTAGTAATTCGTAGCATGATATTTCACAGAAAATGCAGAAACTTTTCGTTCAATCGAACACTTCGTTTTCGCGTTACGACATCGTTTGATAGATAGACGGCCCGTTTTCTGAAATGTTGCGCCACGAACGTGATTCTGTGGCGCCATTTCGTTCGAACGACATATGCACAGACAGTTATCGATCGCATAATTCACAATTTGTATTCGTCCGTAACTCGGCTACTTATCGAGTACTTGAAACGCACTTAACGCGCGATGTTTGACGGGCAATTAATACGCACCCACTAATCAATAATCGCTGAACGATTCCATTACTCCGAAAATTCAATACATCGTGTTTTTCATTCGATAAAGATTTTTAAAGAACACTTTATAAGCCAATCATTCAACGTTGGTTATAAAAATCGAATAAAGTACCAGGACGAATGTTAGTTTCGAAGCAAATTTCATTTTTCTTGCAATTTATTGCATCGCATTTTCTTTTGACGTCAACACGCTGAACGAATGATTTCAAAGTGAAAAAATATAATACAAGAAACATGATTCTTTTCGTCGAAGAAAAAAAGGAAACGTCTTACATTTATAGATTTATAGAGCAGCTCGTAACTTCTCCGTATCCGATTGAGCCGATTGAGCACGTATTTCACTCGAATGTCCGAGATCGTAACTCACACGGTCGATCAATTCAATTTTCTTCTTTTCTTTTTTTTAAATTTAATCGTCGGGAGAGAAAAAGACTCGGAGGGGAGAAAAAAACGCGACAGTTTAAATCGATTGTGGGTAATTACATCCAATAATTCCTTCTCCTTATTTCCTATCTCTTGCTTCATAAATTCCGCGCGTTGCCTATCCACTTGGTTCCACATTCCAGACTCGATTCGCATATTCAATTCCGCAAAATAAACATATAAACTAATCCCTTTTGCTCTCGACCGGGCCCATAAATTTCACCAGGTCGTTGCCACGGAGGGGGAAACACGCCGTAGAAACAATAGATTAAAACGGAGATAATGTAAGCCGGGCGTAATTGAGATCGATCTACTGGAACCACCGACATATGGCGCCAGCCTGGAAAAATCGCTAGCCGCCACGTTGTTGCCGCGTCCGACTTTTCACCGTTCGTTGTACACGCTGCCGGTCAAAAGTATCTGGACACTTGCTCGCTTTCGATAGGATGTATTTTAAGCGTATTGCGAAATTGTAACACCTCTGACAGTTGTGAAAGAAAGTGAAAGATGCAAACATACACAAACTATGTGTAGAACGTATCCGAGAGTGGTCAAAATTTTATTTCTTCAAACCCCATTTGTACTATATACATATGTGTTGTATGAAGGTTCTTCAAACTGTTTGTGAAATCGACTAGTGTCAAACAATTTAGTATGAAAAGTTCGAATACTTTCGTGAGTCACTAGAATACAAAGCAAATGGCGAAATGTGTTATTCCACGAGGCTTCTGATTGTTAATTCATCAATTTCGTAAGACTTTCGATTATGAATTTCTACAGCTCGGTGAAATTCGCAATATTGTCACAATATTCGATAATATTCGTTGTTATTGCAGATTGACCAAAAGTGTTCGGACACTTATGAGCGACAGTATGTGTGATTGAGAAGGAAATAGGCCGATGGAATGTTCCGACCGGTAGAAAAATCGTTTTCCACGCGCGGCGCGCTTTCAGCGGATAATTCTACGTAGGAGAACGATTACGTTCGACAGGTCGACGCACGACTAATATCGATTCCCGTCTAACGCTCACTAACAACTGGAGCATGAAGGCATTATGTGCGTGCGTGTACGTACACGAGCTCGACGGCTCCTCTAATATCCAATTTCCTTCGTGTCGCATCATAACTCGTTTCTCACGATGCGAAATATCTATCTTGATCGTGCGTCGAATCGGAGTGCTTTCGGCCAGATCGGTGAAGCAGATCGTTATTTATGTGTCGTCGGTGTAGCTTTGAATCGGTTTCGATTTTTCGTTGGACGAAATCGTGTTTTCGAGTAGTAGACAGTGTTACTGAGAGAAGAATATATGTAATATCGGTGGACTTATAGATTTTTATTTATTTCACTCATGATAAATTAATTATACGTTTGTTTTCAGTTTTTCAAAAACATTTTATTAAACGTTATTAACACTCGAAATTTCATGGCTTTTTCATTCTGATAGTACAGAATATTCGGAATACTATTGCGGTAATGTCATTCTTCTGATTCAATTACCTTTGAAAAGAGGCTGTTAACGAATGAAATATTGTAAAACGACGGAGGTTGAACACAACTCGAGGTAAAGCATACATTTTTTAAGTAGGTTTTGGAAAGTTAATGGATTTCTTTTGAAATCTCTATTTTAAAACCTGTATTTCGTACTTTGTTCCACTGTAAATCTGTCGCGCAGCTTTCTACGATTTTTACAAACCTCACAAGCTTAGAATTTCTGAAACGTTTCATTTATTTTCCACTTCGTTCCATTCTTTCGTCCGAAGTTTATTTCTTCTGGCAACACAAAAGTTCGCGGCGAAGAAAATTGACTTGAGTCAAGTCGAAAGTGAACAAGGAGGAAACAACGGCAATTCGCTGATAATGCAGGCTGCATCGTCCGGAAATCGAGGACGCGGTTTAAAAATAGTAGCCAATCCTCTACCCTCCTTCGCCGCCATTAAAATATTGTTCGAGCGTCGAATATATTTTTTCCACGACGTCGATTCCACTACGAAGACAGAAACGGCGCCTTTCTTAAAACAGTCCTAAAAATAGTCGGCGATTTCCAACGGAACACCTTGTCGTTCCGTTTTCTCGATAAACGGTCCCGAGGCTGCAACTCTGCTCGTGGTATGCATATACAGACATTAGTAGTACTCATCAACCACATTCACGTAACAAGCACTGCGATTATCTCTTTTCTTCTTTCGATTTCGTTTTAACAAGAATCTGGTTTATTACTTTTATTTCGAATATTATATAGTCTTTGAAATAAATAAATAATTTTCCAGCTTGTCTCATTCGGACAGAACGATTCGGATTTAATTTGAATTTCAAATTTTCATACGCTATGAATCCAACACTTGTTTCTTGGAATTGTTCTACTTTCAATATCTCTATTTTGATGATATATACATTTGAGTTTGTATAAAAATCCCCATTCTTAGCGCAATTATGACAATTACGATGGAATTAGAAACTGTTGCAAGTATCATTCATTCAAGAATCTTAAGACAAAATTCGGTAACGAAATTGCTTTGTCTGACGGACAAACAAACTAAACGAAACGGAACGTCCGTCAACATGATCACTCCTCGAATCATTTGCTTGAAAACTATGTAACAAGACTCGAGCCAACAAATCACGTAGCACTCCGCAAGTTGAAAATTTCACGCCAAACCTATCGATCATTGCTGTCAACACCCGGTTTCAATAACCAATTTCCTACAAGGGGAACGATACTTGTCTCGTTCGTTCATCGAGGAGAGTGTTCGTTCACCGTTCGAGCGCGAATGAAAACGGCAGCGACGAAAAATCGAGGAAGGTCACCGATTTATCTGCCCGACCGTAATTACCAGCAAACTATGGACTATAAACGTTGCACGCTTCCTTCCATCCAATCGCGCCACGGCCGATTCGTTTCGCTGTCCGTGTAAAATAATTTCCTCATATCTGCTATCCAGGACTCGCGCGATCACAATTTAGATATCAGTGAGGGAAATTCCTCTGGATACGAGGTAACCCGAGAAACAATAAATAATATCCGCGTGATCGGTCGTAGATCGGTGGAAAAGCTGCGCGGAAAATTGCTGAAGCGAAAGTTATCCAACGTGAGAAGAAGTATAGAAGCATACAAAAATAAAGGAAAATATTGAGATTCTTAATTGAGGATGGAGATGATGATGATGATGATGGTGACTAGGATTATTGGAGATTTTGTTTTTTTGTCAAAAGTGACAAATTATCGTCATATCGGAATAGGATAGGAGACACAGTTTAGTTTTTCCAAATATATAGTTTTCAAGTGTACGTAATTTTCAAAGTGCACAGAATTTGAAATAAATATAACTGAAAAGAACGTAATTTATCAATTTAAGTTATTTGGCCATTTTTTTTGTAGTCTCCTCTTACGTTATTACGTTGGTATATTAAAATAGTTAGATAACTTGATCTCATTAACATATATAAGATGTTCAATTAATTTTAGTAAAAGATGTTTTTCAAGATTCTGCAGTCGGAGGCCACTGTGCATCGAATTTTCCATTCAAGAGAATGACTCCAAATTAATATTTCTAAATCGATTTCACCATAGTTTTGTACATTTAATTTTGAAAGTTTTATTCTTCTCATTTCCGATTTTCTTCTGAATGTAATGTTTCCACGTCATTTTGTCCTCTATTCTCAAGTGTTTTACAACGTTTGTAGTATACGTTTCATCACACAATCATCATAACTACATAGATCGTCTATTCCTTCAGTATGAAAAATATATATTCGAAGATACAATTTGAATTTCATTTTTACGAAACGAATATCAGGTGTCCATAATTTCTGCAATTGTCTCTGCTTTAATTACGCGCGTGTAATTTCCTCGACTATCTTCACGCAACGTGTCAGAGATGATAAAACAATATTAACAATTGCCACTCGTTGTCTAATTTTATTCAAAGATGCAAGGAACGTGATGGACCGTTCGACGACGCAAGAGAGACGAACGAAAAGTGTGTTTCAGTGATTGACGTGATCAACGTAATTTCTATGACTTAGAGAGTAGAGAAAACGGAAATCGAACTGAAATATATCGCGAAACGTGATGCAAAACGACTGGCGTGTCGGTGAAATGACGAAGAATTGTTCGCGGAACCGTTTCGTAACTCGTAGCGAGGAAAACTAACGAAAGATCACGAAAGATGACACGAAGAACGTGAACCGGAAGAAGACTGTTCTCCAAGATGGATCGAGCATCCCTGTTCTCTCTGTTGGTATCTCTGACGGTAAGGTTACGAACGGTTGACCAATGATTTAACGCATGCTTAGAACGCGGTATCTGGGCCAGTTCCAATATCCAATCTCGAAACTTCAATGCCAAACTCGTAAATTAAATTAATGTGCAGCCGCGTTTTTCGACTTATGGCTCGCGCGTGTACAAAACCGAAGAGCGGGAGAGGGTGTAAGTGCGGAGGCGGTGCTTTTGAGGCCGAGTCAAAGGACTCGCCTCTTCGAGCGATACGTCATCGATTTTTATGGTACTTTCGTACGCTCGTTCGTACGCCTTTGAAATTAAGGAGTAAATTATTCAGCCGGATGTTTTAATTTCGACGAATATGGAGTGGGCCACGGTAGTAAATCGTTACATTCTTGCCCTACGCACTTCCTATCGACTGATTCATTCTCGTTTCTTGAGAATTGTAAAGGCACGTCAACTTGATTTCAAATTGATTTCAAGGAAATGACATTGGAAATGAAAATCCTTTCAGATCTCCTTTTTCCCGAATCCTTTTCATCGCGCGTTCGTTACTTTCTCATTCTATCCGATGTGACTGAAATAATAGATGATTTTAGTCAGACCTATTCATGTATTCGCAACCGAGTATCTTACATTCTCGATCAATATCAGTGACGATTAATTTCGAATGGAGAAACGAATCAGGAAGAGCGAAAGTCAGTGGCTAAACACATTCAGATTTTCGATTGCCAATGAATGTAATAATTTCAGCGTTGAGCGAAGTCGGACGTCGAAAGTGATTCGTTGAGAGACAAATTACAGGATATCTGGGCGTTTCGTGGCTCCGATTCATGTACTCAGCACATGCTGTAAAGCCCTTTTTTTTTCTTTTTTGCTTCGACCTTTCCTCCATCTTCGTCCTCTTTTTTTTAATCTTTTTTTATTTTCGTCGCTCCTTTTGGCCGGCTCGAGTAGCTCGAAAGAGCCCGTCCCTCGTTCTCGTGGCCACAGCTTACCACCGTACCAAGAGCTTGCCAATAAAAAACGGTGTCTCCTTCGTGTCACGATGATAAGAGCCCTTTTCAGAGCATAAAGATCCGTGCGTGTCACTAAAATTCGTCGAAAGCGTGTCGGTGTATTTCTTGCCACGAGAGAGAAAGAGCAGTTTCTCCGAGAGGTGACTTTCTTTCGAGCCTGCTCGAAAGCCTCTACTATGCTTGAAACAGATGCCGCTGCCACCTCGTAAATTCATTTCTCTGGGAGAGCGATTTCCTTCCCTCTACTTCACCTTTCTCCCTCGAGCCATTTTTGTTCGTCGCCGAGAATTGGTGAGCATTGGTAAGAAAATACAGAGGAGAGGTTGCAAGTTAAAGAAAAAAAGGGCAATTTAGCTCGATTTATAGACTTGTATACAGCGGAAGATAGTTGTTTTGAATATGTTGGAAAATGGACTGCTTCATTTGCAATTCTTTTCAATCAGTTCGCCGTTGCCAAGCTCCACGTTTTAGTATGTAGTGTTGCGAAAGAAACTTCCACGAGATCGTTCCATGCTTTATAATCATTACTCAAGCAACCGAGGTACCAACGGTTTGGCTTTGAAATAAAATTTACACGATCTCGAATAACCCGCCTCCGAAGGAAAAAGGAAACTTAGAGCGTCGTAAAGTGCGGCGCGGTGCAGCCTCTCACGGCTATACTAATAGCGGGTAATTTCGAACACCGAGTCTGAATGCGAGACGAACGATTCGTTGCATTTTCAAGCAGACAGGGAATAGCTTCGCGCAGCAAATCGGCCGGCCGACGTTTCGTAAATTCAGCAACGATTTCCGCGTCTAGTTGCTAATGAATCGTCGCTGGCGTTCGTCGTTACTTTAATCGGCGTTATTATTATCATTTACGCGGCCTAACGAGGCCTCGTTGCCCCTGGAAAGGTAAACAGTCGTGTTCAACGAACGGTTGTATTTCAGAATTAACGAAGAATATATCGACCCATTCGGAACCGGTTTTCTTTTTTCCGCGTCCATTAGGAACTATGACGAATAAAGTGATGATCGCGGGACATATATCGGCGGGGAACCGGGCTCGGTTTCACGCGAAACGGCAGATAAATCCGAAATAACAAAGTGGCGTGAGTCAGGGACGGTCCTGGACGCTCGTCGCGCGTAAAACGAGTCGAATAAAACCGAACCGAATGCTCCTCCGCAGGTATTCTCTCGGCTAGAATGTAAAAGAGGCAGTCGGTTTACGAGTGTTTGCAAAGGCGGCGTGTCGCGGTGAAAAAGAAAATTGTGGACCGATTGAACGTAGTTATTTACTGCCTCGTACGAATCTACCACACCTTCGTCGAATTATCATAAAGGATACGTAAATCATGTACCTTGTCAATCAAACTTTAAGCTACCGTTTTTAATGCAGTTTTTCATAAATATGGAAACGGCGTATCGAGAAACGACGGCAGGAAGAAACGCGTCCTTTCTCAGTTTCGACATCGTTCGCGCCGTGTGTTATTAAAGGATTAAGAGCAATAATTAAAATAATTTAATTGGCCGACTTAACGCGCAACTGTAGCTACTTCACTTAATATACAATTTGAAAGCGAGTCTCAGTCGTTCGAAGCTTCTGGGAAACCACCTCGATCGCCTTCATCAACGTGCAATTAATCTCTTGCGTTGGAACGACGGGCATGGAGAATTCTTTTGCCCCAAATTGCACACATTTTCTCAGTTTTAGGTATATTTGAATGTAACCCGGACGAAACGAATGATGAGTTTATTACTTCTTAATAATTTCTATCCAGCGATGTCATCATCGACGAGTTCAAAAGAGGAGGAAAGCGACGAACTGTTGTGTGCGATTCGGTCGCTCGTTATGGTCCGCGAACCAGTTTGCCAGCGCAGTGGGTTAATCACTCGTAAATCCAACGTTTCTGTGCTTGCGGCACAATCGATATTTCTTGAGAGACAGACGCATCGCTATTATAAACGCAAATCACGTCGTCGAAGTCGTTTAGAATCACTCGTTTTTATCGATCGTAAGCAAAATGTCATTGTCGAGCAAACAAGATGTTTTTTTATTTAACGGCTCTCGTGCGTCGTAAATTACACCGTTTGATTCCACGCTGATTTTTTCTCCACTTCTCGGTGAGCTGATACCCAGCTTGTCGGTCTAGGAAGTACCGTGTTGCGCGAAACGCATTCCTCTCGTTAAATGTTGCGAGGCGACTCGTATTCTTAGACCGAGTGGCACGTTGAAATTCAAGGAAACGGACGGTACCATCCTTGATCCGATTTTCGTTGCTTGAATTTCGTTCCCGCGGTTCAAAGATCGCTCATTTGTCACGAGAATCGAAATCCATCACGTCGCGCCCACGTCGTTGATGAGGATCGCCCGTGGTATTTAAAAGACGCGTGTTCTTCAGGGTGTTTTAGAGTTATTGTACAGTGTCGTTTCGTAGAATGCGTTGGAGTTGACTCTTCGAACGTTGGACGATACGTGTAAATTTCCTTTGTGCATGAATCTTTTGAGGAAGTGATCTTTTGATCTGTTTGAAGATTTATATGCGTGCAGGATTTGGAAATTTCGAATTTGTCACGAGTTATCAGAACTGAAATTTATTTTCTTTTTTCTTTTAGAATGAAACTGCTCAGAACGATTTTCAAGTTTACAAACTTTCAGAGAAATTTCTAACTTGTTTAAATTTAAATAACAACGTTGCATAAACATTTTGATTATTTATAGTGACATTAAGATTGTAATATCTTTATAGGCACGTGCAAGAATCGCGATAAATTATAAATTCTTCGTAGCTTCCTGAAAACATTTTACTTGCAAAACACCGCCTTCTTGCTCTTTGTCATGAAACACAAACTGGTCGTAGCTTACACAATTGTATATAAGATTTTTATAGCCAACGTAAACGTTGTGGATCTCAAATTATAATTTCTAATTCCTCAAATATATCTCATTAGGATAATTAGTTTGAGTAAAAAAATTTCCGCAAGATCGTAAATATTTTGTTCTAGCGAAATTTATGATTTACGCTGTACGATAGTTTCGTGGTAATTTCCAGCGTGTGTTATGGGCAAATTTGTATTTTTATTCCTCTGGTGACAAGTGAATGGTTAGCTTCGGCTGTAACGCAGCTAATTTCTAAATTAAATTTCCCTCTACTTGACTCGCGAGGATCATTTTGCTTTTACGAACACGTTTCCCCGACTGACAGTAGGAAGATATTTATTCATGGCCCATCACTTTCATGTCTCGTCTCCGTTCCCAACGTTGTGACACGCGCTTAGTGCAGGGTCACGAATGCACAGGTTACAATCATTCGGCTCGTCGATTACTATATGTCACATGCTACTCGAATCTTCATTGACAGCCTTCACCGTGCGTTTCTCGTTTCCTTTGAGAGGAATTTTCGATATTCCTTCTCTCTATTTAAATTCTTTCTTGCCTTGATAATTCATTGATCAATTCTTTGTTAATAATTCGTAATTATTGTCACTAAAGAAATAATTCAATTGGAACAAATTTAGCAATTTCAATCACTATCAGAAGCTTCTAGATTGTTGGTACGTATTTTGAACATCTGAAATATTGCGATTCAAGTGCAATACCTAGATTTAATCAACACCAGTGCACAGTAATTTTCGCAGATTACACTCGTAGCGAGAAATAGTCCAATAGTATCCGATTATCCATGCAAGACCTCCCTCGATTATGCATCCTGTGATTTTTCATTCGTTAGGTATGCGGTTCGAGTTTGCACGAGAGATTCTAATTCAGCAAAAAATCAACCCGTCCATTCAGGAATCCGACACGCGCGTCTTGCACGGGTATAAATTCGATTAAAATCTCACGCTGAGAACTTTGAAATGTATCGAAGAATCAAATTACACAGTCAAACAATTGTTTCAAACACTCTGTTTACGACACTTGCAAATGTGTTGCAAAAATTCGAACATCTGTGAAAGCATTGAAAAATCTTTTTTTTCAGAGTGAAGCTACCGCGGTCTTAAAAATTGAAATCTCTTCTTTACGATACGATCTTTCATTGGACTTTCCACATCAGGATAAAAATTTGAGAAATCTCAGCATCTCGCGTTCCTGGAATTTTCAACACGTGACACTAATGCTCAAAGTTCTATAAAATAACGAAAAAAGATCGTTCGAAAAGTTTTAAGAGATCGTTATAAAACTTCAATCTTCGAGATCACGGTAGCCGCAATTATGAGAAAAGTTTTCCAGCATTTTTCACAGGAGTTTGAAGTTTTACAATTTTTCTGAAAAGAAATATCTCCACTTTTTTTCACTTGTTATATGATGTTAAAATATCTTTGAAACAAACGAACTCGGGATATTTTCAAAATTGAGGCTTCACTCTTTGAAACGAGCCCAGATGGATCATCGTACGCTTTCTTTTGCAAAGTTTAAAGTATCAAATTTTCATTGAGTATCGGAATAATATTTTGCGGATAAATTTAATTTTATGGACGTGCAAGTAATCGAAGCTTTGTTGAACAATATTTTTATAAAAAAAATAAAAAAATATTTACTGTACCATAGAATTTGCTGTTTCATAAATAAGATGCTTATATAACATATAAACATAACACGTAATAATATAATGTAAAAATAATTTATTGCATATAAATATAATTTATGCTCCCTGTTATAAGTATATATTATTTCGTAGACAGACAAGTGCCTGGCGTGTTTCGTCTTCGGTAATTTTCAGTAACAATTTCTATCGTGTAGGAAACAACTTCTACGATGACGGTGCACGTGACCATGCTTATTCACCGGTTATCGGTTCTGCTTTCGCGTCTCATCCCTTTCTCATCTGGCGTATTACGAAGCGTGCACGCGTAACCGGCGCCAGCGAGCAGGTTGCAAACGCCTCGAGTTTCATTGCTCGCGCCAAGCGGGCGGCTCGCCGAGAACGGGCCAGAAGAGCCAGACGTTTAGACGTGGCTCTCGACGCGCTTCGTCTTCTCGGACCACCGTGAAAAAGCATTTCGAATTCGCCGCCGAGGAATCCGGTCTTATCGAGAAAAGTCAATTATATCCGGCGCGGGGAACTGGTTGGGAGGCGCGAAAACAAGGATGGAATTCTGCGAGATCTCTTCGTACATTCGATGAAACGTTGCGTGCGTTTCACGATCGAAGATTTGAGATTTGCTTAATTGCTCGACTGCTTTAGAAATTGATTAATCTTGCCGTTTTAATAAATTTAACATTAACACCGTGATTTGATATTTCATTGATTTTATTCATTTTGATAATTTTGTAAACATGAGAAGAGCTAAAGAAATGAAATTTTAAAAAAATCTGTTTCGCATATTGTGATTTACTCTGCTTTGGATTCTTGTATATCATATTCGTTGCATGCGCATGTTTGCAACTACCGATATTCCGTAAATGCTGCATAAAATCCGCGCTCTGGTAATTAGCATAGTTAGCGCCGCACTAGATTTGCTTCAGCCGAACGTCGATGTGGAGAATTCGAAATAAAAGTACATCAAACAGATTGATTTACATACTGACGTTCGCGATAGGATAGTACCTATTAAAGTGAGAATGTTTACTACGAGCATGTGGTTTTATAATTGGCGTGATTTGTGGTTGCTTAATTTATAGGCAGACGCGAAGAATTTGAAATAAAAATATCCAGCGTGCAAATATTTGCATTATTAATGTCGCGGAATAATTGAACGTTAATGCGGTTTATGTCACACGTTATCAGCACAAGGTACCTGTGTATTGGTTAAATAAGGAAACAACTTTCTGTACCACTGTGTTGCCGGACCACTTTGCTAACCGGTTTATCTTGGAAATTTCTTATATCAAAATCGCATCATACTACAATGAAGTTGTAAGCCGGAGTTAAAAATTCCTTCGCGTGATATTTGTTGAGAATATAACAGGATAATTTATTGCGAAATGGATTAGAAATCTTTGTGGATATAGTAATTTATTGTGTAATGTGTTACACGATAACAAGGTCTTCATTATGATAATGCCTAGCTAATACCAGTCCGTGTTTTCAAGAGCAACTCTCGATTCAAAACCGATGTATATCTGTTGGATTAGTAATCTTCATCGTCACGATTACGCGTATATTTTTTTCATAATGCATGCAATAAAACACGCTCTTCGTTGCTTTAATTAATTTTCCAATTATTAGATATAATTCAAAATTAAATTTTACATTTTACACTTAAAACGTCGTTTCTTTTAGTCAACTTTAATAATGTTAGAAAGTTCCAAGAATTACTAAAATTATTAAAATTCCAAAAATTGTTAAATATATACTCTCACGATTATTCATCACGAAATTCCTTAGAGAGATCCACACGCCTTGTGAAGCTTTTAGCTCGGCTGTAGTGTTTTCATCTTGATAAAAATTCCTCGTTGGATTTCTCTCTGAGAAACGATGCAAATTCATCTATTGGAAGCAGACAGCTGACTCTAAATGTGAACGAGTCAGACTTTCGTATTTCACTATGGACAGAAGGGCACACGGCGTCACGATGATCAGCACCGATAACACCGTAGCATCGGAATCGAGTTCGACGTGTATTCTTGTTACGTTATTTTCGTGGACGTTAGAGCCGTTTAATCCCCGTCGCCGTGAATCCGGAGCATAATGTCGAACCTGCAGTGTCTCTCGTGAAACCACGATGATTCATTCGGCTCTCTCGAAGCCGATTATTAATTAGCCGCTTATCTCAACGACCGCTTCTTTTTCTGATTCTTAATGTCCAATCCATGCGATGAGTGACGATTCACTCGCTGAGATCTTTGCGAGAAATGTCTGTGAAATTGTAGATAGATAATTCTTTTACTGTTGTTAGTTTGAAAGTTTCCCACGTCTCTACTGAGTGGAAAGGAAAAGCTACAGAGTGAAAATTCGATCAATTCTATAATTAAATTATATAATTAAATTAATTATACAATATATATATATATATATACGTGTAATTATAAATTTTAGTAAGAATTATCGAATTTGGTAAGTGCGAAAAATTGTGCGAAAGCGAAACTTTTATGAAATAAATAAATAGTCTCCATAGTGTTTTACTGAAAATAGCTCTAGAAATGTGAAACTAATCCTCGAATCAAATCTTAAATTTATAGATGAATCTACAGTTTCAAACCAAGTGAAGCTATTAAAGATTCATAGAGTCCAAATAATATCTGCCATCTTAAAACAAGCGAAACTATACTAACAAAAATTAATGACGATATTTGTGTTGCGACATTGAAACTTCTTCTCTTAGAAACGTACTGACTTCGTA
This sequence comes from Tetragonisca angustula, assembly GCA_036937485.2. Taxonomy (NCBI): domain Eukaryota; kingdom Metazoa; phylum Arthropoda; class Insecta; order Hymenoptera; family Apidae; genus Tetragonisca; species Tetragonisca angustula. The sequence goes on along the minus strand of JAWNGG020000053.1, from coordinate 795,118 downwards.
GAAAGAGAAAGACTCGAGAAAATAGACAGACGTAGGATGATGCTCTATTTTTACGTGACCAGTCTGGCCAGTCACGGATAATCTACTAAACCTAACCATCCTTACCAGCGTAACCTGCGTTCGATTAACTCGCAGTTGAAAGATGCGTCTGATCAACGCGTACGAGCGGATAATAAAAAAAAATACGCGAACTATGTCGCGGGAGGCTTGATTTTCACGTGAATCTAATCAACGCACGTGGTTCCTGCAACGCGAGAGGATACACGTGAACGCGAGTTATTACTTTATCGCAGTGTAAACACCTGGTGTGGCCTCGTGTGAGCCCGTTTGTAAATGTTGCACGAGAGAATTACGGCTCGCTTATTACAAGTTAACGCGCGCGACGTAATTTAATGTGCTTTAACACCTCCGCGAATTTATGCTGTACACTGGCTGCGTCAGAGCGCGGACACGTGTACGTACGCGTGTATTTTTTGCAAAAGCACCGCGCAAACGTCACGACACGTGTGGCGTTATGTGTGTGTGTAAGAGCCGCTTGTAGAGCTATGCTGGGTTATTGTGGCCCTCCGTCGTTTATTTCGAGTCACTACCGCGACGCCATAAATTTCGGCGTTACATTTTTCGTCGTGTAACGAATGGCCGTTCCATAACGTTCGGAAGTTAATGAATAGTAAGCGCGGCCGAGATGGGTTATCGTGGAATTTCGTGTGCGAGATGGTGAAGCGATAAAATGGGTACAAGATTGTTAGAAAGTATATTTATTTATTTAAGAAACGGTGTCCTTTAATGATTAACAGGTAAGGATGTGATACCTTGTCGTGATAGTTTAATCGTGTAGAAGTTTTAAGTACATGTGTGTAGGAGGAAAAAGAAGAAGCACAAAGAAAGAATTTTTTTAAAATTTGAACCATCCTCACATTCAGTAGAGTGTTAGTAGTCTCTATATCTGAACAAAAATACTTGAATACTGGAATACGTTAAATGTACAAAATACATTAAAATACTCGGATACTAGAGGATAATCTACAGTTACTTTAAATGAAATACAAACAATCACCAGTCCTCCTTGAAAATCCACAAACTTACAGTGAGTCACACTTACAAGTGAAAATAATAATTCTTGTTAATCCCACAAATTCTGAAATTGTGGCGATCTCTCCAATATACTAGAAACGTTCGTCAAATCGGGAAGTATGGAACAAAACGTCTCATCCAAATTCCACAATCAGTGAAAGTATTGTATATCAAAACACGATACTCCGTCGAGGCTCCATCCTCGATCGAGCCTTTTTGATGAATTATTATGCTCTCCGGTCTAGCTGCTCGGTTCGTTACGTAATTGAGGGATTCCATAAATTTCTTCATAAACATAATCCCACGGTGGTGATCGTAAATCATGGCCGTTGTCATAAGCACAAACCCTAGATAACGATCGACTCCAGATAACATTAACGTCCAGTGTTTGGGGTTGGAGGAGGAATGACAGGGAGGGGGGGAAGCGTTATGCTCGATCCTTGTCGTTAATATTGAAGTAATCGAGAGGCCCTGTTTCGCACGATTTGACGTTATCGAACGATAATCGAGGACCTTTCGCGGCACTCGCATTGTTCCCATCCACCCTTCCCCCCCCCCTTTCTCGAGTCGAGTTATAAATTCGCTCATGCGATATTCATACAATTAACATCGATCGGTGGCCAAAGGCGTACCATATAAGAGGCGAAGTAACTTGACATTCATCCCGAGTTAATCCAATCAAAGAGCCGAGAGGAGTGTCACTCTGGGCGCGGCTTTATATGCACGTTGCTTGATTAGCTTTTACTGTGTAAAAAAGAAAAAAAAGAAAAAAGAAAAAAAGAAGTGTCGCGCTACAACGGAACAAGCGTCGCGTTCAGCTCTAGCGGTTATCAAGAACGCGACGCCATTAGACGCCGATTGGAAAATCAACTGACAATCCTCTCGAGTGTTTGACCCTTGAACGTTGGATTTCGTAATTTCGAGCGCAGAAGGGGAATACGTTTGTGTAATTACGTGTCAGAATGCTACTGTTTGCGGGATTTTTATATTTCCGTGGGGGTAATTAAAAAATAGGAGAAAATTATTTGAAACGTCCAAAGTGCAATACTTTTTAGTAATAAGAAACTTGATTTACATAATCAAATATTGTGTCTAAGAAGTATCATACTTTGGATATTTTTTTTAGTTTAGAATAAATACTTGTAAATATCCTTTTGAACGTAGCAACTTGAAAAATTATGAAATCAAAAGAGAATGGAAAAAATTTGAGTTAAATCTAATCTAACCTCCACTGTAAAGTTACTCGCCGCGTGAAGGTTGATCCTTCGCGCGAATTTCGTTGTTTACTCGACGTATCAACGTTTCCTAAAAGTAAATACACAATCGAGCAACAATTTGACGGAAGATTGCAACACAGCTGTTATAAAGTGGCATTGAAATGTTCGCGAAGCATTCCGGAATTGTGAAACCTGGCGCTGAAATAGAATTTTACAGGAAAGCCATCACACCGTTGTTAATCGCCGAATCAAACGGCGATAGATACGAAGCTCCAGATCCGACCTGGATCACCGATCAAGGCACTTGCTCGTACGTGGCCATGTGGTCTTCGATGTAATTTATACTCGTCTCTCGCCGTCCTATATACCGATTCTCTACGCCCATGTAACATTAGTACCACGTACGGAGACTGGGAGCAATTTAACACGTATGATTCGCTATCGCCTCTGAATCTTCGGTAACTTCATCGACTGCTCCGACTAGGAAACACCCGGGGATGGCACGCGTGTTTACAATATTCTTCGAACGTTATTTTCAGCGTTCTCATCGATGCCTGGCAAACAGAAATTACGTCTTTATTGTATTTTACGACGCAGAGTGGCGAGAAATAGAGAGGCTCCTTCTACGAAGTAGCATTGCAATTTTTCTCTCCGTCGCGCGTTTGATCAGAGTCGCGAATAAAACGGCGACGTTTACGAGACACGAATATTAATCGTATCTGTCACGCTGCAACTCGAGAGTTATAAATCTACGGGCAATCCTTTTGCCAAGGCTTCCCTCCTTTTTTCATTTTTTAATTTTCAAAGGTCTCTCTCTCTCTCTTCTAAAGGTCTAAGTCGTTGTTAGAAATTATTAATTTTGATTTATGCGTTTTACATTGCCGGACAACGGCGCGCCGAGGCGTGTGATAAAGTTTTAAAGATAATGGGGCGATTAATCGCGAGGAACGGACGATTAGCCAAATGAATACGTAACTTGGGAAAACGTATTAATCATTGGCTAAATCAATGTGAAGGGATCTCTAATACGTTCGCCATTAATCACGCGAATGGTAGAGGTGGTAAAAGTAATTCCGTGTGAAATCTGAATCTTTGTTCCGAGACTACCAATTCCAGATGTCTCTGCAATGAGATCGAGAAATTTCACAACGCAGAATCGATACGATTTTAATGAACGTTTGTTACGTTTATTTACTGTTGCAGTCATTTGTACTGAATTCTCAATATCGGTGGAGTAAGAATATTATCATGCAAAATTTTAAATCAGAATGGAAGTTATAAGTATTAAACTGCAAGTTGGTAACAGAAAGGATTGACAACTCTATAACACTCGGCGTAGTTACTTGATACTTTAATTTACGACCTATTTATGTGCTAACTTTGCTATACCTATCTGTACTTTACGAGAACAGAATATATTTCCACATTGTTTTACACTAAGTATTTTTAATTTGCGTCTCGCATTCCAATCAATATCGCACGCGTATTGTAAACGAACGTGACGACTTGGAGCCTGAGTCTTAAACTGTGTAAAATACAGTACACGTTGACTGTGTAAAATACAATAATTGCCATATTTCGTTATTGTGCCTTATATCGCAACTCGAGAGCTCTGATCGCCGGTCACACAACATTAAGCGATTAACATCACACGTCAACTGACGTGTAACAACCTCACTTACCAATATACTCTGTGAAACAACATTCTCCTAGCTAAATATCTAATAACGTGTAGTCGCCGTTCTCCCGAAACAGACGCCAGTTCATTAGAGAAATAATACTTGTTGAAAGTCGAGATTTATCAAGATAGGAATTGACACGAACTTCTCAGGAATCAAATGGATCAACTTTGTCAACTCTGTAAATTTCATTATTCAGATATATAGTTAACAAATTGCGGATTTTTATGCACTTGAAAGAGAAATTTAAAAACACGAGAATACAGAAAATGCTCACAAAATGCGAAAGATAAAATAGGAACGTTCTCTTGCAAGGAAGAACGTTTCTATTTAGGCTCTAACGTTAGAGAAATAAATTACAGTCTTTCACTGAAATTACATACAATTTCTTGTAAATGATTTTTAAAATGGTACGAACGAAAGCTCCCATTTTTCCTCCTAAAGTTACACATTTTCTTTTTAATGCTTTCCCTGTCTTTCTTTTTTTATTGTACGCTCATCAATCATCTCAATGTGAATGTAAACGAAGTAAAATCCTTTTGCTATCCATCAATCTAACTGTTCCAAAAAATTTACTTCTCTCGCATCAATCTCCCAACAAACCAATACGAGTAGAACATGGTCAGTCGTTTCGTTAACCCTGGACAAGCACGTACGTACGTACAATATAATCTACGGTAACATCGACAAACATAACCATAATTCGATAGAGTTTGGAATGACCACTTTCGAGCCGTTGGGATCGTTACGTCCGGATCGCCCACGAAGCGATGCACGATTTCCGGCGCACCCGACGCGTCGTGATCCCGATGGCCGGACGACAGAATGCAGCTGGCTTTCGGACATCGGCGGTGGAACGCGACGTGGTTAAATTTACACCGTGACAGCCATAATTTCACGACGGTTCTACACGGCCCAAGCACGTGTCCCGTGGCGCGCGTGTTGTGACTTACTAATTCGCGTCACGGGCTCGTATTCGAAATCCACTTCGATTCGATCGCCGACCAGTGTTTGCACAGACGGCGCATTAAGTAGCCCACGTGCGCAAACAACATTTCTGCTTTCACTAATTGTTCCCTAAAAATAGTTTTGTTGAGTGACTAGCCGACTGCTGGCTATCTGACCAAGTCCTCGCGCAGAGACGTCTTCAGTTGCATGGGCGGACAAATGGATATGCATTCCAGCGGAACAAATCTCGCTTGATTGATGGCGTTCCATCGGATAAGCGGACGACGATTTATTTAGCTCTCTGCGGCGTTGCTCGATTTTCCCAAGTTCTTGTATGGCTTTCATTTTCAATTGGTATTCTTGGATCCAGGTGATCTGTACATTTATGTGGAATAATCTTTATTAATAACAGAAGCAGCAGCATCTTTCTTGCAAAGAAGGTGTAACATTTTTAAATTCAGAAATTTGTCGAAAGTACTTGTCAAAATACGGGGGTTGAAAAGGTCTAATTTTACACTTTCGTTGAAATATTCTTCAATAAAAATCATTCGTATTTATTATAGAATACGAGTAGATATTATCACAATTGTTATGAAGTTTTGAGCAGCTACGAAAATTTTATTTCAGAAGCAAAGAATGAAGGCTTTCCCTGGCTACCAGAAAATATATTTTCTCCTTTCAGAGAATATATATATATAGTTGATGAATAAGGGTGGCTCCAAGTATTTCTCTGATAAACTGTATTTATTCTGTAACTCACTCTTTATAAAGTGTTCTTTATTATCCTCTGACTGTTGTCTTTCCATCGTATCTTTGCCATCGTGTCAGAAGACGTTCGTTCGATATTTTATGTCGAGCATGGAAACAGCTCTGCTCGTAGAATTTATAGATGATGAAACTGCACTGAAACTTGTTTCGTGGGGGAAAGAAGAAACGAAACAAAGAAAAAAAAATATCGAGTTGAGAGTCATGGTACGAGCCCAGTCCGACAATAAAAGCCAAAGATATTTATCGTGATTACCACTATATTGCAACGCGAGCAGTGTACCTGACAAAACGAGCGTAACGCTTTCCATTATTTTTGTTAGAGCATTCTGATTGCTTCCTCGCCGAGAGCGTGCACACGTGTTATTACTTCCTCGTCGTTTCTATCTCTGTTTCCGATTAAATTTGCTAGCTGTAGCATCAAAGTGCTGTTAAAAATAAAGTGAGATGAAATAACTGAAATCGCGGACGCTTGCGTAATTTATACTTGCTTGTCTAATTGAAGATTTCACTTTTTGCACATTTTGCACAACCATAAAAATCTGTTTGGACTCGATGTTCAAAAATTTGAAAACAAGATCCAAACTTAGAGAGGAATAATTTCACTTGGAACGAATATTGAAAAAATTTCTTATTCGAATACTCTTTCCTCTGTGACGTTTTTTCTTTCCAATTAATGTTAACGTGGAATTAATCTCCATCTACTTGTGTTTGCAGTGGTTCTGGAGTTGTTGCGGCGGTCACTTGATCGACGGGATTTTCACGGAGCCGACCTTGGAACGGGGTTACAACTTGGTGGCCACGGTTCCTCGAGGTGCCGTTGTTCTGAACGTGACACAATTACGTCACACGGAGAATTATTTAGGTGAGACGTCGTACGTTCGCCGCGCGTGACATCGCGCTGGCAGAAGTGCTCGTTCAACGTCCCTGTAACAAGGAGGAAATCTTCGTGTACCACGAACTTAACGAGAGGATAAATCGTGATTTATAAAACGCCCGGTGATTCGATAACAACGTCGTGAAAGTATCACACGCTGCGATAATAACACGACGAGATGACAAAAGGATACTAAAGTAAATAGAGTAAAGACGAAAGCGTGCACCGAGAGGAGAAACAATAAGAGACAGAGAGAAGTGAAGATACGAAAGTTACACGGAATATCGGATCAGTACCGATTCCAATTGAAATCACGTTCACGTGCAACGAAATAAATTCAATGAAACGCGCCTGTAAGCAAATCGTTCGCGATCTCTCTCTATCATCGACGCGAGATCTTCCATCACGAAGAATTTCATTCTATGCCAGAGGCGTTGCCGTGCTCTTGGCATCAACCCTCGCATAATCTAAATCTCTGGACACGCGCGTTAAGTGGAACGTAAATGAAACGCAGTAGCCATTCGCGTGATACACAATACGTGGTCGTAGCTTCTGTCTCTTGATTCGTTCTGACACGCGGTGTTGAAGCAATCGCATGAACCCATCGAGTTCCCCGCACTGATGCGAACCTGTTCGTTGCCGTTGCATTGGAATCCTTCGCTGTAATACTCTTTACCTGCTCTGATCGTGATTATATCGTGGCTGTAGCCTGTCGTGTTTGAATATGGACGCCGATGAAATTTCGTCATTTTTTTATTCGTTGAACTTTCAGCTATAGTTGGTACATCAGTAAGAATATATGTGCCTTGTGATTCTCAACACATCTGTCGTTGAATTTTCGTCGTTCTTTAATTTATTCGAAAATTTATATCCATACGCACTGTGATTTTTAATATTGGATACATATAGTTGAACTTTGCATTGAGGTATTTAGAAAATTTATGGTGAAATTTGAAAGTGACTTGGATTGTTTAATTGTCAATTTTTTATTGTTTCGTTTGTCAAGTTCTTTCTTCTTATTGCAAAATGACGATGCCTTTTTTGCTTTAAAATGTCGCTTTTCAAACTTCTCAACTGTGACTGAAAGCTTAAAAGTCAGCCGTGTCATAAATCGCACGGTGCAACGTTGCGTTTTAAAGACATAGATACGTTTGATATAAAGCTTCATAGAATCTCAGGACAATTGACAATACCGTTAAGCACCTTATGCAAACAGCAGATCTAACATGAGCCTTCGTCGCTCGAGAGATGTGAAATTCAAACGAATCAGGCATAGAGAAGCAGTTGTGGTGAAGAAACAATCCTTTATAGGAATGTTGCAAGGATTTAAGAAAACCCGAGTTAAATAGTTTTCTAAAAAAAAAAAAAAAAAAAGGAAAAGAAAAGAACAAGTAACAGTCTTACGTAAAGTTTGTAAAATGGTTAATAAATCTGTTGGAAAGGTTTTCCCTCTTCGCATTTCACATTTTCGTTTCTGTTCGCAAAGTTATTTGGCAACTTTCCTCTTTGAACATTTAAAACGTTCTTTGTCTTTAGCTTTCACGTGTCCGGCCTTGTGATCCACGTGCGACGCGAACTATTGTATACAAATCGATTCGGTCGTAAAGTCGATCGTGAACCAGTGCAAGCTGTGATTCCTGTTCAAACGATAATCGCCAAGATCTTCACCATAAGATTAAATCGGTCGTAAATCATCGAAAACGATTATATAACTCGTATGAATTTCAAACGTGTAACTATTCTTCAGATCTCCCGAAGAAACGATCAGTTAGGTGTGAAATAACGCGAAACGAAACGTATAACAATGTGATTAATTACGTATTTATTACGATTCTTCGGCGTTTCGCGTGCAGCTCGAAACAGGTTCGAACGTTTTATTGGTCGTAAAGCTCGGTCATCCCATGGTAAATATCTAATTACAAATACGTATCACGAACTAAGCCTCAAAATAGTCGAGGAGGAAATCTGGGTTAACAGAACAGGGTGTGGTTGGAAATTATACTTACAATTTAATTAAATCGATATAAAATCGAATTTAATACCAGACCTCCAATAAATATCTCAAAACATTCTATTTAATTTGCACGTTATAATTTAAATAGTAATAATTAAAATAAATTACGTCTAAACAAGAGATCAGTATTAATTTTGAGAAGAACATTCGTACCTTTTCGACAATTGTGAGAAAAGAATATTTGACGAATTTGGTAGCACTTGGTATTAAAAACACTAGCATTAACAACATTTGTCTGTTGTTGAATAAAGTTTCTGGTGAAGCAGATTACGTTGCTCGTTCAGGTTACGTAACTCTGGCTTCTAAAGCGAAGGCAATTTGTATTTACTGTTAATATCAAGTTAATGTTTCGTTTAATCAAGCCTGGAGGCAGTTGAAAGACACCAGGCAGTGGATAACCAACATTCGCGTCATGTGAGTACTAAATGACTCGTCTAGGTTCCTAATGCCGCGCGCGCTGCATCCACCAGCATTTCTCACACGCATATGCCGCGAATGACTGTCCGTTTCCGTTTCATTACCCGAGCGATTACGCGATTTAGCTTCGAACATGACAATCTCGCGTGGTAATTATTAGCGGGATCAGTTGAATGTTAATGGCGTTTCAACGATTCCGCTCGTCTCGCTGAATTGGTTATTACAATCATTTTTTGCGAAAATGAAGATCGAAGCGGTTGATACTTTGCCAAGAACTCAATTTCAGCAGTCGGAGAGTCGAACATTGAAAATTATATTAAACTTTTTTCGTCTTGCACACATTGTGTTTACATACGTTTAATTTTTGATTAATGCAATATATTTCTCAACATTTGTCTGACTTAATGTTAACAGATGTGTTTAGAATAATTGTCAGAATAATTGTTAATTTTTGTCGTATAAATTTCACACCTATTATTATCCTGTGGTTTTAGCGGTCAAGTTGCAGGATGGCAGCTACCTGTTCAATGGAAATTACAGCATCAGCCTGTCCGGTAAATATCAGGCGGCTGGAACTACTTTCGTCTATCTTCGTCAAAGCTCGCAGAATTTGGAAAGTTTCTCCGCTACTGGCCCGTTAGAGGAACCCATCGATATTATGGTAAATAAATTGTTGCACTAGAAATATATTACTAATGTACTGATGACACTAACGTTCAAAGTGAAAATATAAAATTCCATCTATTTTCAAAATAGGTTCTGTACCAAGAGCCGAATCCCGGAATCGTATATCGATATATCATCCCCGGAAGCGCAAGTACCTCTTCGAATACCTATCTTGGACACAAATCGAGTATGAAACTTTCTTTAAAAATGCATCAGAATTATTAACAAATAAATTCTTGCTCATAATGGTCACTGTATGAATAAATTCTATATTTTAGTTTCCAACAAAGCCGCTGAGCCCATTTTACCGACGATACCTCACAGGAAGTAAGAACTCTTGCTCAATTAACATTTCAATACGATTTTTCAACGCGACACCGCACTTGCTATTAAAGAGTATTCATTATTCTTTAGAATAGACGAAGGAACGCAGGCGTACGTTCCAAGGAGATACAAAAAGAGGAAATTCTTTTGGAAAGCCAGTGGTTACACCGAGTGTAGCAGAACTTGTGGTGGAGGTAGGAAGATTATTGTCATGAATTAACAATAATTTACGTATGTAGTGTATCGGAAACTAATAAGAAATATTTTGCCATCTCGTTGTTTATGAAAAAAGGTGTTCAGATCCTGAGGTACGTGTGCACGCGAGAGCACACGCAGACACCAGTGCCTGAAAAAAGATGTCACGCGTTGGAAAAGCCACGGGAGATCCAAGTGAGATGCAACGCTACACCTTGTCCTCCCAAGTGAGCGAGTCCTGGTTTTTTTAATAACCTTTACAAATTTTAATAAAAGAGTATTCACGTTACAACACGCGAAATTAGTCAATTCAATGCGCATATGAGCAGATAAATGTACAATCTAAATTCATAGCTACGAATTCGATTTCGTTGTCATCCACATTTTGGCATATTTAAATTTACTCTCCCACGCACGCTGCTGAGCAGAATATGAAAGAAACTTTTAAATCTCAAGTGCTGGGTTGTTGTGAACTTTCCTCGAGTATCGTGAAAATTTCAATGTTAAAGATGGAGAGCCGGCCCGTGGGGCGATTGTTCGGTAAGTTGCGGCAGTGGTGCACGATTCAGAGACGTAGAATGCGTGCAAGAAATAACGCCGTCGCTAGTTATGAGGATAGCCGATGGCGCCTGCATGGAACCGAATATTCTTCCTGCCACCGAGGTTTGCGAAATGCCACGTTGCGAATTGGACGTGAAAGCAGCAACAACAACGACGACGACGACGACGACGACAACGTTACCGCCTCCGCAATGGAACGTGGGCACATGGTCTTCGGTACGTTTCATCGGCCGTTATCATTTGCAATCTTTTGGAAAAAGATCGTCCAAATCAATTTCAAAGACGGTCAAGCGAAAGAAAGTAAACGTGCATCGTTATACAAGAATGAAATGAGTAGACGCGACTTGAGATACGATGCATTTAATTTCTTCTTCTTTCCAAAGTGCTCCACAACTTGCGGTCCAGGTAAAAAAACGCGAACTGCCACTTGCGTCACGCATGGACCTCCTTGTGATCTCGAAGCGAAGCCCGTTACTCAAGACGCCTGTGATTTGGGATCGTGCGTCACTAAATCAACGCAAACAAACGCCATTTCAACGAGACTACAAACTCCACAGTGGCTGTACACTGAATGGTCTGAAGGGGTAGGGACTATTCTACTTGCGAAAGATCAGAAACTGTTTGATACGGATTACAAAGTATTTAAAATTTTAGGATACTTTATAATTCACGTTTCTCTATTTTTATATTTACCAGAGTTTGACAGGCTAGAGTAAATTCAGACACTATAATTTGTTCGTTAATGACTGTTGATTAATAAATGGGGATAAAAAGATTTATGTGCGATGTAAAATACTTGAAAAATAATTGGACTATACAATGTTATTAATTTTATTAATAATTCATTATTAATTTTCATTAATAATTAATTTATTAATAATTTATCAATTTCATCAACAATATTGTAAATTTTTAAAATTTTACTTCGTCTCTCTAAAGAAAGGAAATACTTTGAAATACTTTCTTCACTAATTTGTATAGTGCACGGCCGAATGTGGAGTCGGCATGCAAACAAGGAGAGTCTTCTGCGAGAAAGGTCCGGAGGAAGGATTTTGCGACCAATCGACAAGACCAGAAACTTCAAGAACCTGTTCCAGCAACAGAACCTGCAGCGGACAATGGTTTACGGGACCGTGGACCGCGGTAGGTTCGAATAACACAAAACGAGAAAATAACCTAATTAAGTAGGCTACTCAAGTTGTTGTAAAGATTTAGACAAGTTAACACATTAGAATTTCTCTGTCGCAAATTTCGAAATTCGAATGGCCAATGCTAATTTAAAATTTCACGAACGAAAATCTAGATCCTGCACGGTAATCTTGCGTAATATATCGTATGAATATTTCTGTTTTATCAGTGTTCCACGGAATGCGATTCAGGAGAGCAAGTAAGAGAAGTGGTATGCATAACGATACTTCGTGGATCTCTCCGCGTTGTACTGGACATGAATTGTCCGGCAAACAAACCGGAAACGAGACGATCTTGCAGCGGTGCACCTTGCGGATCTTCGTGGTTTATATCAGACTGGACAGAAGTAATTTCAATTATGTATAACGAAAAAAGGAAAGAAAACTATTTGCTAAATATATATTCTTACATTGTTTAAGAAAAATATTCCAAACTGTCATTTTTAATTTTGATCGAAAGTCTTGGGACTTTTTCTTTTATTTCCAATGCTCGGTATTTATGGCAAGTGACAAAAAATCGGCAGATAAAAAAATTTTTGAACTGCACGCTCACCTAAGACTTTTTAAGGGAGGGTCAAATTTTCTTTGATAGTAATTTAAAGAAACGACGTGCCTACATAAAACGTAAAGTTGTAAAATTCGCAATTCAATAACGCAGGTTTATTTTCTGCGTATTTTAGTGTTCCCGGTCCTGCGGGAAGGGCATTCAAAAGAGAGAAGTGAGGTGTTTGAACAAAGAAGGCCAGTCACCGGAGCACCACGAGTTGCACTGCAGGGACAAGGATCGTCCCATATCTCGGCGAACCTGCAACGATTATCCTTGCAAGGACGACACGCACAGATCCGAAAGTCATCATACGGTCCTGCAAGTTCAAAACGATCCAGAGATCTCGAATGGTATCTCACGGTTTTATCACAGTGCTGTTCGCGAGTCAACGACGCTTCAACTCTTATTCTCGTTTTATTTTCAGTTCTCGAGGAAAATCCACTCTGCAAAGACGGTACGACAAATTGCAATCTAGTGGCGCAAGCTCGGCTCTGCGCGTACCAGTTTTATCAGCAGCTGTGTTGCCAGTCGTGTTCCAGAGCGAAACAGGAAGTTGAATGATCGCCAAACGTGTCGCTGAATGGAAATTTAACGTTTCGATGAACGATTTCAGAGTCAGAAATCGAATCGATGTTATACGTGTCGCATGTAGACTTACTCACCCCTGCACTGCCTGATGGAATTTTTAATATCGAGTTCTTATCGTATAGAAATGACACTCGAAACAAAACGCACAGGAATCTGTTGTTCCAGAGATAATTTATATGATTCGTCGACGTGCTAAGCTTTTGTAACGAATAATAAATTATAACATTCGCAATAACGTTCTCCGATGTTTAAGGAGTGGATTATTTATCGAAATAAGCGTAGCTTTAATTTTAATTTTATAGAAATGACGGTATTAACGAGTATATATTATTATTTATAATTAGTCTGTCTCAGTGAAAAATCGTCCGATATAGTCATAGAAGTTATTCGAGCTTTCTGTTTAGCACCTTGAACGTTCGACGAAAATTGACTTACGCGAATTGAGATGATCGGCGAGAAATTATAGACTGATCGCGTGAATTCTAACAATGCAACATTTAATTGGCATTTAATTTGTATTATTTTTCATGAACCTTATATCTGCCATAATAAAGTTTAATGCTTTCCACATTTTCCTGTTTATTTTTTTTTCTTTTTTCTTTCGGCATTTCCCGATGTTATTAATATTTCCAGTAGCTACAGATTTTTGCTCTGCAAGAGCAAGAAACTCGCGATGCAGGAAGAGACAGTCACGTCAACGAAAATAGAAATTATTATTAAACAAACCACATCAACGAAAAGACCAACGTAATACTATTTACATTACGATTACAAACTATTCGCTACAAACTATTCTAACGATATGATAAATTATATATACACGCTTATCATTTGGAATCGCGACGGCAGTGATTAACGAGAAAAGCTAATACCATTGACACGAGCGTGTCCATCGTTCTTAAAATGTCATCTCCCGCCAAAAAGTTCGGTTCAAGCCATTAAAATCAATCGACGAACAATCAGAACTCATCAGCCAAATGATTAATTGAAAATAGCAGCAACACGAGAATAAATAAGTTAATTTTAAATAATCCGAAGCTTAATGGATCGAAGGAACCTAAATTGGCGGTCGTGGAACGAAGCGTCAATACTAACGAAATAAACTACCTAAGAGCAAGGATTCAGTTCCGTTCCTGTGGCGTGGCATTCTACGTCTATTCCGAGCTTTCTGAGCTCTCTTGAGCAGCGGTTGTACTATTGTCGTGATTTTTGTACGCCGAGAAGAACGCCAGAGCTTTCATCAGCTGATAGCTCTTGCTAATTGGAATATTGCTGTCGTACAAGCTTCTCGATGCTTTGCAGTCCACGTAGAACCACCAGTTGCACTTGAGTATCGTCTGGTCGAACAACGTCGACTCGGGACAGAGGAAACTCTTCATGATCAGGCCGTCGTCTGTCAGCGCGCAGACGTGAAACACCTAGAGTCGTTCGCCGAGAAACACAATATTAATAGAAAGTAATCTTCAACGAGGAAAGAAAATTAATGTGCAAATTGTTGTTTGGTACACGCGGGTAACAATGATATTTTACCATGCACCCAAGATCTTCGTCGGCGTAGAGGCCTGGAAAATGTTTCTGGTCGCCGCAGTAGAAGCTTGTGTCTGGGAGATCGACTCGACTGGCGAAGTTGTCGTCGAAATTTTTGTCGTAGCCCATCGGATAATATTCACGAGGTGCGTTCATTACTTTGGTGACACCGGAATTATACTTACTAAGAAGATAATTGTATAAGTATTATTTCGGGCAAGCCTATGTCGATTAAAAGCTTGAAATTTCATCGAGTTTCGAGACAAGTTGCAATTTGCAACTTAATGAAAAATGGAGATCAATAAATTAACAATTAATTAATAATTAGTAACTTATTAATGAAAAATAGAGACAATTTTAATCTTACTTTTTATGCGGAGACACGGTTGTGGTCGTGGTACTGGTACTGGTTGGCCCCTGCTGTTTCCGTAAAAGTTGCTGCTGCCTGAGAAGAATGGCGGCTTCCAGAGCTTCCAGAGTGATGTTGCTGGCCTCTGCCAAAGCTTTCAACGACGTCTCCATTCCTTGAATAGGCGTCAAGGACGGTAACGACGACGGCGCAGGTTGACGTTTGTTCGTTTGCTGCTGCTGAGACGTGGATTCGGACGATTGAAGCGAGAGCAAAGTCATCTCGTTGACCGACGAAGCAGCCTCGTCTCCGGGCAACGGAAGCTAAAAATGAACATTCGATGAAATTCAGAATGAAATTATTGGAGGGCAGGAAGATTTTATCTTACCTGATTGATGTCGTCTTTCGATACTTCGTTGTCAGAATCCTCCAAAATAGAAGGGCTATTGCTAATTCGATCGGTTAGCTGCGCGGACGACTGTGGCATCGAGATGAAGGGTGGCAGACCATCACTCGAGGACGTTGGTTTTGAGGATGATTCCACGATGCTATCAGCTGGTGGAATCGCAGCGACAATGTTCGGTAATTTTCCTGGCATCGCCGCGGCAACTGCGAGCAACTGCGGTGTCTGTGGAAGGAATCTTACAATGTTACTGGATTGCAAATTCATTAAAAATATGTAACCATATTAGCAAAATATAAAAAGTATATTATAAAATATATTATAGTAATATATTAGTAAAATGTAAAAAATATATTATAAACTATTGATATGTAAAAATAACTATTTTAACGATTTAACACCATTGAATATATGTACGTTCCAATATTTCGTGCCATATATTAGCGTATAATAATTTGTGAATGATACTATACGTGTTTCATTAGTTTATTCAATTTATATATTTTAATAAAATTAAATTTGCATTATATTCGATTTATATATCTTAATAAAATTGATAAAATACGTATTCATAGAGTTTCATCCATAAACGCAATACACGTATATTTCTATATGTAATAAAGAATGAAACTGTACTAAAGAATAAAAATAGGGAAAAGGAATAAATTATTGGATATTACCTGATCCCTTTTAACTTGCATCGGCACTATCTGTTGATGTCTCTTCTGCTGTTGCGCCATCATTTGCTGCTGTTTCTGAAGTTTTTGCAGCTGTTGCTGCCTCATAGCCTCCTGCTGTTGTAACCTCTGTTGCTTCAACACCTGCAGCGCGAAAGCTTCCTGCTGGAGTTTCAATTGTTGCTTCTGCTTCGCTTCCTGGTGCATCAGCTGCTGTTGCCTTAGTAAATCTTGCTGCGTTGCTGACAACGAAGGAGCTGGCACGGTTCGCAGAGCTGTGGAATTTTGTTGTACAACCAACTTTTGACGTTCCGGTTGCTGAGCTATCGGCCGTGTTGCTCCAGCTGGCAAAGGTTTGAAGGGAGGCACCACTTGTCGAGTGTTCTGCCTGACTTCATCTCGATTGGTAGCCTGAGAAGAATTATCACGTGTTAGTAATTAGAAAACAGGAGAAACAAATTACATGTAATTTGCAATTTACTAATTAACGGGTAATTATACATTTCAAAGTCCGTGTAATGGGATATTAAATTTCTCATTCAGAATTGAACGATTCAGTTTACAAATGAATCTCTTTATACGCACGTTTGTAACTGATATTTTGGAAAATTAGATTGTTAGATATTTTAAAAAATTAGATACTTACGTTATTTCGTAAAATCCGCAATACCGCGGAATTAAATTTATTAAATTTATTATGTTGCAAGAAAAATAGGCGACGCGTTTGTAGGGAGTCATTAATTTTGCAATTTAAGCAGAACTATTACTAAGAACATATATTGATTTATAATGGCAATCCGATCAATTTGTAACATATTAGCGTTGAAGCGTAAAAGGCATTCTACAGCCTTGTTCTACTTCGTCCATCTTTTTCCTTCAGATTCCAAAAGAAGCCAATGTGCATTTCATATTGCATTGAGAACGCGAACCTTGCACTAGGCCGTGTTATTGTTGTACGTAGAAAGCTATACGTGAGACGTCTTATCGACATTCATGCACTAATTACGACAAGGTTGATCAGGATTGTCAGAAAAGTGAGAAACACATCCATCAGATATTTTGCGAATTCCACAAGCGCAAAGAAAAATAGTGAAATATGAATTTTCACGTTTCCGAGAAACAAAAATTTCAATAATAATCAACAGTAATAATTAATTAATCCAGTTTGATATTGACAAATAAAAAAAATCTTGATAATAAGATATTTTTAAAGATTCAAAATAACGGGTGACAATTATAAAATATTTAATTTAAAAAATGAGAAAAGGTCTTGAAAGAAATCCGAAATCTTTATATTTCACTTAACCATTCGAATGATAAAGCTATTCACTTTCACGTATAAATCTGATAAAAATCTACGACTAAATATAATTCACAATTGCATAAGAGGAAAAGTAAATTTAATTGGAATGCATGCAATTAATGCGGCAAAAAAAAGCAAAACGAACATTGTTACAATGTTTTCAACTTTTTGCTGTTCACTTCAGACTTTCCTTGAACTAGTTTGAACCTCAGCTCGTATTTGCATAACCGTGTGTAATAAAAAAAAAATCAATTCAATACTAAGTCGTCGGATTAATTAGAATATTATCTATCCAGAGAATTCAACGACTAACGATTTACATAAATAAGCAATATTTTTGAAACCTTTACCGAATTGATATAGGACGATGAACCGACTCTGTTAGTCTGCACGCTTCTTCTTTTGGCAGCCTCCAAGTTGGATAAGGACTGAGAAAATCCTAGTTCGTCGCCCACGGAAAATCCTGAAATTAATTAACAATATTAATCATTGAGCATTCTACATCTGGCTTGATTTTTCAGTAATTAAATCCTTACATCACTTATTGATAGTCTACGAAATTTACTGAATTTTTATTTTGGGATTTTTCATTCAATTTCAGCGAATTCTAATCCTCATCTAACCATAAAACTGATTGTACTTCAGAAACGAATGAATTATTACTTTTAATAAATTTTTTCTTATGAAATAAATTATTGCTTTAAAATATTCGTCAAAAACTTCCAATTACATAAAATTCATAATGAAGATACATGAGAGTTAGTTCATTCAGAAGATTCAATAATACTCAGGACGAACAAACTGTAAAAAGTTAAGTAACCACGTGTTACACAAGAACCCAGACATAGTTCCTTTGCTTTTGTTTTACAAATGTACCGTGTGTTTTTACAATTCCTTTAATCCTCCAGTCGGTGGATTCCAATGCAAATTATGTTTCCATCACATGTGTCATCCTTTACAACACGTCGCCAGCATCTGGCTCGGGTTAAGTTAGGGCGATGAATAATGCATCGTATATTAGTACTTTTTTTTTTCCACGAGTATATATATTCATACGCGTCAAAAAATTAGACAAGTAGGTCAGAAGGATTTTCCTTGCTCGAAGAGTCACCAATCATTTCACGCGTGTTCCATGCGACTAACTATAGTCGTTCACTTTCTGCATCGTTTCAACGAAGGAAATAAAAATTTTTTAAGCCAGCTTAGCACCACGAGCTAAATTGCATTTATGAAATAGAAATTTCTAAAATTGTAAATATTTTTAGAAATAAATAACGAAACTCGAAGATTTTCGCGCCAAAAGTTTTACTGTGTTTCTAATCAAAATTTGGGGAAGAAATAAAAGAAGAGATGAAAGAAGAGATCAGCCGTTTATGAGACTAAACGCCCGGAGCGTTCTGAATTGAGATTTACATTTATGGATACAAGGAAAGAAAAAAGAGATGCCGCAAACTTCGTAAAATCATTTACATCTATTCTCTCTGTCGCGTAGAGTGGGTCGCTTGCACAATGAACAACTACGAAGAGTATCGCATAAATCGTTTAATTCTTTTTTCCTCTTCCAATAGCTTGTTGCTGTTTCTATGTTTTGTAGAATCAGATCAGCAAATAGTAATGGAAAGTATGTTGTTAACAAATCGTTTAAGAAAGCGTAATAACCAACTACGCTGATCGATCATTATCAGAAAAAATCATAGCGAGTGACAGTGAAACCCATCGTAAACGTGTTACTGGCTGAAAAAAGGATCGTTAAACTGTATCTTGTACTATTTGAACCGTATTCGTTCTCTGATAAAAATGAAGCAACAGAAAAAGAAGCGATAAAGCAGTGATACTTTCTCTTTTTACATGCTGTTCCAGTAACGTTCCGAGATATAATATTGTAGTATGCAAGGGAGTGTGCTAAACAGTGCTCCTAACTATTTCAGAGGAGGGAAAACAAGAAACGAGTGTTACATAAAAATATTGCAAATGTTTTTTTTTTTATAAAGTCACGAGCAAATATTGAACGTGGAGTAAAATACAGATGAAAACGTCGATTACATTAGAATAATTAATTGTGAGAAACAGACATTTTAATATTACAGGTTTATTAATAGTGATTATTTAAATTCTTATTTCGTTCAATATTTGCTTAAATTAATAATTTTGCAGTTCATTCAGAAAAGTTCTAGATAGACTGTACAGTATCATGCGTTAAAATTATGGTTAATAATGTACAAACGTATTTACAAATATATTTATAAGTTGATTAATTACAAAATAATGATTGAACGTTGTTCCAAGAAGAAAGTGATCGTGTACATCGAATTCTTGTTACTTGAATTGGGTTTCATGAAGCAATTCTTTCGCGAAAAGTGTTTCTTCGACCGCTTGTTTCCACTCACCCAGGCCGACGTAACCTTTGACACCTCCGAGATTTCTTACTCGAAAAAGTCCGGACTTGCGGAAGGCACAGTTAAGCACGAAACCAAAGTCCGATTGAAACACGCATGTCCCTAGTATCTCTCGCCACGTGCATCCTGCAACCAAACCGGAAGAGAAGAGAACACTTATGGATCCCTGTCCAGATCCAATCGGTCAGCCTCTGGTCCCGTGTAGTATTGTAATTCATTCCGATTAAATTTCTGTCTGTCTGAGCTTGATCAAACAAAAATCACAAAGGAACAATTTCCAACTTTCCACTTGTGTTAATTTTTCATCGTTGGTTGCTTCGAGAAGCGTTAGAAATGTTTTGTAATTATATTATTTATATTTATGTTTTTTCTTTTTTTTTTTTTTTCTATTGAAATTTCAAGCGACAAATTTTGATAGAAAAAGTGACTAATTTACGATACGACTGGCTATGTTTTTGGAATTGATATGGATATGCTCAGAGAAAGTCAAACTCTTTAAACTCTTCTTTCAGTTGATGTCGAAACTCCATTACGATGGAAAGTCTTTTTTTTCACAGGTGTCATCAGTCTCGACTGATCAATCGGCACCGCGAGGATCGAAACAGGATTTCCATAAACGCTGACTCGGGGGCCGTTGTTCCATAATTCCTACTCTGTGCTATTGATCCTCGTCCGTGAACGTTCGAGTGTCGTGAATGATCGAGCGTGATGAAAGTATGATGGTCTGATCTCACCGGTACGATGACCCTGATCGCAATTGAAAACGAATGAAATTCCGTCACACGACATTCGATTTTCGTTGAACAATATATTCAGTTCTGTATTTTTATAAAATGAAAAAGGTCCAACAGTGGATTAAAACACTATCTTCAGAAGACTTAAGATGGAACAAGTTGGATACATTTGGTAGACGAATGATTAAAGTTTCGCCTTACAATTTCGTGAAGGTAATTTCAGTAGAATCAGTGATTAAGTGTTACAAATTCTGGTCACTGGTATATTACAGTTGCATCAGTTCATCATCAAGTCTTCCAGTTTCTCTGACAAGATGACACAATCATTGAGAATAATGACTTTCCCACAGTGAAGAAACAAGATCTTCCTATATTTGCGGTTTCTTGAAGTATGTTAGAAAAACCACACGCAGACGTCTATGAAAGTTCAAACACGAATCATGTGCACATTTCGAAACGTGTAAATTGTAGTACTGTATAATTAGTAAAAGAAAAAATTAACATTATTTTCTGCAAATATTATTTCCTTAGCTTTAAAGAAAGTTTCTAGTTGAAGGAATTCCTTGGAGAATTAAACATTTCATTTGAAAAATTAAATCAATGCTAGAGCTACTGACGAATAAAGTCAAAAAATTGTCTTGGAGAAATTGAAGCGCAAGGAATATATGAAACTTTTATTCATATATGTTACAAAAATCATTCAAATCTGTACAAACGCGACAGCGTGAATCTGCAGAACTGCTCCAAAAAATTATAAGTTGATCGATTTGAAAGTTCTAGTATTAAATAGAATATTAATCGGAAAGTTAATCGTTGAAAAATAGTAGAATTTTTCAGAATATTACCGAAAATTTACCTTTTGTTGCCAAATACAAGAAAAACTCGTTAAATTAAAAACTAACCACTGTCGATGGAATTAAGGAATTTTATGAAATTGTACGAAGTCATTATTTTTAATTTAACAACCTGAGAAACCTCTCATTTGATAAGTGAAAGCAACGGAGAAAAATTAATCGTTATTAGCAGAGTTAATAAGTTTTTCGGAATATTTGAAGATTATGCTATAACTTTCCAAGGAATGTCCCAAAGTTTGTGAAACGTACTTCCGGAACTCGTGTTGAAGATTTGCCGGATCATAGGCGTGCCATCGGGCCACAGCCTACTGACCCACTTGAAAAGTCGAGTCAACCTTTCGACCACGCGAGCGACCAGGTCAGTTCCTCATACTTAAAAATCAGTTTCGTGTCCCAAGAGTATCGTATACGTTTTTGAAATAGAACGAAGAAAAAAAAGAATTTCGACAGCTGCATAGAATGATTTAACTACTCAACAATAAATCTTCACTTCCACTTGATAATACAGCTGCTCTTTTATGTTACTTTGACAAGCTCTTTCCACATCAGCAGCAATTAATTTTTTGTTACCTTACTGTTATTTCATCGACTGCGTGAAGTTATACAACGACACACTGTTAAGCTGAAATAATCGATTAAATGGTCAGTGCTGGTAGAAAAAAGTAAAAGGTTGCTTTTAGAATGAAAGGTAAATGTTTTGGCAAGAATTAATTATGATTTATGAATAGCAAAATTCGGCATCTGAATGTTTCAACATCTCAACTGTGAAACTGCAAAATACCAGATGCAAATTTATATTCTGAATGCTTGTAAGTTTCACGAACACATTTGTTCTCTTTCTATATCCTTCACCTATATGTTTTTTGTTATGTTCCTAGTTGATAGAAACTTGTCGCGTTTAATATTCTACGTTCTATACAATGTTTCATAATAACCGGAAAGATTGGCGATCAGAGGATTTCGTATGATCTGAATAAACTGACGAAATTCGTCGAACATATTCAAAGAAATGCAAATGATAATTCGTTACAGAATAGCCAAATCGTCAAGTTATACGACGAGAAGAATTTTCTGTAAAATTTATGTCATGTACATAGAAACACAGTGAAATTTCAAACGAGAAAGCTCAAAGTACAAAGTACTTTACGTTCAGCGGTAGAATAATATCTGCGTACTATTTTAAATTAATGTAATATCCAAACGGAAGATATTGATTAAAATGAAGTTAAATAAAGCATATTAACCGTGCAAAAATATTGGCGTCTCGTGAAAACCGAGGAAAAGAAGATAATTATGCACTAGAAATTTTGTTACCATGTCTCGTGTTTTATTTCTGCCTGGTGAATTAGACGTATCCCGATTTCCTCAAAATCTCATCTGTAATAACGGTTTGCGTGCATGTCAATCAATTCACTAAAACGTCAGGTCGTTCAACAAACGAGAAAATTTACTGATTACCAGAGGTAATTTCCTTCATTGGACAAATAAATAATTTCACCACGTCAATCTATCATTATAAAACGATCTACGATTGCACATTTCATTTATTTTGTCTCGTATCACACGTCTCGTTAAAATCTACTCCGTAAAAAATTCTGCATTAAAATTTGGTTTTCGCTCGTTTGGAGGCGTCTTTCGTTTTGAAGAAACGAAATCTGAAAAACGTGGGCCAGTTCTAGATTCTAATCGTCTGCCGTGGACGAGGACGATGACTCTGTCGTTAAAAATCTCAAGGATACTTTCACTGTTCGCTGCTCGAGATCGACCCTCGCGACACAATTGTACATACAAAAGCGTTTTCGTACGAATGGGAGGTAAAGATTCACTTTTCTTCGTCCAGCGACTCTGCCTGATCAACATAAGAAGAAGGAACGTAACGATGCTCGTTGAAACCTGCGCAACACTTTCCCACGAGCGCGGCCTTTACCTTTACCTTGAGAGCGGCGTTTTTTCCGAGTCGCTTCTCCTCGTTTTACGGCTCACCAATCGTCTCCAATTTTCTTTTGTTACGAAATCCCGATAACACTCGCGTTTCCACGCGAAGAAACGAAATCGTGAAGTCTTGAGATGGAAAGTCACGCGATCACACGATCTTTTCTATTTTACTTTTGCCACTCGGACTCAGTTTCTAAATTGACCGTGAATTTCGAAATTCTGTGAATTGCCTGTTTCGTAATTTTCGATTTGAAATTGACTTTCGAGCGATATAATAACGTGGATATGGGCGAAGATTGTTTTAGTCGAAGTGCTAGAATGGAACCGTGCTCGGTTTAGAGCCACGTAGAAAGTGACCAGTCACAAATAAAATGTTCACATAGACCCGTTGCTGACCCGATTCCCCAAATAACATAGCTGTCGAAAACTCAGTGAAAACGTTATTGGATTCAGATGACACATCACGCCGCAGGATCCGTGCTCGACATCGTTTTGAAAGTTGTGTCTTTAAGTGGTTTCATTTGGTCAAGCGATCGCGATTAAAATGTTGAACGATATAAATAACTGTGAAATAAGAAAACGGGGAATCTTTCAACGAGAGATATGTAAATTTTATACTAAGTACGGTGAAAGAGTTGTAAGTATTGAAATAACAATTTCTTTTAATTTTAATTTTAAAATATTTAAAAAAAAATTGAAATAATAATTTCTAATAATTTATAAATATTAAAATAATTATTTCTTCCTTGTAACTAAATTGACATGTACATTTCATCGTTTGTTTTTCTCTACGAAGTTAAAATTTCGATTACAAAATGGAACCTTCACGCAAGATTGTTTCATCTAATCCAAAAATTATAGAAATGAAATATTCTGTTACATACCATTACTTTAAAATTTCGCATAAAAATCCACAGTCTAGTAATAATATACACGTAACTTCCTTCCTTTTTTCTTTTTTTTTTTTTATCATTCAGTTAATTATCGCGACGTGAAAGTTATTCTTTCGCTAAATACATAGAGAAAGTCTCTTTTGAGATCGTCGTGGCGTATTACGCGCTGCGTTCGAATTGACACGATAATGACGAACGAGTTACACGCCGCCATCGAAAAACTGCTATCGTAACTAGGAGCAAGAGTTTCCACGACCTATATATACATGTATATCTCTGTTATATCGTCGAGTTATTACATCGAGGATATAACATTGTTCGATCGGGACGAAAATATGTAATTACCGACGCGACGTGCGCCATTCGTTCGATTTCAATCCCCTTTCACGATCTGCGTCCGCAATTATCCAGTTGCAATTGCTTACTTTCGTCGCTAGCTCGTTCTATTTCTCCTCCGTTCATATTTTCAGCAACGAACACCGCCGTTTATGCACTTTCTAATTCTCGCCGATGCGTCCGATCGACTTTACTGTTGTTTTTTTCTCTGTTCAGTGATTCCGTTCTCGTCGGGACGTCGGGCATTTCAATGCGTCGTTGCTCCATTTGCACTGGTTTCGCGAGAAACGATGGTTGCTTGTCACCGTGAATGCAAATCTGACTGCGAGAGCAATGCATTTTACATTTTGAGCGTTAGAACGTGCATACGCTCTTGTTGAAAAAGTTTCGAGACCTTTACGTTTAATATTCTCAAGATTTTTATGTTTAATATTCGGCGTTTATGGCGGATAATCAAACTATTAAACTGTACATTGCATAATTGCATATTTGCAAAATTTAAAAATCGTTTAAAATACGTGTTAACGCTTCAAAGATTCTTTTATTCCTTCTTTCCAACTTTGGAACGACTGTAAAAACGAAATGTGAAACTTTAAAGAGATTCTTCCACCTTTTGTGCATAAGAATCCGCAGTTGGTCGATAATTACAAATAAATGGTTCATTTGTAATCATAGCGTCGATTTAAGGATTATTAATTATAACGAGTTAATTTAATAGAAAAAAAAAAGAGTTAATTCTAGTTTCCACATATTCGCAATTCTGATTGCCACAGTTTATAGACGAGATCATTCTCAATGGCTAATTATATGTTATTTCGTAACGTATTTACATAATTATGTACAGTTTCGAGATATATGATTTTTACGACAGCACATGTAATTAATTACCAATTCACCTATTTCTTTGTCGCGTAAAATGCGAGACGTGACGAAAGAAAGAATTTTAATACCGAAGGGAGATTTTAATCTCAAATGAGCACTGAATAAAATGACAGGTTAGATCGTAGGGAAATGTTCGAATCTTTCATATTGAATTTCATTCTGTAACACTGTAACGCTGTGGTGTAACGTAAAACACGCATTCGGTCACGCTTAAGCCATCAGGAAGAAAACCGTAAAATGAATGAAAATTACTTCTCTCGGGCCACGAGTAGTCATGGCAGGAAGATAAGTGCGATCGAGAACGCAACGCTTTCCGCGCTTTTCCGTACAGAATCGTATTTACAGAGATCTCTGCACTACGAAGTCTTGGAAACGAGAGAGCCGAATGCAGCGTTTACTCTGTACGATGAAGTACAGACCAATTAGTAACTTGCAAATGAAACACCGATTATTCGAAGATGGAGCAAAGAAGTCCAGTAATAGCGATAAGATCGAGTGATAGAGAAGTTCAAGTAGCGAGAATTGAATGAACAGGTGCAGATAGATCGAGGCTCGATAGCACAGAGCATAAAAATTCTTTGATACAAAGCGTGAATGATGGAGGAAGGCCCAGAAACCTGCGAGTCACCCAGGAAAAAGTATTCCAAGATACCTTGAAAACCAGTTTCCAATCGAGAATCAAAATTTCCGAAATCAGGCAAACGTCTGAAATAAATGAAATTCGTCATTCCAGCACGAAGTATTTTTGATATTGGAAACTAGTTGTTGAATATAATTTCTATCTAAGCATCCTATTATTGTAAGTCGGTATAGGATTCTGTTTGTGGTAAGAAAATTGTACAAGATATAATACATTTTATTCGACAGACGTTTTCAAGAACGAGGCTAGCAGCTAACACTTAAATATTCCAGTGACACGAAGCAAATATGATTTACCAAATAGAAGATAGGCACGTATTTGCACATGAATATCTAAGTGGACTAGCTGTACTCTTAGAAACGCAACTTCTACTTTAAATGTGCATATTCGCGAAAGGATCCAATGCGCCAGAAACCTTGCCTGGCCATCCTGATTCACGAATTTACGCGATAATGTTACATCTCTACTTTCACCCTTCTTTTAAGAACTGTATCTCGTGCTCCATACAGAATGTTACGAAATGTGTTAGATCGTAAGCACCACCGAAGAAAGAAGTTAGTCTCGTATACAACGAAGAATTTTATTTCAGCTATTGAGTAACGAACTATTAATTTCAATAATTTCAATCTCTATATTGAATGAAATTTTATATATCAATACATTACTGATAATATACATTTTATATATTAATACGTACTAATAATAATTTTGTATAATAATATTAAAGAAATAAAATTTCTATATCATACTAAATACTACAGTAGATAAATAATTATCGGATATTTGTACGTCTTTTTATTTCCCACAAATGCATAGAAATGCGCAATCTACTAACGAATCACAGAATCACGGAAGGAAAATGCACAAATAATAGAGGTTGCGTTCCAACGACAAGAGACGAATGATAAATACGCACCGACTACTACGAAGAGGAACAAGGTCGTGGCGATCTTCATGCTCGTCGATCCAGTTTAACTGTCGCGCGAAAATTTCGCAAAAATCGACGATCGTCTCGAACGAAGCTTCCGCGAGACGTTCCCTATTCCCCGAGACGATTGCCTCGCGAATGAAACGTATCGAAGATTACTGTCTCGTTGCCCGCTGACCGAGGTGGACAACGTCCTCACGCGAAAACGACCTCACGAGCCGCTGCGGTGAACGTGATACTTATCGTGATAGAGAGATAAAAACGTACGACAGGTTACTCGTTCCCGCGAACACTAACACTGCGTGGAATATGTTCGAAGGCGAGCACGCGGGGCACTCTCGGACCCCATCTGGTTTCCAGGGACGGCTGAAACTTGGCTCCACTTTCAAGATCCCCCCCCCCCTCCCCGCCCTTTCTCCTCGAGCGTGGAAAACGTTTTACAGTTTCACAGTCAATATACGTTGGATTAAATTAAAGAAGCAAGGGAACGAGTTTGGTGAATATTTTATGAATTGCTTGATCCACGAGTATTTTGCAACAGCATCCATTAAAATGATTAAAACGATCAAGATTGATCGAAGTTCTACCAGTTTCTTTGCTAAATAATACTTCTACTTTTCTCCTTAATTTTTCGAATATATATTAAATTGAAATTGCAGGAGATTTTTCTGAGGAAGAGGAAACAATGCCATGAAGCTTTAATTTGAATTTATGATGAATCCTCCATCCAGAGTTTTTTGAGGGAAGCTGAGAATTATATTGGATGCCCTGAACAATTTCTTGGGAATGTGAGACGGTCCTGTCGAACCCCACCAAGGCATCAATGAGAACGGTCTGTTCACGGTACAGGTTCGATACGTGCACGTCCAAGCGGCCACGAGTAAAATCCCGTGGAAGTGTCGGTGACCCACTCGGACGAAACGATAACGGGATCGCCGCGCGTTCATTCAGAGTCCGGGCAAACTGATCGACCGGTAAAGAGGATCGACTGCTTCCTTTTTTCAAGTAGGTCTTGGTCTTCGAAAGATTCGAATAAACGACGCTACCTACACAATTGACATTGCGATTGTTCTTTATTCTCTTGTCTCTCCGGAAGTGATTGTATCACCTCCGTGTCAGAATAAAGTCAACG
Source organism: Tetragonisca angustula (assembly GCA_036937485.2). Lineage (NCBI taxonomy): Eukaryota > Metazoa > Arthropoda > Insecta > Hymenoptera > Apidae > Tetragonisca > Tetragonisca angustula. The sequence goes on along the minus strand of JAWNGG020000053.1, from coordinate 767,070 downwards.
CAATATCATTAACGTAATTGTAATTTTGCAAATACCTTTTATGTAAGAAGTAAAAGTAGAATTAGAATTTTATATAAGAATTAATCAGATGAATAATCAACTTTCTCCAGATTTTACATTTATGCAAATGTATTTGACGTTGAATGAAAATTTTTACATTGCGTGAATGATACAGTATTTATTATAGTAAAATAATTAGAAATATTTGGAGAACTCTTTACAAAATTTTCTTTCATCTTTGAATTCATTGTTAAAGTTGGACTAACTGCGATTCTTATCTACAAATCTAGTTCTCAGTGCGAATCAAGTGATGTAACAGTGAATTCCGTTGTACCGATTTTATAGTGAAATCGTGCCTTTTACCGCGCAGACATGTGTTAGAAAACTTGGACGTATTGTTCATAACTTTTCCAAATAGCGGATGTTGTTTTGATGTTGATATAGAAACATGTTAAGATGTAGTTAAATCTACAGGTGGTTGCAATTTAATGCAAAAAGATATTAAAATATAGTGCGAAGAAGATATTAAAATATCGATCATGTGGATGTCAGGTTGTGTTGATTAAAATTCAAATGATTACATATCCATATTTTTATTTCTAATTCTTTGTTCGGTACTTTGAATTCCTAATATAATTCTTTCTAGTAATAATTAATTAGATGTACGAGATTGTGTACTTTCGTTAATAAATAATCGTTCAATTTCTCCACGGCAGAATTGGGCAGTTCAAAATGATCGAGGATGCGCGCGCCATCTGTTCGATACATCGATACTCGAGAGCCACTTCCCGCGAAAAGTTTAATTAAGAAAAGTTGTGTAGTTTTCTTTAGAAGTGCAGCATTTTTTGAAACAGTAGAATGAAAATATTAATGTATGATGTACAAAGAAACATTATGAAAAATACATCAGCAAAATAGTTACAAGGTTAAATTACATATTCCTTACTGCATCGAATAATTATAAATAAAGTTGATCTATTACAGATCAATTTCATTTTAAATTTCTATACCCAAATGATGTATATCTTGCTATATCGTGTACCTTGATTGTTTTATATGTAATAAATTCATTAAAAATCACTGTAGAAAAGTATCAACATTGAAAATAAATCTAAAAGATTTCAACCCTGTTTCGATGCTTAAAAAAAATAATTAGGAAATAATTTTAAATTCAATCAAAGTATCTATGATCCATTTAAAATTACTGTAAATTATTTCATGTTATTATAATGCAAAAGATATTAATAGAAACTCATGGACTCTAATTACAATTCCAAGTTCGATTTGTGATCTAATTATATTCACGTTGGCTTTTCCCACATGTCATGAGTTTTTAATATTTCATCGTTCATTCCAAACAGCTCTAGGGAGAGATAGTTTAGATTACGATAAGAATACTTCTCATAAAAAGAAATGGAAAGCGTATATTCCATCTAAAAATTGATAATTCAAATTAATTGCATCAGATAATTAACCACAAAAGGAGCTCAGCGTTCTAAAAAAAATATTTAAAATATTTTGTATTTATTTTTGAAATATACAGAATTCATGTAAAATTGAACTCACGTTAGATTCATTAAATTTAAATTTGAAAGTATATTTTTATGTACAATTAAATTTCAATAGCATAACTTAAACAAATTTAATTCATCTAGTATTTAGACCTTTTAAAGTATTTAAACTATTCGAACAAAAATAATTTATGACTTCTCTTTGCAGAGGGAACACTTCTATCGTAAAATGGAATCCCAACCCCTGTTTGCCATAATATCGCTAGAAATATAACAATCTGCCACAGTTGAAAGGTTACTTTTATCAATTTTCACGCTAATGCAAAAACTTCTTCTTCGATGCAAAAATTACATCCCTCGAATATCTACCAACAAGCTTATTGTTGGACCTTAACTGATCACTGATAAAGTTTCTTAAAACAAGTACTGTAAATTTTCGCAAAATTTTCATTCATCGTCTGTGCTGAAAGCTTCGCTTTGATAATACCAATATTTCGATCACGCGCTTATTTGCAATAAGTTAGTAAAGTAGTCGAATGTCTCGCGTACCTCGACTTATTTTAAAGTTGAGCATACCCCGGAGAAGAATTTCAGAAGCTGATGCAGCATTCGCGTCACGTTAGTTGGAAGAAGCAGCATCGATCGTTATGCAAGAACGGCGCCGATCTTTATTTAAATTAATTTCCTCGTTAGTTTCGGTATTGCCCATTGTATGTTTATGCCGCTCCATCTAAAGATAAACCTTCGTTATAAACGTCGCATTCTTATCGTACATACGAATGCGAATAATATACGCTTTGCATTCGCCAAGAGATCATCTCTCTCTCGCAATCGACAGACTTTAAAAATAGTCGCTGGCCAATTTCGAATGCTTTCATCGATGCTGATGTCTATTGAATCGCCTGAACTATGGGAAACGATCGTCAATGCCTCGACAGGGGTCCATACGCACGCAATTGCTTCGTCAATTGATTTTATGAGTTCCGGTGATTCAGTGTTCTGGAAAAAAAAAGGAAAAAGGGTCAGAGACTTGCCTGAATGGCAGATTAAATAAATCATAATTACTTAAATTATCGCTGTTCTCTTTCTCCTGTCCTTTGTAATGTACATCGACAAGTTATAACAACTATTGGATTATAGATTTTTATGCCTTCGTAGGAAATATTAAATAAATACAAAATTGCACATATGAGAAAATATATGAAATATATAATATTTTGTATAGAAAGTAATTTTTTACTGAAGTTCAATTATATATTCAAAAATATAAATTTTACTGTCTATCGTCATTTTTAAATCTAATTCTTTGTAATTATTCTTTTCCAAAAGTTCTTTTCTTTCTTAGTTTCCTCTTTTTTTTCAAATCCACAAAGACATGAATTTTCATACAAATCCGCAGTCTAATAATAACGTTCAATTTTCAATATTCAATATCAATTTTCAAATTTCAATATCTTCTCATCTTTCGCGAACATCTGGTTATTTACCGCGAGCGGTTATTTACATCTGCTGGCAACGTCCCGAAGAGTAACGAAACTGCGCTTCGTGCAAATCTAGAGCATAATTCACACGAACCCGTCGTAACATAATATTATTTTTGAAAACAACAAAAGATCGTGTAGAGTGAAACGGTTCTAACGAGATGAATAATTGCAGCGAGTGCTGTTAAGTTGGATTTATGTAAATTTTGAACTCGTTGGAAGTCAATCAGTTCATCGCTCTCTCTCTCTCTCTCTCTCTCTCTCTCTCTCTCTCTCTCTCTCGGCGGAGTCTGCTTAATGATTCTCGCATGGACGATTTAATCAGTGTAATTGCTTTGCATAACACTTGAAGAGCACACGATTCGTTGGTGGTCTTGATCGACCGAGAGAACGAGAAGGGAAAAAACACTTCGTTAATGATTTTAACACTACCTCCTCTGTCCCACATTAATTAATCCCGCTTTGCTCTATTAAGAAACCAAATGTGCCGCATCTGTGCCGCATTAAGTGCTAAAAAATTTAAAAGAATCCTTTTCTCGGAAGTCCATGAAATCTTGTATAAATTTTAAGAAGGCAAATATCAATGGATTCTTAGTTTAAAATTTAAAATTTTTCTATTTTTTGATCGAAGAGAAGACAGCGTTCGACATTTGTAAAATATTCTGAAATATTAACGAAAATTTAGAAATCGATGTTGTGTACATACCGCGATGTTGAACGTAGCTGAAATTTTACGTCCAGCAGGTACTCGGTGGTAGATTGGATAAAAAAGACATCAATTATATTATTGGTCGTCTTGCGGGTTAATAATGGTTCATTCACCTCGAGATAATTCGACGAACTTGCGGTGACCTCTGTGCAACGACACAATTGCATACGACCCGCTTTCTACTGGCGCTTTTCTTTCTCTTCTTTCGCATTTTCCTACATTCGAAGAACAACGTTACACGTCACGTGAATCGAAAGAGGGACGAGAATCATCTTCGTACAACTCAGCACGCACCGTACAAGTTAGAATGCATCGAAAAGAAGCTTGCTAATTGAGAGAAAGGAATATTTATACGAAGGGAGAAACAATACCGATGAATTTATCGATTAAGTCTGTTAAACAGACATTTGGAACGTCAAATAATTTACTTATCGTGTCAAGTCACCAAACTCCTTGGATTCAATCCAAATCTTGACTAATCCGTGTAAAGTTCATCGCCATTCTCCAAGATCCACGCGTCCACTCTGTTCTGCATCCTTGAGACGAGTCTGTGTACTTAGCACACGCATCGAGTATTTATCGCTTTCGTGCTTGAAATTATTTATCAATGCGAATGGCAAATGTGCCGCGTTGTATACGAAAAATATATGTACGATGCATTATTTATCAACTACCCGCATACCGGCGAAATTCTATTGCATTCAACGTGTCGAGCAGCCCGTACTTCTTTTCGCAGTTGAGCATCATTTTTGATTCTGCGACAATGCCTGGAAAAACGTTAGTATCAATTAATTTTTAATTATAACAGATATTTCCTGCACGAAGAGTTTACATTGTAAGATGATGTGATGAATAATTTCTAAAAATCTTTGATTTTTAAACAATAGCTTGTTAAATTTGTTGTACCGTAAAGTAATATAACGATCAACATCGACATCGAAATGTAATAACATTCGATATTGGTAATGCTTAACATTGTGTTTCTTTTTCTTTCATAGATTTTTAACTGCATGTTGGTCAGAGGAACTCACGGAAAATGTATCTGTGTTTTCTCGTTACGTTCTTCGCGCTTGTTTCTATATTTAGAAATTTTATTATTATTGTACTATCTCGTAGGTATACCGCTCAATTTCAGTTTTATTGTAAGAGAGAATGTACGCGTCTCTTATAAACTCCATTTAGTACATGGCCTTTACTTTAGCGTCTTATACCTTGCGTCACATTTTTCTTACATAGGTGCATTATTTGATATTATTTAATATCGCCGTCACATTATTATCATTATTATTATTTCAAATCTCTGGATTATTCTACGAAAGCGCAAATATTTCTACAAACATGTCTCACTCTCTTGCCAGAAATTGAAATCCTTATAAATTCACTTCAAACTCTCAACCGAGCTAACAAGAAAATTTTCAACGACAGAGGAACTCCTCATAGTGTCTGAAAATATGGCGCCAAAGAGACGCCGACTTCGAAAAAAGGAGGCGCAGGCGCAGTAGCAGCAGGCCCATCGATTGTAAACAAAACTCGAGGCGACCGCGTGGTTTGGATCAGTGTGGCGACGACTCTCGCGATCGAAGGAAGTGATGGAAGTGCTTTTTCACCTCTTTCGCAGCTTCAACTTTGATCAGAGGAATCGAAGGTTCGCACCGTTAATTCTCCGTTGAAACATCTTCGACAGAACAGAGAAGAACGTGTCGAGCCGTTCTCCCTCAACAATTTGGCGATCGAGGTTTGAAAGAAGTTTGAGAAAAATTTCGTCGACAGTCGATCGAATTTACCTGCTTCAGTCATTAATTTACAATTTAACCACTTCTCATCCGCTCGTTCAGATATCAACTTCCGAAATTCCGTACGGTTCTTCGTTTCGTTCTCTTCACTCAGAAACGAAATATCGTCGATGACACTTTGAAATCGCGGTGTGCGCGTAGCAACAGGTTTCACAGAGATTCTGTGCTCCCTTCGATCGATAAACGGGAGCAGCTGAGCTGGCCGTGGCCCACTGCAGCATCTAGCCTGACTTGAATAAGGGACTGCAGGTAGCCTTTCGAAAAAGGGACCGAATACAACGTTGTCACATCTCGCGAGGAACTTGAGGCAGCGGCGCATGTGTGCGTATGCGTGTGCGTGAGCAGCAACAGCGCTCGTTGAACAGTAAAATGCGATAATAGAGTACGCAGCGATAACTGCAGCGATACACACGCTGAAGAGCAATAAGTCGCTTTAGGAGACTGTCGTCGTGGAATAATGCTTCGGCGGGAATAATTTCAGCTTTCTTCGGTGCTAGTCCCCCATCGTTTCTCGCAGCAAGAGACGAGAAGATAGAAGAGATTACTCGAGATCCGTACAAAACAATGAGCTCTCTGAATTATTGCATCGTCGATCGCATCTTCGTCGAGGCAACCGCTTGAAAACTACCGACTGACGAAACGATCTCGAGACGAACGTTATCTTTGGTAGCGATTTTGACATAACACGAGCACTATCGATCTACGAGTGGTTGAAAAAAAGTTCTGAGAATCGAGATGTCGCTCACCTCGACGGAGGTTTGGAACGAAACCTTGTCGATGATGAATTCGACGCTGAACTCGACCCTAGCACTGAACGGTGCTCTGAATCCATCCAAGAGGCACGTGACATTCGCCTCTCAGGTGGTGCTCACGCTTGTGTATATTACCGGCGTGATCGGCAACGTGTCTGCCCTGGTCATTCTCTTTCATCGTGATAAGGTAATAGTAATACTTTCGTTATCAGATCGCAGAGAGCAACTAACTGATAAGTAACGATTGAATTTTTAAACAAGGTTGAAGATTACGACATGATAATTGGTATCTACTGATTAGTTTCTAAAATCTGTTGTATTGTTTTCACTACTATTGTTGTATTTGTTTTTACTACCAACGGAGGAGAAAGTAAATTACGATCAAGAAGTATTTGTCCAGCAAATGCCACTGATTATTGATAGTAATCACGAAATATAGCGTTCGCGATCGTGACAAGGTAATAGTAACACTTTTATTCTGTAGTTATTAGATTACAGAAAGCAACCAACTATAATAAGTAATTGGTATCTATTGATTAGTTTCTAAAATCTATTGTATTTGTTTTTATTACCAACGGAGGAGAAAGTAAATTACGATCAAAAAGTATTTCTCCAGCAAATGCCACTGATTATTGATAGTAATCACGAAATATAGCGTTCACGATCGTGACAAGGTAATAGTAACACTTTTGTTCTGTAGTTATTAGATTACAGAAAGCAACCAACTATAATAAGTAATTGGTATCTATTGATTAGTTTCTAAAATCTATTGTATTTGTTTTTATTACCAACGGAGGAGAAAGTAAATTACGATCAAAAAGTATTTCTCCAGCAAATGCCACTGATTATTGTTAGTAATCACGAAATATAGCGTTCACGATCGTGACAAGGTAATAGTAACACTTTTGTTCTGTAGTTATTAGATTACAGAAAGCAACCAACTATAATAAGTAATTGGTATCTATTGATTAGTTTCTAAAATCTATTGTATTTGTTTTTATTATCAACGGAGGGGAAAGTAAATTACGATCAAAAAGTATTTCTCCAGCAAATGCCACTGATTATTGTTAGTAATCACGAAATATAGCGTTCACGATCGTGACAAGGTAATAGTAACACTTTTGTTCTGTAGTTATTAGATCACAGAAAGCAACCAACTATAATAAGTAACGATTGAATTTTTAAACAACGTTGAAGACTACGACATGGTAATTGGTATCTATTGATTAGTTTCCAAAATCTGTTGTATTTGTTTTTACTGTCAACGGAGGAGAAAGTAAATTACAATCAAAAAGTATTTCTCCAGCAAATGCCACTGATTATTGATAGTAATCACGAAATACAGAGTTTGCGATAGGGAACAAATATTTGAACGTGAAGTTAAATACTGAGTGAATAACACAGATTGCACTCTCGCGTGAGTCACATGAATCACAGATTTCTTAAAAATACTAAATAGCGAACTGTAGCGGTCGAAGTTATAAAAGAAAGAACGCCCATAAAATAGGGACATTTTTGTCATTCTCGGTTCCATCCCAAAAGAACTCTTCGGTTGCGATAACTCGGGAGCGTAATCTACGAGTCTCTCATCAAAAAGAATCACTTTTGTGGCAAGAATACGAAGGAGAACTCTTCGTATAACACATTTCATCTCGTTCGATTCGATATTAACCTTCAAAAATAATGAAGAACGTATATCTTCTAATAAAAGAAAATTAATAACGTACGAACTACAATTAGTATAACTAAAATACAAAAAAAAAAAAAAAAGAAATGAATCTAACGTATTAAATTGCAAGAAAAATTGGACAAAGTCCGAAAATGATCTCTAGATCGATCACCATTTGATTAAAATTAATTATTTCAGCGAAGGAATCGAAAACATTTGCTGATGCTGCGCTGTTTGGCAACCAACGATCTGGTCGCGTTGTTAGGGATGTTGGTGCAGATGTACATCACGATCTACGTAGGCAGCGTGATGTCTACGAGAGGATTCTGCTCCCTTCGCGTTGTCTGGAGGCTGTTCGGATTGTTCAGTGGATGTGTCGCCATCGTAATGGCAGCTGAAAGGTGGCTAGCCTTAACCAGGCCCTTCGTTTATCAGAAGGTAAGTCAAGATCCTCGATAAGCCTTTCTTTTTCTCTCATTGGCATTGACTTTGGCATTGACAGGGGGTTATCGTCGGATTTCCCCTTCATCTTACATTTCCTTTCAAGCTCGCGTCCTCTTTCACATCGTCGAATTCCATCACTCTCAAGATATTTGCCGTTGTAGATTCCAAGTTAGACTTAAATCCTTTCTCACTACTCGAGAAACAATATTCCAGAACGACGTATGAATGTGTACACTAGGGAGGGCCGGATATATTTTTGAAATGGAAAAGGCTTTGTTTCTTTCGCCTGGTCATTGATATTCACGATAGTTTGTATTCACGAGTCGAACGTGATCAGGAAAACGGCGCCAAGCTTTCCTCGCTTTGATACCCTGGCGATGGAAGACAAACACGGAAGCCTTGAAATTCAAATTGAAGCTTGAGATCTTTCTATTTGATTAGCTTTGCTGCTTTTACAGTTAGCTCGATGATTAGAAATTAAAAATCTTGCTTCACACGATCGATTCTTAATCAAATTCTCCGCGGAATTCTTCATTCTTCTTCGGTTTCTTTCTGCGAAAATTTTTCTAGGATAAACTTTTGGTTGATGAATCACTCCATTCCAGAGTAAAAATATTTCGATAGTAAACGAACTTAATAAATGACACTTTGAGAGAGATCTACGTATGTTTGACAATGATAGTTGTATGATTGATGTATATTTGATAATGGAGACTTTATTATTGATGTATGTTCGATAGAAGGCTTCATAGATTGATGCGTGTTCGATAATGAAGACTTCGTTATTACCATCTATGAAAATTATTACAGACGACAAGACAAGATGAATCAAAACTGAAAGCAATAGTTTTGATACCTAGCTTTGATACCTAGATATTATTCCATTAATCGTATTTCAAAATTCAATACTTCAACACTTCAAAGCTACATGTGGCATGGAGATAAACAGGAGAAAAACATCATAATCGCATAGCCGAACCAACTTCATAGGTTTTATCTGTACGTGACAAAGTTCACGTGACGTACAATGATCTACGTATGGAGCTGACCCATTTTTTCAATAGACAGCATTGACTCGAATTAGAGTGAATATTAATTAAAAATGACAGGGACCTGTTCAACGTCTCGTTGCACCTCGTCAGCCATTGCAGGAGAATGTTTGTGCATGCTCGTTAAGGAGGATCGTGGCCATAGGGGCTGCTGCTATAGAAACAATTAATATTCTACTTGAGTTGATTTAGCTACAATTGCTTCTCTGTATCATTTCATTCGCTGCGCTCTAGTTAAAAAAAACTCAATCTCGCGGAAAATATCTTTTGACTGTGGCTCTTTCATAAAGTATGAAATTATAATGAGAAAAGATTAAGAAACGACATGAAAGTAATCTTTTCCATTGACAACCAATGATGTCACTCGTTCTTTCGATCGTTGAAGTACCGCGAAGCCCGAGAAAAAAATACTTGCATCGATATTCTTGGGATTCTGAAGACAGATCCGGGTTGACAGTGCGCGATTATTAAGTCTGTCACTTCGATGTAGCCAACGATCCGTTTGAGTCAATCTACGGCCGTTTAAAACGCAGCGGAAACAATTATTTAAATCGGCTGAGGAGCAAGTGCTTCTCCGCATGCAGTTCCACTACCAAATGCACATCCTGTTTCCTATTACTTCACTTGACAAACAGAAAATATTATGTCTCCAAAGACATCTTCTTCAAGAAAGAAGTCTAAGTTGTTCCTTTAATTATTATTTTATTATTATTTTAAATTGTTCTCTATTTCGTTCTGTCCTCTTTCATTTCGCTTCGAATTATTTTTGGAACAATTTCACCAGACATGGCAATTTTTTGATACGTATTTTTTGGACGAATTAGAGGAACACGATTAAAGACGGGTCACGGGTCACCCGTGGACGGTCGAATTTCCCACGATAACGATAACGGATGATAGCTTGGAGAGAATCAGGCTGTTTCCGAGAAAAGGAAAGATCTACGTGATCACGGGCAGCTAATTATTTCGCGTGCTGATTAGAAAAAGTTATTTCACACGTTAATGAGTGTATATGGGCTTGGGAATGAAACACGTGTGTTTTATCGTCGGTTGAATACAATTGAACTCGTTGCGTCGTCATGGTGAAAAATTCGTGACCTATATTGTAAACCAATAGCCACGTGTAACAGCCATGCTACTTTCCATTATTCGCATTATTCATCCAATAACTCATTTCACTAAATCATTTAAATATATTCGATGCTTTCTTATATTCCTCTTAACTCTTGATTTTTAATTCTTAAAATTTCATCGTCCTCGATTCTTTTTTTTTTTTTTTTTTTTCTAACTGAGAAATTTCTTTCACAGAACTTTCCTATTTTTTTTTGAAATATATCTTTCACTTGAAAGTTTGAGAGCGAAGAAAATATTTCTCTACAGGTTTCAGTAATTATTGTAAAATTCCAGAAGTAATAAGATTTAACTTTTTATGTTATATCACGTGTTACATTATAAATTAGGTAATGAAAGGAAAAGGCTTGTGAAGAATCACTAGGACGTGGCACGTATCCCGAGTTTCAACAGACGGAGATTCAGGGTCAGTGAAATTAATGTAAACCACACTTCTGCAACGAATTCACTGAACTTCTTCTCGCGTTGCGTGTATCTACGCACGTACAATGCTCGTAAACGAAAATTGAAATTATCTCCGTGAATTGTACGTGTTTCTCTTCTGATCGTTATTATAATATAGATTAAACTCTCACGAAGAACTCCTACGAAGAAAGTGTACCAATATTTTAACTGTCTTCCTAAAAAAATCCGTGTAATTTGAAATTCACAATTTACACCAAAATATCAAAATTACAATCGATAGTTAGACGCACGTTGTAATTAATTTCCATCGCAAGTCACAATTAAGTTTCGTTGTTCCATCAGTAACACTGCCATAATTTCCATCCTTTCCAAAATACCGAAGAAAATTGAAGGGCTCGTCCACTTCATCATCCGTATGTATCATATATCCGCTGTAACGAACAGCAACATCAAAAATAGACCACAATCAGCCGGTCGATTCAAAGCTGAGATTGAAAGGAAAACTAGAAAATCCAGTCCTCTTGTTAGTAGTCACCCTAGGGAACTCTCCGAACACGCTATAAATTTGTAACGTGATAGACCTCATCTTCAGTGGCGTAACTTCGAGAACAGAGGATGAAAGGATAATTATAAAGTCGACGAACTAACTTGAGATTGGTATCACCTCAACGCGTGCGGATTATCTTCGACAAATACAATTGTTCGCGGAAATATTCGAATACGTATAACAACTTTTTATTAACATAATGTAGGTATTGTCGTGAGTATATTTGCCAGGTTTGATGTTTGTAAAAAATTGCAAAAAAGAAAGAATACAAAAAAATGACAAACATTGATATTTGTAATTTTTGTATTAGACATTATTTTATCAATATCATTTTGAAATGTATATTACATTCATTCGTTGCTCTTCTTGAATATTATGGAATATTTTTTTAATCTTTTTTCTGTCTGCCACTGTGTTTTGCAAAAATATTAAAACATTTTATACTTGAGATATTCACATTAATGCCGTATTAAATGTATATTTGCAATAAATATCTTGCAATTTCTATGTACATTTTCAGATTCATTTCACGATTTATCAACATAATCACAATATTCCTAGAATTTCTTCTATGATGAATACTCGAATACCAGCGTCACAGTTTTAATCATGTCCCGATGATAGTTTGACACCGAGTTTGATGAAAAAAAAAAAAAGATAAAAAATCCACGGGTCTCCGCCAAACTAAACTGGATCAATGGTTGAGCAACACGCAAAATGATCTCTAACGGTGATTTTATGCAAAGTCTATCTTTGCAGTGGAAGTTTGTGAATGATCGAATATTCACGACGAATACACGAATAAGAGAGCGTATGAATCGGCGAAGAACGATTCACGACGTGAGAATGCACTTTCGCGAGGAATCAGGGGCCAATATTTCGTTTTTCGCTTCTAGTAACCGACGAAAATCACGAGCCAATGATTGAGAAATCGTCTCCACTCTATCCTGATTCCACGAAGTATGTATTCTGATTAAATGAAACAAAATTCTGAGTTCCCTTAAAACAGTTCACTTAAAAAATGGAGATCATTCTGCGAGAATCGAATTTTAGTTTGATGGAGCTTGCAACGTACTAACCCTTTCCTGAAACTTTTTTTTTTTTTAAATATTTCGAGAAATAATTAATGAAGATTAAAAGTGAAGATGGCATTATTTCTTGTGGATTATTTCGCGAAGAATAGAGAAAGATTCGTCTAAAATCTATTAACATTGTAATGAAATATTGAAAATAATATTAGTTATGAAACTAATGTTAACCCCTTGGTATTTTAAACTGAACGAAGAAAGCGAAAGGATTCATCGAAAATTTGCTAGTGTTTAATATAATTTTACTAATATTCAATTTACCGATACTAGAAGACAAAAACAGTGACAGTGGTAAAATCAGTGTTAATAATAAATCGATATTTCGAACTCGCGAAGAAAAGGAAACGATCCAGCATAAATTTACCAACTTGTTGTGATAGTATATTATCTTCACAATTTGTCGGGAGATAAAATATAATACACTGAGTTTTTTATTTATCGTTGAACATGCCCGACATGGACAACTTTATTCCCATAACATATCAGATTCTCATAACAGCTCTTTCTCCGAGGATATTTATGACTGTGAGAGAGATTTTCGTTTGTACCGAAATGAACTACGATCAGACGTTGACGCGTCGTCTAAGGGCGCGCGGAAACATGGTCGTGAAAATTCGTTTCCCATTGTAAACTAGAAGAGTAGGACAATGTTTCGCTTATCTTCTTTCTGTTGGAGGTATTAAGAAACGAAATATTATCTCACATTCTTTGATTTTATCCAGGCACGGTATATTAAGATAAATTAATCTGGGAACTCATTAGTTCATTAAAAGTATACTTTCGAACTTTATGGAAAATTTAAGCGAAGAATTTTTAGCCCGATTATTCATTTTTTTTTTTAATAATATTTTTTGTAATTTCACGCTTGCCAGAAAATTTTCTACAAACTCTTATACATGTTTAACACTACATATTTAATTTTCTATAAATATTATTCTAATGACCAAAAAAAGGAAAAAAAGAAATAAATTTGACAAGTAATTGCAGTCATAAATATTCACGCTTGAGATATTTCTAATCTACTTTCGAATTTTATGTAACTTAGATTTCGAATCCAATGATTGTAAAACAATTTTATCATTAGCTGACAATCATACACGTTAAATCACATGAGGAAGAAATTATTCCATCGTCGACGTGAAACAACGTTTCCTTTGATAAGAAGCACAGTTATGCGAGCTTCTGACTCTGTGTGTCTATAAAATTCAAGGTTCCTAAACGTTTTTAGATCATCTGGTGGCACTGTTTCCAAATGCACGCGTCAAAAATATATTCTATTAGAAACCTATTGTCATTAATCTTAAAATATTATCATCGGGTTAAACGATTAAAATAACTGAGGTAAAAAGATTGAATCAAATGACAGATTCAAAAAATTGAGTTAATATTGAAACAAGTGATGTGAAACCGGAAAAATTGTGAAGAATGCATAATGCAAAAGAAACAAACCTTTATCTTACAAGAAAATATGAAATGTTCCATGTGAAATAACCTTATTTTAATATTTTAGTGGATATGAAATAGTCTTTATTTGACAAGAAAATATGAAATATTCCTCAAAAAGCAACGTATATCAAAAATAGAGTTAAGCAAAATATAATTCGACTGATGATTAACAGTTGTGATTAACGTGAAATCATATGTATGATTAATGATTATAATTACTGAGTAATCCAGTAATCGTAATTAATGAATAATCGAAGCAAATTCACTCGACCATTAATCACTTTCAATACGTACACGTTATACGTCTTTGATTGTAATTAACAAAAATTTAGTATTATGATACTGATCAATCATTCGTTAAATTATTATAAATTGCAGATTAATGATTGCAGAATATTAAATCAACAATCATGAATCATGGTATATTGATTTATATCAGAAATTATTGATTCACGATTATAATTACCGTGACTGCGTTCAGTAATTAATTACAAAAGTAATCACAAAATAGTTATTCCTTAACTCTGATCAAACAATTGGTCATTCCGTGCATGTCTGAAACAACTCGTTGCGTGACCGTGAAAGAGCAACTTATCTCTCAGAAGGTAGTAACGCTAAAAGCAGAGATACATTAAAGACGATACGACGTCTGAACAATTATTACAGTTTCCCTCGGTTCCTTTATTTCGCGTGCGGTACTGAACGCCGCCAGTTTCCCTTGTGAATAGACCTTCGTTTTCCCCCTTTGAGAGCACTTAGACCACCTCCGCAAAGAAACGGCTCGGAATTCTCGGTGAAACTTTCGTCCCTTCTTTCATTTCTTAAGGTTAACACGTTTGTCACGTCTGAGCAATGATATCTGTACGTTTGTCTCGGACGTAGATATAAAAAAAAAAAAAAAACGGTGATACGAAGAATATTTTTGTCCTTGGCTCGAGAAAAGTATACACGATTGTTCCAATTAAATTATCAAAACGATCTCTGATAAAGATTTTGTATGATTTTTCTCATTTCAATTGAAATTTTTCACGAGCGCGTACTTCATTTATTATTTTCTCTTTGCACTCGAGAGAAACGTATAATCATCTAATCAATTAAACAATCATCTTACAAACTGGACTGACATATAATGGATTTTATATTAGCTGAAGATGAAAGAAATAACGAAATTTTTAGATTTTTAAAATTGGCCGATAGGAATTCATAATGTCGCAAAATTTTTTAGTTGATGAGTGCCTGAAGTAGGTTGTAAATTACTGGCATCAACCTCTGTGTTTCCCTCTTTCTATTTCCGTCGTTGGAAATGAAATGGTTGAGATGTTGGGGTTGAACCGAATTCAATCAGACAAAATTGAACGCTCAGGTGAATTTGGAATGAATAAAGGGTAACTCTTGGGTGTTTCGATCCAATTTCAGTAAGAATTTAGTACTCAGTCTGAGACTTTCCAGAAAAATCGTGTCTCACGCCAGTTCACGAATGTTTGATTTAAAATACTTACACTTTTGTGCCAAACGAAACACTGAGAACATCACTCTGTTCGCTATTTTATTTTCATGAAACAGACATCTATATCAAAACAGTTCTACTTGCTGCAATATGGCAAAAAAAAAAAAATCTTTGAAAATATAAACTTTGAAAGCGTCGTAGACAACTAGCGCCGATCAAACCTTAAACGCGACATCTGAAGAAGAAATACGGTTTCATTTTGCCTGCTTTGTTTGGATTTCAAAGGTTTCGCTTGAAAATCGTCTGCTCAATGACGAAACTTGATGAAGCTCTACGTAAACAATGATATCACAGCGATTCGTTTTTCCGAAATTTTCCCGTACGTCTAAAATAAAACTTAAGACAAGTCAACAATCCCGAAGATACAATGACGCGTTCATGGGTTCAACTATGATCACGGGTTCAACTATTTTAAGTTGGTTGGGCGATCGAAAGAAAATATTTTCCAATGGTTACGAAAGTTATTTCCATTGTATTTCTAATATAGCATATTACTAAGGTGAATAGCACGTAGTAACTATAAAAATTTTCTATTGAAGAACAAAGGTGTGCGCGAATATTTTTGCAACCACTGTTTAAAATTCACTGTCGCTTATGAAATTTCTATTAAATTGGATTCAAACGTATTAAATTCTGCATCATTTAGTAACAATTCTATATAATTATAAAAATTTGACATAACGAAATTGAAACGTGGAATCTAATTGGAAAAAAGGTTTTGTTGGTAACTAAAGATGTTTGTATATGTTCATTCATAAAATTCCTCGTACTATCTGAGGGATGTTGAAGCTTACGAAATAGCAAAGGTTCTTCCCCTTCGAATATATTTGCCGACTGCTCGTTGTAATAATCGGTCCATTAGAATCGATATTCCTCAGCTGTTTCTCGCGCCCACGCGTCATTCATGGAGGTTCGTTGACTTTCTGTCATTGAGCACTGATCGATGCGATCGTACGTGCCGAAAAAAGACACGTGGATGTGAATGGAATCGAAAGAAACTGGTGCAACTCTGTTCCTTTAACCCTACTGTACATACACCTGTTTCTTTAACGAAAAGAACAGGTAAATATATTGTTTTTCGTTCAAAACTTTCAGATCATTGTTTAGATCGTAATTGTCAAAATTGAAGGTTAAATTAACATTAAATTGTAGGATGAATCGATAATGAAATTAATTTGTTTCTAAAAAATCTAATTTTCAAGAATCTTTCATTTTTCTCTTTTTTAAATGACGAAATAAATATTTAGCCACGTAGACTGTAATTATCAAGCCCTGAATTTCTTTTTTCCATCCTCCATTGTTAGAATACCGTGGATGGAAAATGTACAATGAGCACTATGAATGAAAAATATGTAATTACCCGACTCTTGTGCTATTCAATCTGTGACACGCGTGTGTTCTCTAGCAGGTGACGTACCCGATGATTGTACGTTGCATGCTGCTACTCTGGTTAATCGCCCTGGCGTTGACAAGCATGCCGGTTATGGGTTTCGGTGTATACTACAAAGGTGAACGATGCATTCGATATCGAGAAGCGACCGAGCCAGCTGATATCGCCTACGCGTACGTCTGGTTCGTTTTCGGTGAGTACCAAGTGCCATAGTGATCGATAAACGTGCCTCGACTGCGACACACATACGTAGAATAGCTCGGTATGGCAGAATCTTGATGACTCAATTTTTTCTTTTTTTTTTTCTTTCAATATCAGTCATGTGAATGATCTCTGTCTCTCGCGCGGAACAGAAAATACAAATTGTGACTCAAGAGACGAGGATTCCAGTGATCTAGAAATATATAAAAGACTGTTCCAAAGTTACGAAAGTTTCTTAGAGACTTCCGCTCGTTGTTTAATTTAATTTATCATTGTATCGAGCATCAGTCAGCCACATCCATCTTCAACAAGTGTCGAATCTTCGTGATTTCTTCGTGAACAGGTACGGGCCTCTGTCTGTCGATCGTTTGGTGCAACCTGGCGGTTTCCAGGGCGCTCAGCAAACTGAACTGCAGAGCCGGTGTACTGCGGCGAGTAACGAGATCATCGTCAAGAGCGAAACCGTTATTGACAGTGACCGGGCCAACGCCAGAGATCGTCACCACCGCGGAGGAAAGGGCATTCGCAAGATTGATGGCCGTACTATCGATATCGTTTGTTGTCTGTTGGATGCCACAAATGGTAAGCAATCGATCGTCGCGGTAATTGATTGAATTAATTCCTTCCAGCGCCGGAACACCCACGGCAATTAAACGACGCTCGCTAGGTATCATTTTGGCAAGCTAATTGGAATTCAGAGAATGCGTCACACTCGATGCTTCCGCTATGGACATCTTTGAATAAAGGCCCGTCCACTTCCGTCGGGTTAAAAAACATATTTTTAATCGTGCTTTTCTTCTCACTTTTTCGCTGTAATCGACACCGTTCAGTTTTCCAGTAAATTTGACTTAAATTGAAGAAATTAAAGAAATGTTTTTTTTTTTTTGAAAGGAAAAATAAATTGCGTGAATTTGAAATTACGAAATTTCCATAAATATTGGAACTGTGTTGGCGCAATTATCCATTTTTTAATTTTAATTCGTCGTAATGATACATTTTGCCAGAGGAAGGAAGGAAGTCTATGAGAAAAAAGTCTTCTCTCTTTTATGGAGGCAACGGCGTTTACGTGACGCGATTTTCGAAGATCCTTCGACGATAATATTTGCGTCGACGAAACATCGATAAAATTCGCGGTCGTGTTGGCCGTGACAGGACTTTAAAAGCAAATAATTTCTGATTCTACACCATATATCTTGCTTGGAACATCCGTCCAACAATTGGCAATCAACTTGACCATATTTGATTCAATATCGATACCAATCGTTAATTGTTGTTTAATTGCTTTTCGTCAACGTGTCGATAAAGTCGTTTTAAATTTGATTGAAAAGGATAGTTTGGTCAAAAACCATACGGTATTAAATATATTTTTTACGAAAATATTCTCTAGTTCATTGATCGACGATCCAACTATTTACATTCATAAATTAACTTACCGAAGAAAAGCATCTAGTATTACAATGACACTCGTATATAGTAATATATAGTAAGTTATTATCGTTGAGCGTCCACAAGTTTCAACAATAATCAGTCAGGGTATTTCTAGAATTTTATAAACGTTCTATTTCCAATCTCGAAATCTGAATGATTGTTTTAAGAATAATCCGGAAAGGAACATAGACTTCCATCCCAATTAATAACAAACGAACTAATAATACTTTCGTAGAGAAACTGATCCGCGAATTAATCGAAATCGAAGAAATCTCGCATCGTTCCAAGGAAATCAGGTCGGAAGCTGTCGCATTCCAGAATTTTTAATCCAACAGTATCCTGCCGGCAAGAATACAATCGTCTCGAACAATGCACTCGGCGATACGACGATTGCATACTTACGAGCATTCCGCATTTCCATCTCCTTATCCGCTCAGCATCTTGCCTAACGTGTGAAACGTACGACACGTTCCGATACATTTGACTAATCACTCGAATCTCGCGTTTCTCGAGCTTGCAATTTTGAACTGCAATTCGTTTGCTCGTTCCTCGTTTCCAAGGCGTCGGGCGACGAAAACAATGTAACGATTTGCTCGAGCGAAATCGCGTGTGTGACGCATTTCCGGTTCGCTCGAGACGAAGGCTAAACGCGAGGATTCAGTTTGGAATATCGTCACGTACGATCGATCGGGACGCTCGCGAACCAATCGATCTTTCCAACGAGTTAACGCGTTTGTCTTGCGAATAAGACCGGACGTTGGCAGAGATCTTGAGAATAAGAAACAACGAGGAAAATTTTCCCTCGACATCCGCCGTCGATGGCCGTGTATTTCTGTCGTTTGACCCTAACCGCGTGGGTTCATGTTGATTCTACCGGTGACCGTGACACTTTTTTAGCCAGTTCACCTTTGGGTATAATTACGATTCGTAGAGTCGTGGCCCGTTGCGTTTGATAATTTCGTAAACGTTTGACATATTCAGGCTGCATGATGTTAAAATTCCTCACTGTCCAACTTCTACCGATTAATCGTTGAATTGTAAAATTTCATACATTCGTGTAACACGATGTTCGAAAGTGTAAAATTCCGACAAATGCAATACAAAAAAAAAAATGGTGCACAAAACATATTATTATAGTGGAATAATTTTCCATCGAATTTCCATGTTGCTAGTTCTTCAATTTTATTTCTGTCGTGAAGATTTTAAGTGAAATATATATAATATAAATATAAAATAATATATATTATTATATACAATATAAATATAAAATAATATATTATTATATATAATATAAATATAAAATAATATAAATTATAAACACAATATATTCTAAATCTCAAAGATTAAATTCCTGTATTCTGCATGCACTGAAAAATCATGCAACAGAATTGCAAACTTCTGAAAGAAAGAATTGGTTGAGCAAAAGTTTATCATTGTTTCGATAGATCTCCATCCCATTGGCGCAGTTCGCGATGCAGCTACCTCAGAAGGCGATATTGGCGCGTAAACTGATTCGTATGTTTCACTTGGCGGCCGACGTGCTTCTTTGCATTCACTTCACCCTGGATCCGTACATCTACGTACTGCTGAGGATGCCACGGCCGAGATTCCGTCTCCTGAAACCCTTGTGCAAGATCTGTTGGCCAGCTAGAAGCCGGTCGAGTTCGTTCAATGGTGAGTTTCGTCAATCCGAAACGGAAATTACGTGTTTAGAGGAGATGGGAACGATTAGTCACGCAAGTGGGACCGACAATGTACAAACTTGATGCAAACATTTCATTTAATCTACTTTGGATATTTGACACGAAGACCACAGGTGCAAAAAGCGCGATAAGTTACATTTCTTGGCCTTTCTTCTTTCTAAATTCTATATTGTTAACGAAAATATCTTTCTCCATTTAATTATTACTTGGAATTCATTCAATTTAACGAAATTCAATTGTGCAGTCTAATGTTAATCAAGTTGGATGCATACCACGAAAAGATTTACATCATCGAATCTATCGAGTTACTCCCTTCTTCGACAATTTCATATTGGAATATTTCTTTTCAATCGATAAATGACAAAAACGTTGTGAAATTAAGAAAAATGAATTTACCACGCTTCTCTCGTGTGGTCTTCGATATTCAGTGCTGTATATTAATATTTAACAACAACAATATTTAATGATTATTAGTAATAATATATTAACAATGATACTTTAATACTCTGTTAATACGAAATACCGTATTTTGCGACATGTTTCATGTTTAAATAAAAAACGTAAGATACCACTCGTCGCAATTGCGTGACTTATTTTTACAATGTATAATCGAACCTTTCCAACTAACCGCTGTGTTACTTCTAAACGTTCGAACGACTAAAGAACAAAGGGTAATTGAACCCAGGTGTGTTTGGTTTTCAACCTGTAATTTAACGTGAATGTTTAAGTCTATCTATCGAAGTGAAATCTACCGTGGTTTCTTCATGGCACGTGAACGGGAAATAAAAAGTCCTATAAAGAAAAGTCCCCCCTAGGGGACGACCATTATCAGTCTATCTTCCCAAATCGAGGACTTTCGCAGATTCTTATAGACGATTTGAACAAACAAATTACCACTTACCTATAAATATGTTTGAGTGTTCACTTAACATGTTCCTATCATTTTTTTTTTTTTTTTTAATCAATGTGGTGTACAATCTTCTAATCAATTTTAATCCGTTGATTTTTCTAATCTGTTCTAATAATACGTTCTCACTGTCTAATTTAATCCACTGATCGTTGCTCTCTATCAACGAAATTTTCAATCGAGTACAGCAACGAAGATCAAGCGGAAGTAAAAAAGAGAATTCTTCATGGTTCTAAAACTATCGTTCAACAAGTTTGGGATCATTTATGAAGAAGGATAGACTAGAAAATAAAGCAATTTATTGTTTCTCGGTAGATCTACAGTATCTTTTAATTTTTTACTTTGTTGCACTTTTGCCTAATTCACGCACTTTTCCTTTATTAATATATTGCGAAGTATATTTGAACATTTAATTTCTTGATTCCTCATACATCCTGAATGTAGTGATTTAACAATAACTAAAGTGACTAAAGTCGATTTGTCGAAACATTTGAAAAATAACTAGCCCCTGTATACTTCCCATAGCGTAATTATAAAAAAAAAAAGAAAGAAAATGGAATAAAATTCCAACTTATAATAATTTTTATTAATGGAATTAAATTCCAACTTTCCCATCAAGAAATTCCAACCGTTCAACTACAGAAGCGTGGCCCCAAACTTTCTAGCGATAGCGTAATTACCCAGTTTGGCAATCAGTTTTCTCATTAACGTAGCCGACTGATGAAGAACATTTGACGGGGAGTGGTAGCATTCTCCTGTCAGTTTTAGCCCGATGTTGATGATCCGTACGATTGAAATTGGAATCTCTAACACCTGACAGGTACCACAGATCACCAGGGCAGCAGTGGTGATCCGTCGACCCCGATCACCGAGGCACCCTCCACGCCGGTCAGCGAGGAACACGATCCTCATTTAGTGTCGGCGTCGGTCTGAGACAGGCTTCAGCGAACGATCTTCCTGAAACGGCTCAAGAGTCACGATGTCAGCCAAGTTTGAGCTGCACGCTCTTCGAGAACGGTCGGAAGATCTTCGCTTGGTACATGCAAGAATATACAAACGACTGGTACAAATCCAGTACTTGCAGTTGGCATCGAAATTACGAAGAAATTTGGTATTATGAAATTACCATCGTTACCTTGACTTTTGGTCAGAAGAATGTTATCGAAATATTTTACCGAATAAACAAAGTGATGTGTCTATTACGTCGAGTCAAAAATTTCAGAAGAAATTATAATCGTTACTTTGGCCAAATGTTTCATCGAATGATCTGTTGCTTTGAATTGGCATCGATATCGATCGAAATTTTCTTAAATTTTGATTAACAGTCAGAAGGATTCGAGCATTGTCGAAATATCTAAAGCGAGAGTTATTTGTACGAGATCAATTTCGTTTCGAGGGATCTTCAAGACCACGCGAGTGAATAGTTGAGAGATGAATCAGGTGCGTTGAGATTGATACCTCGCTCATTTTTCGTGTACAATTAGCACGTTATCAGTGTTCGTTTAGTTGTGTTATTATACATGGTTCATTTTATAGTAATTTTAATGTTCTTCTGATTAATTAACTTTTCCATTTTTTTTTTTTTTTTTTTTTTTTTTTTTAAAAAAGAGTGCGGTGTTTTTCGCATAGATGGTTTCACAAAACTGCTGCAGGTTTTTATTTTCTTCTTCCTCTTCACTTTTTTATATTGTTGCATCTTTCTCGGGAAGTAAGTGAACGACATTCCAAAAAAATTACCATCGCAAGTGTTAATATATTAAAGTGAGGCTTCGAGATTATATAAAATATCTGGCAAATTATATGTATACAAGACTCTACTCGTTTGCAATTTGCAAGTGAGAGTGAGTGTCGTTTGTTCGATGTTCCTTTTTCTTTCAAACATTTCTCCAAGTTGTATGTTGTAAAAATTGGCTGGAATATTTTCTTTCCTCAGAGAGAAAACTACTTGCGTAAAGAAGTGCCGAGTGTTGTTACAAAGAGAAGTACAGTTAAGTATATTCTAATACGTATGTAAGTAAACGAGAAATGATCACGATGCAAATTTCGACATGTGCTTCTGTCACAGTTGCGTAAATCTTAGTCTAGTCAATAAATTAAGCGTGCAATATAGTTGTGAATATGCAAAAGATAATTTACCAAAGTATTAAATATTAAAGCGTATTTTCATCGTACGATGTACTTCCTTATATAAAACTGTAATAGAATCTAAGAAACACACACACACACACACACACACACACACACACACACACACACATATATAAAATTTATAAAATATATACTGATGAAAATACTTATCACATGTGAATATATTGTAATGCAATCTTGTGCATATTTCATATTTAATAAACGTTACCGTAAGTTGCTATTATTGCAGAAGCCCGGTGTAACAAATATATTTTATCACCTTCTATTGTATCGATGAAACGATATTAATAAACCTCAATCACTCTTTCTTTTTTTTAACAAATTCCAAGAATACTACTGTAAATTTTAATATGAAAATTAAGGATTAACACTTCGGATCATTTTCAATTTTAAGTAAGAGATAAATAATAATAGTTCTGCGCGAGATCCAATGAAAATTCAAATAACTGAATTACATCAACTCGGTCCATTCTTTATCCCGCAAATAATTGTTCCACAAACGACGTGAGTGAAACGAGGGAATGAAATAACGACACAGGTGGGAAGGAAGGAGTACATATAATACAAATATATTTCATACGCAGTTACGTACTCTCTTGCTTCTAGACACTTAACAACATTAATCAATAACTTACGGGACGCGATCGTTGCTGAATACACGACACCCCTCTTTCTCTCATTTTTATTGCACACTAGAAATATACCACAGATGCATTCGTACAGTACAGTATCAATCGCGATACGTCTTTCGCGTACTTTCACATACACCTTAAGTAGCTACAATAAATAATAATAATCCCACCACTCATCTCTCGCGTTCTACTCGATGCTCATCGATCAAGGATCTATGTTCGTTCGATCTCCATGCTCGCTACGAGACACGAAAAAAAAAAGGAGAGAAAGGAAAAGAGAAGAATACACAAAGACGATCGTAACGAAATTCCTCTTGACTAACAAAACAATCGTCTATACTTAACCAGTACACGCGGTTGCATTCTTATCATCATCATCTGTCACAAACGATATGGATTGCACACGTTGATTGCCTCGCGAGGAAATTCCCGATTCGTTTTCATTCTTTTGCGAAAGAACGCAAAAAGCCGATTTTCTCGTGTTTCTCTTTCGTTTCGTTGGCTCTACCGTTTTCCACGCAGTCAGTTGAGCACAAAGTCGCGCGCAAACACGTACAATTATGTGTCTCGGCTACGGTAATTGAAATCACACCGATTAATTTAACACAATACAAGCCCCATACGTGATCAACGATTTTTACTAGCAACGGATTGCATAGTCGCTGGAAGAGATGTAATAAGGTCGTAAAAACGGTAGAAAGGCAATAAAAATCTTCCAAGAGTTGAAGAAGAAAGAGGAGATAAGGAACTCGAGATCTTGCTTAGAATTGGAACCGTGTCTTCTTCTTTAGTGTAGTAAAGATATTTCAAGAATTTGAATCCGATTCTAAGGAGATGTTGAGATTATTTGAAGATTTTTTTCTTTTTTGAAGAATTTCTGTATTTCGCTAGCATTGTAATCACGTTCCTTAGAGTGTTCAAGTGATATACCATTAACTACCATTAACTTGCATTACAAAGACAAGTATAATATATTAACCAGGAACTATTGATTACCAATCAGATTTTGTTCAGTAGCCAATTAAAAAGAATTCTGCATTTAGTATACATTTTAAAAAACCGATTCTGAAAATGGATGATTTGCTTTTCACGCAGTGTACAATATGTATATTTTGTATCGAAATTTTACATATAAATATACGTCAGGCTCAGAAACTTGCACAAGTTCAGATCATTCACGACCACGTGACCTCATTATATCAATTCTATCAACTACACCTCGTTCTCGAGTGGTAGGCTTGCGAACAATGATTTATCACACGTACAGGTATGTCGATAATTATATAATACACATGAGAATGACGCCTCTATTCTCTACGACGATCGTAGAGCGAATCTTGTAATCGTTTCTCAGTTCGAGCCGATCGAGAAAGATCAAGATCCCATCGTTCCTCGTATCAATATTATCGATTAAATACGACGCATAGTTAAAACGAATTGTTTTGTGCTTCGCTCATTGAAATTATTCGTGTCAGTCTTGAAGCATTTTGATGTGTCGCCGGCTCTTCTAATAAAACGATACATCCCTCCAGAAACACTCATTCCGACAATCATTTACTTTTTCTCTTCTTTTCCTTTTTTACATATTTTACATCTTTTCATTTTTTCTCATCTCTTCTTCTTTTTTTTTTTTCTTTGCACGTATTATATAACTAAACAACGCATCCATACAATTTTTTTCAATTTCTCGTAAGGACAATAATTTTTATTTCTTCTTTTATGTATATATATATTGCAAACGTCGTCATAAAATCACAAAGTATATTTGATACCTAATCTCGGCTGCGTGAGAGATCTAAAGTGAAATGAACAAAAGAAGATTGGTCAACAAAACTGCAAAGTGGTTTTGATTCGATGCTAGAACAACTGATGTCTAAAGTACAAAACTCGTACAGAAAATGTCAGAAAAACGAAAATTTAAGAAACAGGGAGAAAGCTAACACGACAAGAAACGCTCGATAAGTTTTCACTTATACACAGTGAATACAAAAAAATCTTCGTACCGTGCAACATTTTTAATCTCATTATCGTTACGTCGTGTTTCTTTCCAGTCCAATTGTTATGTAAATGTTATTCGTTTGGCGTTCTTCGAAATTCTAGTGTAGCGTATGGAGACTTTTTTCAAACGGACCGTGTTTTACGGAAAATTATTCAAATCTTCAAATATTCGCGCGAGAGCCCCCACGAAAAATTACGAAATTGATCGCAGGAACCAGTCTGATAGTTCTAGCGTTGAAAAAGTATCATCGTGGCAAGAGTCCTGCAGTCACGGCCTCGGTATCGTGGCAACTGATCGACGTGCGAACGTTTCGTGCGAAAAGGGAAATCAGAAAGACGAAATATCGCGAGAATCGAAAATACCGTCAAAGACGAGAGGGAAATGATTTGCATCGCGGGACATTTGGTCTTGCGTAAGACTATCTGAGTGATCGATATCAATTAATTATTGTCAAGTACGCTGTATGTTGATCGTGTGTGCTCGAAGTTGTAAAAAAGTCAGGCGAGTCTCGCTCGAAATTGCGAAGCGAATAAAACGCGCGTGAGACGTACAAAGAGCTTAAGATCTATCCAGATGCACCCTGAACGGGGGAAACTGTGCGGATTGGTCTCTCCAATTTTTGTACCAATAACGCTGACGTAGACAACCAAACGCCAATGTGATAATTATCGCGACGAAGCTTTGAGGAACCTTTCTTCCTTTGCAATAATAACTCCCACGATTTTTTCTCACGTCTTTAACGAGTTCGTTTCCTTTCGTTTCGTTTGCAACAACGTTTCGATTTTCCTTCAAATGCGAAACTATACGCGGAAAGACAAGAAGTTGGGCAATTCAGATTTCATTTAATCTTCAAGTGGACCATTCATAATTAATTAACTGAGAAGATTCACGTGATCTCACGTGAAAGAAAATCTCGTTCTATTTCATCTAATTCGTCGTAAATTAAGCGTAAACTATATTATACAAAAGATTCACTTAGGGATCAATTATTTTTCTCTTCGCCGAGAGTGAAATCAATTACGACTCCCTCAACTAGCAACTGAAACAACCGTTTTGACAATTCATTGTTGACAAAGATTCACCGATCGAAAGAAATTTAGTCTTCTCGTTATTTATCCAGCCTGGCGAATTCGGTGGAACTCCATTACATGATTAAACACGAGCCACATTCTGTCGCGATCAGTTGAATCATTCAATACAAACGAACAACGATGTGTTACGCGTCAGCTGCGTGGATCGATGGACAATGATAAATTCGTTTTGGCACTCTTAACTCGATTAGCTCCCATTTAGTATTTTTAAATGGTATTTTTAGGCCAGTGTGTCACGGTGTTGTGTATAAGCTCGATTCAACGCTCTTCCAGGTATCGTAATCCATTGCGTTCAACGTTAGCATATATTACATTTAACAGAACGGGCACACGGTATATACACCGCGTAATTAAATCGATTTGGCTGAAGCGCGCGTGTACGCAGTCGTTCACCTGTACCCTCCTTTATTGAACAACGAAGCACATCGACACCTAAATTGCGATCACACGACCAATTAGCGTCGCGGGATCGAGCATCGAGAAATCAGCGTTCGATACACGCAGGTCCGATGCAAAGGTACAAACTCTCGTGGTACAAACGATTCACTGAAATCAGATGACATTCAAAACGATGACAGTCAAAGTTATGCGCGCGATTTAACAATGAAATTCGGGAGTTGGATGGGAAACGTGTGTACGGAACGTATGTATCTCTGTGGTTTTGAATTCGATTTCAGTGAATCGTTTCGAATAGTTTCACAGCGAAATCACCAAACAAAAGCCAAAGAGGATTTTGACTCTCTCGTGTATTGTACGCGATCAAAGAACGCTGTCTAGTCCATTTCCATGGCGGTTTGGAACGCGTGCTCCTTGGCACCCTGAAAGTAACGGACCTCTCTTATCCTGCTTTTGATCCACTCGGCCAAAACCAACCAGAGAACCTTCCCGCGTTCCCTGAAAAATCGTCGGGCGAACACGTCCTGAACAGTCACGATCGGACAGTGACGGACCCGACCGCGTGTGGATTGCACACGCGACAACGATTCCCACGGCATGTCATGCCGACGTGAGCGAATTGAGGCCCTTACCTGCAAAATTTCCCCACTTTCATGAGAATCAAACTATTTATGAGAAAACACTGGTGACACTGACGCGGGGTTCCGAGTTAGTAGGAGGTTGAACTGTGTTTGAGTAACATTTCATGATAGTGTGACGATTGGTTTGAGAAATAAAAGATTGAGGCATGGGAGAATGTGTGTGTGAAATAAAAGAAGATTTGGAGACAAAGTGCTAGAACGCTTGAGAGAAGAAATGAACGATGAACGATGAACGAGTGTGCGGTCAGAGATGAGCTTGTAAGAGGAAGTGTCTTGAATTTTATCTTATTATTTACTACTTATTTAATCACGTATATGTAATATATATATATATATTATACACATCACATATATTATAAATATATATATAATATAATATATAGTATATTATAAATTATAAATATTATATATTATATTATATATATATTTATATATATTATAGTCTACTATAAACACCATAATTGTGAAGCTATAAAATTATCAATCAGTTAGTAAATTAGTTAGCAGGAAACGATAAATATTTTCATCGCAACATATCATTTACGTTGGTAATTGCGAATACTTAACAGAATTTAGTGAACAGTATTTCGAATATGCAGGTTGAAACACGGACCTTCAGAAATTGTAAATTCGATGCGATCGAATATGTATAACCAATGACGATGCGAAATTGAAATTCAACTGCTTCCAACTGAACTCACCGAGGGCCATATCAGATCCGATCACACTTTCCAAAGCAGCAGATGATTGGTCGAGTCTTCGCGACCAGCCTGCAGCTCGGCGGATGCCTGCGGACCCCTGAAATTCTCGTAACCATCCCCGCCTGATATCACCAGCAGTTTCCCGCGATTGATGTTGTTCTGTTGAGTTTTGCTCGACTTCAGCGAGTATCTGTTCACTTTCGGACGCGGATCTGGCTTCGGCAGCGTCGTCGTTTCCACGCACGTGAGGAAACGCACGTGCCCGGTATGCCCGTGAGGAATACCTGACAAATTTAACGAGACATAACTTTACTCTTTAAACGTTAGTTCCAACACGAAACTTACTAACAGCCAATTACGTGAAATGAAAAATTTCCTATTCTCCAATATTCTCGTATTATGTATTTCCAACAGACAAAAAATATCAGGTATGCGATAAAATTCTACAAGGGAAGTCATAATATTATTAAGATTTTATAAGATTCAGAGACCAAAATACGCTTGAAATTTAATTTCTTCGTCATCAGTCCTCTGTTAATTAAATCGTAGCACAGATTAAAAGTAACCGTAGCAACCGAGAAAGTCTGCATTTTTTCAAGATTTATTAGTTCACGCGGATACGCAAGGGTATCGAAAAGTTTCGTGAATGATCGATCGAGGCTGGTCACTCGTTCGACGAAGCCACGAGTAAACTCGGTGGCCAGCTTCTAATTATATCGAAAGCAATAAGCCACGATTATAAACGATCGAACATGACGTCAATACGTACCAGTCACGATCGGTGGTTGGGACATCCTCTGAGTAGATGGCTTTATATGGGGAATTGGCACAGTCAATAACACGCCGGCGCTCGTGCCGATCCAAAGTAACTCGTTGCAAGCCAAAAGTGCGGTAACCCTGAGACAGGCGGCCTTGTGCTGTCGTATTATGTCATCGCAACCTGCAGCAAGTTTAAAGCTTCCGTTAAAATAAATACCATATAACAAAATCCGGCTACTATATACCGGCTTGCGTAAGATTGACTTTCATCGAGCCGTTCGTACGAAATTTATTTGGAGAACTTCCAATCTATGATAAATCCATTTAACAGTTAAAATCCATATTGTATTTCGGTAATTACACTACACCAAATGAAACTAAATAAGAAATTATGTATTTTATAGAAATTTCTGTAAAATTTTACAGGGAAAGCTAGTGTATAGCAATATTTTTATTTTTCTGTGATGTTGAAATTATTTCGGCGCTTCTATCATCTGAGACAAATTCGTAAATGAAAATTAGAATGCTATATTTTGATAGTGCAATAGAAGTAATAGAATGGTGAAAACAATTAATATTATAACGATCGGTGGTCAATGACGTGATCTTCGATAGTTAATAAAAAATATACTATAATAAGTTTAAGTATATGCGTTTTATTATAACAAAAATCAGATTTTCATCAATTCCTCATGGGTTTTTGTAAATTCGTCCATCTCTGTTCTAACGTTCTTATGGATGTTCAATGTTTTATTTTTTTTATTTAATCGTAATTGAATTTGTCTAAACAAAAACAAACCCACTAATAGGAAACCAGGACGAGAACTTCTCGCTTCATTTCGTGAGGAGCAACGATTACGTGTACTCGTGAAACGAATTTGGAAAGTGAAACTATTGAAAGGACTCTACCGTTCCTACGTTTATCTTCCACGTTAGGTAAGATTTTCTATTCTATATACTCTGTTTAGAATTCTTCTTCTCGGATAGATTCAATTTCGAAATTAATGTTACTACTTGGAAATTAGTTTGCAATAAGTTACTTTCGAGCTGTTTACAATTTATAGTTTAAATATATAATATTTTCCTACTTGATAATTAGACTATAAATGTTTATGTGAATTCTTTTAAAAGTATAATTCAAACAATGAAAACTTAGGTAAAAAAAAAAAATGGTCTCGTCGGCTGAATTGAAACATAATGCTCCTTCGAGTTTCAAATTTAAAGATACGACTAATACAAAAAACATAAGATATCAGTAATAACAAGGCAACATGTTTGTTTGAAAGTTGAGATACGTAGAAACTTACTGGTAAGCATTTTGGTGACAGCTGGTGCTATGTTGATGTCTGTCAAGCATTCGTAACTACCAGAGTGGAACAATCGCAGCACGGCGCTATTGTGCAAAGAGATCCAAACTCCTAGCCCACCGGAACTTGCCATGCAGGAAACTGACAACGATGTGTCGTTGCTAACGGCGAATGTGTGCTCTATGTCCAGCGTGTTGGTGTTGAGGATTTTTACGGAATTGTGGCAGCCGCACCAAAGTTTCCCAGACACTGGAAGCATCTTCGTCACTGGAGAAGCCACTGTGCCTACCGAGACTGTCGTCGGATCGGATGTGTTCCAACCACCCACTGTAATTGAACGATAATTTATTATTTTTATATAATGTCAAATACTGAGAGTATCTGACTCGCGTTACAAACATGCCAAAGATATACTTTACAGAACAAGTTTTCCAAAATTGTTTGGATAATTCAATAATTTACAATCCAATGTTCTATTATTAATGTTGTAAAATTCAAATTTTACATATTTGCACGATTGTGGCAAGCGCGAAGTGTGACTTACTGTGATCTCTAGAGTAGACAGTGATGTCTCCGTTAGCGAGTGACACGAACACTTTATTGTCTAAATATCTGAAATATCAAATATTTATTAAAATTATAAAACGAAGTGAAACAAACTGTAACTGCAGACCAAAGAAAATAATAAAATTGCCTAAGATTTTGTCAAGAAATTGTCAACGAAATATATTAATTTGTACGTATTAGGATGAATAAAGAAAATTTGAGAAATCTTACATGATGCAATGAACACTGCTGTTGTGTTGTATTTTCACTTTGTTCTTCTTTATCCTGATGTTGTCGTTGCAATTGTACACGTGAATGCATCCATCTTCAGTCCCCAGCCACATGGTTGGTTGGTTGACATCCTCTTCCGTTGTTACGTTATCAATACTCGGAACGTCGCTGCTCAAAGCCAGGCTACCCGTATCTGCACATGGAATGTCGTCCGAGTCCGAGTCGTCGGAGCTCGAGCTACTGCAAAACATCTTTCTTAGATTAATCGTGAAGCATGCCGATAATGACGTAAAATAATGTACTAGAAGTTGCTCCAAAACAGGTTCCTGACGTGTGCAGAAAAGAAACATATTAGTCAACCTTAAGATAGTTTCAAAGAAAAAAAAAAAAAATATATATATATATATAATAACAAATTTTATAATAATAACATTATATTCAATTATAACATTACGAGTAACTTATAATAAATAAATAATGCAAAATAATTTCTCATAAGTTTTTAAAATATAGATATTTAAAAATAATCGCTCTTTTACTAATATATTTTTGACTGCAGCAGGAAGAACCTATTTTTTAGTACATGAATATATACATATATGGCGTTTTTATAATGGACATGTAACATAAAATGACATAAAACGTATGATACGATCGTAAGATATTCTATAACAAGAAATCAACCGATAATTAATATCACTTTAAAATGGAAAATGTAAGAAGTGACGGAATTACTGGTTAGAATTTCTTTCTTCTCGACATGCAGCATGTATGCTCAGTGAAATTTTAGTTTTATAGTTATCGTTCGTTATTACGAGTTGACTCCTCGTTATACAACACTATTTCGTTCCGATTCAAACTTTCAGTCAAGAGTATTACCTATCTAACTGTATGTTCCCGCCACTGGCATCGACATCCTGGACCGAGATGCTTATGCCGCTCTTACTGTTCGCGAATGAAATGTTGTTAGTCACGCACGAATTCGATCTAAAATATAATACAAATAAAGTAAGGTCCCTTTCTACTAGTCTACAAAATATTACAAAAAGAAAGAAAGAAAGAAAAAAAGGAAGTTACTCCTTAACATTTTTAACCGTTTCTTTTTCTCTTATAGTGTCAAATACATACATACATACATCCCATGTTGCTTGAAACTTTTTAGACAATTGTTGTCTAATCACATTTCATTGGACAGATGTATTAAACTGATGATACGATATTAATAACATTGTAAAGATATTAGGTCGTTTCATAACTTTCGTCGCTTTCTTTTTTATTGAAAATTTAATACGGACTATAGAGTAATCTTAAAAATTCTTAATATAAATATTCTTTATAGAGTAATCTTAAAATTTCCATGACGTATAAAATTTAACCAAAATTTCCCTCTCAGGGAGCTTAGAAAATTATTTTTGTACGTTTAGAATTTACAAATAAATTGGATAATTAGGATATTATCAAATACCTTTTTTTATACAATTTGTAAACTGTATACAAAGTGATACAGACCTAATCGTATCGATTGCCATTTCTTTCAAGTAGGAATACGTAAAGTGATTTTCTTACTTTGAGCAGAAATTTTCTTTACTGAAGATTAAACATTAATCACGAAGAAAACGATGCAGCTTACGAAACAGCCTATAAATTCTTATTTTAAAACACGATATCTCATTGATTGACAGAATTTCAACACAGGAATGAAATGTTTTCCCAAAAAAATCTCGCAATCTCGCGCTCAGAAGCTTCGAGCAACAGAATCATTGCAAGAACTCCTGACGAAAGCCCCAGCTCACACTGCCAGCCTTCCAAAGTAGAAAGAGAACTCTCACCTTTGTGTGCACGCTGGAATTCCCGCGACACACAGGATCCTCGCGTTGCAGACCCCGTTGCAAGATGTCACCTGCGGTGGTTCCGGGGTGAGACTCAACACGCACACCTGACCCACGTAGCCGTCGCTGTTGCACACCCAAACATCCCTAGAGCCCTGTCCATTGGCCAAAGTGGGCGCAGCGCAGGTGAACTGCAAGCCAGCTCGAGTCTTTCGTATCGGCAGAGGTCCCACAAATTCTGGGCAGGGCCTCCTATCAGCGGACAACGCTGTAAGTCGAGACACATCGGCAAAGGTCAGAAATATACGTGTTTCTAAACGGACTATGGCGGGTTTCGCGAGGTTTGATCAGGTTCAAAGACGTTTCTCATGCGTCTGTCTACTATAGAAACGAGCAAGAGAGATTTTGCAAACTGAAAATGGAAACTTTTCTTTATTACTCTTTTTGTATCTCCTCCGTTTTCTTTTTTTTTCTTTTTTCTTTCTATTTAATCTAGCATCCTCTGACTTACATTTGGTCCAATTAAGGATACCTCTTGGGTACGAATAAGGATTTGACGACACGAACGAGGTGAAAATGACTGAAGTTTTTTAAAAGCAACAATGACTATGTCAAGTAGTAGATTAATATCTTTGGATGCGTATTCAAACGACCAGCTCGTATTTCTGTGACGTTGTATGAAATGGGCATGGATTTGATTGATTATTATTACGTTTTCGACCATGCTTTCGAACTAACATTTTTACAAACTTATACGGACGATGAGTTCTGACTTTCTATTTGTTATTTACCCATCTGGCCTACAACGCTAGATTAGAGTTAAGTCTCTGAATGATCAAATCCCGTGAATCTCACGACAGTCGCTGTGTCACAACTCACCTAACTTCTGTTTGGCCTCGTTGAAGCTCTCCTCCCAGCTGGCCCTTTTGTCCGGCTTCGTGAACATCACGGAGATGTTCTCGATCCCAGCTCTGAAAACACACGAGGAACTAACTGACGAGCTGCTGGAAGTCACGTTTGCTTGTTGGACACGGTTCGACGCACGTGGATCAGAAACGTGAGGCGAATAATGTGCAAAAAAAAAAAAAAAAAAAAGAAAAAAATACGCACATTGTGAGGCTGTACCGTTTTGTGAGCGGCTAATGGGATGGAATGTCGTCGTTCGATAAACTGTCACCATGCACAGTTTCGAATGGGGTATTTTCTTCGTTGTCCTTTCGAATGAAATTCACCAGCGATGTCGTTTGTTAGGTAAATGACATTCGCGCGCGAAGAATGACGCATCGGAACGGGGGAAACGGGTCTCGTTAAATAGGAACTATTGTGAATTATGGTTGGGATTCATGGGCAATGAAAATGCTCACGTCGTAGGATATATAGCCGAGTCTCAGGTATTCAGAACGAGGAAATGTTTGATAGAGATGAAAGTATCGGTGGTAAAACATAATTAAATTTCTATTGTTACATTTTTGTCAAATGTTTTAATTTTCTCACTTGTCTTCTATTTTGATTTGTTTCGAAACATTTTATATAATTAAGACTAATTCAGATAATTTTTAAAAATTCTGATTCTTTTTTTTTTAATTGTATATAATAGAAATATTTAAAAACTACTAGTTCAGTTATGCTCTTCATTAGATATCTAAAATTGTTTCTTTCTTTCTATTACATTTACCATCTCGCTGTAATCGAATATATTTTAGAAAGTTGGAATAACATAATTTTAAAAGGCAATTGCCAAAATTTATGTCAATAATCCATATCCAAAACTTTCAGTCGTCTCTAATATTTTAAAGAAACTTCTGATAACTTGATAAAAATTTTATACATCTGAATGTACGAGATTACTAAAAATTATGATTCAATGAAGCAGCTTTCCACGTCGTAGAGCACAATAACCTCCGCGATAATGAAAGTGAATGTATTTGTTAAATTTTTCATTGACATTTCAATAGCAGGTATTTTGAAACGCTTCAACGTAGGATGTAATGATACGACACGTGAAAGTTTTGACGTGTCACTTACTGTGTGTTAAGCGTTAATTCCAGACAAGCCAACTGCGAATGCGCCGCGTTCCTTTCAGCTAATTGACGCTGCGCCTGGCTCAACATATCCTTGATAAGATCCTCTAATTGTTGCCTCGCACCGTGCAACGTGGCCGCGAGTTCTTGAAGCTGAGTCAACGTTGCACAGTCCTCTCGAAGATGGTCTACTTCGCGAACCATTCGCCTCAGGTTCTCATCTTTGGCTGGCGAGAGAAAAAAAAAAGTTTTCATCGCTTTATTTAGCACTTGTTAATACCGTGGTATTAAAGAATTAAATAAATGAACAAAGAATTTAGCAGTTTCTTCACTCGTACCTTTCATAACTTCTAGATCGTCCAGCGGTATTCTCATTAACATTTTGTACTTGTTTGCTTCGAGTAGGCCAACCAGACTGTTCGGGCAGGAACTATCGACAGAGAAAGAAAAAATCCATATACAGAAATAATAAACAATAATATTTAACAAGTAAAAAGACACAATGAATTTAATGATAAAGTACTGGAAATATGAAAAGCAACTACACTTTCTGTAGTATCGTTGATTAAAATATTAATAAATATTCAATCATTAACATCATTAAACGCCGAGTATTAATTTATTAAAAATGTTAACAAGCTTGATCGCAGTGACACAGAGAGCGTGGACAGAATTACGTTAAAATATAACAATCGAGAAAGAAAGAAAAAAATTAAAATTTCCAATGAATCAATTATCGACTCACGTCGACGGTTTTCTTATGGTGCCGCTTCTCCTCTTGATGCTCGTGATGACAAGCAGATCGGAGAACAAAAATAGTGCACGTTCCTTTCTGGTTCCTTGGTTCGATGCTATGGTGACAAGATCGTGGCGTACGAATGCTCTGCGGCAAAAATAGACGCGTCAATTCAGATGAATCTTTTTGTTTTCATAGCAATTTCTACCGCGACACGCATCGGTATTGGGAATCGATACGGCCTGCACGCTGAAAGGCTGAATAGTTCATGAAATGAAGAAGCGAGTGCAACGTTTTACGCGCGCCTATACCACCGCCTCCTGGCTCTATTGTGCGTTCAACTTCTTTCAATCTTTTTTCCCCTTTATTTTCCCGCCCGATCGTGTACGTAAACACGGCGTTCGTAAATGATATCTAAATTAAGTGAAGCGACGTTTTCAAAACGTTTCGCTCTTCTTCAATAGTCGCATCGAACGTTATTATGCGAGACCTGTTTGAAGCTTGTAACAATGTTCAATCGCTCGATATTTCAAACAGAGAATTCACATTCTATAAGTTGTAGGAACTGAAAGAATGAGGCACGACGTTCGATTAATCTCTATTCGTTACTATTTAATTCCTATGAATATTCTTCTCGTAGTCTTGAAAATGGAAACGAAACTCGTCGACAAGGGAGAAGTGCATTCCTGTTATTTTAATTAATTGCTCGTGTGTTTTATATCTTTTTAAATAATGAATCTCTATCCTGGCACGTGTTGTAAAGAATAGATTATTCATATCTATTTCAATCTCCTTCAGAAACTTTTAGAAGGACATTTAGAACTTTTTTACATCCACAGGATTAACAGATATGTACGATATATTAAACGATCTGTCAGTTTTGCTCAATTATTTTTCTCCCAAGAGCATGTTAACTTGTCATTGGAAGTTGACTCGTCCCGCTGAAGCTGGAGAAGCACTTTCCAATGACGAATTAACTCATCGTCTCAAAGGACCAAACGCACGTCACAGAATGAAAATCAGTTCACCTATCGTTCGTCACGATGCCAGCCAATCCTTCGACGAGCGCCTGAACCTCTCTCAACGTAGTTTGCTGTTGCTCCCACTCGAGGGACTCCCTTTCCGTGCAATTGATTTTTACAACTAACTCGTGCACCTCCTTCTGAGCAGTTTGCAACAACTCGAAATCCGGATGCGTGGCGTCGGTGTGTTTCAACAGCCTCTGGATCAGCAGCTCGTAGCGTGGTATCTTCTGCACCGGCTTGATCAATAACTGATCCAGCCCAAGTTTCCCTTTGTGCTCCCGTTCCATTGTCTGCCGCGTGCAAATTGGCCAATTTTACGAAACGAACATCGGCAGAATAGAGAAACGTAATAAACGGAGGGACGAAAGCTACTCGCTAAGCTTGTTTGTTTCGTTTCGAGCGCCTTGAAATTTACAATTTTGGGAAAGAGGAAATTTGACTTTGAGAAACTTGTCAGACCAGCGGTAATTAAATTTCGAATATCCGTGCGGATTCGTGTCTTTCTGAATCTAAACGCAAGGTTCTTCTGTCCGTCAAATATCATACTGCAATTGAAATTTGACGTATTAGTAGATACGCGAACATTTGTGACAATTTTTCCGACTCGCGATAGAATTTAGACAGAAATTTATATTTTACACTATCCGTCATAATTTCTGCACTAAGCATCCACAGTTTTGTTGTATTAAAAATGCTCGAGATAACAGGCAAAAGAGTTTCCTTGTTCAAATTTACAATGAGAGAGTTGTCCAATTCGTTTCGTTGGCTTTGAGCAATATTATACGATACGACAATAGTTACTGTCACCGCAATGCGCGAGATAAAAAAAATGCTAATTGGAAGAAAGGGCAAGATGAGAAAGAATGGTTGGTATACCTCGAGGAATCGCGCGAAAGCCGGCTTCGCTTGGCAAGTCGTTTTTATCGCCTTCCTCGCGGACTTCCAATTATCAAGGAAAAGGGTGTAAGTCTCCAGGACGACTGGCTTGGTGAACTACGGAGAAGACAGCGTATAATGAATAATAAGTAGAGAAACAATCCTATGTATAACATTGTTAGCGAGTTAGAATGCTCTTTGCACGGTTCGGAAAGTTTCCAGCGAAATTAAAGATAAACTTCAACGGTATTTTTATCGAACAGAATGGATTAAAATTTCGTCCCTTTCGTGAACTTTCTTCCCGCGCTGCTTCTTAAGAAACTCATTTTTCTTTTTTTCTCAACGATACTTGAACGTTTCGAGGTAACTTTTGCGAGCTAAAGTAAAAAATAGAGTAAACATTTTCTCGTCGTGAAGTTTTTATAATGACTAAATTAAGTGACGTGGAACGTAATGCAAAGAATAAGAGTGAATGTAGAACATAATGAAAAAGATGGAGATTTTAATTAAGATTCGATAATTCCTTGCGTGTTCTTCATCGACAAGAAACTATCCCTTTCTTATTAATCAATCTTATATCCTTTCATTTCACTATTGCATTCAACGCACAATTAAAGGAATTATTTTTATTGAAATTCGACATTTCATTGCTTGGCTCAGAGATTTGTGACAAATACTTAAAAAAAAAGGTACGCGGATGGAAAGTAATTTTAATTGGAGAAAGTGAAACGATAAGTGAATGTTTTCGTTGAATAAAACGACAGGGTGTTTGATAGTGAAACGTACCACGTCGAGGAAAACATCGCCAATCGTCTGCTTAAGCTCCCAAGTATCCAGTTTTTTACGTAACTCCTCCAGGAACACCTTGTGATGATTGAGGATAGAAGGAATCTGAAACACGCGTGTGCAAACTCCCTTTTGACAACTCGCTTCGCTCAACTCTGCTTATTTCTCTGAAAGTATTCGAGTGAAAAATATCTAGATATCGCGAGCTTCATAAAATGTTGAAAGTTCGTGGAACTAACGAAGCCCACACACACACACACACACACACACATCGGTCGAGCCCTTGATATTTAATTTTAACAAAGTTTCAGTTTCGCTGTAAAACATGATTACCGTTTGAACGGAACCGCATCGCACGTAATCTCATTCCTCTCGATAGAACCACAATAATCGTTCACCATCTGGTAACTAAAAACGCAATTTAACACGAGTATCAAACGGATACTGATGACTGCACGATTCGCGTTCTAACGCTCGATAACATGGTATCTTGCGCTCGTTTCGTTGTGCACGTTGCCGTTAACCTTTGCGTGTTCGCGATTGCAGCGATTAAGAATTAATTAACGATTGTTTCCACCGTCAGGAAGATTGGAAGTCAGACGATGGGAAGCGCACGTTTGTCCGATGATTCAACAAGTTAATTGGAAAGTCGCGGTGGCCAAACATCGATCGAGTGAACCGTGATTTCACTTTCGTTTCGTCTTTTCCTTTTTTTTTTTTTTTTTTTTTTTTATCGAGTGGCTTTGCTGTTTGTACTCGCGCAACTTCCACACACGCCCAGGTTTCGTGGAATTTATCAAGTAGAACGGAGCGTATATGGTCAGACGCGCGTGCAGGGAATATTGCGTTTGAGGAATACTCTTATGTGGACTTCTCCGTGCAATATGAGTATTTGATCAAGACTTTTGTATTTCGTATGTTTGTACATTGTAATTTCAATACGTCGTATAATTAGATTAATATTTGAACAGTTATATATCTGCGTGTACGAGTAATAAATAAATTTTTCGATTTGATAGCGTGAGGTTTATTTCTGTGAATCATTTTTGGACGATTTGATTTAATTGTGATTTTATAAAATATATTCCTAGACTCTTCGGTGTATAAGCTATAGTGGTGATTACAAATTTACCTGATAGAAGATTTCGTCCACCGTCGCTGCGTCCACCAAACCTGCATTTTCGGGGCTCTTCAATGGTTGTAGATATTTCTGAAACGAAACCAAATTTCACTTAATTTATTTAATTTATTTAGCAGTTAATGCAAAATATTTAATCGATTCTCTGAATTTTTTCTTCGCTTTTTTCCTGTTCCTTCTCATTTATGGGAAATTTATAAAATATTCAAAGTATAATATCTACTATAATATTCAACAGCTGACTAAAATTTTGATAAAATTAACAGCTAAATATACATATAATAACCAAAATAATTTTCTAATTAAGTTCCATTGTTTTAATTACCTTCGTAAAATTACAAAATTGCACAAACATCCACAGTCTATCGTGTGTAATATAAAATTGTTTCTAAACACAATTCGTTAGCGATAAAATTTATAATAAATCAAAGATACCATGACCATCAATATTACTTCCTGTTTCTTTACAAATAACTGATAAAGAATAATGCGAATCAACTGTTAAATATTTACATCTTTCTATGATTTTATTACGACAGATCATATCAATAGCTTCAAATGAACGAGAGATAATTTTTAATTATTTATTACATATACAATATTTATTTACATTTCAAAATAAGTATCATCTTGTCAATGTAATTTCTGTGCATAATATACTATATCATACTGCTCTCGTCTGCATGCGAGGAATCAACTTTCATTCGATCGTTCGGAACGAAATTTCGTGGGCTTACGCAACGCGCAGCGGCAAAATGGAAAAACCTTCATGTTCAACGTGGGTAAATAACAGGCATCGTTCACATCGGGTTACGATTGAGCACGAAAAGAAACAAAAGAATCGATCGAGATGCTCGTGAGCAACGTGACGAATTGGATCTAAGGTACTCCGCGGATGTTTAACTTTCGGAGAGTGGATAGCTGTGTTGAGGATATTTTTAGCGACTCGTATGCTAATGGCTCGCGGGATTAGGCCGGACGAAAAGGTCTAATGGATTTTAATGTAATATACGACGCGTTTGGGAAAGTGGCGAGCAGATCTTTCGCTGGAAAAGTTTTAAATTCGAGAGTTAAGTGCGTATGCATAAGGATACGTCTATAACGTGGCTGATGAATCACGAATTTAAACAAAGCCGCGTACATAAAGTGTTGAATACATTTCCTGTTTTGAAAAGATCGTTCACTCTATGGTTAATACAACTGTGGTAAAATGTAAAATGTGTGGTATTCGTTGTCAATGAGAACAAGATGATTCACTTGTACAAAATTTTTTTTTCATATTTTAGCAATTAGACCAGGGATTTCCACACGAATATTTATATTTTTGATGAATATATAATACTGATGAAATATTATTTTACGGAGTGTATTGGTAATTTTATGAAATATTAATTGACACGGAAGATTATTGCGCTCTTCGGTATTTCATTCTTCTATATTTATAATTACAAATTTAATTAATATCTATATTTACAATTTAATTAAATTTCTATGTTATTTAAAACAAAAGAAAGCGGACACTCTTTTAACCGTGTTTCACCGAGCACTTAAAAACTGATTGCCAGTGAAATACAACCCCCTCTATGGAGCATCTATCGAGAGTATTATACTGAAAAGTTATTGATTCCGTTATATGAAAAATAATGGAATCTATTAAAGTCACAAGTCTGAAGCTTCGAAATAACGAACCCATTTATGACAAAAATTAAAATGTATCTGACAATAACGTAATCACGTATATATAAAATACGGTGAAATAAAAATGTCTTGCAACAACTACCCTGAAAGAATAACAAACGCATCTAGTAACAGTTTCTATTGAAAGGAAGGAAAAGAAGACGAAAAATTTGGAACTCCAGAAACATAATGAAAAATGACTTTAATGTCACTCAATAATCACTTAATAACAAGATATTTCTATCGTAAATCTCGTTCGAGGGGATGAATTAGCATCGACTCGCGATCACGATCGCTAACGAAACCTTTCTATTATTTTTCCAAGCCAAAGCGACGACATGAAAATTGGCAGTTCGAGCAACAATCATCTGTGGACTGTACTGTTTATAAAATATGACAATCAAACGTTTCGCGATGTACACGAACGGTGTTGCGTATTTTCGCGTGTTTACATTGACGTTGGCATTTTTAATATCATCTCGTAAAATATGCGACGATTCCTCGGGAGGGAATCTCAGTTCGAGAAGATTCGAATTCTTGATCAGATACATTGATTTATTACTCAGAGTCTTAAATCAAAAGTATCAAATTAAAAACAATACCACTTCCAAGAGATTTCACGTCTTTTCAAATCGAGATTCTCCCTTTATTTGTATTTATCTTCTCTGAATTCTCCTTGAACAATATACTCGTTTCCTTCACTTTTTTTTTTATCCATTTATTTGGCCACGAGATGAACGACATACTTGTTTAATGTTCCAAGTAACATTTGAAGAGGAAAAAGATTCGAAGCTGTGTTGGATTCCGTGTAATGAAGTCATACTTATAATTTTGAAGAGTTTATTCCTTGTTCGTGGTCGTGTATGATGTAGGATGATGTAGAATGATATAGAATGTTCTGTGATCTTCTAGTCTGTCTCTATCTACTGTAATATTCTATTCTGTCTAACTTTACTGTAGTATTCTGTAGTATTCTGTAGTATTCTAACTCTCTACTGTAAAACATGTCCTTATATATATTTGGTTATCAACCTCAAGTGAAAGGACCAAGTATTGGATCTTGCCCTTATGACTAACTATTTACAGTCCACTTTTATGTGAACTGTTGCTAGCTCGTTGTCATTATTAGCATAGATCCAATATTGTCTAGGTTGGTCATCCAACAGCTGTACACCATTGGAACGATAGCTCAGCCTATTTTTCATTCGCCGAACTAAATGAAGTATTCTAGAGGAATACAGTGTTGCGAAATCTATAATTATTATTCACAGAACAAAAAACTCTCGAAACGAAAGCTTCATTTATATTTCATTCGTCGGGCTAAATAAAATATATTCCGCGTGAATGTGCAATGGTGCACGTTCGTCACGATTCACCGCTTGGTGTATGAAAAGGAAGAATTTAATAATCCTCGTGAAGCCGTCAGATGAATTTCACCCCCTGGCGTATAAAACTGGATCGCGGAGAATAAATAAACTGTCAGAAACCGAGCGTTGTTAGCATTATTCGCCGCGATATTAACATTAGAATCAATGGCCACACGGCCCGATAGAACGTGATCGTATTTTTATCTGTTTCAGTGTTCGACGAACCGTGTCGGTCCATCGAATTTCATAGTAAATTGTTTACAAGAAACTATCTGGCCTCGTAAATATCTGGAAACGGTACGTGCACACGATTCGAAAATAAACGAACGCCGAAACGATTCAGCGATATGTAAATTAGATTAATGCTCTACGACGT
This sequence comes from Tetragonisca angustula, assembly GCA_036937485.2. Lineage (NCBI taxonomy): Eukaryota > Metazoa > Arthropoda > Insecta > Hymenoptera > Apidae > Tetragonisca > Tetragonisca angustula. Next base: position 723,627 of record JAWNGG020000053.1, on the reverse strand, counting down.
TCGTAGACGAATGGAAAAAATATTGAATTATTGTACATTCACGTGTGAACGAATATTTTTCATTGTTTTTATTTTCTTAAAAGTTGACCAAGCTCTAAAACACATTCCACATCGAGCAAAATGTCGAACATACGTCACGGATCGTTTCAATATTTTATTCAAAATACGTCAAAATGTATTTCGGATAAATCAATACTTTGCACCTCGATTATTTCGATCCTTCGAACATTATAACGCTCAACCCTCGAATCAATATCGATGGATTGATGACTATAGTAATTTACGTCAGATAACTGAAATTTAGGATACTCGATTTTACATCGTGCCGAAATTAATTCTCCACGATAGACGTATTAGTAAAATTTAATTAAATTAAATTCAGACTCCTGTAGAACCGAGTAAGCAATTCCACCTTAAATTTTCACACAAGATATTCCAACGATGTTGACTGAAAATCAAGAATGTATCGAAATTTAGAATTAACAATCCTTCCAATTTAAATGATCCTCGCTTCCTTTGAACCTTTCAGAGACATTTTCAATAAAGTACCGATGCAACACGAAACAAAACGACAGTGTAAAAAAAAAAAAAAAAAAAGACAAGCGTATGCAACAACGCGTTTAAAAGTTCTATTCGCGTTCTCATACACGGAAGCTTATTCGCCTATCCGATCACATTCTGCGAACCTCCGCTGCACTACGATCAACGAATCAACGTACAACTCGGCAGCTATACGCGAATCGAGCCGATTGAATATTCCAGCGAGATTTTCCATCGCTATATATTCGTCGAAAGTACAGCGGAGTTTCTGAGAATGCAGCGTTTCTGGCTGCATCGGTACGGCCGATCGTAAAATAGCGGCCGGCGACTGACATATCGATACGAGCAAATAAATCTGGGAATCACGTCTGCCGGCATCGAGGGTCGGCTATTAAATTCAGAACACGCGCTGCGACGCAGGGTCGCGATGCTTGGCCGCCCATTTACCCGTCCATTTTCAAAACGCATTTTGTTTACGACCCGCGGGGCTGCGGCTTTTTACGCAAGTCCATATTTTCGCGGGCATAATCGAAACGGCGGAACGTTGTTCCACGCTGTGAAAATAAAGTGTCTCGTAGCGTTGACTTTTATGCGGGTTCATATTTTTGCAAAATATAATCAACAAGACGGGGCGCGAGCTCCACGTTTGTGAAAATAAAGCGTTCCGCGCGGCAAATATAGAAAGATATCTGGCGTATCTCGGATGATACTTTATCATATCGCGCGCGTATTCCGAGAAATCCTCCTCCTCGCGAAACTTCACTCGTGAAGTGTGTTTGTTCCTAGCGAAGAACCTGCTGATTATTACGATATAATAAAAACTGATTTTACAATGCGATCATCCGTTTCGTCCTAAAAATGTCTCTCGAAGATTCAAGTTGAAAACTGACTTTGTGACACAACGAAGACTTCATTAAGTATAATAAAACAAAATTCTACAAGCTAGAACAGTAAAAAAAAAAAAAAAAAAAAATTACGTGTGGACACGAACGATTCAGCTGGTCGAAATTTCCTACAGATGCGTAAAAATCCGCAGTTTATTTGTAAGAAACGATCGTCTTTCCGCGATCGCGTCGTGTCGCAGGAGTAAGCGCTGTAATTACCGACGATTAATTATCGGGCGAACAGCCTTCGAACGCGAATATTACAACGAAACTCGAAATGCCCACGGCTTCCTTAAATGTCAAACGACGAGGAAACGATGAACGATTGATTTTCTTCCGTTCGCGAGTTCTCTCGAGTTCTCCATTGTCCCCCAAACGGAACGAAAGGGGAAAGATTCGGACGCGAAGATTATGAAGCTGTAACGAGAATTTGCATTTCGCGCAAACGTAGGCTAACAAGAAAAAATATCGTTTTCATGGAAACGTAATAAAACGAAACGCTCTGCGCGAATCTTTTTTTTTTCCCCCTCCATCCCCCTGTAAATTTCACCTTTGACCTTTGCAGGAGAAGTGACGCGTTTCCCCGTAAAACGAGAGAACTGCCGCTGTTCGTTGCGAGAATTAATTAGTTTTTTGTTGGCAGAAATTATACTTTTATAGGAATTTTCGTCGTGTAATTTATAATACGAGTCGATGAGAGGGAAAAGAGAGTGCTAATAGTACGACGATGACAAAAAAAAAATATATATATACATATATATATCAAAGCACGTCGAAGCTCGTTTTAAAAATCTAAATTAAGTTTCTTATTCCTTTAACGACGTTATCGCTGGAATTGTAATTTCAGATTCTGCGCTTCGTGCGTTTCGTGTCTCTGAACAATGTTATATTTAGATTGCATCAAAAGAAAAGTGTCTCCCCCAAAATGGGAGAGAAAGGAGACACATGACACGGAAACTTGTTGCAGCATCGTCTCGTCTCGTTCGATGATCTCGAGAATTTATCGCGATTTTCAGTAATTCGGATGGCGACGCGTTCAACGGAAACAACAGGCCAGCGATGCGAGGCTGCATAACTTAACGAGAAGCTTTTCACGAAGTAGATCACTCGAGTGGAATCCTTGCTTGAACGAAGCAAATAAACGGGCAACGAGCTTGTTTACGAGAAACAAGGTCGCGGCTACCATGTTTCGAAGAACTTTCGAAAAGCACATCTCTCAGTCGACGTGCGTGCCCATGATCCCTAGCAGGATGAACAAAAACCCATCTACATATATGTCGTTCTAAGTTGTGTGTGTAATATGTGGTTACACGGCTCTAAAAAGATTACATTCGAAAAGATAAAACGACATTAGTCACATTCTCCGTCTTTTGCAGAAAAGCAGTCCCGAAATTTTAGAATCAGAATTAATATAGAAATAGAAATATCGATCACCGTAATACAGATATTTATGCATTATTCATATTTTTACAGACACGGTCGAACAATTGTCGAAAATTTCGACGTAACTTTTAGCCTCTCTTTATTCCTCACTTTTTTTTTTACATGCATCCGTCATTATCAGCGTGCCGGTGAAAAAATTGATTTTCATTGAAAAGTCACAATATCGTGCGATGTTATTCAGTTTACAAGCATGCTCGATATAATTTGCAACGGCGTTGTTAAAAGTCGAAACGAAATGAATGTTGTTGAAATTTTGCAAAATAATGCTGCCGACGTCTATTATTAAACACGATGTCGGTGTTACGCGTTCGGTGATACGGGAGGGGAGAAGGGGGTGGATACAGGAGGAGGAGGGAGGACATTCGTGGGGTGAATCGAACGCCGATGAAAGCGCAGGCTCGGATGGAATTTCGAGAGGGTGCATTGTTGTTTCACGCGGCGAAATTACATCGATCTGCGAGTTTTATCAAAACACCGTTTACTCTACTCACATTGACTAGTATTTGCAGTGCCTCCACGTAGGATCGTTCCGTATCGTACAATTCCACCACTACGTGGGTCCTTGTATCCTGAAAAAACAGAATTAACGATTACCCCGGTTGTCGAAGATGACATTTTGTACATTTCAAGACCATCATCCTTCAAAGAATAACTAAGCTACTACGCTACCGTGGAAAATAATCGAAAAGTCCTTTGTTTCTGCGAGGGTGGGAAAGAAAAACGGGACGAGCGCTGTTAAACATGCAAAGATGTGCTAGAATGATGCGGGAGTTGCATATTTGAAATAAAAATGTTTCACAAGCCGCTCTTCCGTCTGTGCAAATTATATTTAAAATTGAAACAAAAGGGACGGATCACAACGTCGTGGATTATTATATTTCCACGTTAATTGGAATTAATCGGAATATCGGTTTTCTTAACTCGGCGATCTTGCTGGAGAGAGCTGCGTACTGTCACACGGTACATCGCAGTATCGATCGATTTACATTCAATTTAATCCGCCAGTATTTGTAATTGTAATTATATAAAGAACGTCCTGTTTACTCGGTAAACATCCAATAGTGGCAAGATCAAAGAAAATTAATAGCCGAGCTTCGAGAAGGAATGTTCCAATTACGAGGCCGTATTAAGTTAAGTGCGTAATATATAATGATAAATATAACCAAGGATCAGAATCGATCTCAAATGAACTTGAAATGGAAAGAAATGTTTTCTCGTGATGATCGAATACGAAACCTAATTCGTCAAGAATTTAAAACTTTAGACAGTTGAGCTAGGTTAACTATAGTTGTTACAATTTGAGGTATTCGGAGGTAATTTGAATCCAATGGGAAATTGGTGTACTGTGACGTGTTTCGTTAGCAGCCATTGCATTCAGCTTCTTCAGAGGTCAATACCAACGTGACACTTGACCCCCGAAGAAGCTGGCTGCATTGCTAGCGAAATGTCAGAATGTAATTCTCATTCAATACGACCTACACCCGAAAGATTCGAATTGTCACAAAAACCAAACGTGTCGAGAGCTCTTCGCGTATAATATAATCCCAACTTTCGAATCTGATTTCGTACGAAAATTGTAATAGCGACTAACAAACTGTAATAAATGGAATTATGGACTTGAGAATATTTCAAAAGTGTATTTCGAGCAATCTCTGGTTAATCTTTATAAAAGTATGTACCAATCTTGGCATTATGCGAATGAAATATTTGAAAAATGTAGGTACCATTTTATTTGACGAAATATAACTACGGGTGTTAAAGTTATTTGTTACTAAACAAAATTGGTGATGTCTCGAACGATTCGAGGGACGTTCAGATCGTTAGAAAGAGAAACGTTATGAAAATTTTTTCAATTGTTCCAATGTTTTAACATTAATACAAGTCAAACTGTTTTCGAAATTATTTTGTGAAAATCCTGGAGAATGGGACCGTGATAAAGATCACACGTGTCCACGTATCGGACAGAACACGTGTCAATGCTCACGTGTATATTGACATCGTCCTGATTACCAACAAAACTATTGTCAGTCACGTAACATGTAAGACGTAACAGATATTCTTATGACACGAGTTTAAACCTACTGTTAGATAATCGCAATTGACCATTATGATATGAATATCGATCAAGTTTTGTCCACGTGTTCGATATGTTTCAATTTTCTGTCCATTGTTATCACCGAATGCACTATTCAACAATTTTTGATAAATTTATATAATAAACTTATTCTGTAAAAAATATTTAAACAGGAAAATAAGTTTAACACTTTATCCGTACATATGATCATGAACGAATATTTAATCGTGCGTGCAGGTTGAAATTTTAATGAGATATTTGTATAAAATCTATAAAAAAAAAACTGTTGCTTTAAGTAGTATCGTTGAGTCACAGATCGCTATAGTAATTTATGTTACATTACAAAAATTCGAAATTGTGTTTGATTTCACTTTGTATCTTATCAATTAGTGTCTAATAAAATTCAATCAAGTGAAAAATTCCAAAATTCCAAGTAAATTAATCTTGAATTGTTACAGCTGCCAATTGTTATGACACGGTGATGACAGTTGAGAATTAATTCACTAAAATCTATAGTAGTATTCAAATAGCCCTCCGTGAACTGGTCCCCTTTCATAAATACTTCCTCCGAGGCATAACAGATAATTCCTCTGAAAAATCCACACCGATCTTTCATCCGGGACAGATTAATCGTCACGTCGTTGCATTCATGCCCGAACGAAACAGAAAAGGGGAAAAAATTCTCGTCTTTCACCCGGCTGCGTTGCAAATTATACAACTTCCCACGTATCTTCCACGGGAAACGTCCAATGAAGCGCGATTTTATACAGAGGGGGAACGAAGGGCAGATGGAATGGCAAACACGCGCGGTGTTCTTTTCGAAATGTGCGTGAGCTAATGAACTGGCGTGTAATAATCGACGCGATTCAATGAAAAAGATGAAGCTCGTGTCGGTCGACGGAGTCGAGATGGTTAACAATGCGCGTGCAACGTGACCGCGTCGTGTGTACGCGTGTACAAGTGGTTCGATTCGTGTAAGTATGAAAAGGAAAGCTACCCACGCTCGTGCTGACATGCTCGTTATTTTCGCTGTCCACCGACGACTGGCTGAAGAGCTTGCGTTCAATGTTCATCGTTATCCTCTTCTTTCTCGGCCTCTGCCGATATCCCTCGATAACGTTTTATAAGCTGTCTAATCGCGTATCAATCCGGCTCCGCGCATTCGAGTCCCATATCGATCGCTCACCACACTTCCCGATCGCGGCTACAAATTTGTCCAATTGGCGAGATTCCCTGCGTCGGTGGGTCTGGAGGGGATCTTATTCGCCGGTTTTCAGATAGCAAACGAGATGGATTTGTCGATTATCTGAAGAGCCGAGGATTCGTTTTCAGCCGATTTTCCGATTCTAATGATTCACTTTATGATTTTAAGGAAGATTTTAATTAACTGATCAATTTACAGAAAGACTTTAATTTTGATCGAATTTTAGAGTGAAATAAAAAAAATCATAGAAAATACTCTACTAGACTTATCGCGTCCCATCTTCGCAACAGAAGAGACAAATTACACCTGTCCGATATTCTAGCTCGTTCAGGTGAAATAGCCTACCCTCTCGTTAAATAAAATATCCTATTTATTCTCGTTTCAATTACATCATCTTTCCCTTCAATTAAAAATGATTGATCGTTATCCCGCGACAGCCCTGCAAAACATTATTAGATGTCTCGATACAAACCCAACAGAAAAAAAAAAAAAAAATGACGTTAGACAGAATACGTCGGCGATATTGTTCACGTGATCTCGTTTATCTACTGCACCCATGTCCCACTAAAAATACCGCGAATCGTGTAAAAGTTATATCCGGTTACAGACGCGAAAGAGTTACTATATCGGAAAAAGCTAACGACGTGAGAAAAGGAGGTTTCCTTCGATCAGCAATTCCTCCCCCCCTCCCCCTCCCCCTCCCCTCCACCCTTTTTATCAGCGTTCATTTTATCCCGGCGCAGTTTTCATCCGCATTAACATTAGCGCGCCAACAGGAAACATATATTAATGAGAGGAATTAATCCCACAGAGAACTTGAGAACGTCGACGACGAGCCAGCGGACTTTAAAGCGAAAAAAAATCGCGCCGACGTGAATCGAAACGAACGCAGCTCCGACGATTCCTAACGAAACAGAAAGAGAAGAAACGACGATTCTGCGTTTCAATGTTTTGCGACCGAATCGCGAACGAGAGTTTATCCTGCGTCTGTTTGCGAGAAACTCGCTCGTAGAATGATTCAACAGTGCGGCTTTAAAAGCTCGGGCCGTACGTCCGGCAAGTTTTGGCGTTTCCATGTAGGAGCTTTCACACTTCGAGCTGGGATGATCGTACGTCGAACACGTCGTGCATGTACCACCGTTCTTCCACCGTTATATTTAGCCAGCTGACTCAGGGCCCCCTTCACGAGCTTGCAAGCTCCCCTTTTCCGTCTCTCTCGCTCCTCCGCGCTTGTCCTTCTTTCCAACCGAGGAACGCGCCATTCCGTACGATTACCAAATCGATTACATTCGAGCGGACCCTAAAACCTGACTCTCGTACCTTTGTCTAAAATTTTTCAGTTTATTGAAAAGAAAAAAAAAGAAAATTATATTCACTTCGTGCGATAGATACGCGCTGAATATTACGAGTATCACAAGATTGAATATATATACGTGTGTACTCGATTTTAAGTAAAAAAATTAATTGAGACAAAAGAAAATTACGTCTCTCGCGTGATATTTTCTTTGCTATTTCATGTTCAACAATTTACAAGCAATCAAAATTCAACGCGAACAAAGAAACGTAAATGATTGTCAACCTGACGGAGGGATTCACGTACTTTCCGAACTGATTAACCATCGATTTCTAATTTGAATCAATCTTTAAACCACTCCTGCAACTAGTGCGAACTTCGTCGTCGTCCCAAGCGAAAAGCAGAGTTCTGCCGATATCCCATAATCAATAATTCAATAATATTCCCACGAACAGCGACGAGACGAAAGGTTGAGAAAGTAGAGCGGCGATATTAGTGGAGTGATAAGGAGTCCTTGGGAATCTTGGGATTGCAGTCCGTTTTCACGTGACCGGAATAGGGAAAACGCGACATTGTAAAAACCAACGATTGGCCAATGTCGATGCCAAATTCCATTTAACGCGCGTTCCCTTCTCGATGGAATTCGAGAGTTGCAATACCGTATGTTTCCACCGATACGTCGTAACATTTCCGTCGTTGTCTCGAACGACAGAGCTCAATCAACGATCCACCGCATCGACGAAGTTAATGGAAATCCTACAAATCTGCTGATCCACATGAGAATAAGAAAGAAAGACAAACTTCTTTAAATATGCAATTTCTACAACTGTGCGAATAGGAATCTAAATATCTAGCAAAAAAATTTTTAAATCCTTAGTTATTCGAAAGGATAAAATTTTTTTCTTTCTAATGTTACTATTAACCACGGATAACAAAGGAAACGATAAGAATTTAGGTAGCTCGAACTAATTTTCATTTCACTTCTGTGAATGAATCCGATTAAAGAAATTATACGGCGCTGGATGTTTCAGCGATTTTTATTTCTCGCTCGCGTGACATTAAACGACGACCGTTCCACGACAGAACAGCTTCGAGCTAAGGAGCTTTTCTAAGAGACGGGGAAGCTGGAGCGCACTCTTTGACCTTTTTAGTGCCTCGCATGCCATCGTACGCATTATCGTTCCGCTATTTATTCCATCTATTGTAGACGCTATCTAAGCACGCGTTTTTTCTTTCCTTTTTTTTTCTTTTTTTTAGTGAAAAAGAAAATATACACCGTCTTGTATGTAAAATTCTGAGAAAACTGAGGGACCTGTTAATTCAAGAGACGAGAAGACTTTAAGAAAGGCGCTACATGTTCGCTACATCGATTCATTAATTATACTTTCTAAGTAGATTCGCGTGTTTGGTTGGTCAACATTATCAATGCCGAGAATTGTCGAGCGAATCTCGGTGAATTTTATTATTCCAAAGGTGCTGCGCGCTAATCTCGCCTAACAGAAGGAACAGCAAACGCGAAACTAAAGGTTAACCCATGACCTTTGTCAACGATCAAGATCACCGGTCCTGTACTTATATTATTCCTGCCGACTGCCAGTTACAGGTATTAAACCCGATTTCCTTCCTCTTCCGTGACTGTCGCGCAATAATTTTCGATGCACAATGCCCCGACAACGAACTTTTTATTGAGAAAATCGAGAGTTCGATCGTCACCGCGTCGCGACCAAGTTATCACGCGATTAATTCGGCAATTAACATCGCCAGTTAGACGAATGAAACGGGAATGCAATATCGAAATGTTTTAACCGCGTGACCCACGTCCAGAATCCAGGAACGTCAACGTCGACGTGATTATACGCCTCGATCCTTAGATTACGCGACGCAACTGGTGCACGACGTTGCGAATAGAATCGAGAATAAATAGAAGATGGCCGAGCTTACGTGATGCGTTAGCAAATATGCAGTTACACACAGGCCGTGTAATATTAGTTCTAGCTGCGACCGGCGGCTAGCAATGACACACGTCCTCTCGTTATTAAAGATCAACCCGTCTAACCGTCACCGCGAAGATACGATACTCTTCTACTCGACGCATGCTGGTTTACGTTACTCCTATTACTCACTAGCCAGTACCACGTACCATCTACGCAAAACGAAGCAACATACCTCTCTCTAAAAGAAAAAAAAAAAAAGAAAAAAATTGCCAACGATCCACCGATCTACTCCCGACTCCAACGATCGGTAACTGACCGCACTAAGTGTCTACCAAGCAGCTCTCTTCCCATTTGCCATTCCCGTCAACGACACGACTTTCTCTCCAGAAAACTCACACGTGACGCGGGAGGGGAGCATCTAACCGATATTGCCGGGATCAGCCTGGCAAATTGGCCAACGAGGAAAACTTGATTGACGAAACGATCGCGCGTTACTCGCGCGTGCTCGTGGATCCCTTTGTCTCGAGATTCGATCACGAGTGTCGAGTCGGACGAGTCAGATCACGGTGCACGCCTGTAAGCTTGTTTCTAGCGGCCGATCCCGATCGAACACACACGCACGTGACACCGGAGTGGAACCGGAGGTGGTGCAAAGCACGCCTGTAAGCTCGGTGTCGGAGCTTGCTCGCGGCGCGGCAGCGAGACACGGCGTTACGCCTGAAACTGGCGACCCGTCGCACAACCACGGCCAGGCTGATCGATACCCAAGAGAATAGCGGCCGCTCCGCGGCGAGCAAGAGAGGCAAATGTTTCGCTTCCAGAACGCCGGCGCACTTTCTCACGTGGATTACACCGCGCGCGCCCGTGTATCCTGTCCCTCCTGTTCAAAGGAGCTTTGCCGTGCCGCGACCTTGCGTTCCGGGGAAAGCAAGCAAGCAAGCTCCAGGCGGCGACCTTGCACCACCGCCACGGCTAAACAGCCCGCGCACAACCGCGATCGCCGTAATCGCGTTTCTGCGAAATCACCAGAGAGAGCCCCTCTCCGGAAACTCTGGATTCCCCGACCACGTCCATCTCGTCGTGTCTCTTTTATACTTGCACATAGTAGCAGCTTCTTGATCGAACATCAAGGATCGCGGTGGCGCGCTTCTCTGATCGTGCGTTTCCATCGGACGGAGAACGATCTATCGTTAATCACGTCCATTTTTTCTTTTTTTCTCTTTTTACTTAGATTTATTTAGATTTTTCACAAGTTTCTAGTATCATTCTACAGTTGTTCTCTGAAATTTTTAGCTAAAATAATAGATAGAAAGAGGCTCGATATTTGACAGAAATTAGATACTATAATATTATAGTGTAAATCAGATACTATAATAGTTTAGTGCAAGATTAAGTAAATTTCGTTGTTGACTGACTGAAATAATGTGAAAAATGTTTAATTACGTTCGATGAATTGGCAACAGACAAAGAATCCGTCTTTAATTACAAATCTATAATTCCAGGACGAACCCACAAAGAGTGAAATAAGTCAGTCTTAAAATACTCAATTCGATACTGTTTCTACGAGAGGGCGCAATTTAGTTTAGTTCTACGGGTGGAAATCTATTCGCACGTGTGTTCGCAACAAGTCCATAGCACCGGAAGTTCGCACCTGCGCCAAACTGAATTAACACGTGGTTGTTTATCTCTGCAAGGCATCCGCCGAGAGCGATCCATTTCTGTCGTCAAGGATTGTTAATAGTTCCGTTTGGTATTAAACTAAATAGCAGCGTTGAAGGCGTTTAAAAAACAAGTGAAAGTGAAAATTGATAAAAGTATTAAGAAAAGAAAAAAAAATAGAAGCTACTTTATTGGCAATTATTTTATACTTTTATATTTATTTAGCTATATTTATTTTCCAATCTCAGACCGTGAAAACAGCAATCATCTCAATTAAACGCATTTAATTCGAATTTGTCGGACGTACTCGGTGCAATCTGCTTCTCGTTTTCGTTTCGTTGCTTATTGACTTTTGCGTATTAAAACTTCTTCCACGAAAGTCATTATGCGTCGCGCGTTCGTGACTAAATTACACACGCCACAATTGAAAGCGTTAATTTGAAGGTCATTATACAACGATTAACTACGATGAAACCGTCTACCAGAATGATATAAAATTATACGATGTAATTAAACGACGTGCCATTCAGACTTTTTGCTATTAATTTATATACGTCCGTATTTGTGAATTTCGCAAACAAACATTTTCAGAGTTCGAATTGGTAGGAGAGATTTTCTAAATTACAAGCCAGGTAACCAGGTTCGAAGTGGAATTGTAAAATCGTGAAAATTGTTTGTATAACGAAAAATCTGTATCCTCAGACTTGTCATTTGACATTTCCCTAACACGTTATTAATAAATTATTACGCAAGTCGGTCTCTAAATATACATACGAGAACAAAAAGAGATACGTAATCGAACCTGACGTTAATTTACACACACGCACAAATTACAATTCGCAATTTTAATAACGAAGGTGGCGGTAAAGGTCGAACGCGAATTCTCAAAATTATACTCGAAACGATGATATTTGGTCACATTGTTTCGCGACATTCCGCCAATAGCCTACGGATGACTAATTTTGCTGCTGCGAGGCGTGTTGCGCGTATTTCGCGAACGTATAGAATTGGAAACGCGCGGGGATTAAGCGTCGCGAACGAAAAATAGATTTCCCGAAAGAATTTTCAGCGACTACGTAAACTGATAAAGAAACGCGATCGCAATAAGTTATTCAAGAATCTACGTGGGCACCGCCACCAGACGACGTCACTTTCCACGAGGCGTACGTCACGAGGCCCTGGCATTATAAGTTTCGCGATTCATTCATGAAATCTCAGATATTGGCGCAATATCCAACCAGAAATCGATGACATCAGAAGATAGATAAAGAACCGGATCTGAAAATATCCCTGTTTATCTCGAGGTCTGCTATTTTCAACCGGGGTTTTCAGTTGATACGTTTTCTTAGCCATCTCTCTCGCTAAAAATTCTATAGCGTCCGAAACATAATAACGCCTCTCGCCGTATTTCACGTTCGAATGTCAACCGTTCGTTTTCTCTCATTTCTCTCTCTCTCTTTCTGATATCTAAAAATTTGCATTCGCCTGGAATTTTTGGAACACGAATTTTTTCGTTTGCAAAATATCGTACGCACGACCGTGCTATCACGTTGAAAAATTTACTTATTTCCGGCAATTCGTGTTAATTTCTTTGTCAATCATTTCAATATACTTTTTGCTATTTAATTTCCCTGTAATAAATTTTATTTCCAACTTACCGCGGTAACCAACACCTCCCCAAATCATTGTACCACAGCCTCCCATGGGTCGACGATTCAAAAGTTGTTGCTCCTTTCGTGGAAACCGTATTCGTCTAAATTCAACCTCTTTTCATCGGTAAATACGACTACTCGCCCTTTTTTATTCATATAAACACGTTTTCCCGGAAATTGCAAACGACACAGCTTACACTCGTGCTTTAATCAAGATTTTTGTTGCAATTCTCGTCGTTTCAGATGTACACGGTTCTTCAAAAGACGTCGAACATCTCTCATTTGTCGTAACTCCAGATTCTCGTCAATTCTGCAATTTATCTCGCAGTCAAGATTGACTTTGACGCGACGCGTATAGTAGCATATTTATCCCGAGCTGCTGAACACCGCTTTGCATTTTTACATAATTATCGAGATCTTTCAGTAAATTCACCATCACTTTACAACTTTCAATGACTATTTTGCCTATTTCTGTTATTACAGAATAACGTTCTCCGTTTAATTTCAATATCGCGTGTATTTCATCACCGTTCAACTTTCTCTCGCGACCCATTTTTTACAAATGTTAATACGCACTTGACTGACTGTATTTCACACGAATGTTACGCTTTCGATAGCTCCCGTACGACTGAGCAGCGTAAATATTCGACTTGTTCAAACATTTTCGTTTTCGTATTTCTGAGAAATTACGTGTCTTCGGTAATGACATCCGACACAGATCGCATAGATCCACGTGTCAAGGATACTCGTGTATAATAATCTTTCGCATTCAACTCTACCTTACAATACGATGATACGAGAAAATACAGAGTGGCAAAGCTATTTTTTTACCACGTGGTGTATTCTGCGTCGTTGAATTTCGCGAGCACGCCTAAAAATACAGCAATACATACTTAATTGAAAACACCATCAATGAATCTCTTTGATACAGTCTCCCGGATTTCTTGAACGTTTTTGCCAGAAAACTCTTGACGAACGTTCTCTGTTTCACGTCTCTGTTTTCTTTCAGAGCCGGGTCGAACGCGTTTCCTTCATTCGTGACTAACATCCGCTCACGTATGTATCGTTAATACCAGTCACTCGAAGAGAAAAAAGAAAAAAAATGGGGAACGTTTCTTTCAAAGAGATAGCAATTTATTTTCATTACATTTTCTCGTTTAGAAACTAAACAAAATCTCCGTGACTCGGAATTTGGTCATGTTTTACGAAATGTGGTCGGTCGACTATTAACTGGCGCACGAATTAATCCATTTCCCTTTCATTGTTCGCGCGAGCTCTGTGAAAGTCTCGTTAGCGTATCGCTCGTGACTGATTATGAGCAGAAATAATGAAACCTTAGAAAGTACCGTGGGCTGACTTTCACTGCCAAAGGTTTCAAACGAAATGCATGTCTAAACTAAAGATAATCGCGATATGATACCAAGTTGCACAGAATTGGATTCGTTTCAACTGTGTATTCAACGTCGGGCATAATAGAGTTAGTATCTCGGGGCTAGTTAAAAAAAGAAACCGCGGTTAAAAAGTAAACGTTGAAAAGCTTGGTGTGTGTCATACTGAATAATAAAAAACCTACAGTGCTTCTTCCAAACTAATACAATGGGAAAACCCGTCAGTTAATAATAAATAAATTTAATGCTGCGTAATTTAAAATTAATTCTCTTTTTCGACTGGTTGGACATTTTCTGTAAAACAGACATAAATCATGCCAAATTTTATCGACCTTACTACAAATCTGCCATAACATATATTTTGTTCCAAACGAATTCTTCAATTTACGAATGTAAACGGCGTGCAAGGACAATAGAAAAATTAAATTTTTGATGCTGAGACGTTTATTATATTCAACACTCTCATTAAATGTCACAATTCCATTTTATGAAATTATAGACAATATTGCTATTTGCTTTTGAAATTTTCTTCTCTCTATTACTGTGTAATAATAAACAAATAAACAAATGCCATTAAAAATAACGTAAACCTACTACAATATAACTTGCAATATACTCCCAATTTTGCGATAAACGAATCCAATAATCAAACATTGACACATCGAGTTTATTATCGAAATTATGTCTCTCTCTCTCTCTCACACACGGTATGCGTCTTGCCCCACCTGAAAAAACTATTCAAAGTGAAAAGCTACAGGCGACGAAGTGAACTTCAATTAACGAAAGAGCATCGACCGAGCATCCTTTCGCCTATCGAGACCCTAAAAGCGACCTTCTGCCAAAGTAGGGACGAACCTGCCCGCTTTACACGACACGCATGATACGTTAAACGTATCGGGTGTGTATCGAGCAAGGTCAGGTTGTGTAAAAATGCCCGCGTTAGCCGGCATGATTCTTCACAATGTGAACCGGTAGAGGTCGATCGGTCCCCAGGTATACCTAAGGCCAGGAATATCCACTGATGCACGCCCCCGCCGTGCCAGAATCAAGGGGACATTATGCTAACCTCGAGTGCACTGGCCAAACCACCAACAACTCATCCCAGAAATATGACCGAACATTATTATTAGATTACGTTTCAGCTAAACTGGAGTCACATGTCTTGGATCGTTTGTTAATCTCTCTGTTCCCTCGCCTATCAAACATGGTCCATCGTCTGATCGATCGATGAGACGGAATTGTAAAATATTCCCACAAGCGTGCAAAATGTGACAAGTTCAGTTTTACGTTGGTACATGGTGAATGAAAAGAAGTATTTAAAATTTTAAGCAAGAAGTAGAGAAGAAAGTAAAGTGAGAATTTTGGAAATAGATGATAACATTATAATGTTTCTTTCCTAATTAATATTGTTGGTTTAGTATCTACGTTGCTTTATTTTATTCAATATTGAGCCACGTGATTAATCTCGTTAATATTTGTGAAATTTTCAAATGATTTTCTATCTTTTCGGGAAATGATAGAAAGCAGTAAGATTGGAGAAATTTTTCAATACTTGACGATTATGTTTTGAACTTCTGTTTGAAATCAACAATAGTATTAGCCATGCGTGTACAGCTGGGCAGACCACAGTAGACATACACGATCAATTTATTATCGTAATAGATTCACGCTCAAAAATATGACATCGTCCATGTGCAAAAATACATCGTGTAAACAAAAACTGCCAAAATATGAATCGATTTCCCAAACAATTTAATAGAGTAAGTTTTTAATTAATGTAGTACTTTGTATTTTTCTTTATTCCAAAAATTTATTAAAATTCTCCCAATTTATTTGTCAATAACCTCTATTTACTCTCAATTTATTTGTCAATAAATTGAGTAAAATTCTAATTCTAAACTTTCGATTAAAAAATGATATGAAAATGTATTAATATTAATGAATTTAAACTAGCACATACACGAAAAAATGTACGAAAGTAATCATATGTAACAATAATTGTAGTCGTTATACGCTGTTAGGCAAATTACGATACAATGTATACATTTACAATGAACGTGTATATTTCACATATTTTCTATGTAATATTAACATATTTATAGATGTTCCACTTGCGTAAATGCTCGTCTATTCACTACCTTAATCACCGGTAATTACAGTTCACGAGTACGTCGCTATAGTTCCACAAGTTTCCAGACACTTTATATTACGCTACAATGTTAATACACGTTGAGAAACAATACGAAATTCGAGCAAATTATCACCTTTGAACTAGAAGACTCCCATTAACGTACTTTCCTTCCTACTTTTACTCTTAATTTCTCATTCAAACTCTATGAGGGACAATTTCTTAGAAATGTTGTTTAATCAACTTCTCGGATCATCTACAATACCTGAGAAATAACGAAAAAGTACAATGATATTACGTAGAATGACTGTCTTTCAAATTTTCCTTGACAATTATAATTTAACCGGAGGATGAATCAATCATTGATCATATAACCAAATAACAAATTGAGAAATTAAGTACACCATCTCATTCTCTCCAAAAGTAAATGAGCTTTTCTAAATTTTCTTTCGTATTTATTTATAGTGCAAGTGCGATTTCCAATTTTTTATTACGTTTCGACTTTCTCCGAGTCACAGTAATGAAAAATTATCAATTCGACTCGTTCGAATATCGCCCATCGCTTGCTGACGTTTCACAAACACCAAATTCGCCAATTCGATAATACGAAAATAACAAGGCTCGTCGCGTGAACCAATTCGAAGCGAAATAAACGACGACGCGACGTGTCCCAATGCCTCGTTTGAAAATTCGTCGCCAGATGTTACAAGCGACGAGAAAGATCGTCCAAGAGGCTGCCAGAGATACGACGCGACGCCGCGATAACATCAAACGCGGTGCTCTTGACTCGCTCCGGTGCATTGGCTTCTACCCCTTTTGTTTTTAATGCTGTTCCCTTGTTAATCGATCCACCGATTAGCTCTTCATTACATCGCCGTCCTGTCCGCGAATAAGCTCTACACGAAATGCGATTATCATTCGCACAGTGTTGCGATAAATAGTCTTGAAATCGAGTAAAACGAGATCTGATTTAATGAATGTTTCCTTGTTAAGGTCAATTAACTCTCAGATCGTGTATGCAAACTGTTCGCGATAATTAATTCTTAATATTTCAATTCCGGTGAAATTATTCTTCATACGAAGATCAATGAAAATTTATTTAATATAATACGCATTTATTTAAAAAATTTATTTAAATTTATTTAAATTTATTTAATATAATACGCGTAAGAATATCTAATTCGTCCTATGTCCATTTCTCGTGATTGTATGTCTTTTAATTTTTCTTTCAAACTTTCTTCTTTATTCCTGTATAAACTTAAGATATAAACTGTACAAACGATTTAAGAATCGTTCGTAATCCTCAAACTATTTTGAGTGGCATATTTTTATGAAGAGAATGAAAAAGAGTGAAATTTAAACAGAAATCTGCTCCACCGTCCAAGTATTATACTTCACTTTGCATATCCTGTACATTTTCGCGCAATCTAATTATATGAAAGTGATTCTCGAAACGAGTTCAAGAATCTAGTGCACAGCGTATTTCAAGAGTCACAAAGTATCTCTAAAAGACGTAAACCTACATTTTACATCAAAGAATGTTAATTTATCAATCTATGCCGATTTTCATTTTCCTCTAGGCAAGTGCTATAAACTTTGAAAACACCACCACCTCGCCGGCATATATTTACTCGTTAAAACCATCGAGAACCCGAGATCGCTCATTGTTAAATCGAATTTCAAGATAGAACGCAATTTCGTCTAGGAAAAACCGTTCGAACAGTCCAGCTATTCAAACGGTAAACAGCCATGAACAATGTTCAAATAACGAGTGGCCTCAGATAATAAAGGTTCCACAGTCACTCGGTTCTTCGAACCACGGCGAATGCTTATTTATCTTCATTCAACTAATAGCTCGGAATTCGACTTGCCTTGCATTAAATTATCCTCCATTTCGTTTCTATTCTTGCTGCTCCTTCATCTACTTCCAACTAGAGTCTCTCTCTCTCTCTCTCTCTCTCTAGTTCGAGCGTACCGTGGCCTCGAGCAAATGCATATTAAATTTAATAGTACTCACGTTTCGAGCCACCCTCTCCGAAGATCCTCGAAGCAGCTCCGCAAGGAGTTCGGGACTTGGCCCCGGAAGACCTTCGAGTTTGCTCGGGCTGGAAGTGGTTCTATGATGGCAAGGCGTAGGCGGCTCTGAACCGCTGTTATTCGAGCTTGTGTTGTACGAGAGATTCGCGGAAACTTTTCTACGTGGACGTAATCCTTCCTCCAGAGAGATATCAGCGGTTCGCGGTTTCGCCATCTCTGCCTCGAGCATTTGTCCGTATGGTCCACGAAGTGGTCTCTTGCTGTACCTGGACAAACGAGGAGACGTAACAGGATTTTATGAAGCGCCACGTTTAATAAGACGAAATATCAAGGCAAGCGTTCTCAGATCAAAAGGGATGAGATAAAGTAAACTCGAGGTGTTAGGATTTTTACTGTCACGTGCTAGGACATGTACAACGTGTGTGTAATATTGTAAAATAATTAACAAAAGAGGTTAACACATTATCAAACGAAGTTTAAAAACTGTTTATCCAAAATTATTGACAACTTTCATTTGTATTTTTTCATTTGTACGAATTTAATTTTTAACTCGACGCCGATTCACCGTTCGAATTCTCAACTTCACAATTCGAGTAATTTGTACTAATTTTGCTAACTCTTACTTTACTTTCTGATTCTTACTATTTACACTTGAAAAGAATCGAAGCCAGAATTAAACCCATCTAAAGTTGACGCGCCGCGATCAATTTCTACAATCTCACGATCGTAGAAAATCATTCCGTAAAAAGATCAAAATTAATCCAACACCGTCTGATGTACAGTGTTGTGCCAAAATTTCTCTTTCAAAATTTATCCAATCTCTAGTCGAAAATGTTGAGCGAGAGACAAAAGAGAGTGGGTGCTTTCGAGCCTCTTCGTGGGTTTCTCATCTTGAAATCGTGTCCGTAGGCAGGCGCCTCGGGTCTATTTGCATTCTATTCCGATATATCAGCAGTCGTTCTCGTGTTACCTTCTAGGCGTATGGCCCTCGCAGTCGGAGAGGTCGCTCGGCGTCGCAGGTGGCTCGTCTCTTTCCTCGCTGCTCTGAGCTGACAGCTTGTTCCTGTCGGTGTCCAAGGACTCCGGCCATTGGGTTATGTACACGCCCTTTCTCCTTTTGCTGGTGTCCCCTCGGTACCTCCTCGATTTGCCCGACGGCGACGAGGCTTCGGAGGGTGCTTCGCTCGCCGCCTCGCTACCCTCGCTGGCTTGACTCAATCGGGGCTCCTCGGGTGGCGGTGTGATTATCACCTCGTGCGGCTCCAGCCTATTTTCTGTAGGAAATGATCGGCTTCGTTTCAAACGATGGCAACAAACGTGTATTTAAAATGTCATTTTTTTTTTTTTTTTTTTTTTTTGCTGTGTCTTTGGTAAATTGGCATCGATCTGCATCTTTGTGCCAATACACGTAATATTTTATTCTTCGTTCAATAAAAATTGAAATATTCGCTTGCAAGATTCAATGATTTGCATCGTCTTCTTTGTTAAGTTACAGTTGTCAAGTAAATTTGAAGCAAACCGTTCTCGTTAGAATTCGGGGAAAATACGTCTACGATGGCATTTACTCGCGGCGCCCGCTCTCACAATCAGATTAGCGAGCTCCAGGCTCCGAGCGTGAACGGGCGTTGAAGTCATCAATGAAGATGGGTAGAAACTCGATGACGTTGAAACTTCTATTTCGACCCTGGCACCCGCCGTTCCGAGAATAGAGCCACGCGAAATAAAGTGGAAACTCGGGTGCACCTTTGTGCCCGTAACTCCTGTCGATGCACCAAAAATAGTCCTTCTTTCCCTTGCCGCCGTTCCGCCGCGCGCAGCGGAGGACAAGCGAAAATATTTGGCCGGCTGGTCCGGCGGTTCGATTTCGACCGCCCCGATACATCAACGACACGAGGCGTCAGACTTTCAACGCTCAATTCCTAATTCTTGCCGCTCGATGCTTCGATAAACGTGTCAACGGATATCCGATAATTAAAAGCGAGCCAGCATGACGGCAGGGTCGTTGAATCTCTCGCGTGCGTTCCTCTATTAAGAGAGACTCGCGATATTGATAAGCCGCGGTTCGCGCAAGACGAGGGCGAGGCGAGGGTGATTCCGCGCGATTCTGGCACGGGCAGAGCCGTTAAATTAAAATGACAAGCGGCGAGGATGTCGGACTTTATCGGTTGTATTATGTTGCCAATTTTCACCGACGAAATCAGCCAAATAACAAACTGTTGCTACGCGGAGGGAAGGCTACGCTTCGCGAATTCTCAGCTGTTCGCGAGGAGAAATTGTTCTTACTCGAGAGTTTCGATTTTGTATATAATATATTCGCGATAGTCCCGGCTGATTCGAAGACAGCGGTGCATCGAAACTACAGATGCAACGAATAATTCCGACAACTCTGATTCCCAAACTATGCGAGAAACTATTAATTTCTCTTGATTTCCTTGTGCCACTGAAATTGTTTCCAGTGGGAAATTGGCGCTTCGTTGTATATACTCCCGTCTGAAATCCAGCTAATTTCAAGATTATGTGATCGTCCGAAATCTAACTTCAACGAGTAACCGATCAAAAGTAATCTCACGCCGTTTCGAATTCAGACAACTCGATCGATCCGAACCTTAAACTTCACGACTCCGTTCGAATCCATCTTTGTTGATAATCGACCTCTTCCCTGATACACAGTTGGGCATTATTCGAACAAATTCTTCGAATAAAATTTTATTCGTATAATATTTCGAATAATTTTTCAGGAAACGTAATTTTCCTAATTTTGTTAGGAAACATAAACGAAATGTTCACATGATCTGTCTTTTAGCTGCAGATAAGGGGCCGTGAAGCCAGTTTCTTTTGAAACTTCGAAACAATCAATTCGGTATACAGCTACAATTACTCATCATTGAACTGCGTCTAACGAATAAAGTCATGTTCGAATAAGCTTTGTTCGAGTAAAATCGTCATTCGTAAATGACGAATAATTTTTCCTGGAGTAAAATCATTATTCGTGATTTACGAATATATTTGACAGATTCGTTATTCGTTACTCTTTGTTCGAATAGAATATGCCCAATTCTGCCCCTGATGAACACCTTCCTCGCAACAAGCTCCAGACAAATTCGTACGCAAACACATTTCTCTCTCTTTCTTCACAACGCTGGAAGATGACAACTCACCTTTCTGCGCGGTTTCTTCAATGGGCGCGCTCTCAACGAGCGGGAAAACGGGCTCGGCAGCGAGGATCTCGACAGGAGGCACGTCAGATTGCACCAGGTCGATCGCAACTCTCGGCTCGTTGATTTCCGGCACCGGTGGCTCCGGGCTGGTGAGCGCGCTCGAAGTCGCCAGACTGTCGGAACCATCGCTCCTCGGCCGAATCTCCTCGTGGTTTCCGGCTTGAGGTACACCAAGCCCTTCCGCGGAGCCAACGGCGCTGTCGACGCTGGGCGTCGATGTCCTCGGACTCTGACGATTCGGGCTGTTTTGTGGCGACGAGACCGCTGGACTGACGTCCCCGCGTCTTCGCGGCAACGTGCTCGCACGAACATCCTTGCTCTCCGTCCGATTCGACGTGGCTATTGGTTGTACCTTCTGTCGACTAACTGGAACACAACGATCCATCATTACTGCGTGAAACGCGAAGATTTCTATTCACATCTACTCCGGTTTTCCTCGGGAGAGACGAAAGATCATTTAACTCGCTGAACCTGCCATACCGGTCAAATTAACCGTCTTTAAACTTTCTCGTGCAATTTTGCGTATAACACAACATTATTGCATTGCAAAAAATGCATTTTTCAGTATTTAGTTTTATCTGCCGCTAATCATCCGGTTAATTTGACCGGTCGAAAAATTTATGATATTTACTCTTCTAAACTACGTACGAAAAAGACTGAATAGAGGTGATATCAAGTTATGCACGTGAATGATTGATAACAATGTTTCATTGCAAGAGCACACACAGTGGGATTTGATAACTTCGTCACAGTATAATAGTTCTAAAGTGTCTTTTTTTCTGTTGCGTTTCAAATTACAAGTGCAAACTGGAGAAAAAAAAAAAAGTAAATCCAGCAATACTTTGGGTGAATATGAAAATTTTTATTATTCCGTGCCGCGAATGAGAACATCAAGGCATTCAAAAAATATGAGGTTATTAGAAAAAATAATTAACACAGACGAAGAGTGTTCGGACGAACAAAAACATTCTGAAACTGAAAATAAGATGGGAAAAGACGGTGACCTATTTGACACATCCCCTTTTTTGGGAATTCTAACTAGGGATAATAAACAGGAGAACATCTTGAATAAATGTAGAGGACAAACGAAGAGATTAGTATTGAAAACTGCTGCTGATACCAAGTTGGCTATTATCTACGTTCAAGAGTAAAAAATATCACTTTTTTGAAGAACCAGTCATTTTGACCGGTCACGGTAGAAATACATAAAGTGTAGGTTTAATATTAAAGCAGGAAAGTATTGGACGAAGAAGTTCGTAGCGTCTTTGATACTCGCAGAAACACTCCGTATGTTCTATTTTTAACGAGATTTCGAAAGGATTACTTGCTACATATTTCTGTAACGTAACGATTTACAAGTCCCAACTGAACATCAGACTCGTCTATTAAAAATAAATTTGGCATTGGTCAATAGCAAAAGTTTCGTTTTCGGACGTGGGAAAACAGATTCTATATTTATGCATCGAAGCTCGCAAAAATCACGTTGAGGAATTCATTGCATTGAGATACAGGCCTTTCCGAACAGCAATTATGAAATTACCCAATAAATGTACCCAAACATTGTTAAAAAGGAATGGCGTGTATCATTCAAATTAATTCTATAGTCAATTCCACAAAAATGTATTAACTCAACACTTGATTCTATAAAAATATATTAACTTTGAATTAAATAAAAGTAATTCAATAAAGGTATAGCAGACGGTTATTTTACAACTCGGAAATGTAGGTCTGAGACTCATTTTAAGAAAATGAGTTTGAAATAGAATTTCTCGACACTTCATTGACAGCCAGACAGAACGCACTAATTGCAAGTCGAGAATTAGCTGATCGAGTGCACGTGTACCCAAGGAATTTTCAAACCCTCCAAGCAAAAGTTTCACTCGGTTCTCTCATTTCGTTTCTTCGATCGATCTCTCCTTACAGAATTATCTCCTGCAGAATCACCGATTAGACTGTGTCAGTTGTCCCGAAACATCCTGCGTGTTTATCAGAGATCGATGATACGAAGTTAATGGCTCGATTAATTAATCCTTTGCAAACTGATTCGACGAGTCTCGTACAGTGATACTTATCTTTTAAATTGCCGCGTTGAATTCAGCAATTCAGGAAACTCGGTGATTCATTGCAGAAGAGATGATTAATCACCGATCACCCATCAGAATAATGAAGTTGTATGTAGCTGTTCATAAAATTCCAACTGCATTATATTTTTTACAGCGATTCTTACGTTCGACACACAATCTACTTGGGGAGCAGAATATTTTTGATTCAATTTCCATTTAATATCTGAAACTACTAACGTTAATACCCTATTTCGAATTGGTTTCCAAATATTATCCCAATCGAATAGACAAGAAGACGCCGTTCTTTCGTTCGATATTTCTCCAGCTTATCAGTTATCCAGATCGAAACGTTGTCCGAATGAGGAAACGAACGAGAGTAGATTTTTTTCGGTAGCGTGGAATTGAATTTTGGAATTTTTCGCTTGCTCCTGCGAGCAAGATCGCGAGAAAATGAGAGGTGAAGTTCTAATTATCTGCTCGAGTGTCAGGTAAAGTTTGGCAACCCTCTCAACGTGAGGAGGTGGTACATTCCAATAATAACAAACAGAGTGTGTACGAGTGTGTACGAAGGAACGGGAACGAAGATCGTCGATGACGCTCCGAAACCGACAGCACGTCATATTGGCCGAATTCCCACGAAGATAGCGACCGATTAAGAAACGAATTTCTGTCGCCTTTTCAAAGATTTCTGATGTTCACTTCCAAATATGTACCAATTATTTTCTACACAATGTCATTTGACTTTAGAAGGTTCGTTTCAATTTTAATTAAGGAAAATGCTGTGTTATTAGTTACTCACTGTACACTACCTGTGTATATTATCGTGCGTCATACATTGATGACAAATTATTACAAATATTGAAATGCAAATTATTATAAATATTGAAATGCTATCACGTCTGATAATTTCTTTGTATTACAAATTGTCAAATTTGGAACAGTGAGTAATATTGTGACTTTTCATTTCTTGGATTACTGCGAGTTTTCGTTGCAATTTAGAATTATAAATACGTACCATAGTTTTCACTTCGTGAATTATTGTACCGTAATCATTTCGTGTTGCGTATTCTCATTTTATTGTGATAATTGTTGTTATATCTCATTTACTCGGGAAACTGAGAACTCGAAGCTATACTGGATTATCATCAGTAATTCAGCTTCCAACTAAATATACTGTGCGCTAATAAACACGCTCCAAGTGCATGCAGCAAATTTATTCGCTGTCTAAGGGAACGTAGCACGTTCGTGTTACGTGTTATTAATTTGGCACAAATTTCATATATAGCGCGATCTGCATCTAATAACGTAATAAATTTCACGGTACACGTTGCTAAGAAGTTCTTCCAGACCGTCACAATTTCTGTCAGACTTCGTGCGAATTGATATCAAAATCTTTTTTCTGAATGAGAATTTTTTTTCTCCGTGCAAATTTTAACAGCTCCCCTTTCGAGTGAAAAGTTTCACATTCCATGTACGCGGGTGTCTGAACACGAAAGCGACGTTCCTTTTGTGAAAATTGAAAGTAAGAAGGAACTGGTCGATCCATCGATAATTACAACAGGTGTTGTTAATCATCGAGGACGATCATAATGGACACCGCGGCCTTCGCGTAATTATCGTCGCGGTAATTAAACGTCAAATTGACCGCAATGTAAATCCTTCGATTGCGGCAAAACAAACATACGTTAATTTAGATCGCAGTCTTCTTGATGGGAGAACGTCTCGCGAGGATAAACACAAGGGACAAGAAAAACAGTGGAACTTGTTGCGAATGAATAAGTAGCAATTACGGGCATACACAATGAAATTGCACGCTCGAGAATATCACGATCTCGTTTCACTTTAATCAATATCATTTCGAAAGAAATTTAATTCAAACTGTTCGTTGCCTTTTTTTTTCAAACTATCCTATTTAGATGTGAAGTAGAAATTCAAGGTTGATTGATAGCTTATTGAATTTTAAAATCACTTTTCTGCAGAAAACGAAGCTATTGGATTTACTTTACACAAAACTAATACTCCACGTAACGAAAGACTCGTTGTCATGAAATAATTTTTTACTTTATGGAAAGAATTTCCATCGAATAATAAAGATCCTTTATTGTAAAATCAGCTTTCTACCATGAAATCGTTTTCTATTTCATAACAAAAAAAAAAAAAGGACCAAGTTAACTATAAAAGTTCTTTCCTCAGAAAAGAATTCCCCTCAATTCGATAACAATTACGTGTTAATTAATTTCATATCGACGGTTAAGGAAGAAAGAAAACACTTCACCGTACGATAAAGACTTCCTTTTCTTCCAATTCATTTCCGAGTTCCCTCAGCTATCTTCCACCATAATCAGTTTGCCGTGCGTCGTTTTCATTAGATCGTAGCCGGGGGGCAACGTGAGATCGTCAATTCGTGATCGTAATCACTATCATCGAGTACGATTCTTTTCGTTTGCCGAACGACGATTGCCGGATAAGCGGAAATCTATTATCCACTCGCTGCTTTCTCTCGATCGCTTCCCTCCTCCTCCCCATACCCACGATGCTCGATGTTCTCCGGCTGTTAATGACCGAGAGGATCCATGGTCCGCAGCCGTATTCCAGAAGACCTAGTTACACGTGCTCGTAAACCGTCTTCCAAACGTAAAAGATGTCTTACGTTTGGAAGATTTGTTGGCGCGTTAAACGAGGACGTTTCCAGCTTGAGATTTCCACGCACGCGATTCATCGCGTTTCACGCCTTCGGCCTTGTTACACATTGAGAAACCCGGCGCGCGTTTCCTTTCTCGAGTTTTTCCCTTCTATCGAGACAGCGACAGCGACTGTCTGAAGCGAATAGGGAATTTTTTTCGGTTAATTCGACAAATGTGAGCTCAAAGCTGATTTTGAAACAGAAAATAATCGTACTCGTTACTCGATCATTCAACTTCTTCTTTCGTTGCAATTTGAGTAACAGTTTTTGGATCTCAAGGACCCGAGATCATTGCTTGAGTGACGAAAGTATAACATAATTGAGAAAAAACGAATTTTTTTTAAGAAGGTAGTTTCAATCAGCATTATAATAGTTTCTTTTTTTTCTTCTTTTTGACTTTTATGAAGTGTCAAAAGTTCTAATCGTTTACTATACAACTCTACCTTGAATTATTATACAACAGTGTTCTTGAATGTTAAATAATATAGTTTTCTTTGCCTTAAATGAAAACAGTTCAGCAAGAAAAGAAAAATACATACACCTCGAATAATTGTAATTATATCTAGAAAGGAAGAGAGATCGTAGATCGTTTGAGTGGCATTTTCTTGTTACAGTGTCATCCACGAGCTACACGTTCATTTCGTAGATGTACTCGCGATTATTTTTTAAACATTAGGAGAAAGAAGATTTACGTTGGCCTTCTTCTGCAATGCATCAATCGTTCTTCGAATAAATATTTTCCTTCAAACAATGATTTTCGCTCTGACTCATGGACGATAACATCGTTTCCTAAAATATTCTGAATTTGTCACTGTGTGTTAAATCTTTAGCAAATCAAAAAAAAAAAAAAAAAAAAAGAAAAAGAAAGAAATGAATCAGAAAAAAGATAGAAGAAGAATCTTGAGAAAAGAATATTTTGAAACAATAGTGATATAATTCTGTGACGCAACAACTACATTCTACCCTCCACAAATAATTCTTTCAAAATCGAGAATTCCAAACGAGTCACGAGCATATCGTAGACGAAGTGTTAAAGCAACATTTCCATCAGCGTGGATTGTATTTTTCCTACCGATAATATCTTCGATAATCTTTCGACTAACTACCACGCAGCGCGACAGGACTCATTTAAATGATTACCCCGGCAAACAATGCTCTTATTCAGGCCAGGGACACGAAATGCATTATCTTTAAGGCCGTTCGCGATATAACTAATACTCTTTAATATATATATATATCCCTCTCTCTCTCTCTCTCTCTCTCTCTCTTATTTCTAGTCCTTTGTTGCGAAACCTTCGCTCGGTATGTAGTTCATGGCTGTAACTACACGCCTAGACACGAAAGTCAATGTTACGTGACCGTCGATGTTGGAGCGAAAAAAAAAAAAATTCCAGATCCTTAGAAAAGCTGACTATTTTCGGCGCCAAGTGTAAACTGTGTATAGACACAGTTCTTCTTTCTTCCCTTCATTCCTCTTTGGAAGAGGAGATAAAACCGGCATCTCGCTGCAAGCTACTCCGCGTACCGGGGGCTTCGTATCTCGTAAAAAAAAAAGAGAAAAGAAAGAAACGATTCACAGTGGAAATTCACGTGGCACAATAACGGATGCCGAGGTGAATACTGATAGCGAGTTTTCGTAGAAATTCCACGCACAGAGGCTTTCGATAGTATTTAAATGCTAAAATAGACACTTGGAATATATTTTCGTGAACACGTTTAAAGAAATGAAACTTGGAATATGAAATATTAATATATATTATTGCATTTCGTACATTTTTCTGCCTCGAAAATTGTTTAAGAATGCGCATAAATTTTCTAAATTTACAGATAGAACAGAACAAGTATTCTTTACTTGGGTAGATTTTATATAAAAGTAATTATACATGACGCGTTTTTTTTTCTTTTTTTAGAGAAAACGTGAATTAATTGCATATCTTTTCATATTCAAATTTCCTACATATATACGAACATTTACTGTATCAAATACAATAGAACTTCTCATATAAATATTAGCGAGAGAGATATTACTTAATGTCTGACTCTTACTGGCTAAATCTACTTATAAAAACGCGAGGTATTACATGAATGAAACGACGAATCCTAGACACTTGGCATTAGCAAATACTGGAAACATATTTAAAGAAATGAAAATACTAAATATACTTCCTGTGACATTGAAAACTTGGGATTCGTCGTTTAACATTGACACCGACAATGGAAAGTCTCGCGCTAGGAAAGCGCTCGGTACCCTCGAAAATTACTGGACTGGAATTCGCGGGAAAAATACGGCCATGTATAGAGAGCGAATTTAGGACGTACGTCTCTTCACACGCATGAAACTTACAAAGCAGACTAACTTCTGTTCATAGTAGGAAGGGCAGAGAAAAAGACGCGAATAATGAAAAATGAAATACTTCAAAGAAGAAGCGAGGGAACAACAAGTTTTTCTATAATATTTCCATCAAGCAATATATAAAAAGCGTCATGTAAAACACATATAAAATCTTTTGTACAATATATGTGTTTAACGTATTCTAAAAGAGTTCGACCACTTTTGTGAACCACTGTACATAAAAGATGGCGAGAATACAAGGTCGAAGGATCAAGAATCACTGTACACGTATATGAGAACAGTAATATTATACATTCATTTCGATTTTATAAAATCGTAGAATCTAGGTCGAGGAAATAATAATGAAAAAAAAAAAGAAAATGAAACGAATCCTTGAAACTCTCTCTTCCCTTACAACTAAAAAATAGAGTTCGAAGAGATAAACTGACGAGAGAGAGTTTGCAAATAAAATATCTTGCCGAAACCAGCTATCACTGGCAATTTCCATTTTATCCAATTTACGTGTATTACCAACTTTTAATTCAACTTTTAAATGTTACGAATGCATACAAATCCCAAAGATTCGCTCAATAATTCTCTTCGTTTCTACTCCTTTCGCGTAGAGTTCAACGAAATTTAAAGAAACAAACACGTGTTATCCGTGACTCTTGACGAACTGACGAGTCAACGGTGCAAATAGATAGAAAATTTTCCACAGTGGAGGGAACGTTTACGTTAGCGGTAAGGAAGCGTTCGAACCGAGATGTCCCCTGCTTTTTACGGATTTGGATTGTCCCTATCCTCAGTTATACAAACCAACACCTACATGAATATAATAATAGACATAATAGGTAGTGTTTATTTGGCGAAACGCCATGCCGTCGGAGTCTGCATTCTCGCGCGCGGCTCGTCCACTCGCTGGCCAATATTTACAACACAGGTACACAATCAGCTGTATACAAATCATATTAATTAATTGACAACGTCTCCACCCCTCTCCCTTCCCCTACTCGCGCCGAATTTCCGCATCCGCCGCTCCAACCAGGGTTAATTTATCGCGCCTCGAGACGAAAACGAAACGACACCGGCCGTAACGTGAATCGCGTCCCGTTATGTAACACCTCGCAGCTTCTAGCCTCGCGTTTCATCTCCCCGTTTCTCTTCCTTCGCTCCTTTCCACTTCAACTTCACGCTCGTCGCGTCGCTGGATGAAGTTCGATACGTTCGTACGACGTTTAATATTTTTCGCGAAGGCCTTTCTCGAAGCGAAGAAAAGATTACACCTCTGCAGAGACGAACGATAAGAACGTCAAGTTAAAGATCTCGTTTTTCTTTTTTTTTACTCGTTGTTTGCTCGTTGCACGCCACGTTGCTCCGTTTTCCGAGGTTGAGGAAGCCAGCAAGATCTTAATCTAGTTTCCAGCCTTGGTTGGAGGCGGTCGTGGTGTTCCGTATCAGAACGTTTGAACGAATAAAGTGATCTCTGCAAGGTTTCAGATACGGCTGCGGCTGAAAGTCGAGACACGCGTAGAACACTGTGATAATTTTCCACGGCAACTTGAGGTTTTATAATGAAAGATTTATGTTGCCTGGTGCCGATTCGAAATTAGTACATACCAACGAGGATTCCTTCTAGTCATTAAATCTTTAGCTATTTAAATTCTTCGCTGGCGTCGACTAGAATTCTAATTAAGATAATTTTCTCTTTAAATTCTATAATACTACATATAAAATTAGAACTCAAATTATACATTATTTAACCTATTGCGCTGGAATGACATGCCACGCACGTCGAGAGTTTTTCATTCCAAAATTGTCAGTCTTAAGTATATTTGGGTAAAACAAAATCGGCAAAATAAATAATAAATTTGCTACTTCTCAATAATTTCTATCCAGTGATATCATAGCAGCGAGTTCAAAAAGAAAGCGACGAATTATACGTATATACGGTTTGGTCACTCGTTATGGTCCGCAATCAGTTGCCAGCGCAAAGAGAAAATTTCCTCAATTCTGATAATTTTATTAACTACCGATCCTTCGATAAGTATTTCGACTGATTCTACGAAAAACATAATCTCCGGTGGAAACAGTGGTGTTACGCGCTGGTTTTCTTCGATCAGAGGAACAGGATCGGCAACAAGTTGCAATGTTGTTGCACCGACACGAATCAAATGTTCTTCTTCGAATCTACCAGGAGCAATAACGTTCGAGCAAAGAAGAAGCGAAGCAGAGCCTTTTATGGCGGGTGACTAGTAGAACCAGTTCCAAGCAGGTGAAGACCCGAAGAGATAAACACGGAAACAAAGTACAATGGATGCTTCTCGGAGTAACTGTTCTTCTGCTCCCACTGCTACGCCCCATTCAAATGCCTCTCTCGTAGATTCTACCGCCTCGTTTACCATCATTTACAGCCGTGGATATGATAACCGCGAACAAAATCTGCAAACCTATCGCGGCCCGTGAGCTAATGATCGCTACCTCATTACGTAGCTAACTCATTACGGTTTCTTTGGTAGAATTGAATGGAGGTTACAATGGCACGAAGTTAAACGGATCTGTTAGTTACTCGACGTTACAATGGTTCATGGCTGTAATTTTTATGAACGTGAACATTTCATTAACGGCGCAAATTGTGTGAATTGGTAAAATTTGAAACGCGTCTAAAAATGTAGGGAAAACGTCACGCGACATTGATAAATGAAAGGATTAATGTAACTAATTGTTCAAATATTTTGGTAATCTCTGCAAATGTTTGCAATAAGTACCTAGACACTTCGGGATTGGCTTTTAAATTTTATGATCATATTTATAACACGTTCGACTGTAACATGTTTAAAGAAAACCTTCTATAAATGTTGATTAATCTTGGGGTCACTTTCGAGAGAGTCTCGTACATAGAATTCTGTCAGAACAGTATAGTTACTGTCAATAATACTATCAAATGTAAACCAAACCCTAAAGAAATTATACGTCGATGTTGTGTCAATATTGTCAGTTCTTCAGGGTTCTAAAGACGCCTACAATTAATAATAATGTTAATGCCAATACCATTATTTCGACTCCTTTCAGATTCAATAGTATTAAATTTTATCATCATAATTGTAAACAACAATACCCCAAATCAACAATACCCCAACGTGACTACTTGAATATAACTAACAGAAGCCACCACCGTTTAAAAATAAATATGAAAAATACCAAAAGATCCAGATCCATTCAGGCTAGGCCTCAGATCTATTACACCGAGTTATGAAGAATCAATTACCTTGATTGAAATCCACCTGGCCGAACGAAGCGCTTCTGAACGGTGCACCAGCTCTGTGAAACGCAAGAAGAGGCCCCCTGGGCTCCAATCTCGTGATCGCATCCCTGGCTTCGCCCTCGTTACCTGTCCCAAGGACGTCCGCCCTCAGATTGTCACACAAATCGTCCACACACGTGCCACTATCCACCACCGAATCACTGTACTGTCTCAAATGTTTCGCCGCGTCCGCACTGGCGTTCAGCTCGTTTTTTATGTCACTTACGTCACCACTGTTCCTGTCATGTTGTCTGACCGAGCGGGAGGATCTCCTCGAGTCGGTGCACTGCTTCCTGTACGCGTCGTTACTCGACTCACTGAGACACTCGTCACCGACACTGTCACTGCGATTGATCGTCTTCGGCTGGTGTTGCTGCTGTTGCTGCTGGTACTGCTGAGGGTACTGATTGCCGGATCCGTGACCCGTACCCTCGCTGTACGTGTAACTTCGACAGGAAGGTCGACCGTCGCACCGACCACATCCTTGGTTCGTTGCCTGTGGAGAAAATGTTGATCGTTCGTTGAGACTTTCACTGACGACGAGACAATTTACCGAATACTTTTGGCTGCACGCCGACTGAGCATTCGAAAAATTGTTTAGGAAAACTCGGAACTTGCTGCAGCATTTGACAATTCAAGAATCGTCGCAAGCATTATAAAATCTTGCAGTATAAGATTAATCCCTAATTTCTCTTTCCTAAAATGTACAATTATATATTTCATCGAATATTTGAGAATCTATCCGCGACATTCAAAGACACTAAAAAAGAATCATGTATTCCATTGCAATATTTTAAACTAAAAATATCTCGTGAATGCGTCAAATCGATCGATTCGTCGGGAAACAAATTTCTTACCTGAGGGTAGTTCTGCGAGGATGGTTGATACCCACTTGGCGGTGACGAGGATGCTTGAACCCGCGAAGGTCTTCTAGGTGGTGGCACCGGGGCTGGACCCTTGAGTTTCTCGGTGAGCTCTCGAAGGCGCTCAGCCTTTTCGCTCCGGGGGCCGGAAGAGGACTTTTTGCTACTCCCTCCTCCGCCCCCGCTCCACCGGAACCTATGCAATCGGTCCACCGCTATCACTGCTGGCTCCTGAATACAACAAGTTGCATCTTTATCGCTACATTATTTCTACCGCGATATTCTATATTTTACCGACACTGCAACACACTTGGGTCCATTTTATGTAATTCGCAAAAAATCAGGATTACTCGCTAATCTCGTCGAGTCTTCAAGCTAGTGCACGAAGGAATCTTTCAAGTGATCAGATTGCAGATATCGAAGAAAGTTACGACAGGAAAGTTAAATCGTCCTCTTAAAATTCAGATTTCTCGGGAGTTCTCGAGCGCTGTTCTTTCGTCTACGAGCTTTTTAAGACCGCGCACTTGCGACCGAACCAATTTTTGGATCGACCGTGCTGCAAAGCGTGCGCTGCCTCGTGCCTGCCGCGAGGGAAAAGACAGATGACGACCAAAATAGAATATCGTTCTTCGACTAGACACCTACGTATCGCGCGTACGAGTGTTCGATTCTCTCTAGGCCCGTCACATCGTCCCAAAGATCAGATTTTTATTCTCTCCCATTCGGAATTCGACCAAACGAAATGAACAGGTGAACCAGAACTCAACAAAGACAAGACTGATCGCTCGTCAGTCGAGAAACTAATCCAACGTAGAGGTAACATGAGAATTGCAAAATCTACGGATTGTCAAATTTATTTTTCTTTTATTTTTTTCCTCTATTTTTTCTTTTTTTGTTTTTTTTTTTTTTTTTTGTCCATTGCCGTTTCTCGACGGCTGCGAAAAGAAGAGAAGAAGAAAATACTCGCGTTCAACGGTAACAGATATAGATAAAAGAGAGATGGGAGGAAATAAATAATAATCAATCGTCGTGAGACCTTCCAACGTCGACCTCCCCATCTCCACAGAGCCATTAAAAATACTACACCTCTACCACTTGTAAGCCACCTCTCGAGCTTTGACACAAAGCGTCCTCTCCCAGGTCGAAGACACTTCGTCCCAAATTCCTACGAACCAGCTCACTCTTACGAAATCACAACAGTTTTTCTACAGCCTCCGTAGCGTTCCGCCGATCCACGTATCCCCAAAAATATCCTCCAAATCTCGCCTCGAGGCTCTCGTCGCACAAAACTCCAATCCAATTCCAACAACTACCCAGCCAGCGTATACCCACTTCGCACGTACACGCACGTTGTCCGTGTCGATGTAATCTACAATCCGTACGACTACGCGGTATTCGCACGGTCGGTTCGAAAATATCAAAAAATTATCGAAACCAACATGTAGAAAACGATACGAAATAAGAAATCGAAGAGATTCTATGACGAGGCAATCGATCGATCATCGTGGATCTTTGGCGAACGCGTTGAACGCGTTCGAGGGAGAAAATACCTGCAGCTTCAGCGTCTGATGCTTGGTCCACTGTGCTAGCTGGCGCGGCACCGAGACGGACTGCAGCGTCGGGACGGCGGTGGACGTGTTGAACGACGTCGAGGCGGATGGCGACGAGGAGGACGGTACCGCCGCCGTTAGAGTCGCGGACGATTGTGCCTGATGGTGCTGGCCAGTGCTGTTCCCCACCGACGTTTGCAGCATCCCTCGGTTATTATTAGAGTTCACCAACGTCGGTTGCGCCGACGTCGTTGGCGTCGTCAGCGTCGCCGGCTGTTCCACGCCGGCAACACGGCTGTTCGAAGACGTGGGAGGCCCAGGAAAAGGAAACGGTCCACCAGCGATTCCTCCAACGCCACCTCCAGCTCCACCTACAACACCGCCGCCGCCTGTTCCGCACGTCAACGACGACGGCGTCGAGTGCGTCGTGGCGGCGTTGCTCGCCGACGGCGGGATCCTCGGCAGCGGCAAACGGGAACGTGGACCGATGCAACAGCAGTCGGCGATGCTCGAGCTGAGCTCCAGTGCCGCGTTCTCCGCGCACCTCTCCGTCAGTCGTTCGCGAGAGTCGCTCTCCCGGGAACTCCTCTTGCGACGCCTCTCCTGCGACTCTTCCCGCGAGTTCGACGGCGGCAAGCTTTCCTGAAACAGATTTCCGCACTTGTCATCCTTTTATTTGTTTGTTTGTTTATTTATTTATTTATTTATTTATTTATTTATTTATTTATTTATTTATTTATTGAGTGATTTGAATTGCTTTGAAAGTTTGGAAGGTTTCGAATCGAGTAAGAAATACTTTACAGAATTCTTTTGTTCTTATCGCTTTTAACGGGTCTTACAGTTATATTATATCCAGATATTTTGTAGAATTTTACGAGCATTTCAAATGATCCTCTTGAAATTAATCTGTGGCAAGTTTGCAATCTATACATTGTTTCGTAGCGACCAAAAATTTACAAACTTGAAACATTATTAACAAACCACCGAGAAGACGGTTTCGTTTCTTTATCGTTCTCTACCGGGGGAAACTTCACCGAAACGATAATACTTAGACAATAAAAGTTATACCTCGCATAAACTAGAACTCGAAGGAGCACAGTAAATTGTACACTTGACAGCTTCACGTCGGAACGACTACTAGTAGGCCAGTCTGATCAAGAACATATGTAAACCACGAAAATAGACTCCAGGAAACTGCTGAATCTGTACATTGTCGCGTTACACGCTCTACAATCAGCGAAAAACACAGTCACGCACATGTCGCGTTATCAGGGCGTGTAAAATTTCGTTTGTAATTGAATATTTGAAATATTTGTTCCCACAATACTGGAAACGAAAAGAAATCCAAAAATTTACACGTTAGAAGCAAAAGAAAAAAGAAACGGTATTTCACAGAACGAAGGATATTCCATTTCCAATTTATGGCTGGACTGTGAAAAAGCGTCCTCTTGCGCACGCATGTAGATCAGAGCACGTACTTGCACTCCTTTGTCTAATATACGTACGAAAGCAGCAGAACAAATGGGACCCGAAAGCCTGTGAAGTGGCTTCGCGCATAAAGAGATTCAAAGATTGCTTCTTGTAGCGTCGTGTAAAACGAAACGTAGGAAGTGGAACCTGCTTGTACAAGGTAATTCCACCTTGTCCTTACCCAACAGGGAACGCCTAATTTCAATACCATCTTCTATCCGTCACGTTTTCACCTATTTGCAATTGTACATTGCCGCTCGTGCCAAATGGCAAACACCGCGAAGATCTAACTATCTTTTAATCCTCGGTCAAAGGCTACTCGTTTCTCTAAAAAAATTAAAATATCTTCTCTTCAGAAAGAGTCGCGAAGATCCGCCGCGTTAGTTCTAGTCGGACTGTGGCCACGTTCAAAATTAGTCTCTCGGAAATAAACACGTCGCCGCGGGGAAAAGAATTACAACGATCGGATACGCTGCCTCTAGTCAAATCGCGGTTACATACGAAATTAGTTTCTCGTAAGAGATAAAAGTGTCGTCTTGAGGGAAACGTTACAACGACGTTAGAGAACGCGTTAAAGTTCTGGTCAGGAGATTAATTTCTCGGAAATGAAAATAAAACTTCTCGGCGATGGTTATTTTCTTCTCTCGGCTCTCGATCATCCACGGGGGGGTGGAAATGAAAAATTTCCTTGGTTGAAACGTTTGGATATCTTCGGACGTCCGAGAAAAGTCGTAATGATCGTTCGCGTTACTTTCTGATTATTTATAGGCTCGTTCTGGTACGTTCGCGTGTGCAAGAACGATCATCGTGGTAAAGAGGATAAGAGAGGAGACAATGGCGTCGAGAGGCACGGGTGACGTTGTTTCTTCCCACGAGCGAACCGGAGATAAACTCCTCTGAAATAGATCTCTGACTCTTGTTGTATGCAGCGGCACGACGTACACGTGAATATGCTGGAAAGTAGTATCGTCTAATCTCCTTTCTGGAAATCCAGCCGAGATGGCGAGATACGTACCGAAATGTACGTGTTTCGATCTTTATTTCCGACATTTTACGTTCCCCGGCGACGCGGTGAGAAAAAGGAAAAAGATAACGAAATGTCCGCGCCCCGTGTCGTAATAACTCCATAAGAGAACTGTATTTACACACAGTGATCATGCATTCGAATGGAGAAGATTATTCGTATATATCAAGTAACTTAAGTAGATTCTCTCTTTACCTGAATCAGCTGACTTTTTGGATTCGGATGTTTTTATTTTCAATGCGAAAACTGAAATTCAAGTGTTCGAGAGTGTAATTTCGCTGTCGAGTTTCGCCCAAGATGTTCGATAAAAACGAGTTTATATCTGGAGATAAAAAATTTGTTTCGCAATTTTCTCTGCAATTCCAAGGACCAATAACGTGAATTCATATTCCAATTCGTCTCGAATTTTTATTGAAGATCTACCCGACTGCTCTATATAATAATCTAATAATCTAGTAATAATAATCGATAAATATCTAATAATTTGGTAAAAACATATTCGTACACACGGAAAAAAATTTTCTACGTCAATTTTCTCCCCGAAAATTAACCTCGATCGTATCACTGACACTGTCGCAAAACTGTGATTTCTTTTCTACCAAGTGTTACAGCATGATCCGTAAACTTTCGCATACTGTACGCATTTTATAGATTTCTATTCATTCATAATCTGATAATCAAAGACACACACACACACACACACACACAAGGACCAGGATAAAGAGAGTCTAAAATCGGAGCGCGAGATTCGAAGGAACGTCGGCTCTCGATCGGCCGGCGATGGTCCGCGGTGATTTATCGCGATCGAGGGACTTGGCAGGGCGTCGGCGGGTAAGTGCCGCACGAGATCCTCACGTCGCCGCTACGTGTGCGTACGATGTCAACGGTGTGGATATTATTCCGGGGCTGGGACAAGGACGGGGCATCGATGAAAAATAGGAAGAGGAAGATAGGAAAGAGGAGCGAAAAGGGGGAGGGGAGAGGGGAGGGGGGGGAGGGACGTGCGCGGAATCGGTACGAGTCAGTGACTGGTGGCATTCTATTTGCGCGATCGGCTCTATATTTAGGATTTCCGACGTCTTCATTTTGCTCGCGCGCGAAAACGTCGCCTCTCCTCTGTCGCGAGCCCGTCGAAGGTCGTCACGGCACGGCCAACACCGGAGTTCGGATTCTTATTTGGCTGGACGCTGCGTCGGTCCCGTCGCTGGCAAACGTTACCGTGAAATTTCAAAAACTCGACATCCCTCCCCTTTCGACACCACTGTTGACGCAGTTCGAACAACAGCGCGCCTTTTTCAACCGTATTTGGACGGATGGATTGCCACTCGTAATAAAAGGAACTGTTGTACGTACCGTTCCTTTTAAACGTTGTCTGGCGATGATACAGATTGATGTTTATATAATACAATGTCCGAGAATGCATTTAGTTGAATTCTTTGATTGTTGCGTACGTAATAAAAAGTTGTTACGCAACACTCTCTTTTTAATTACAATGACACGAGGCTTTGATGTTATTTTTCTTTTTTTTTTTTTTTTTTTTTGGTATTCATTCTGTTTTGATAACAATCGAGGAGCATAATAAACGAGAGTATTGAAATGACAAATATTCTTTAACAAATACTTTGTATAATTGATATTCGTTATTAATTTACGTCTATCTGACAAAAGATATACTTTCCATGTACTCGGATGAATGGAAGTAGAAAAAAATTCTCCACAATGAAAAAGAAACGTGCAACAAAGAATGTAAGAACTACCACAGCCAGTTGCTGTTGAGTATCAAAACATAGCCCGCCGCTTCCAACATAAATTTCTTGTCTTAAACGATATTATTATATAAATAACAATTAATCGTTCGAGTAAACCAGAGTAATTTTATACGAATATTCGTAATTCGACTGAAATACACCATTTATCCCAGGGGTAAGTCGAATAATTTCCAAATTCGTAACTTACTTGATAAAGCCGCTTATTGCAAGTGTTATTGTAAGCTTCTTACCTGAGAAAGTCTGAGACCGTATCTGGTACCACCAAGAACCACGTAACCACCTCCGACACTTGCCCCTGTCATGGCTCTTGCTGCACCCCCAAGCCATCCTCCGAATCCACTTCCTCCTGCCTTCTCCGGCCCGCCACCCCCGTCTCCGCCGACGCGAGGCATTCTTCATCCTCCCTTCACCCTGCACAAACACATCCGGCAAATTACCAATTTCTCATCGTCGCTCGTTCGATGAAAAATCCACCGATTATTCAGCTCAGTTTTCTCCCTCGCTTCTTTCGCTTCGAACAACCAATCAGCAATCATCGTTGCTTTAACAGAGAGCCTGCACTGGCAATGAGCATCGTGGTTTATGAACTCGACGGTGATGACGTAAGGTAAACTCTAAATTGTGTTTTGAGTAAATACGCCATCGCGGTTTTACCGTCCGATTCAACAGGAAGCGAGCATAAATTTGGCTCGGGTGTCTATTTTTCTTTCGCTTCTCTCTGGTTTTTAATGCTAGAATTATCGGACCAGTAATTTTCATAGAAGTTTTCGCGAATATATCTTTACATGTCGTATACCTTACGTACGGTTGAGTAACAATTTATCGTAGGAAACGTTAGTTCTTCCGTATCGTTGAGTTGATGAAAGATCGCTGTAGAATGAGTAACGAGATGTTGCAAAGAAGAATTAACTAGAATACGATGAAGAAGATTTGTCCCAAGCTCTCTCTAATTGATCCAACTTAACAGAGAAAAAGAAACCTCTGTCTAAAATTTATATTCTACAGCACACGTTCTACGAACGATTCTGTTTTAATTTTCCAAATAATGAGACGACGTCAGCGTTTTCATTAAAATTATCACACCTATCACACTTTGTCTTTAGTTTTAATTAGAGTATATATTTTTTCGATTTTGTCGATGTATCAAGTCCGCGCGCTGTTTAAGCTTCGCTGTCATAAATCACCAACAACGCGAAACGCGACGTCGATAACGTCTGTGAATTAAACGTTCACTTTGTTCACAAATCAAACTTGGCGAACCTTTTTCTCACAGATCACGTTGATTTATCGAATCATCGCGTTCGCGAACGCCTCGCGGCACGCGCACGGGCAACTTTCTCGCGAATCAACAGGAATTTCATTCAGTAACGGCGACGTGTCGTAAATAAATAAAATCGTTGTCCACCATCCGGGAATGCGCAAACGTTCACAGAAATTCAAGAAGCGATCGACGTACGTGCGTGCGTGCGTGCGTGCATGCGTGCGTGCGTAACATGGATGCGTGAGTTGAACTCATCGAGTTTGCTAATTTCGTTTGTGTTGTGTTAAAAATTTATGGAAAACGTTCTGCTCGATGAAACAGACAGAATTGAAAAATCTTAGAACTTAAACGTTAAAGAGTTTGTTAAAAATTGAAACAGTTATTTGGAAGAACGTGGACAATAAAAATTATGGAATTGCACATGTATTCTGTGATGTAATTCGAAATGCATTGACACAATCCGTTTTGGAGCAAAAAGACTTTTGATCTCTTCGAATTTATTTCGTGTCGATTTTTCTAAAACCGT
The DNA here is from genome assembly GCA_036937485.2 of Tetragonisca angustula. Taxonomy (NCBI): domain Eukaryota; kingdom Metazoa; phylum Arthropoda; class Insecta; order Hymenoptera; family Apidae; genus Tetragonisca; species Tetragonisca angustula. The sequence continues at coordinate 683,330 of JAWNGG020000053.1, read as the reverse complement.
ATCCGCGAAATATTTTATTTTTACTGGAAACAAAATTTAGAAGCAGCACAGTGTTGTATTGACACTATAATTACCCGTAACTAAAGTGTAAAATATATATTTATGACAGAAACGAAATTGGAAAAATGTATAATACAATATATATTTATTGGTATGTTCAACGAAAGATTCAAATCATTCGACTAAAATGTTACGAATCTGTAAAATTACAAAATGATCGTTTCAAGGTATTAAAGTAATATCTCATGCTCTCGTGGATATCGTTAAATATCGATCGTTCGTTTGGTGTAACACCGTGCCAATCGTGTCAATTTCTTTTTTTTTTTTTTTATCATTTCGATCATTCACCTAGATAAAATTTTAGAAAAATGTATTGGATTTAAGGAATATATAGGGAAATATTTCAAGAGTATAATGTTATTATGTTCACGAGAGAAGAATTTTTCATATAAGGCAAACACAATTATAAAGTTTATCTACGTTTCGTCGTATATGTGACTAATGTCGGAAATTGACGTCACAGCACCGTTACATCCGATTTAGGCGTAACTGACGATTTCTGTAAAAGGAAACCATTCAACTTTGCCAGATATGAATGCAACATTTAACTGTAAAATGTTTAAAAAAAAATATATATATATACATGTACACTCTTAGGTTTATCGTGACAGGAGACGAACGTTATAGACAAGTGTGATGGTAGTGACAGAAATTTTGCATAAATTCACGCATCGATGGCCGCACGAACGTGAGACCTCTCCATCATGAATTTATCATTTCGTTCGGTGAAGCAACCACTGTGATTCGAAGGAATAAATTAATCACCGGAGGCCAGAAATTGCTATCAATAACCATGGTTCGTTCATCGATGGACGAGCAATCGACGCATAAATTGAAAATCCCAGACACCTGCTATTTCAAACGATTCGAACTGTTCGCTGTTTGTTTCAATGTCATTTAAATTTAAATTCACTCGTGAAATTGAAAACACGCGAACGAAAAATAATAGCGAGGAAATTGAAAGAAGAAAAGAAGAAGAAGAAAAAAAAAGAACGGACCTGCCATATTTTCCTCCGTCTGGCCTTTACTGACAACGAGAGAATTTCAATGACTCCCCGCTGCACAATCTTCGAAAAGCTGGCTTCCATCTAAACGGTATCGCGATGGTGGCTTTATGATTGCAAATATTGAGCGTTTATAAATATCTGTGTATGTCTTTTCTATTTCCGAGTGCTGAAAGCTAACTATATCGGCGGCCGGAATGGTTCGCGCGCCTTCAAAGATCTAAAGGAACATCAAGAGTCCATCGTCCATCGTTCAAACAATAATAACGATTATAAATTCTTTACACTTCGTCGACTCGAGAGGCTTCGAACATTTACTAAAGTATCCGAACTGAGAGTAAGAAAAATTCTATTCGCTACAACGTTGCAACAAGACGCGTTACGAGATTTCGAAAATTTACTAAACGTAGTGAAAAATTAATACATTCATGGCCACGAACGACGAGTTGATTTGACACTGGAGAATTGGAAAATTGAAAGATCTTTAAAAGTAAAAAAACAGGTTCCGCCAGATATCTCGTAGCTTGCAATAGTGGTACGTTACAGAATTAATGGAATTTAGTACAATACAGAGGCGTTTGTCAAACTGTTCAAAACACGAGGTTATGTCAACGCGAGGAGCAACGACGGTCGCATCGTTTCGCTTTTACTCCATCACGTGAGATCGCGTGTTTCGTTGAATCGGGCCGAGTTAGATTTATAGGACGATAAAAATCATCTTCTCTCGCGTTATTTGTACTACAAGAGAAAAAGAGCCGTTCTTTTTTGGCGTATGCAAATCACCGGCGAGGCTGGACGCGAAATTTATGAACGGCCGCGGAACAGGTTGAGATTAACGAGAAATATTATTTCGATGCACACACACACACACACACACACACACACACACCGTAAATCGCAGCGAGTTCATTCGATTTTCGTCTAATGTGTTTTCTGTCAGATAGGCAGTGATCGAGTGACATTCAATTCCCGTGAGTGAGTTATTTCGCCGAACCGCGAGCCGTTGTTCCCGATAACGGATGTTGAACTCCGTTCAACGAGTTCCACCGAATCTCGATAAAGCTTGTCTCGTCAGCGGTGTTATTGTTCGGGCAAAAGTCCCGATCTGACAGATTGAAAGGGGTCGCTTCTCTTTCGAAATGAGTCAATTTTCTGGCGACTGGTACCAGCGACATTCCGATCTGCCGGTATCTCGATTAGTAACTTCGTTGAAATCTAAATTAATTTCCATTAATAAACCAGACTGACAAGATTCGATAAAAAAGGAAAAAGGAAAAAAAGAAACGAACGACATTCATTCGATTAGAAGCAATCCGGCGCGGCTTCTTTTTCAACTGACTCAGAGTCGACCAACGTGATTTTCCAAGTTTTCGATTAAAGTTCAAATTTACTCGACGATATTATTTCTCCTCTGCTTGAAATGAAAAATATTAATCTCGAGTGAACTTACGGTACGTTTGATTCCATCGCCGGGCAACGACGATCCGGATTGATCTCCGTCAACGAGAGAAGAAATACATATTCACTGGGAGTTGGAAGAGAGAGAGGGAGAGATCCCATCGATCGAAAAACACAAATCTAGATGCGGACGAACGTCTGGCCAGCCGCGAAGCTGCGAACGAGCCGATGCATTCCTCTCGAGAAAATGGTCGATTGGTCCACGGAAAGCACTCTCTTTCACACAGTCCCGACGTCCAATTGGCCGGAACGAATTGAACTTGTGCCAGGGTCGCGTCGCGGTGGACAAAAAGAAGTGGAAGACGGTCTGGTGCGCGGCAGGATACCGCGAGGGCGTTTCCTCTCGCTTTTCTTTTCGCTCGGGCACCCGCGCGACGATATTCTCGAATTCCGCGACGCTCACGCGGCCCCGTCCTTACTCCGAGAGGTTTTCTTCATCTCGGTTGCCACATCGGCACGTGGCATTGGTTTTCGCCGCGGCCGCGTATTAATTAAATTCGGAACGCGACACCGTGGCGCGGAATTTCGAACATCTTGTACACCAAGAGAGAGTGGCTGGCTTTCCTCCTAATTCGCAACGAAAACCCGTTCCACTTACGCCCCGTGCCTGATCGAACACGTCGTAATAATACGATGATCATGTGCAGAATCCACGAAAAAATAAACAGAAATATGAAAAATTTGAGAATATATAATATATAATTTTTAATTGTTCCTAATATAACGACGCTTGACAAGTACAAGAACATTGATGTTGAAGCATTACGTGATAAATAAATTTCCAATGCCTTTCTTTCAACGATCAAACTTCCTGTCGGCAACAACGTGCAATTGACGATCCTCGGACGCACAATTCCATGAGAATACACGAAAGCGCAAGATAGTCGGAACACCAAGATAGTTGGCCTCAAGATAGCGAGTGAGGCATCTCGCGACCGCAGGTGGCACTCTCGGTACAGCTAATTCATTGGCACTCTGCCCGCCGTGATTTTCGCCGGGAATCCAAACGCCGGATTTGGATGATTCAACGGAGCGGAGGAAGCGAGCGGTCTCACGCACGGCACCAAGTGCCCCGGCACGCGGAAAATACACGACGAATTCGAAAGAAAACGAGCGTGACGTAAATATGAACGCGGGGTGCGAACTGAGGCTGGTTTCGTCTCGAGGCGAGCCGTGGCGCGACGTCAGAATTCTCGGTACAACGAGCAAAAATCCACACGGGATAAAACACCGTCGACGACGACCGCTAGGCAGGCTGTTCTACGAACGCTATCGTTAATCGAGCCGTACCGTCCACGACGAAGACGGCGCTTCTATTTTCATTCGTCAGATTTCATAAGAAGGAAAAGAAACGAAAGGAAGGAAGAAAGAAAGCGAAAGAGGAGTCGCCGGTGAAGAACGTGCTGGTCGAGGCGAGGACACTTTCGCGGCTAATTTTAATCCACGATCGTTTGGAGAAGACCGAAAAGTCCCTCTTGGCACATGAAGCGGCGATACGAATAAGGAAAGCGCCGAAGAAAAAGAGGCAACCGCATTCCGTTCACGCATTTGTGTCTCCCGGTGCAAACAACCGATAAACATCCACGTTGCTTTGTCATCGTAATGCGACAGAAAGCATCGTCGGTTTATTTGCGAAACGATAAGCCGCTTCAAACTGCACCGAGACTGCAACTACCCCACTAAATTCTTCGTCGTTTTTATCCTTTTTACACGCGACTCTCAAGAAACGTTTCACCTCTGGACGCTGAGTGTATGTTAAATGATTTCATTAATTTATCGAATTGTTAGTTATGGAATTTTACGTTTCAATTTTCGTTTCTTCTTGTTTTATAGGTAAATATATACAAATCGAGTGTGGTATCAGAATTGGTTATGTATATTTGACAATGAAATCCACTTGAGAATGTACTTGATAAAATATATTGTCTCTTTGTAGACTTATATTATCAAATTCTTTCATCGTGAGACATTTCGCTTATTTTCAATTTGATAAACGAAACTGTATCACTTCTGGCTCTTTCATGTAATTCTGTATTACAGTTATTTAATTTCTCGCGCGTTTCACACTTTCACGCGCGTTTTCTATCATTTCTATCATCAAGGGTTTTCTGTCAAACGTAACCCAATTGAAACGGATGATTCATAAAAAAAAAAAACATTGTCTATATAACACGAAATTAATTCATCGAGTACAATAAATAATAAATCATCGCAAAAAAAAACACACACACACACCCAGTTATGCTGGCCATTTCCTTAAAAAGTCATCACATTTGACGAATAATTTTGTACCAGGAGTAGATTTCAAATGAAACGAATAATTCATAGAGAAACTATTGTCACAAATTATTAGAAAAAGGAGCCATTATCCGTGCGAATCTATGAGCGATAATCCATCAGAGTGGTATAGATTAAACGGACATTACGCTGTCACGACCTCGCGGATGACACTTTTCCGTGAAACGATCAAACGACTATAGCGACTGTTGCTCCATCGAGGAACGCAAGCCCTTTTGTTACGTACTCTCTTTCACCTTCTGTCGAGGCTCTTTTTTCGGGGAAACGTTAGCTAAAGATAGAGGACAAGTTCGAAACCTCTTAACGCGAGAACGCGACCCGACCTAAGCTCGCTCTCTGTACGGCCCTAATTTGTCGCGACGATTCGAGAATCGGGCAGATTCGCGTCAATCACTTTTAATTGTGAATTCGCGCCGAGCACATCTGCGCGATCGCGCGACTCCGCACGTAGCCCGGGCAATTGCGCTCAATGATAAACAATGAATGCACGCGAGATAATGCGTCTCGCGTGCCTTTCCCTCGTTCCGATCGATCGTTATCGGCCCTAGAAAGCTCATTCAGTGCCGCTTATCGCCGATAAACTGAAACACTTCCCCAATAAAAATTCCCTCCTTGGGCCGTCGTTCCCCTTCGTAAATTACCGGGTAATGGGATTCTGTGTATTTGTTGTTTTAATTCCGAGAGAAGCATATACGGTTTGAATAACACAGTCTGTGAGTTATCGCCAATTTTAACGAGCGAAAGTATAACAAGCAGAAGCAACGACAAAACAATAGCAGTAAATTTTATTTAATTTCCCTCAATCTTCAATCTCCTTCCACCAAAGTGATTATTTAAATAAACGCGACAAGATTGAGCTCGCACTTGAAAGAGATTCTTTTGCAATTACAACCAACCTTCAACTTTCACCGAAATTCCTCAAATAATCACGAAACACGGAGCAATCACGGCAAACGCAAACATCGTGCAGCCTTCGTTGAGACACCCACGACACGAGGAAACGTTCCAGCAAAGGTCGCGACCTATTTTACAATAATCAACCTTCGCAACGCTTCGTTAATAATGCCAAACAACTGCTCGTGCGTGCGTACGTACGTATGTATGTTCGTATGTATGTTCGCGCGAGTCTAACTGCAAACGTTCGGCAAACATCCTACATTCTCAAATCCCGGAGTGCACAGGCAGGTCTGTATCTATGTAATTGTCGGCCAGATGCGCTGAACGGTTAAAGGGTTAAAGGCGCTCGCCGCGAACAGCCAAGGCCCACCTACGTTCCCTCCGCGCACAATGCAAACAAAGAATCTGATCAAGAGATCACCGGGTCTCTATCGTTGCGGCTCCATCGGGGACGATCACCCACGCGTCGATCACGAATCGGTCGAGAGTTCTCCCAACTGGTTCGCTTACCGATTAATCGAGAGAGCCGCATGCCGCAGCGACCGGACGAAATCGAACGAAACCAACCGCGATCCCTGGCGATCGAGGCTCGTCGTAGATCTTGATGTGGCACTCAAGGTCACGTCGTCGAACGCGTTTGTTGCGAGTCACAGAGAGACGCGACGCCGGCAGAGTTCGTCGAACACGGGCGTGGCGTTCGCCAAAAACTTCAGCGACACACTGGCCAGCCGAGTGAACAGAGACAATGAAGAGATGAACGAGACGAGACGAGACGAGAGCAGCGTAGACTCTGCTCCTCAGTGGAGAGGATCGAAGAAACGCGGCCGTTTCGCGGATCAGGAATATGATGCCACCTTGGTGAAAGCCTCCGCGAAGAAGAGGCTCCCTTACTGCACCGAGTGCCGCTCCCGCTAAGCGGAAGATTATCTAAATAGACTCCGTGCTACCAGGCAGAAGAGAGAGGGAGAACGGGAACCGGGGGGAGAGGGGACACTGAAACGAGGTGGTATTTATACGTCGTGTCTTTTGGAGAGCCAGTGAATCCGCGACCAGGAACATCCCTTCGCGTGCCTCCGGGGGAGTGGCACGCAGAATTATGATGCCATCTCTCCATGGTGTTTTTTCATCTTTTCGCGTTTTCGTGACCGAACGAAGGAGGGCTCAGCGAGTGGTATTTCGTTCGACTACAGTTACGAGGAATCTTTCCATCGACGAGAAGAATTTCCGGAGATTCGCTTTTTGATAGCTGTAGATATATTTGAGATAGTAAGAGGAACTTATAAATTGATTTGTCTTTTAATTACGCGTATCTGATTGGAAAGCTAACAGATCTCGGGACCACTAATGAATCGATCGATGAGATTCTCTTATCGTAGTTTAACTTACTTTCAGTTTGTAACGTTGTATTTTACAAACTACACGTTCTACTTGCGAAACACGCTCCTACTTCCAGAAACTCTTTAAGTCAATCACACAAGAAAACCACGCTCTAACGCGCGAATACTTGAAACAAACATTTCATCAAACAAACATAAGAAACAATTACAAAGATCGTAATCTTCTATAAGGGAAAATGTCTTGAAAATCTACGAATTATTTCCACATGATCGAAAGGTAATTAACTACATAACTGTAGCGAAGAATGATCATAAAGTTACGTTATCTTGCAACGTGCATCCTTCCAATAATTATCGCGCCGAGCGGAAACCTAAAATCGTTCGAGATGTAACGCGGCTGAGTCAGTAGCCAAAGAACATCAGAATTATCGGGTAAATAAATTCAATGCCGTGTAACTGGTTAGGCATTCGTAATTGGTAGATCATCGAGCATTTTTGGGAAAATAAACGAGAGGGGGGAGGGGGAATACTCAAGCCAAGCTGGACTCGGGTAAATTGATTCTTCACGCACGATTAAACCAGGATACCGTGCTAATGATCAGCGCAATGATTCTTCAAAGCGGCGGATTCTCATGTGTTATTTTCATTGTCGTAATGAGATTATCCATTATCTATAAATATCACGACTCTTCTCTCGTTTCTTCAAAAGTTCTCCGATATCTCCGCGTGTTAAAGTACGGAGGATCTAACAACGTAAGCGAGTAACAATCGCGGAGCGTAATTTCCATTACCAATGTGAAAAATCCTGCACGAATATATTTCTGCACCTGTCTTGATACAGCTGCCAAAAACCGATTGCTCAGTCTGGCGTGCGAAATTCCTCCCTCCAACGGTGAATACAATCATCGAAAAACACGACTTGTGGCATTCGTTAAGCCAACAGCGGAAAATAATGTACATATAAGAGCGAAGGAATTTGATCTTATTTACGCTTGTTGTGCACGGAAGTTGAAGTATGTATTACGGTCGAGTTTTGAAGAATTAACTCGAAAGGCCGAGAAATAAGATACTCGAGAGAATAATTATTGCGACGAAACAAAACAAAAATAATGGTAATAATAATATGCCTTTTTCTTCTTAATTATATAGTTTATAAAGAGAAGATTTTAAGGAACCTTTCTATACATTATCCAAACATTGCAAAACCAGTGTTGCACCTCTTGTATCATTCTCAAGTCCAATATTAGATAATAGAATACCACTTTCTGTCCAAGTTTAGTACGTAAAATAATTTTAAACAAAGATTCCAGTCTTCCAAACTACGTTTCCAAAACTATGAATTTGCTTAAAAATCCGCAGTCTATCTATCACCGCACGAGTATTAACCACTTGCGCTGGCAAGTGATTGCGGACCATAACGAGTGACCAAACCGTATAAAACAATTCGTCGCTTTCTTTTCGAACTCGTCGGTGTGATATTCATTGGAAAGAAATTATTGAGAAGTAATAAATTTATTATTCGTTTTGCTTATTTTGTTTCACTCAAGCATACTTAAAACTGAGAAAGTATCACAATTTTGGAACAAAAAATTCTCGACGTGTGTGGCACGTGATTCCAGCGCAAGAGGTTAATTATACAACTCAGGTCAATTTGTTACTCATTACGTTTGAATCAAACATTCATCTATCTTCCATAATCACTAACCCCAGTTCTGTATGCTAACGTGCCTGAAGGACAATCGTTGCATCGCGTGCCGCGACGCTTCTTCTTAATTACAATTCCAAATTATTAAAAGAACACCGAGACGAGACAAAAGTCAGGCGCGTCAAGAACGTTTTCCTTCGGTTCTCTCGCACCTTTCTCGCCTTTCTTGCTCGGCACGTTCTTTCGCGAAATAAAGGATCAAGATATATTCGTCGGTAACTTCCGCGCGATTTATCGTCCCCGCGGTGATCCTCTACGAAACGAGGGGAAAAAACGTGGCAACGTTCGTTACGGTTCGTCGTCTCGGTGCAACGTAATGGGCCACGACGACACACAGAGAGACATAAGAGACGAAGAACACGCGCGCGTCCTCTCCTCCCCTACGCGCAATGCCACGGCGACTCGTTCTTTCCTCGTCCATCGTCAGACGACCGCAACGACCGATAAACTCAAGGCTTCCGGCATTGCCGAGATTACCGGCGAACCTCGAGACTTTCACCGATCGAGAAAAAAACGAGACGATTCTTTTCCGCTTGGACGATCGAACATTATATTCATAAATAGCGGGGCAACGTTGTTCCATTGTAATACTTTCTCGCGTGGTTATCCTCCGATACGCTTCGTGATCCCGCTGCGCACCGGAAGGCGGAGATTTGAACAGGTGGAGGGGTATTTTGCTTCAGATGTTCCGATATCATCGTCGAAGAGAATGGATAATGCACGTTTCCGTTCGGCCTGGCGGAATTATCCGGGGGGAGTAAGCTGTCGGCCGAATCGACGTTCGATCAACTCCCGTTGAGAATCGATCGACGAACGAATCAACCTCTCGATTAACGTTTCGCTTCGGGGGAGGATGTGGATCGTGTGGATCGTATATCGATCGCACTTGGCAGGGTTAACTTTGGCAGGTGATTCATCTTAGTCGAGGTGGTTTCTAAATGCGAAAAAGTAAGCACGTGTGACACTAGACTGACACGTTTCTGCGTGTTGTTTGTTGGAAGAGACCAAGTTAAGATTAAAGCCACGATGGCGCGATATTTTGAATAATTGAACTAATGTCACTGGCGAAGTTTTACAAGAGCCAAGTCGCGGGTGATAAATCGTCTCGCTGCGAAAGTAAGAAGCTCGACGATAAAACAAGTGGCTTCAGAGGAGAATGATTGTGAAAAATTGCAGCTACAAGGAGACACCGACTTTTCCGACAACTTTTGCAAACGAAAAGGATTGTTCAAAGATCGAGTTCTTTTTCAAACGTTTGCAATGGAGGTATATCCAGTCTAATTTTGCAAAATTGCAACAACATACAAAATTAACGCGACTGGTCCTTCAAATTATCACGCAAGATGATATTCAAGTTCAAGTTTGTCCCCAAGTACGTCTCGCGATATAAAAATATCAGTCACACAGAATTACTAATATACGAGCGGTGTATGTACACACAAAGACCAAGATACCAAGTAGCGATGTTTGCTTTTAATAATGGGCGATAAGAAATTGCGCGAAACAACGCGTATATGTACTTACTCCTGCAATAGTTTGAAAACGCTTTCCTGGATGCCATCCACGTAATTCCGCGCAGATATATCCATAACAAGCACTTCCTCGAACCCGATGATGTCTCGTCCACGAGGAATTATCATCGGCGCGTCTCCACGATCGAACGCAATTTCGTCGCGTTACACCTCGAAACGAAAGGATTCCTCACTGTTGAGCCGGCCGTTGACGAACGATCGTTAAATCGGTGTCGTTCGATTCCGTGCATTACTCGAGAGTAACGCAGCGTGCGCGCGCGCACAGACAACGATAATAAACGTTCCACAAATCTAGACGTTCCACTTTTGTCTCTTGCGTTCGTTCGTTTCCGAGTTCGGAGTCGAACCGGCTGTTTCCAAAGCCGATTTCAACTTGAAATCGAACCGATCGAAAAGACGCGAGCGGATCGTGGCACGGTTATGATCGAAAAATTCGCCCGATACCGAAGATCTTTCGCAAGATCAGATCGAGATCCCGCTTACGTTCGTGACAGCCTTATCGTCCACGAGATAATATTATCATAATGTTGCGCTCACGAGTTCGCTCGTTGCGTAGATCGCCAACGATACACGAGATTTTCCATTGGCGAACGGAATGTCTCTGTCCTCGTTTCGGACCACTAGTTTCGGAGAGGTAATCTTAAAGTCAATGTGACTAGATTAGCAGATCACGAATTGGTTTTTTTTTTTTTTTTGTTTATGAGTGGAGAACAACGCGTACGTGTATGTATCAAAACGTACACGTACGTACACACACAGCGTGCGAGTATCGTATCAAGCTGGTGGCATTCTTCACGATTCTTCGAGCGCGCGAGATCGCTTTCCTCCGCTCTTAATTAATCACGAATGCACTCGGGATTAAACGCACGGAATGCAACGGCAAACGGCTACCATCCGAGAGCACTTTCACTCGACCAGCTTTTCTTTTTCCCTTTTTCTCTCCTTCGATACGATTCGATTTTCGGCTACTGCTCGGTCAATCGTTCACGCGGAACGGAAATTCAACAAAAAAAAAAAAAAAAAAAAAAAAAAAAAAAGTTCGACAGTCGCGCGAGAGAACGAGCGACGAACAAACGACGACGCACACCGCGAGCATCAATATTCTTTTTCTTTCCACTGGCTTCGTACTTTTATCTTAATCGGCATCGTAAATGCACGCGTATCGCTTTTATCAGTTCACGAGAAACGGCACACCGTGAACGCTTTGATTCGCTTGACGAACTGCTCGACGACTGCCCCGATGGACAACATTAATCCCGTCCACTTACTCGACACTCGAAATTGTATTCCGTAACAGTAGCACATTAACGATGCTAATGCGAACCACTTAAACCAGTTTCGCCGAGAAAATCGGCCGTCTCGTTCGCGTCGTGGGGACGATTAATCGATTAATTGCTGGCGCATGAAAGCGTCGAACGGAATCGCATCGGCGATCACCGAGAACGAAATGTCTGCTTTCGCCGTCGTGAACATCCGAGCTTTCCTTCCTTCCCCCCGAGAAGCTTTCAATTTCTAACGACCCGCTACTCGATCCTCGTCCTCCGAGCCACTTAACCTCTCGCATCCAGTCCCACCTTCCAGATTAACCAGCCTTTAAAACCGGGCACTCGTACACACGCACGAGCTTCGAAGCACGGCGCATCCAACACCCGAAGGATCACGAATCTTGTTCACGAAAAACCAACACGACACCAGCCAACCGTCGAATCGCAGAATCCATATCCGACACTTCTCAACAGCAGACTTCTTACACCATGACTTCTATCCGAAATCCACTGCAGCCAATCCAAAAAAGAATTTTTCAAATGTTGCTCGGATCGTCGATGCTTCTCGACCGTGGTGGACGAGGTCTAGGTCCAGTAAGCAGGATAATCGCACGCACCTCCTGTTCGAGAGGATCCTGATCGAGAGACTCTCGATCGACGATCGTTCCACGATCCGTGAATCGAGTCGCGACAGTGTCCAGTCGGCTCGCCAGAGTTTAATTAGCGGCGCGATCGGCAGAAGAATCGGCGCGCGAGTGAACACAGAGAGTCGGAGGAAGACGGGACGAGGACGACGACGAGCAAGTGCGCTCCACGGATCCAGACGTTGGGACCGCTCGGCGACGCTCAACCGTTCTGGTGTAATCGAGGCGATATACACACGGCCGATGCGGTTTTACGGCAGAGAAAGAGAAGGAGTGACTACGCGAGAGCGAGAGAAAGAGACAAACAGAGAGAGGGAGAGAGAGAGAGGACGAGAGAGAGGAAAAGAGAGGGGGAGACAGATAGAAAGAAAGAAAGAAAGAAAGAAAGGAAGGAAGAAAGAAAGAGAAGGGTTACATCAGATCACCGAGACACGCTGCACGTTTCACAGTCGAGACGACGACAGACTGATCGAGAACGGATCTCCGGTGTGCACGGACGGGCCGCGGCGAACGTCGACGATGACGACGACGAAGACGACGACGAATTGGAGATCGACAAATGGGTGTACGGATCCAGCTGGGCACCACGAAGCTGGCCCGATTCGACACGAGAGACCATGGCGTATGTGCACGAGCCGAGCCGGACCGCCACGGTACGAACCGGTGCGAAGGAAACCTTCGACGGTCGCGAGAGAGTGTGCGAGAGAGACCTGAACGGGGCCCAATCTCACTAGAGGGGACCTCTATAGCGCCTTTCCCCTAACTCCGACGCCACCGTGCTCCGACTCGCGTGTGGACACAATTTTCTCTTCGCATGCGTTTTCTCGAACGCGTTCAACGTTCGTACTCTTGTCTTGCGTGTATCAAAGGCTTTATTTCGTGCCGATTAATTCAAGCAGATGATTCTTTTTGAGATGAATCCGAATGTCATCGAGTGTTTCAGAGTAGAAATCGAACATTATGCAGATGCGGCTCCTAGTATAAGAACGTTCAATATATCGATTTGATTTTTGTGTAGTTCTTAGCGGGAATGCGCCCAGGTTCAAACACCGTTCATCGATGCGATACACGAATTTGACCTTACGATTCTTACACGCTGATATTTATTTTCTCGCGACAGTGTTACCCGATCGACTATGACAGAGTATGTTTGCACGAAGGTGTCCAGAACAACAGAGATTGAAATAAGAGTGCAAACCAAGACGAAATCGTTGACACAAAAGGAGTCGACTATATCGTGTTTCCGATAACTCTAATACCCTTCCTACACGAACAAGTTCATCGAACAGTATAAACATTCTTCCATTTCAAAAACAGTGCTCCTGGCGAGCATCTCCGTTCGCATTGCAAAACGAGGAGTCAGCTCGAAGTTCGAAGAAATTGCGTTTATACCTCTTTCGTTTTAAATGAAACTTTAATTTGAAACGAACTCTCCATCAATCTCCAAATTGACGGAACAGTACGCGTTTAATTTTAAATCAACTTGCACGGCGTTACAGTTTTTCACGAAGAGCATTCAACGCGAAACGCAAAGTTGTTCCAACAACTTTTTGTTGAATCGATTCCTTTCCCGCAACGCGCGCCGTGTTAACCCGCTTGAAAAGCGAAATACCAATGCACAAATTTAATTATAGTTCGGTGATTTATTTCGGAGCGCCTCCGCTTGACGTGAGTAACAGTCTTCCGTGAAAACTTCGAGCTCCGTTGAACAATGTTAATTCAATAAACATCTTACTGTAACAATTTGCAGTTTCATTCATTTTCCATATCATGTTCCATTAATACTTTTTTCCATGTAAATTGTGTTTTAATTCTGCACGCGCGTAATATTTTATTACCGGCTGTACGTGCGAAATCTTCAATTTTAAAGTATAGATAAGTCACGAGTGAACAATTAAGAATAATGATAAAATTTGCTTCTCCCCGTTTACACTTTTTGAACAACCACGTTTCTATTCTCGATTCTTTCATTTAAATAGAACTCGTTCCTTCTCCTTTTTCAAATAAAGAATTTTTCTTCCAATGCAGAAATTTCGTTGCGAGCATTAGGCGTTATTGTACGAGTTAGTTAGATGTTCAAATTGCATGCTCCTGCATTCCTTCCAGTTACAATGGAACGACGCGTCGACTTATTATCTCTTGATTCGCCCATTTTTCGTTAAGTATCAGCGAAATCACGTGCCGGTCGTTCATTGAAAATCTATTTGCGTTGCCTTTGCTAACTATGTAACGGCGGAGCCACGAGACTTACCATTCACGAGGCCGAGATGCGCCTTCAAGAATGGAAACGGCGGCAACATTGTACGGCGATGCTTTCGGCCGACACCTAAATTGAGAGCCAGTTTAAAGCTAATTTACACTTGTACGACGTTAAAATGAACTGTCACATTATAATTTCCGAGACAAATATTAATCTTCTTATTTTCGTTTCTCACTAACATCGGAAGGATCAGCCAAGTAATGGATCGGTAAATGTCTTCAAGGTCTTCGTTTCGTGTCTTCGTATCATTAAACATTCGTACGAAATTATATAACGAAAGCGAAAGAATTTTAAACCAAAAGACTTACGATGTTCGTACGCGCAAAATCTTTTATCAAAGATACGATTAAATACACGTCACTAGATAGGATTGAATCATTCATACGTGGGATGAAAATTATTCGTACGCCCTCTGAAATTGCCAGAAAAAATCGTGCGTAAAATTTGGCGAATTATATTAAAAGATGATTAAGATGAATAATCTAAACTGAGAAGAACGGAGAATTTCGAGGGTTCGAGGGATTGAGAGCAGTTCCACACATTCGCGCTTACATATTTATAGCTTTTGGACTAGCCAATTTAACTTCGCGAGTCTATGAAACGCATCCTTCGCTCTAGGTCTACGTTGTTAGAACGTAGTTGCGCTCCTATATTCTCCTATATCATAATTTGTACGGCAACGTGGCGATCTTCTTCTCTCGAGAGAGTAGCAATGGATCGCAATATCTACGATCCCCCTTGATATTAGATATGCCTACAATAACGAGCCGTTCCACGTACTTGTACATCGAGTGCCAACCATGGTAGAAATTCTTCTCGTAGCAGTGGCTCCGATCGAAGATACCATTACTCCCACATTATTATTTCCCAAACCAATTTTCTGCTTTCTCGAAGCAATCCTTTCGCATTCTTCGACTTTCGGTCGACGATTACTTACGCTCAATCCTTTCGCCCCCACTTTCTTTCTGCTGTTTCTTACAAAAATCGAACTCAATCAAAAAGCACAACGCACATAAACAGCAATGAATAAAAGGCGACAATTTTTATCGAAATTATCGAATTACGTTGATACAATTGAATTACGGGGTTTTGTTACGCAATCGAAACGCGAGGACTACGATCATCTCGTTGTCTCGAGAATATCTCGTTCATTACGCAGTACGCTATTGTGCTCGATGACTAACGAAGAGGCTCGCGTGAATTCTACCATGTTCCATTCAATTGTACACTTTCCAACATATTCGAAGGATCCACCGAACACGTATCATTTAAAGTATCAAACACACTGTTGCTTGTAACAACGCCACTTAAATGCAATGAGTTACGTATTTTAATATGCACTTGTACTTGCATGCTTTCGCGTAAGCGTTGGAAGTTAGTTTGCAAAACAGATTTCGCAGCCCAACGTTCTTTGAACGTTCTTACTGCTGAGCTATAACTCCATTGTCTCGTGAGTTTCGTTGTTAATGGTATCGGCGTGTAACCGATTAAGTGAAAGCTCCCTGTCGTTGTATTTCGACAACTTTATGGGACATCTTTACTTCCCATCCACCATAGTCAAAGGCAATCAAAGGTTTTGGTTCGCGACTGCATTATCAGTCAGAGATCTTATCTGATTTCAGGTTTATTTGCATTTGCGGTACCAAAATGGCTGCTCGCCACGGAAACCGCAAACAGGTAATTCGAAACCATTGAACTACATTTTCCATGGGTTAATCACCGACAATGCTCGACTCTTGGTAACACGCATACATTAACTGCGATACTTTCATTGCCTTGTCAAGGTACGCTTTACTAAACGATCCTATTCTTCCGTCGTTGTCTGCCATCAAAGCATGAAATTCTACTTATTCGTTGATGTAAGGAAACTTTACACGAATCACAAATTACGCACTCTCAAATTTCTCAGACTGTAATCTTTGCATTATGTTATTTAAATATGTTTGTATTTAAAATATATTAAAACTTTATCACAATAAATGTATCCCTTAAGACTTATAGTAAATAATTTAATTTTCTTAAAATTTTGTGATAGAATCTAATTTTATATTATATTATACTATATTTATGGTGAATATTTATGGTATTTTGAACTTCAAAACTCATTTTTCAAGGAAACTTTGTTATTCTTTTATAGTATGTATGTCAAAATAAGTAACTTGGATCTTTAATGATTGGACCTATTTATAGTATTTTAATTGTTTATAATTACTAATCACTGACAAGAATTAAGATAATAGATTTTCTCTAGCCACACTCAAGTATTGAAGAAACCGCCATACTAATCCTCCTTCAAAGTGGAGGGGAAACGCTACCATAGCGCCATTAACAGTGCGCCTACTAACGCGTATGTGGCACTTATATTAGCAGGACCATTTTTCAAATGGCTAAAATATTTGAAATCTGGTGATTGTCAATAACGAGTCAACTTACCAATGTAATTTCATTTAGTAGACGTGAGTAAACTTGAAGATGATATACCTTTAAAATTGTAATTAATAACCAATCATGTGAAGTAAGAGATATGGTGAATGACTCATTGAAGATTGTTGCGTAAAAATATCAAAATACAAACTTATTGATTTGATATTTGTATCACTGGAAAGAGCAATTCAATTATATTCTCAAAGATGTTATACTTTCCTATGAATTATAAATGAATTTTATCAATTATGTTGTTTAACATCAATAACTTTTATATCTTTTTGTTATACATCTTGAAATATATTAATTACTTACTTTGAATTTGTCTAAATTGGAAGCTTCAATTTCAAAGTTGTATTGAGATATGAGAATGAAAGCAATATTTCATTGAATTTATGTGCTAGTACCTTTCAGTTTATGGAATTTGTATGTTGGTAGACCTTCCACGTGTTGACGCCCAAGCCTTGAATATACTAAGTGGGTAGTGTTTATTAATCGAATCATTCATGTTCTATAGTAGCTAATGAACGCAACCATAGTCATTACACGTGAATTTTTACTTTAACACAACTATGACCATGTTGGGGTCTTGCTGGTCACCATTTGTCTGGACCAATAATGTCAAGACAGGTTGCAAAGCTATTGCTTTCTATACTGTTGTATGTATCTTTAGTTAAAAATCACTACTTTATTACATTTAGTTTTATGTAATTTTAATCTATTTATTCTTTATTATAGGCTATCAGTATAATATCTATTACATTGGTTTGTTATCAATTGAATGGAGGAGATTCATCTCAAATATATAATCCCTTGTTTGAAGCTGATGTTAGAGGATGTAAGTAAAAGTAAATGTATATAATAATATATGTCATTACATTTACACATTATGTGTATATTATGTGTATGTTTTTCAGCAATGCAAATTGGTGGAGGATTCATCATCTTCTATTTGATTCTCTTAATTATATCAAGTGGTTTGATGATACATGGATTAAAAGAAGGAATAAGAGGATGGTTACTTCCCTGGCTTATATTGTGGTTCATTGTATGTTTGTTTCAATTAGTTTTTGGTCTTTGGCTTGTAGGAGGATATTACATCTATGTAAGTCTTGTATATTCCATAAACTTTGTTTTCTACAGGTTCATAAATAATATTTTATGCTATGTTTGTAGCTCGAGGCAACATTTGCAGCACTGTGTATTTGGCTTTGGATGTCTTATAATGTAAGCACAAAACAATACTTATTGATGTATTCTTTTATTATATTTACATTATATTTATTTAATTGTCTTTTCAGATATATTGTTGGTTAGTTGTACTGTCAATGTACAAAATATTTGAAAAACTACAATCTCCAAATATAGAGCTTCTGTGGCCTTGAATAGTATAATACTAATAATAAGATATAAAGTACATTGATTGGCACCAAAGTATCATACAGCATCTTTAAAAATGCAGGTATAATTTTTCACTTTTGCACATTTTCTTCAAAAGGAAAACTGTTTATTCACACAGAGATGATATTATTTAAAAACTAATTTAAATTGAACAAAAATCATATTATGTGTTCATTGTGGTTATGCTTATTTATTTTGACATACCTAGTATTACAAATACAGGTGTACCATACTTACGTGTCAGTAATGTACAATTAGGTCGATGCTTTGAAAGTTCAAAACTTTCATATTTTAACAAAAGACTGATAATGGTCTAAGGAAACATCCGTCCAAATTTCAAAGTACTCTTGTAAGTAACACAATAAAATTTTATACATGGTTGCTTTACACGACCAAAAGAAATATAACAAACATTTGTAACGAATAGAACCTCATTACAAATTTTTATATAAGATATTCTATGACATTTGTAAAAATTTTGTATGTTTGATATGAATAAAGGAAAGTAAATTAATATGCCTTCAAAAATATTATGCTAAGAACAAACATAAATAAGGTTAAAACCCCATGTGTAAAAATGAGGTTATTTGAATGGATACTCGGAAATAATTAATCTAATTAGTATTGAAATGTTTTGAACTGTAAAAAATTATTCGATTAACGACTCAAAATTATGCAATGCAAAAATTAGCTACGAAATAACTCAAATAATTATGTAACTTACATCTTTAACATTGTCTTACACCGTTAAGCAAGCTTCTTCGTAAACGCAAGTGCCATCTACCGAGCCGTCTAAAACTAAACTGAAGTTAGACGCGCAGTTAAAACGCGCGAAAAATATATTTTTAATTTTACTTTATTTTGTCAGAAAATATTGTGAATATCCGTTTTAAAGAGAAAGAAATAGAGTTATTTCTATTTTTTCTCAAATTGTCGTAAATAGACGGCAATGCTTGTTAAGTTTAAATAAGTTGGAATACTTTCATGATAGATGGCGTAAAGATGTACTCATTCCTGTTTCAAAATTATTACATAATATTTAAAATATCGTCAAACATTGAAATACTTACGATTCAAAATACTTACGTTTTAGTAACAATTTCTAAATCACGAAAAATAAATTCATTTGTTATGTATTTGTGTATGTTAAGTTTTGTAAATAACTGTGTATTACAATAATGATTTCTTCAACATATCTCTTTCTTAACTCGACTCGTCAATCTAGACACTTCTTTTAATAAAGATATAAAAATGCGAAATAAATTGTAAATTCATCGACCTATCCTTAAAATTACAATTATAGTTAGATCAAATATGATTAAACCATTATCGATGGAAACAACGTTTTCCAAGTCTTTTTTAAGTTCTTCTATTCTTGATATGGTAATTAATGGATCGATTTGAAGAAATCCTGTCTCGAGGACCACCATGTTCGTCTCTCGAAGTTAATATTAATGAGCCTGGCGTTAGTGACATGTTTCGTATGTTACTCGTAATTAACAACTCCGGTTGTCTTCGAAGGAGAGAGCGCGTGACAAATTTTCACAAAGTTTGCCGCCCATGCAAATTAAGGTAATGATCAACGACAATGATGCAAATTGTTTGGAGAAAGTTTAATTTATCGTTATAATCAGCGACGATGCCGAATCGTATAACCGATGGAATTAAATGAAACTAGTCACTCGTCGATTTCATTATCCGCAAATCGAACATTCCGTACGCTTCGACAGTATTCGATTGCATGTGTAACTCGTATTACGTTCGCCAAAATGAAATTTAACAGCTGTGTTTCATAAATTCGTCAATAAAATTATTACTCGAACTTTAGTTTAGAGAGTCCATTCACTTCGAATGATTAACAGAACATAAATATATCCGCTCGGCGCCACAAAACTGTATACAAGTCGACAAAATACCGAGCGAACGAAATTTACAACCGGTGATATATTTTTCCGGTCCGACTTTCAACTGTCGACAATAGTTTCGCGAAAGATGGTAGGCATAATAATGTACAATCTTTATTGTCACGACGGTACTTTCACTTCTGAACCGACCACACCCGTGGTAATCGATCGCGATGATCATAAGCACCTCTAAGCATTCGAATAACGTTTACTCGTATTTTGAAGCGACTCAGGTCTGTTCTATTAACGAAATTAATTCCAGTATTGAACTGATTCTTTCGTTTAGCTTACAATTAGTGAATTTTATCGATAATTGGGAAGGAAAATTATTGCGTTGAATATTGGGTAGCAGATTCGTGTAACTTCGATTGCGTTAATATTGAGTAATCATTAAGGGTTAAGACGACTGATGCAATGTCTCATTTCCCAGTTAATTGGCATCGTTGAATTTTTGAAGATTGCGATTAGTAAAAAATTCCTTAAGACTGGCTTTTCCAAATCATTATTCCATTACGGTGGTCAATAAATTCATATTTTCTTTCTAATCGAATTCGTAGGTTTTTTTTTTTAAGTAGTAGAAATCACGAACAAAATTCATCGAATTTATTTCCACGTAAGAACATTGCGCTATTAAAATTTCAATCTGTTTCTTGCAGCGTGGACAATCGTGAACGAAATACTCGACTGTTTTATAATGTCGTCATAAATATCGAACTTGTCACGAAATAAAAAGCAAAGAATTAGAACGATACTCAAATCCGCCGGGATTGGCATTGAATACACGTCGACAAGGAGTTTCACGATTGTTTGCCGTGCAGGTAGCATTTCTTGCAACGCAGTCTTTCCTTTCCTGATAGCTCTACATGCGTATACAACCGCATTAAATTGTAGGCGGCGTAGAAGTGCTGATAAGACTGATATCGCGCGCATGAGGCGTCCATAAATGGCGTGTAAAAGTATGAATGGAACATTCTTCTTCCACCGATAAAGCGAGGAGAAAATACTTCTCTTCTTTATAGCTTTCTTCGAAATGCGTATTCGAGAAACGCGAACCATGAGATGACGAATTATTCAACGTTTCGTAGAATGCTCCGTTTAAAGAATTAGTAGCTTTTTGCTAAGGACTCTCTATTACAAATGAGAGATATTTTAGTCTAAAACAATTCGAATCAATAAAAGACACATATAACATAACAAACCATATTGCGGCAAATATTTTGTAAAATTATTTCGCTTCTCTCTAGTTTTATTGTTTAAACTTTCTTTTAAGCTGCGACAAAGACTACGAATTTCTGTGCATTTTAAAATTTTTATGCATTTGTATTTTGCACATAAATAACACGATCGATTCATTGCTTTGCACCTTTAATTTTCCCATAAAATGTTCTACTAACGATGATATAAAATACATTTAAAGTTTTATGAAACAGACTTGAAATATACTTAAAGTTAATACTCAACAAAATTCGCTATCGTTGTCTTAATCATAATGTAATATTCTACTTGAAAATTCCCATAAACCAATAAATTAATTCTAGCACGAACGAGTCGCACGCACACTCGCTGGATATCGTTGAAACGTAATCGATATGAAATAAAGAATCGTGATAGATACTGTTATAAAAGTGGTGGTTGCGAGATTATTCGAGCGTGTCGTCCAAGCGACGTAAAGGGAACGACGCGAATTCTAACGATGACACTCGCTCGTTTCGTAAGTTCACTGGTCCGCAGATCCAACGTGTCAGATAAGACTTGGAACTTTCGCTGTCCGCTCGTTGCGTCCGCATCTAACGAGATGCGACAGAGTTAATTATTGTTTCAGTTATTGCTGGAACGCTTGACACTCGAGCTCGTTCGATCTCGCGCCTCTAAAAAAACAGAAAAATAAAAAAGAGATACGAGGACGCGCTTATGGTAATGCGAGCTAACGTGCGCGCCGGCACAATAAAACAGATACAACGAGACGAGTGTAAACGAGAGTGTGTTCAACGTGTTGTAATCGACGTGTCCAGATCTCGAAGAAATAGGAAAACTTCGAACGATCATGCTCTGTTGAATAAAACAAACGCAGTTCCAGAAACTTCTGCCGGGGCGATTTACATAGCGTGGCTGATCATGACTGAGCGTATTTACGTTTTACTGTCAACTGTGTTAATTTCTCGCCTCGGGGGAGATATCGTCGTGGTTATTATTATGTTGCTAAATCAAATGCTCGTCGCATTCGTTGACGAAGCTCCGCTTTGATTCTGACTTACAATTAGTTTACACTTTGATGGAATGTGTCTCTCTCTACGATTTTTGTTCGTCACGATATCAAAGCGAACGAATGAGATAAATAATATATTAACAGATAAAGAGAAAATAAAACGCACGTTTTAAAAGATAACCTCGAGGATACGAGATCTCAGAAATATGAGATTATTTAAACTAATGTAAAGATTTATGAAATTTCTGGAACCGATGCACGTATTATCAGCTACAAGTATTTTATTAAAACAGTACCTTTCGTTTAATCAAAAATTTGTTGTTTTTACGTTATCACCTCGCCGTATCTCTTGCAGTAGATATACGACGTAGACTTCGATCGACGTATTTCTTTTTCTTTTTTCTTTTTTTCACGACAAGGTTAAATTCCACGCGTTAACGCGGCGCTGATTGTGCGACACGAGTTTCACGCAACGCGTGTTATGCATGTGCGATGTAAAGCAACTCGCATCCGTGATACGATTAGTCGTGATCTTTTATGGTAGCATAATGCCTGATCGCGGGGATGCCTCACAGTTACAGACTTCCGTCCCTTTCGTCACGCGCTGTCCCTTTTTTTCCTCGATTATTCGCGCGTATTTTGCTTGGCGGAATCGTAAATCGCGAGACTAGCCTAACGAACGGTGGACAACGAGTCGTGAAACGGCCAACAAAGAGAACCTCGTCGAAGCGAGGTGCCGATGATCAATCGGTTGCGGCGATTATAATTGCTTGAAATTTATCGAGCATTATGCCCCACTTGCCTCTACTCGAACTTGATCTCTGATCTTGGTAGGTGTGCTGTACCCTCTTATTGTAAATTATTGTTGCTTGAACGGAATAATAAATTCTGTATTCTGAATAATAAAAGATCTTTTTCCTTATTGACATTGCACATCAAGAGGTGGGAAATTTTCCGAATTTATTTGACACCGTGTCCATGTTTTGATGAAATGAAAAAAATTAACTAATCCTCCTACAAATCTCCAAGTATAAATCACAACAGTTCGGTCAAATAAAAATGATTCCCGATCATGTGAAAAGTCTTGACTCGTTTGAACTCCGTTTCTCCAACCTACGACGTTCAACGTACACGTGACTGTTCCGTAACAAAAATCATTCGCCTGTATTGTCGCGCGTGCTGTCTCGCGAGAAACCGAAGAAGTTCATTCGCAGATTCGCACACGGTGGGAAAACGGTTTCTGTTATTGTCGACTTTCTAAGCGAGAACGAGTTCGCGTCCGACCGATGCCACGACTCGCGCAGAAAGCGTATTTCCTTCGACGCGGCCATGATTTACGACGTGTCACGGCAGAGGTCGTCAGTCAAATTGTTTCACATTGATTTTGAGGTCAAGAGGCTCGTACCGTAGCCGCGTCTCTGCCCACACGCGACGTCGTCCCCGCAAAAGCATTGTGGTTTCCAGCCGCTTATTTATGCACGGCTCGGCCGTTTCCGCCCCTTCCGCTTCTCTCGCGGGCCGTTGACTCGGTTCGCTTGGTCGCACGACAGTTTCGTCGCCGCGCTATAACGTTTCACCGATCCAGCATCGTGAAATTCAAGGTGATTATTAGACCGCGGATCCCCGTGTATTCGTGGGAAATTCTCAGCTGCGCGTAAATAATTTTTGTAATCAATTGTAAAAGCCAAAAATCGAGCAATTCTACTGAAGTGAATCGAAAGATACAAGAGTGTTTAAAATGCACAACAATAGCATTGCGCGTATAATCTACAAGATGGAGTAACGATTTCCACCATTTCACTCCAATCTTTTTCTACCAAATGGAAAATTTACCCGAGAAATAGGAAGTTTGAATCGTTTGATTCAAAAACGCGTTCGACTAATTTCTCTACGTTTGAATAATACTATAATTTCCATACTACAAAAAGATATTTCGCTTTGCAAAATTGCTGAGAACGTTACACCGCGCGTTCGTCTCTCCTTCCACAAAACGAGGCGAGGGCCACCTCTTCGTACGCGTTTCATGCAGTTCCCTATTTTTAGATCGGCCCTCGCAACCCTCTAGATTTTCCTCTTTGATGCTCGTCAAGCGTCGACTTGCACGAGACAGGGTTAAATTTGCCTTTTCAACGCGTAACACGCCTACTGCCTCGTTCTCTTTCGGCCAAAAACAATCATATTTTTGTTAATTCGCAAGCCACGTGCTTTGAGAAAGAGTTTTTCAAAGGAGCGGCGGTCGCCGCAGTGCCGTACTCGCTTTGATCTCCGAGTACCGGAGACATAACGCGCGCCGTTCTGCGGCTGCTCCTTCACGCGAATTAGAGAAAAGTGGGACGACTTGGCTTTTTATACTGCTGGAATCTCGGCCCTCCAGACGGCGCATCGTCTCGCTTTGACGCGTGGATTTTAAGAAGGTGTGCATAATACGACACTTGGCTGAATGACGCAGTGGACGAGTATGATAAACGAGCCGACACACAGTTTGAATTTCTTCTTCGCAACGTTCCTTGAAATAACAATGCCACTTTCTTTCCTCTCGAAATTTCAATATGTTTGATGTTACAACTGCTCGAGATAGAAGGAAACACGTTTCTCAAAGTAATGTTACTTAAAATATTAGTTACCCCCTGTGCAAAATTTACGTTTGATTGATTATAACCGAGCATCGCTGAATTCTGAAAAGGAAAGATACGTTTCTACGCAAATGACTAATTTTCCGAGTTCAGAATTTTTCTTCTCGTATGTACCTTTAACTTTGAAATTCTAATATTTTGAAAAATTTGCAAGGACAAAGACATCAGAAGAGGTGATAGTTTAGAAAATTGATACAATAAAATCGATCTGTCTCGTATGTTTCGCAAACATTTGAAACTCGGAAATTTTCTTTTTTTTCTTTTTCTTTTATTCGTCGTACATACGGTAACGGAGGATCGGCGAACAATGAAAGCTATCGCCGCAAATATTCGTGGCGATCTTGCGACGTTTCAGATATTTTTTACAGATTGAATTTTAAATCGTGACTCGGCCAGCCCGAGGTCCACCGCTCGAAGTTCAATGTTTATCGTTCGATCAGCTTCGAGGGAGGGGAAAAAAAATAACACTTCACGAAATGCCTGGCCGATTTCATCGTTACGGCGAATAATAGCTTCGGGAAAAGGTCAGGTACTTTTTAAGAAAGCACTCGAGCCGCGATCCAGCGTGCAGTTTTCCATCCACCAAGCGAATCGACAATGGCCGCTCGAAAGGATAACGTTAAATAAATACGCCTGGAGGACAGGTCTTTTGAAATCGAAACTTACGCGCACTAGGTCGCACCTTCGATCGTCGTACAATGATTCTTTCGTCTCTCCACTTTTATTTCTTCAAATTTCCGAGAATATTTCAGAATAACACGTCTACGATATTCGACGGTGCGTTTGGCTTTCGATGAAATTCGTCGAAACTTTAAATTCCTGGCGTGAATTCGAAAAGATCCTCGCAGTTTGCATTCTCGTTTAAGAGACTAGAGAGCAAAGTGACTGTCGTTAATAATATTGTGCCGGTGTAAATGAAATTTCAAATGAAATTCGATTCGCTCTGTGAAACATACGAAAGTAAGAGCGCGCGAAACTTGAAAGTTACGCGAGACGGACTTCGAAGACGAAGATCATGAGGAAACGAAAGCAGTTGAAACTCGAAACCCGAAAGTTTCGCAAAATTGAGAATGCAATGCTTTAGGTTTCGACTTCTTAAAAAAAAGAAAAAAAAAAAGAAGAAGAAAGAAATATCCGAGGTACACCATGAGTTGGAAATTTCGCCGTGATAATATGATATTACGCAGAAAACGTACCAATTAATGAGCAGAGGACGCGGGACACGACGCAGAGGCTAATATGGACTGCAGGCGGTCGTTGCAGTTTGCGCAACACAGGATGCACTAATATGGTTCCAGGGGCTGCGATAGAAAGCGAGATACATACGTTATGAGGCCGTCTCGGCCTCTCTTTGCATACGCGCCTCGTGTGCGGCACGACCGGAGCAAAAATCTCCGCCGATTCCTCCGAGAAACCTCTTTTCCGTGGAAGCTTCGTCTCGACGTTGCACGCCTTGTACTACACACACATACACACACACACACACACACACACACATACACGCGAGGCCCCGTTTCTCCGTTCTTCTTTCCGGCCGATTTTACCGTAACTTTCTCGCGGAACGTGCGCCAAAATAAAAATTTGCATAATCGACGGCCGATTAATCGACCACGTTGCCAACAACATTAATCATGTCCCCCTCTCCTTGCAAATTCGTGAGGCGCCTCAAAGCAGAATTGTTTTACCTTTTGCCCCTGCTGTCGTTTTGCTTTCGTTCTCCAGCAAGAGAAGAGGGTTCCATTCGTGATTATAAATGATACATGATAAAATTTGGAGAAGAAGAAAAGGAGTCGAAGATTGTCTGTTAACGATGAAACTATCGACGATCGATGCACGAGAGTTGTGGCGGAGGAATCAAAGCGAAAGGTATAATAAACATGGATGTTCTTTAGTTTTATCGGAAGATTCGAAGAGATTTTAATATTTTACGTTGCAAGACACGTACAGACGATCGAAATTTACTTTTCTCGTTGGAAATATATCATACACGTGTAAATAACACACGCGTGTCAAATGTACCGATGACTCAGGGAGCTGCAGAGGATCATTAAAAAGAATGAACAATAATTACTTCGTTAAAATGTATTGTCATTGCAGGTCCCAGTTGAATTGTCGTTGCGCAACACGACCGTGAAATGTGGTTACGCTGTTTAATTTCGTCCCTGTGGGTAATTGCATCGGGCTGAGTTTGCAAAATTGAATTGACCCGTGCTTTTTTCCCCCCCGCTCCGTATCAAATGGAACGTAGCAGGAAACAAATGGTAATTTCAAGTTACAAAGTTTAACGCATTTATGCAAATGAAACGTAACCTCTGCCTGTCGCCTGAACGCGTTTACCCGCGCGAGAAAGTCACGTGCACGTGCGTGTTGTGAGTTACTCGCCAGCTAAAGGAAATTACATACGGACAATTTGAAATTAAAAGTACCGTATGTCTCCAATGGCGCGGAACAAAGTCACGAGCAGACTCTCATTGGCTTGGGATCTTAAAACGTACCGTTTCTCTTATGACAAATTAATATTGGGATGACTAATTGTCGGCAATTTGTACGCGTAATTTGCAACAGCTGATCGATCGATCGATCCGCTTCAAGACCAATATTAATTTGCATTCAAGAGAAGCTTTCGTTCTTCCAAATTCTTCCAAATTGACGCACTTTTCTGTTCGAATCATCGAATTCTGTTTTTTTTTTTTTTTTTTCTAAAATATCGAGGATTCGCGTGGTATCTTTCTCGTGAACATTAAAAAGGTGAAACTATGAGACTA
This sequence comes from Tetragonisca angustula, assembly GCA_036937485.2. Lineage (NCBI taxonomy): Eukaryota > Metazoa > Arthropoda > Insecta > Hymenoptera > Apidae > Tetragonisca > Tetragonisca angustula. Next base: position 655,537 of record JAWNGG020000053.1, on the reverse strand, counting down.
GAAATCCACAGCACAGTAGTCACGACTAATTATATTTAAACGTTTCCCCGTGTCACAAAAATATTCCTCTACAAATTTCTCAAATTTCCCGCACGCAATGCATTCGTGAAATGTTCTCTTCGACAGCCACCTTGGAGAGAAGTGCGCGATGTTGAAGAGACCTTACGGAGAGGAAGGACACGAGAAAGGAAAATGGCGAACGAGGAAAAACGCTGGTAGGGATGGCGAGAGGGAACAATTGGCGGCAATTGAGGCGACGAGTTGAACGCAATTATCGCGACTCCCTCACGTTACTTGATAGCCTAATTAGCGTTGTGTCTAGCCGGGCAAGCGTGTGAAACACACGCGCCGGTGAACACAGGCGATCGTATTAATCGTTAACCATCTTGTACCGTGAGAGGAGCCGTGGACCCGTGCCGCCTTCCAGTTCCAAGCCGTGCAAGCCGTATAATAGTGACAGTCGTAAAGTTAAAGCCGCGTCCAATTAATTCCCTGTGCCGAGGAAGGGTCGCCTGGCAAACGACCACGTTTCCCTGCGCCGCTGTTACCTCGCGCGCCTATGGAAATCCATGGAAATTAATTTGAGGGTGTGTCCGTGGCTGTCGTCACGATCCTCCTGTCTCCTGGAGGGGTTTAACGCGCGACGTTAAAGAATTTCGAAAGGAGGAGGGGAAAAATCCGGGAATTACGATCACGCGGATTTTCGCGCTCGTTTGGAGACTCGCCTGAGATAAGAGATCGCGTCGAATCGATCCTGCCGCGTGTAATTTCTATTAATCCGACTGGCCGAGGGATCTGCAATCTTGACGGATGGTGATACTGGTATATCTCGAATTGATTCTGTTTGAATCCATTGGAATTTCCAACGAGACGAGTTCTTCTTCTTTTTTTTTTTTTATTTCTTTGGTCTGTGTTTGATGCTGATAGAAGGACATTTGTTGGGACAACGCGACGACTGACGTACGATACTGGTAAAAACGTGCCAAATTTCGAGAGTGAGGCTCGAATTTATAAACTGCGTTAACTTTAATTGCCCGAACGAAATTTTAGTCGGATCGAGTATACACATTTTCAGTCGGATTGTAAATAATTTAGTCAGTAGATTGATAATTTGTCCCTCGATGTATAAGAATATCGTCTATTAAAAAATACAGATGTATTACCTCTTGCCATAGTGAGAGCAGAAAGATTCCTCGCAACTCTGAAAAAAGAAATCATAGATGAATCGAGAAGGATTCTCTTCGTGCTCCTATGAATGGAATCACAAAGGGCGTCGAGAGGTTCGGAATGCTCGAGGAGTCAAAAAGACACGGGAAAAGACTGGATTGATCGCGGTTCCCTATTAATCTCCGTGGGCTAAGGTTCCTATTATTATTAAAATTATAGTGCGCCGGAGGTTGTCACGCCGCGTTAGGGCTACTATGTTCGCATCATTATGCGAGGGGATTATCTCGCCGGTACGTGTGTGGTCCGCTGTTTTTTTTTTTTTTTTTTTTGTTTGAAACTGTTTCACTCGACTCAGATAGATACTTCCTTTATACGGTTGATAATAAAAATTTTATACCTTGGTTTATGCCTTTAGTTTTTCTCAGTGAAAAGTATTTCTCGAGCGTATTCCTCTCGACTGAGAAAAACGAAAGGCGCAAACGGCTAGTCGCGGTTCATGAAGCCTCCGTTTATGTTAATAAAACAACGAGTGCGCGTTAGAATGCGCACGTTTGGATAATCAGGAATGTAACCGATATTTACGATCGAAAGCGAATGCTACAGCCTCGGACTAGCTTTCTGCGAAGAGAGGAAGAAAATGTTCAGTCAGATGATTGCGACAATCAATTACAGTTATGTGTGTCAGCGCTCGTCCGTTTCGATTGCTGGTTACTTGTATTTGAAGACAGAAACAGCCAATTTTTAAATACTTTTCGCTATCGACTGAACCACTAAACAAGACTAAAATTCTTCTTCAAAAACTAAATTTGAAAATTAAAAAAAGAAAAAAAACTTAACGACTCTTCTTAATAGAAAGAGACATATTAACTAGAAATATTTTCTACATAAAATTTGAATTGTGAGCATATTCACGATGTGATTTCGTATCTCGAGGAGATAAGCCTCGATGCTTGTTCGAAGCTGTTACGCTCGATCGGAATGATTCAATCCGAACATCTGGAGTATCAAGTGCGGGGCAACAACGATCTCGTAAAACTTCTGCATCCCTGACACAGTTAGATCTCCCGGAGTCGAGCCGGATTGCACGTACACCGCGCCAAACGGATAGGCCGCGTTGGTAGACCAGATTATAGAGTTCACGTGTCGTATTATCATAGACAGTGCAATGTCACGAGCTCCCTCGTCTCGTGTTTGCACGTTAAAGGCGGTTGTAACGGCTTGCTATAATACGCCGATCCATATATCGCGAATACCACCGCGTTGCCACACGTATTCCGCTTGCACGTCGGCCGAACAAAACGTGGATGTAACAACCGTCCGCTGCAAATCCCGATCGTGCTCCCCCTCCTGATCCGCCATTGATCCTTCCCCTAACAATCCGGTTTCCACCAGTCACCATTCAGCGTTGCTTTTTCCTATCAATATGCGAAATTTGTCCCTCGCTGCAACGATTAACGTCGCACGATGAAACGCAGCTGAGTGATTTATCAGAATTTGTACCGTACGGTGTTTCGATATTTTACTTTACAGCTGATGTATTTTCCATGGAATATCTTTCTGTCGTAGCTCGAAATTCTAATTCGTAAATTATTCATCTTTTATTCTTAATTTTTGTATTTTAAACTTTCATTCTGAAATTATGAGACGCGTTATGTGTAAAAAAAGATACAAAATTGTAATAAATCTAAACATTTAGTTGTTTTCAATAGTTCCTTTTGAAATTATAACTTTTAAATATTTATTCTGTCGTGAATTTACTCGACACTAAAATCACGGTACTTTGTACAGAATCTTTGCTAATAAAATCTCGCACACGATAAATCCGTAAAACAAACGTTCGAATATATAACAAATTACTACACAACGAAAGAATAAACTTAGAGCAAGTATGTGCGCAATATCTCTTTCTATTGACGCAGTAGATCCTTCCCGCCGCTACACAGACGCAAACACCGAAGCAATTCGGACGACTCTCGGCAGATAACATTCCTCTCTTTAGTCACTCACACAGTGACATTTCACATCGATCGCCACATCCGTACACGCGTGTTTCGTGCGTGTCCCGAAACACGCAACGCGCCCCATTCATTTTTCAAAGGGGACGTTTCGTTGGAAACCCGCCGGACTTTGACAAATGTCCGGCGCGAGGCGATCGCGACAGTTCCCTGTTATCCATCGAGACACGTCGTAAGGCCACGTAAGATTCAACCTAATTTCATCTTCCCACGAGTGGTTCGTGTGTTTGCTACGCTCGAAAATGGCCGCCGGCGGTTTGCAAGTAGTATCAGAAGCAACGAGCACGTTGCACGTGATACTCGCGTTACCCTCCGACCATCCTTGTTTTGTCTTTCACCGGCGAATAACAATCAGCCATCTTTCCGCCGGTGTACGTGAAATTCTACATGGCGTTCATTAGCTTCGTTTTCCCAGCAACGAACGGCGGTATTTATACGCAGAGGATAGAGAGAGAGAGAGAGAGAAAGAGAGAGAGACTTGGATGGCCAATTTCTCCCAGTACCGTTCTTCGCTTCGATTATGAAACCGTGCTTCTCCCAACCGTGACCCAACGTCGATGAACCGACTTCGATTCGATCTTGCTTCTTCCTTCTTGCTCGTTGATTTCGAAACCGATCGTGAAACTATTAATTTTTTTTTCTTTTCTTTTTAGTTGATCAACTATTGCAACAGGTTATTAGCGACTGATTCTTAATTGAAATACTAAGTTTTTTTTCGGAACGTTCGTAGCGTTTGATTGTTACTGAGTTTGTTCGAGTCAATATTAATATTCTCAAATATGTGTCAAATATTTGATATTACCAACAAGTACGAGTGTGTGATATCAATTTTGACGTTGTGCGAGGGGTCCCGACACGCAAAGGTCTCGAAAGCAAGTTTCTCAAGCAAATTGACGGTCTTAACCAGTTTTAGAGTGACAAAAATTGCTCCAATTGCAATTAAGTCGTCCAACAAACGGCGGTGAAAGTGCCTCAACAAACGCCTTATGCAACCTCTTATATTCCAAGCGCATTTTCTTACAATATGCTTTCCACGTTGCACACCGGCTTGCGAAACAGTCGTTCAACACCGTTTGCGAATATGTTATTCGTGTTACATGGAATCCCTGAGATCATATCTGTTGTATCAACAATCTCTCAAGTGTAATACTCGTCAAACGATCAAAAATTACTATTCGTGCTTCTCAGAAATTTTTTTATCAATTTAACCAGTATAATTACGACGATAGTATTGTATATTGATTAAATGTTTTTCATCGAAAGCGTTCGAGCACTTTCGTGAGTCGCTTCTACACTTGCGTACGAGATTTATGGCACCGGCGTGAAAAGAGCATGAAGGAGGATTCACGCACAATTGGCCGGGCGAGAGTAAAAGCATAAATTGGAATCACGTCGGTCGCATGGAAATATAACGACGACGCCGGAGAAAGTCGTCTTCCTGGCAGAATTTAAATCCGGATGGCAGCCGCGTGCGCTGCGATATCAGCAGCCGTGTGCCGAGCAAATCCAATGCCTCCTGCGATCGAGCGAGTATTAAGCAGTTTCCATCTCTGTGTTCTCTGGCGCACCTGAACACGGAAACATCCGCAATCCCTGCTTTTCCCACGAACGGATGGCTCGATCGCCGAGAGATCGGAAAGAAGTGGAAATCGTACGGCCTACATCGGCTAACGAAGGAAACGACAGCGGGAAAATTGATAATGTTGTAGAACCCAGGGAATCTCTGCAATCTCGCGTCCAGTTTCTGGGAAATCCTTCGTGCCCATGTTTTCGTGTCTTTTTCTTGGTTCTCGAAAGTGTATTTTTCTGAAACCAAAATTCATCAGTGAAATTTACTCGAGTGTTTTATCGTTTGAAAACGTTGGAATAATTTTTGTAGTGAAATTCTTCGATCAACTAAGAACTGGTGCAGGAATTTTGTAGTTGATCACGTTACTCGTTTGAATTTATATATATATTTAACATATTATAATTTATAATTATATATTTTTATAATGAAATATACATATTTAATACATTATAATACATAATTATATATTTTTATAATATGATATAATATATGTTTTGTTATAAACTGTCTAAAAATGAGAGTTTCTTCTTAACATTGTAATTCCCTTTTCCACAATTCGAAATCTACCGGGACTGTCGAAACATACAGATAGCTATAATCTTTCAATAAAAGAATCAAAATATCACAGGTCCTCAGCTAAAAATGTTCTTCAGCGAACATAGTCTCACTTTACGTACCAAATTTCACATTCAACAGTGAACGAAATACATATATATAAATAACATACACACACACACACACACACACACACACACACATATATATATATATAAATTCGTCAATAATAAAATAACGCATTAAGTGAATTCGCGTTCAAAAAGTGAAACTCTCCGACACCGGGAAGTTTCTCGGTTCGTTCGCCGCTCTCGATCTCGTTCCAACGTTCAAATGCATCGAGATTTGAAATTCTCACGCGAGGTGTCAAGCGGCGCGAGCGCGGCCGAGATCGATACGTGCCGAATGGGATCGAATATGTTAACTAGGGCTGATCTACATGCACGCCGAGCGAAACGTATGCGGAGAGGCGAGAAGGGAACGATTGCCAAGGGATCTTGATCTTGCTCGTTCGCTCGACGCCTCTCGGTCGACCGTGGCGTGCAACAATCCGCCCCGCGAGAGAGAGAGAGAGAGAGAGAGAGAGAAAAGGAAAAAAGAGAAAAAAAAGAAACACGGCCTCGGATCCATCCACGTCTTTCTCTCTTTCGTCGATCACGGCCGATCCGCTCCTCCACCCCTCCCCCTCCCCCTCCCCACCGCGAGGGGCATCTATTTGCAAGTGAGAACGGACAACGTGTTCGCGTGAACAAAGAGCCGTCGTTACTCCGTTCGACAAGTCGGACATGCAGCCAGTCTCGTAGATCGTCCCGTCCCGAGGTAAATTCCTAATCTCAAGAGCGAGCAACCGGGAAGTCCGAGGAGGAACGGTCGCCGTTATTTTCACGTCGATGGCCCCGCGAATGCGCGGAAGTGCGAAACGAAACCGCGAGGAGAGTGAGAATAGACTGGATCGTTAGTAGACTGCGAGTTTTCGTGCGCTTACTCACTTTGAGGCTTTTAAAGGGGTTAACTTCTTGGCTAGATTTAACGGTTGACACTCGTCAAGCACTAACTGTAAGCGCAAGATGACGAGTCAAACTCGTCGTTCGAATTGAGACAATATTTTACATGTATATTCCTGTTCGTTTGGGAGTAGTTGGTATTAGTTGCAACAGAGGAAACAATTTCAGTATTTCGGTGAAAAATTTTTGTCAAATAAATCGGTACTCAAAGGGCTAAGTGTCGTATCGATCACTAGTGAGTCGGTCTTCGTCGGTAACCGACGAAGCAAATTAAAAATTGAAAGACTTTAAGATTGCAGGAAAGTACAGTAGCTAAATATTGCTTTTATTGATACTTATTATATAAACAGTATAATAATGCAATGATCGTTTTAATGATGTGGCTTTCCTTTGCACCCATCACAGAATATTGTAAATTTCTTTCGTCACGTTTCCACTAATATTTCTTCCCAGTGTTTTATTTCCTTCGTAACAAAAAATTTACAAAATTTTCTGACTTGAGACGCTGAATGTAATTATACTGTGATCTTATCTAACGTGCCAAAGACTCGAAAATCATCAAAGTATAAAATTCGCATAGTACTTCAAGTTCTTACATACATGTACAAATTTCAATTTTTCAGTAATTTCGTAAATTTTGATTGATCCGTGAATGTTGAAGAGAGTTTGCCAAGGTTGTTGAAAACAGAACTTTGCGATCCATTGAATCAGAACAGGAATTACTGTCGTCATAAGCATACAATTGTAAAACGAAAGAAGTAACAAGAGAGAAACTTTAGAAGAAACTTTTGCAAATTACAAGTTGTTTAATTACCCTACCAAACTACGAAATTATAACTCGTCAGACTGCTAACGGTAGTTGATAAATTATGAGAGAGGACGATCTACGAGCCTGTAGCTCGTACCCCAACCAGCCAGTAAACGCACGGTAGAACACGGTAGTCCAATTACCCGTAAAGGAGTCAACGAAAACTCGTGCGCAGGAACCTCCCGGAACGATGCTCTTCCGTGAACGCGATATTCTCATGACGTTTATACGCGAAACGGACAGTGTTCCTTTGAGAAGGATGCCCGGGCACCGGCACAGTTCCGAGGATCACGCACACACCAGGACGAAAGGGGTTTCGAGAGCCAGGCTACTTCGGTGCTGACGTCTCAATGCAGCCACCGGGTGGACCACCCAGTCGCGATACTCCCTACGACCGCCCAAACCAGAATCCACCGAGAAAAAGACGATGCACGAAAGTCGATGCAGCGAAGAAAGAAGGAGACAGAGAGAGAGAGAGAGAGAGAGAGAAAGTAGAGGGAGCTTGGGAATATCGCGGCGCAACAGGACTCGCGGCGGAGAAGAGGAAACGAACGAAGGAAGCCAAAGAGAAGGGAAGGCGAAACGAAAGAAGCGAACGCTAAGCGGAGAGTGAGATACGATCGCCGGCAAAGAAATTTACTCATCCGGCCGTAATTGCTTTCGGGACGCGCACGTACGACAGGCAGGGGGGTACCACCTGCGCTCACGCGATCCACTTTCGAAAACAGCGTTACGCCGGATTGTCAACGAGCTGCGTAATTGAAAATCAGCTGCCGCTTAATGAGTCCGATCGATTGTCACGCGTCGAGATTTCGTTTCTCTAGGCAGGCCTCAGTCCCGCGGAAGTTGGAAGACGTTGGCCGACGAAAAGTTTTCATTCTGTGTTTAAGAAGCTGGAAGATGGAAGAGAAGTTAAAGTTTTCTTGGTAGGAAATTCTAGGTTAAAACGAGAGATGGATCATTGAGAGTAAAATTTTGAGTACCATCTAAAGTTTACGGATTACCAGAATACCCCCTTAATAGATCAAATACAATCGTAAACACATAATTGATGAGAAAGTGTCGCAACACGCAAACGAGGTACGGTTCTGTCGGATGAGACAGAATTCGAAAAATCTCGATCGTCGTGTTCCGTCGATTTAACCGACGATCGAACAAGATCGGGCCGACAAGCAATTATCGATGCCCCGAGCAAAAAGGCTGGCACGCGAGACCTTTAATTACAACGCATATAAATATCGGCGAGTACCACAGGCTGGATTTCGGGGATCTGCATTCCGGGGATAGCGGCGCGCGATCGTCAAGATCGTCTGACACCGGCGGATTATAAATCACTCGACCGTTTCGAGGGCCGAATTAAACACGCTGGAATGCTATAACTCGATAGTCTATGGATTTAAAACGGATCCTCCGTCGGACCGAAAGGATCCGCGTGAATTAATCCGATGAAATATCCTGGCCATTGGTCAGACCGTCTCGGTGATTAACATAAGCTTTTCGTCCATTGACAAATTGAAGACGACGAGCAGCAACGAGAGCTCACTGCCGTGGATAATCCGTCTGTATAGAAACGCGAACAGGTTGCAGACGCAAGATGAAATGTTGACGATTTCGTTGATACATGCATCGATGAATTCGAGAGTCTTCGTATTTTGATTCTTCGCTCAGATTCGCCGGTTGAGTTAATCGAGATAAATTAATAAAACACCTGGGAGTAATTTATATATCGTAATTAGAACAGAGCAATTTTAATTAGAACCGAGAGCAAAAATGTATAATAAAAATGTATAGTTCTAATTGTATTTAGAACAACGATGTGTTGCTTTACTTTACATTACGGCGCAGTTTGCGATTTTTATCGTTAGCAGACAATCACTGGAGAACCAATTCGCTTAATTACAAAGGTATGTCGTTCGCGTTTGCCATCGTTGAACTTCCACATTTGACCCGGCCACTTAAAACAGCAAACTACTTCTGCCACGCGAACTTTCGGAATATTCCAGTGGCCAATGGTTGAACTACCTCGATGTCACAGCATTGAGTAACAAGCGTTACGTGATACTTGGAACGAAACTGAAAATTCGTCGAATTCTTCTTCAAGGATACCGGAGATGTCTGACCACGCAACCTTTTCCACTGCTTTTCTACTGACTGGCATTGTAACACAGTGCCACGATCCATGATTCATCAGGAAACTAGAGGTACTCATAAGTGAGACAGTGATTCAATTGCAAACACGTACAGTCTTTTGTTGTCTGACCAAGCAACCCTTTCTACTCGTTCATTTTTATCACATTGTAATACAGTGTCTTCGTCCATAGTTCGTCTTACTAAGAAACATAACGAAAGCGAAGCGAGTTAATAATCTACTGTCAGTTTGCGGTTGTCTGGCCATGCAACCTTTTCTACTTCTCTGTCTTTAACCTCTTGTGTTCGAATGACGTGCCACACGCGTCAAGAATTTTTTGTCCCAAATTCAAAAATTTAAACGTAACCCAGACAAAACAAACGATAAGTTTACTACTTCTTAATCATTTCTATCCAGTGATATCATACCGACGGTTCGAAAGAAAAAGAAAGCGACGAACTATTGTCTACGGTCTGGTCACTCGTTATGGTCCGCGAACCAATTACCAACGCAAGGGGTAATACATTGTCCTCCTGTTCGTGCCTTCACAAACCACAAAACTAGAAAGCATACTCGTCGAATAATTGAATTATTGATTCTATTCCTGAATCGTTCTATTTGTCGTTGTCTGACCATGCAACCTCCTTCTACTTACGTGCCTATTGTATCACACTGTAACGCAAAATCTCGACCTGCAGTTTGTCGCGAAATTAAAGGGCGTGCTTATCGACCAAGTAAGCCAACGATTCAATTTCAAGTGCATTCGGTTTATCGTTGTCAAACCACCGTGATTCATCGGCCGGTCACCGCTGAATGACATTATTATGCAGCGTTTGTATCGGCCGAAAGAGGCCGGGGCACGACGGTGGGGCACGTAAGCATGCAAAGGCACGAAAGCTGTCGAGGCCATTGTGCGTAGACGTACTCACGCAACCCGACGCATTATCTCACGCAATGGGACATTGACACCCCGTTTGCGGTCTCTTCTGCGGCGTAAAGAGCCACACAAAGCGACAGGCGGACGCTCCGTGCCTACGGAAAACTGATAAGCCGCTGGATCCTCCGCAGGGGAAACGAGTTTCGTCGCTACGGGATCGAAATCGCTCTGCCTGTCTTTCCCGCTGTTAACGCTAATGGGTAAACGCGTTCTTTGGTAGCTGGAATTTTTAGCGGCTCGCGCTTTCATTTCGTTTTCTACTTTGAGACGTGCCACTACGCGAGTGTCGAAGATTCTTTCTTTCTTTTCTTTTTTTTTTCTAGTGAGAAAGCACGCAAGTTTCACGCAAGGACGCGGTGAGAAAATTTGCAGACGTTTGAATAATTTGTTTCGATTTTGAACGTAGAATCGCGCTAGCAAACATAATGTCGATTATAACGCGAATGATTCTAAATTACTGGCGTTGATATGAAATTGTAAGAAATATTTTCAACAGTAATTAGAATTACGTGCAACAAGAAAAATTATTCAAGTTCATGTAGTAACGTGGATTAATTTTGTTTGTCACTTTGAAACGTGTCAAAAATTATGTAACAACGTACAAACAACGCGAGAATAAAAATGTACAGGTAATGAAAACTTTTCAAGCATCTCGAAAATTGTATATTCCTCTAAAATTAAAATTTCCAAAATTTAACCATCTGACACAGTGTTTGTACAACGTCTTCGCAATTTATTCAGTCGATTGATTCTTCCTTCCTCCCGTTACAGCAACGCACAAGCCGAAGCAGAAGTGTTTGGAGAATATTAAAGTCAAGTTACTACAGACATCTGACGTTGAAGAAAAAATGGCGATCCGGGGGAAAGGGAGTGAAGACCATTTTGAAACATACTCCTTTGTAGCCTCGTCTACGAACCGTAACCTGTCACTGAGAGACGCGCCATGTTAAAAGGCATTACAATGAGGTTCGGGCTTCCCTGTCGTGTACAATGAAGAGGCCTCTATGAGGTTCCGGAAGAGAACAGTGCCGACTATTGGAAGGTAGCTCGAAGGCGCTCGTAGAACTCGTCTGCATCACAATGAACTGAAATTGTACGTAGACTACTACTAACCGCTCGTGGTAAAATATTCTCTGCTCGTTCTCTGCTGTTAATTCATAGTTATTAAAATTAAAATCCAAATTACTTCGTACAGAGTACATAGCAAAATTTGAAAGTCATCGGTGATATTGCTGCACTTTATTGCGTGGTAAATTCTTTCAGCAAAGAATGACTGTACGTTCCTCCATTCTACGTTCCATGTATTTTTAATAAATTTCGTTTCAAGAAATAATTTTTAAAAATATCTATCTACGGCGCAAGTACGGTTTCTAGGATAAAAGAGTCAAGATATATTCATATCTTGATTTAAATCAAAGTTGCAAATAACTTTTTGTTTGGAATTTTAAATCAACATTATACGCTGTGCCTTTAGGATCAATCGAGGGAAACAGCATCTGTCTGAAGTTCGATCCGCGTTCTCCAATGCAATTCCAATGAAACCCAAGCTCATTGTCATCCAGCCGTCCCGATAATACATATTTCATAACGAGACGCGTTCTCAGGACCGTCTGCTTGCCGCCAGGCAGAAAGACGGCTAGCGACCGGCTGAATGGCAGCGTAAAGCAAATAACAAATATCGCTACCTGCGTCGAGGTGATCGTAACATTTATATCTTATCACTGGCGTGGCTTAATGCATCCTAGCGCAACGTCTACAGCGGCCCGCTGGTAATTAAATGACTCGGTATGAAGTCCGGGGAACGAGCCATGAAGAATGAGGTCTCTCGCGCGAGCGTGTTACGATCGTTCCTTTCCTCCTTTTTGTCCCTCCAAACGATACCGACGCCACGGTATGCTCGCCGCGTTCATGCTTAAAAAAGTTTCACGGTTCGTTCGTTTGAACGGTGGCTGGAAAGGCTCGGCCATGCCGAGCATAAAAGCCTCGCCAAGTTACATAAGCTCACGCGAGGGGAACACACTCGCGTTACACCGAAACTCCCTCTTCCTGCTGTTACTACTGACTCACACCTTGTTACGACTAGTTAATTATCGGCTATTTCTCGCGACCGGCCGGAATCGAACGAACTGTCCAACGAGCACGGCCCGTCGATTCGATGCTACGGGGCCTCGCCTGATGGCAAGAAGCCAAGAGAGAATGGACCTCAACCGCCTTCGATTATCGTTCGACAGGTTCCCCCTTTTCTTTTCTTTTTTTCTTTTCTTAACTCCGTTTTGCTCGATTCGCTCGCTGGAATTGCCCGTTTACCCGTTTAGGAAACCCTGTTTCCGTGCAGTTGCATACACACGTGTCCGACACGATGTCCCGGCCCCGTTTCGAGTAGGAGGAACGATACGATGAAATTGCACGTACAGCGATAGGTGCACTCGATTTTACGTGGGATGATTTTTCTTTGAAAGTGTACATTTTTTAACAGAACGTCCGCGACGTATTTATTGAAAATGCAAAAGGAAAATTAACGGTTTCCTATATTTGCCGCAACGTGTGAAATTGATACAAGAGATGGTTGAAAGTTAAATGTTTGGAAAAGAGGCGAGTTTCTTTAGTAAAAATCGCGACGTTACAAAGAAACAAGTACTGAAGTCAAAAATAATAAATATCAGATACTGTCTGACCGATGCAACCTTTACCACTGAGCTTCTCAATTAAAAATTAAACAATCTAACGAAAACGTTGCATTACAACATTATTATCCCAAATATATTCTAGAAATTCAATCGGTCAATGAAAAGTGGAATCGATCGGTTCAACTTCGAACAGATTAAACAATCATAAATTCAAATCATAAATTATCAACTTGCTCTCAACACACTCTCTACGAATAGAAAAACAACACGCCGTCGCCTCTCCGTGTGACACATAGCGCTCTACATCGCGTTCCATACATTATTCTCGACAACAGTGCGAGAGAGTGGACGAAAATTAATAAAAGTGCTTCGAAAGGGATTAACCTTAGAGAGGAACAAATGGACGTGCCAGAAAGAGCGGGAATGAAAGAAAGGTAGCGCAACAGGGAGGACAGTGTGCAGAGCTAAAAGAACCAAAAAAAGAAAAAAAAACAGGAAAAAAATGAGAATGGCAAACAGCTGAAAAGAGAAATGCAGAATACACGGAGGGAATGGAGGGGGGGAGGGGCAGGGATGGAACGAGAATGTTGGACGCATCAAACGCACCGCGCCGCACGGTAGGAAACGCATTTCGGACTTGAATGGTAATGCGGGGGGAACAAGTTTTCGTTTTATGCCGACATAATCGCGTTTCCTTCCGCTGTCATGGACGATTTCAACCGGGTCGCGCAAGATGTGAACCTCCGCCCAACTGGCCCCCAGAAGCGATCCGAGCGCTTGTAGCCGCTTCTCGAGAAAAAGGTGAAACGTTCGCCGGGAACTGTGTTAAGATGTACTAATTATCATATTCGTTATAAATATGATAATTCAGCCGTTGGCCGCTGAGTCGACGGCGTGGCAAAGACAAAAAGAAGATTAATCGGTGGGCGTAGAAGGAACTTTGTAAATCAAGCCCCGCGACTTTTTACGGAATAAGAACGAGCGCCAGTGTTTTTGATACGAGGCTCGACTGGTTCTGTTTCGGGCTGATCTTCTCTCTCGATCGTGTTTCAACGGAGATCTGTCGCGGAGGATCCGTTGTGGTTTAGAGACGTTTCAGCTCGAATCGTTGACTGAGAATTTTTCCACCGCAAGATTAGTCTAATTTTTCGAGCGGCTTGAATGAATATAAAAAATATGTGGTAAAGATAATATAACATTGTGATGATGATGAAATAAAATAAGGAGATAATAAATGTAAGATACGTAAGAAAATTATATAAATATCAGAGAATAATTTAATCATTACTTCGATGTTCCTCACACTATTCCTTTGATACTAGAAACTTTATTAATTCTTCGTCGTACTGAGAATATTTTAATATTTTTATATTATTATATAATATATTTATATCATTATTATAATATTTTAATACACTTCTTACAAACTCCATATAGAATACTCAAAAAAAAAAAAAAAAAAAAAAAAAAAAAAGAGGAGCAATCGAAAAGACATGACATTGTCTTAAAAAACAGCCGGAAAAAAATTCCACCATATCTAATGGTTAAGTATTTCCTGAACACTATCTTTCTTCACCACCACATTACGTATAATCGTCACTACGCGACATTGTACCAAACGCGGTTTACGCGTAAACCATTCGCGTCAACGACGCACATTCCTCATCCGCTGTTCTGAATCATCTTTAAAATTCCCACAGTGGCCACGTACGAAAGAGACGGACGATCGGGTCTGAGAGAGAATGGGTTTGGTCTAAGGGCTTGGTGGCACGAGTCAAGTGGATGCTCGTTGCCGCAATTATCGCGGAAACGAAACGACTCCGAGGAACAATGCGCGCGCGCGCCACGTGAACGACGGGAAGAAAGGGGAGATCCGATGAGAACGACGGCCGAGAGAAGCAATGCGTCCCCGTTTTATGGAAATTAGAGGAAGGAATGCGCCACGTTTGAGGGGAATTGCCGTCACGGGAACTCGCACTTCCATGGAACTCGATTCAACCGAGCGATTTTACTTCGCCGGAGCTGCGTAAAGCTCTCACGATTTTTCATTGTCCTCTGCTGTTTCGATTTTCACCGGCAGTTCGTTGGTGACGAAAGCTTTCGATCTTAGGTAGAGAAAATCTTGGAACAGTGGAGTAGAAATTTTGGAGACAGTCAAATTTTGTTCAGTATATTTTATGACGCAAGTATATACTCGAATAAGAATGAATAAAATGTGAGGCAAAGGGGTGACGATTGAAATTCGATGTTTTCTCATGAGTAATCTAGAGTATTTCTGGTGCACAGAGCAAGTTATTAAAGTAAATATATTATTATTTAGTTAAAGCAAGTTATTTTGTCTTTTTCTAATGTCCTTCTTATAGGTTTACTATTTGTAAATTGTTAGTTATTGTTGTTAAAATAATTTAGTGGCACGTGGTAGCTCACTTGAGAAAAAATCGGAACGTAGGGTACAAAAGTTGAGCCACCTCTGATCTAGAGGAATGTTAAATTAAATTATTCTTGGAATTTATTATCACTTTCTCAGTATTGTATATTAATAGAATTTCAAACGATTTATACTTGCATATTTTTCCTCCTTTCTAATGTACCATCAAAATTTATTCAGAAAACAGGTGAAACACTGTTGTATGTATAGCGATGCTTACGACAAAGATCTAAAATAACGAAAGACAGAAATGCCTTTCTGAGCTGATCGATTAGCGAAGAGAAGATGCTGCGTACCAATTTTCTTTTTTCTTCTTCTCCTTTTTCTTCTTCTTTCATCGACAACATTCATCTCGAAGGAACGACACGGCCAGCGTGAATGTGAACGTGAAAAATTTCGGAAGACGTGAGAGAAGCCTGATGAATAATAATTATACAGCGAGCGGTGGAGATTTGGAACGACGAAAGGCGGGGATACTCGAGCTAATTGATTCGAGAGAGAGAGAGAGAGAGAGAGAGAGAGAGAAAAGGGAAGAAACGACGCTGCCAATTATCTTCGAGTTTAAAACACATCACCGAGCGCGAAATGCCAGCAATTAAAAAGAGTTTACGACGTGGCGCGAGAGTTAAAACGGTTCACGATGAAGAGGAAAAAACAGGCTGCCGGGGAACTCTGCCTCGCGATATTGTCGTCTGAAGTGAAGACGTTATAGAACCGCTGAAAAACAGCGGACGATGAGGTAACCGTTGATGGGTTCTGGAACCTAAAATCTGACGTAGCGTCTTGTCTGATGTCTGTCAACGACGACCAAGTAACTTTACAGACGCGTTCAAAGGCCTCTGTTCAAAGGTCGATCGTTTTTCATCGTTTCTACTCTTTTCCTCTTCGATGCATATTTAATTTTCAAGCGATGATACATTGAACGTAATGGTATTAATTCTGGTGTGTTACGTTGTGAGAAGATCATTCGCACAAACGAGGTATCGTTTCGTCATTGCGTGGAAATTTTGCGTAATGGAACAGTCTGGTATGCGAGTTCGAGGAATTCTTAATCATCGACAATAGTTGTTGAGAAGTTGTTGTATCATCGAGTTGCGATCAGTATCTTTTTCTAGTTGTACGTGCATTTCGCATTCGAATATTTCGAAAATTCCACGCCACGTTGAATATTCAAACATTGCCACTGTGATTAATCTCAATTTTTATTTTTATTAGTACATTCAAAGAATCAGAACGTATTGCAATTCTTTCTTAATTTCCAACGTTCGATAATTGAAACTGACTAGATAGAAGTACCTAACATTCAAAATCCCGTGTGACGTGCGCAACTATAATCTTCGATCCAGTATTCGTTTCTCCAGTGATCGTCTAATTGCTAATGCAGCCTCAAGTCTCGATATTTCTGAGAATTCTCAACGTCTCAATATTTTCAAAGTCTCTTCAAAGTCTCAATATTTTCTGAGAGAACGATTCGAGGATATTTTGTCTAACAGTTGTTCGATGTCCACGCACCATCCACGAGATACTTCGTAACAAGGCCGAGATCTCACAGAGGACGCCGGCGCGGCGCGGCACTAAAAAACGCAGGGGGTCCGTAGCCACCCCTGGCTCCGTTGTGACCGAAGATTATTCTTCGTATGTAAGTCGCGTCTGGTCCCTTCATTAGAATAATTGCGTACCGCAGGATGATTAAGCGGCCCCTGCGCATGCTTAGACGATGCGTGTACATCGTCTTTTCTTCCAGTCGGCATCGACGTCTTTTTGTTGCAAAGTACAGCGTACGAGTCAGCGTGTTGCTTTATTATTTCGAACCGTATCAACCCCCGGAATGGATGCGAAATCAGATCAAATTGTCGTTCTGCGAATTTCGTCAGTCCTCGAGGAGTATGCAAATTCATTTCGCGTACGAAGAAAGGGAAGATTCGCGTATTTTTGTCGAAACATTGAAAATGCGAAAATCTAAAATTAAATTACCTAATAATGTGTTACTAAAGCAAGTAGGTCGCTATTTCTTTCCACTTTTACTAATTGGTTATCTTCAAAATTTATCTCTATCTAAAATTAAATTACGTAATAATGTATTACCAAGTAAGTAGGTCGTTATTTCTTTCCACTTCTACTAATTGGTTATCTTCAAAATTTATCTCTTTTCCTTTCCTGGTAAACGAAAGAGTGTTTCATTTCCTTGCTTGAATGAACAGGTATCCGACTTTTGCAACAGATTCATTCTACGATAACGATAAAAATCCAGCTATTCCAAATACGAGAAAGATATTCGTGAGTAACGTTGCGGTGGATACGAGCTCATTTCCATGCAAACAGCTGATCTGAACTACTGATATCATTTCTATTATTATCATTGTCTAGCGATGACATCAGCTCATTCACGATGCCACTGCAACGACGTTGATCTCGTACGATGCAATTTCAATCGGAAGCCAAGCTCTCTAGGAAAGCTGTATACACGCGCGTGTATCCACCCGCATGTAAACGTTTCTTCAGAGCCACGCTCAATTAACTAACTGGGCAAATGAAGCGAGTTTTCTTTCCCACGAATGTTTCGTCGTGTCGATTTCAACGATTTCTTGACTCGGGGAACTTCGTTTAATGAAATTGTTTATTCTCGGTTGAATTCACAGTAACGTAGTAAAACGTAACAAATTTTACTGCATTCATAAATTCTTTTCCAATTACATTAATAAGGGAAAATTGCCCGGATTGTGTCGCTTGTGACGCATACTTATTTTCATATAACATACGTTGGCGACGAAAAAGGAAAAATTCTTCTATTCTAATGTAAACGTAAACGTTCTAAAATAATTATGAAAAAATTGCCGATCTCGCAGAAAATATTAGCAAAGCACTTGTTGGGAGTCGCCGGTGCGATTAAGAGTTCAGTATAATTCATTCGTGTGCATTCATTATACGAAATATTAAAAACGATGCTCTACAAGATGCAACAATTGTATTATAAAACACACGTGCAGTATAAAAATTTTACTAACCACAACCAAGGTTATTAAACCAATCCATAATATTCGTATCACCGAGAGATACATCATCGCGCCAATTGCAGAGCACAACTGGGCAAGCGCAAGTAATGAAAGCAAGCGAAACAGACAGACAAACGAAAGAAAAAAACTTTCTCGGCAACGTGTGTGAATTTCCTCGCGATCTGGAGGGAAACTCAAAGAGAAACTGTGAGAATGGTAAGTGGAAAGTCGGAGTAGCGGGGAAAGAAGGAAGGATCGAAGGTATACGATGTTGTCCAACACTTCGCGCGGAGAGAAAAATCGCCACACACGACGCCGGAACGCGAACGCGCGTGATCGAAACGGTGAGACGAAAGAGAGGAGACTATCGAGACCTCGGGGTGGTTGGTCGTACAGGGAGGGCGGGGAGGAAGCGCGGCCACATTAACAAACAAAGGCTGCGCACGCCAAGAGGGAAGGAATGACACTTTGGACGAGAGAGCAGCCACGCGAAAGAGAGGCAACTGGCAGAGAGCTTCCAAGGGGCGAAAGGAGGGGTGGGGAGGGAGGGAGGACACACGAACAAACGGAAGCAACAAACAACGAGCGCGAATGGTCGCTTTTAACGAGCCCGGAGGAACTTTTCTGGATTTCTTGCTCGCTCGCGCTCGCCGCAACCGGGCCGATGCACGCGCAGCTGCGCGGCGCGATCGCCTGGAATTCAGTCGGGAAGGTGCGTGGACGTGTCACGCCGGACAGGATAATAAGTATTTGTTGGAATTTATGACACGGTGTACCGAGCTCGGCCCCGCTACGACTTATCTTTATGGTTTCACATTGTATCGCGGCTGAAGCGTCGTTGCGACGATTTAAGGAGAGAATTAATGGGAGCTGCCCGGTTCATTCTTCCTCTCTTTCCTTTTTCCTCTTCTCCTCGCGGCGTTGTTGCAAAGTGGAGACGCGGCCTCCGTTCACTCGGCTTCGAATCTGGGAAATCAGAGCTCGAGGCCTTTCTGCGAGAAGGGGATACGCACGGACGAATTCGTCTCTGAATATATACGCGAGTGCGACGAATGTTTGGAAATTCGTAGAAACTCGTAATTCGAGTTCAAGCAGGAAACTTGTGGAAAGACAGAGAGCGAGGACAATTATGATCTCGGGAGCGTGGCTCGCCGAGTGACGCTCGAAATGACACTGGTTCCTGTTACTTCCAACGACAATGTCTACACGAAAGTGCACAGGTCAGAGACGGCGTACCGTTGGACCACCTGGTTGCAGCAGACCGCGAAAGTGTATCGCTGCCAACGAGAGAGACGGAGCCCGCTCGAGTGACGAGTTTAACGTTTCGCACACGAGCTATAGAAATCACGATCCTTTACGGTGCAATATACATCCGTGTTAAAGCGTAGCCCGACGACTAGGTGGTCCCGGTGTCTCCTCGATCTCGAACCGCAGCCGAACACTGGTCGCTAAAGCTTCACGATCACGCTCTATCCTTCTGCTGTTACGAAATCACGAATGTTTCTCGTGTACTTTACGATTTCACGGAAAATCTTCCGTTCGAAGATTGCACTTTCTTCTCTCTCTCTCTCTCTCTCTCTCCCTCTTTTTATTATCAACGAGTGATCGATGACACGCGTACACGTCGCGAGCGATAAGTGGAGATCGATGGAAACAACGAGGTGGGTAATTTGCGCGAGGAGGCTAAAAATATGGTTAGGAAACGGAAAAGGAAAGTCGACTGCATGGTAATGGACGAGTCAATGAACAGGCTCGCTGCCAGTCATATTAGAAAACGAGCTTATTTGACTTTCTAACGCGGTGCATAAATTTCATAAGGTCTTGCTCATTGTTTGCAACGGGAGTCGAAAGTTCATTGCATTCGAGACAACCGTGAGGGCAATGTGGATCTCGGCGAACGCGTCGGGCTAGTTCGCTGCGCGAATCATTCGTTTATTTGCTAATTGCATTTGCATAAGAAACGGATCGATTTTACGATTTCTTTATGCGTCCGAAGAATCGCCCACGAACGATACATTTTATGTATACTATGTGAAACATCGCAGGAATATTCTTTTATTTATTTAGACAACTACTAATGAAGGTCTGTCGTTTTTATCCTGTGACATCTGTGACATGTAATAAATTTCTTCGTTGTAAGCTAATATTCAAACGTTTGAATAAAATTGACTTACATATAGAACAAGAAGTCTTTGCTCTTTCATCGCAAATTATTTACTAGTAATTATAGTGAATTTGACTTGAAATTGACGCTGGAGCAAACGAGTGGTATTTCTCCCGTCGAATTCAGACTTTGCAGAAAGCGAAACATTAAAATTTAATTTCAAAATAACAGCCAAATGAAAGAAAAAACAGAGCAAAAGGGGAAAGAAATCGAGTTACAGATGTTCACCTTTTTGCAACTGCAAGGCAATTGATAATCGTCGAATGAAGTGAAAGAGTACGAAGCGACGTTAACTACGGGAAACTAGAAATGTTTGGTCGGCGATGGTAGTTAATCTTAATAAGAGACTCTCCAAAAGCAGAGAGACCATAAATTTTCCGGAAAAGATAGATGAGTATCTGACGAAGTCGTAGGCGGCCCGCTTATCGCGACTGCTTCATGAAGATGCAATGACGCATTAATGCAACGACACGCTTTGCATCAGCGATCATTTCCTCGCAATACTCCCGAAGAAGGCGTTGGGCGTTCCTGATCACGGTGGCTGTCGAGCAGACACCGAGCAACGCTTCCATCTTCGAATCACGTGGCGTTTCTGCCCTTCGCCGTACAAATGCCAATTATTTAAATAATTCCTCTCTCTTGCGCGCAAAATTCGTCTCAGATTCGTCCAAGGTTCGATTGCACCTACAGTGCAAGAGCACGACGACGACGAAAAATTAATCGACACTTTAAACTATTGAAAATTCGTCTCAGATTCGTCCAAGGTTCGATTGCACCTACAGTGCAAGAGCACGACGACGACGAAAAATTAATCGACACTTTAAACTATTGAAACTCTGCAAAAGAACTTGGTCTCGTTTTAAAGTGTAAAGTCTCTAATCTGACTGAGTTCTGAGTTTGTTTTCTCTTTCAAAGATATTTTTGTATAGTGTTCTCAAATGTTCTCTGATTGCATTAAAAAATTCATCACGATCTTGAAGATCGAAATCTTCCATTTACAAGAGTTACGATTTTCTTTTCTGAAATTTGAATGTTCGAGGTAAAATTCTAGAGATCTTAACATTTCGTTGTCCAATCCTAAAGTTCAAAATTCAATAAAACAATTGTGCACTGAGTTTTAAATCGTTTTAAAGAGAAAATTTCAATCTTCAAAACCATGATAGATAGTTATGAAAAGAATTTTTCAACATTTTCAGGGACATTTAAATTTTCAATTTTCGAATATCTTTACTCCCACTCACTGCATGATGTGAAAGTCTTGGAATTAGATAAAATGTATTGTCATATCATTTCGTTCTTTGCAAAGTTATAACAACTCAAAATACCGACAATTTTCAGTCGGTTCAGTTATATTCCTCACCGAAGGAAGAAAAGAAAGGAATGGTAAATGTCTGACCACGCAACCTTTTCTACTTGAGTATATGAACCGTTCATAAACCACATTGACTAACTCTATAAATTAATAAATCACGAACTGGAATTCGATATTTTCTTTCAAATACTTTCAAACACTGAGAAACGCTTCCTGTTCATATTTTCTTTTTTCTCACGTCTTTGGTGAAAGATGTCCAATCGATTCAGTGAATTAACTTTCAATGTGTGTCAGCGTTTACTTAAATCGAACTAGCCGTTAAATCGAGTTTATTGAATACACGGATGATTTACGTGAGTTATATACAAAGTATAGGTTGTTGCCCTGGATATAAATTACACTCGACGTTTCTCAAACTCAAAGTTCATGGACAGCGATGACAGATTGGCAGGACTCCTCGACAAAGAGCATTGTTTATTCAGTCTTTCGCATAGCGGACGCGCCGCAAATATATATTACTTTCTTTGCGCGTCATGTGAGTCATCCCCACGAAATAATGACTAACACGTTAATACTCATCATTCGTTGTATTTATAAACGCTGGCGAATCGATTACGACTCGAGTTTCACAACTTAGAACAGGGATCAATTTGACGAACGCAGTCGGTGAATTTTCGAATTAGATGACAGAAAAGTCAAACTTAGTCGAAGGTTACGTGTTCCACGAAATTTCGTAAAATAGCACAACATAGAGATATTATGCTATTTCAACGTGAAGAGTAAGTAAAAGAATCGAAACAGTGTTTCGCAGAACGGATTAAAAATCCCGAGAAACAGCTGAGACACGGAGGACAGGAGATGGGCGAAAAAAATTGTGCCGTGGCAAATATTTTCTTCCTGCCACCGATCGTTTCCCGTAATTTTATCGCAACGCTTACAAACGTATCGTGACCATCGCATCGCAGGTGTGGCTCGCGACAGGATGTGTCAACGCTTGTGGAAGCCGGTCACGTAGGTGCGTGCATCTCGTGATTGTGGACGGTGCATTAACCCCGGTGAAGATATAATGAACGAGCCAGCTTGTCGACACCTTTCCTGTTTCTGAAAACGCCTGTTACCATTATTATCGCCCCTTCTTCGTAACCATTTCCTTTCCTCCTTCTCTTTTCTTTCTTGCGTAAACCTTTCGTCACTGAAAGTTTTCACAGCAGAGTTGATCCTTAAAGAGATCCCAGAGATTTACGAGCTGAGAGCACTTTCCTTTCGTCAGAAGAATCGAAGCCTAGAGAGCGCATTTCATACGCGTCCTTTCAGCTAACAGGCCAGTTGACTCGGATTTATGAGCAGTAAAGGTTTCAACTATGAAGAATTAGGCTGGTATAAACCGAACGAGAATTCATTTTTAGTTTTCTGTTTACTGAACTTGCGTAGGGACTCGAGATACACTTGGTTTCCATTGTGACTCGAAAATTGAAAGAAGATAAGGGAATTTTGGTCTCCTGTAGATCACGACATCACAGTTCAGATATGATAATAATAACAATAATCTAACTAATTACAGTGGATACATTCATACGCTCTATGAAGAATTGTCGGTAATTTCGAAAAATAAATATTAGGAAATCGTTGTACAGGGTTATGAAAAAGATCTTTTCAGCGTCCAGCGTAGATGTCTCAAGTTGCAAAATTTCCTCCAACATTCACCACGGTCTTACCTTCTGTATCCTCTGTATGTAACATTGAAAATTAATTTAACTACTGCGTGAAACTTGAGTAAATTTTAAATTTCCATTTGCACCTCGCACATTTGAAATAATCGACTGACGAAAAGTTTCGCAAAGCGAATAATCATTTAGAGATTAAAAAGCGAGCTGATTCCCCTTAAATTCTATCCAGTGGATAAAGTTATTCCGCGCGTGCAGAAGCAAAGATCTCTAATAAGTTACTCAACTATTCCGTTCAACTCTCGCGCGGTTAATAAAGAGAGGTTTATTCCAGAAGACGATCGTCAACATTCTTGCGTTTTGCGAAACCTGCGCTCGCAAAGCCCGAGGACACGTCGCGTCGGCATGCCGGCCACGAGCTTGTCGCGTGTTCTTTTTTACAGGCTTTATAAACGAGGAAAATGCACGAGATCGTCCCGAACGTGTATCCGCGATAGCAGCCTGTTTATTACCTGTTAACTGGGTGGCACTTCTTCATTCTTTCGATCATTCAACCAGCTCATTCAACAGCGCCATTGTCGTGCCTGCTACATCATTCAGCTCTCGTTTCGCCGGGTTTTCCACACCGCGAGCCCGAGAGAGCGCCTACTGGTTTTTGTCACGCGCGGATCTCGTTAAATTCCATCGTCAGTCCGTTTTATCGATCCCTCCCTCCTGCTCCGCGAACTCGATCTCGCTTTACACGTGTATTATATAATCTCGCCTTCGTGCTTCTGTCTTTTATCCACCGAGCAATGTTTATCGTATATCACGACGTTCCACATTGTTGCTACATACAGTACAACGTATGCGAAGAGCGTGCTGTGCTTCATTCCGAAACATTTATTTGCAATGACAGGCACGCACAAACTCAATGAAAATTATTATCAGGACAGGGCTAGATATTGTAAAGTTTTCGGCAAATTTCAAGAATAACACGTGTTACTTCATAAATTCCACGATCCATGTGTTTAACCGTGTTTTCGATATTTCACGCATTTTTCTGTCTGCTTTATCGCCTGTTCGTAATTTGCAAAAGATTCGTGTTATAACTTTGGTGGATGTCTCCGTTAAATAATAATCGCGAGATTTCTTTCTTCAAGCGATTATTTACGATGATTTCGATGATTTTGTGAAACGCGAAAATCCAGCTCTGCTCTCTGAAACTCTAGAAGTATTGCGCCTCGGCGTAAAGTGACGTTGTTGGGCGGTCGCAGTTGAAAGGGGCCGAGAAAAACGCTGGAAAAACGAACGATCAAGAGGCCGTTCATTAGACTTTTTCTTGACTTTCGACCATTGTGCAACCAGGTCGGATGAGATTGACGATACCTCGTCAGCAGTTACCAACGAGACAATAGAACGTCTGATGCTCGCCTCCCTTCGATTTCTAAACACCACCTTCAGAGAACAACGGCATATCGTCGTTCACGCCTACGCGAGCCTATTGTCGTACAGGGGGACCCGATGACGACTCGGTACACCGTGGATACTGCCTTACGATGGAGACCCGCTACTCATCCACGACGTGTCAATACTCCCCTCGATGGAACTAACCGATGTCGTTCGATACGCGGAATATCTCGACACACGGAAATTGTCGGGCCGGGTGACTCAGAACGAGAGTGGCCAACGATCGTGATCGTGGGTGGTTCTTCGTTGCGAAATGGCACGAACGTTCAAACACTGAGAGTGCTTTAGAACTTTTTGGAGGTTGCCTTTCGAATTTACTTCGACTTATTTTCGTCTGTTTATTTCAGTTTATTTTAATTTATTTTAGTTTGCTTTGGTTTAACGACGGATCATTCTTATAGAATTTTGTTCTTCTCGTTTCAGTTTCTTTTTAAACTTCAAGTTCTTTTTAATTACAAATTTTAAGTACAAATCCGAGCGATTTGTTCGTGATTTTAGTAAGACGTGACGTGACGTTTGGAACAATTGGAAGAATCATTGGTAATTTTCGCTCGCTACGTATGTACGAAGAGGGAGAAAATGATCCGTTGTGCGGAAGACGGTAATATAGAGTTTTCGGTCTGGTGAATAAATTATGGTAATTCGAGGGAATATCCCTTGGACTTTCCGAGATTGGCGATGTGTCGTAAGTAGCGGCACGTAGCAAAATTGGCGAGAATTTTCTCCGCAACTTTTACCGAAACCTACGAGAAAGGGAACGTTGGAAAGTTCCAGACCGTGAAAAGCTTCAAATGAGATTTCTTCGTCGTGATCCATGAAAAGATTGTAATAAAGAAGTTTTGCTAACTGACAACTGGTGGTAAATTTCAATTTTAACTCTTCGAACTCTTCTTGGCATTAAAGTCGACAGACATCCTATCCGATTACGTATTATGCAAAAGAGATGTTCGAAAATATCGTAAATGTTGCAGATTAACTGCAGAAACTTCTTGCTTGCTTGCGACTAGAATTGAAGATACTACTTTTCGTTTCGAATTCCGTTCAGCTATATATTTGTATCTATGGTGTTTAAAATATAAAAAGAAAAATTGAGTTCAGAACACGTGATTGAAAACGTGATTTTTGATGAACAAACACTCTGTGCAATTCAACAACATTACCAAACTAGATCAAATGAATTTCTATCCGATCCTGATAAATTACTAAATCATTTCACTCATTTCACTTTATCAAAACTTTATCGAACTATGTAACATTAACAAACTAAATAAATTTATATCCAATCCTAGTAAATTACCAAACATCTGCCCATTTCATCAAACAACTTCATACATATTTTACGTGATTACATGTATCACATGACACATTAACGCAATTCTGTCACATTAACAAACTAGACCGAATAAATTTCTATTCAATCCTAGTAAATTACCAAACATCTGCCCATTTCATCAAACTACTTCATACATATTTTACGTGATTACATGTATCACATGACACATTAACGCAATTCTGTCACATTAACAAACTAGACCAAATAAATTTCTATTCAATCCCAGCAAATTGCCAAACATCCGCCCATTTCACACTTATACAACTTTATCAAACTTTATCAAACAACGTTCGAATATATTTTATACGACTACATATATTACATGACATATGTTTCACATTACTTCGTCAAACGGCTTCATACATATTACAACAAAATTTCTACAATGCTTCATCCATCTACGCAATCTTGTCGCATTAACTACACTAAAAATGAATCTGAGTTTCACTCTCGTAAATGACCAAACGTCCACTCTGCACAAAAGCTCGTCGTTTCAGTTCTCTTCGTTCAACCGTATCGTCATTCGGGCGCAGCGAACGCCTTCACTCGAACACCTTCGCTATCGATAACCGCAAACATCCGCAAACATCACTACCCATTGGCCGTTCCGACCCACGAAACAATTCCCCGGACACGGTGTCAACCGTCAGATCTGCGCGTGGTCGACAAGCGAACCCGGTCCACCTCGAAGAGATCGAACTGGTCTGATTTTGTCCTCTTCCATCCGGCTCGAGCCAAGCTGAAGATGCGTGAGCGCTCACGCATCTTAGCAGGACAGGTTCCGTACCAGTCGTAAAGAGTTCGCTGGCCCCTATAGCACCAAGTGTCGTCCGGGCGGTGCATCAGGATGAATCACCTGGCCGAAGGCTGTTTTATTATGCAAATACGCGGCGGTTTCACGCGAGTCACGCCAAACGCGGTCGATCCGCTCCCTCTCCGAGCTTCGCGACTCATCGCCGATCGGACAGCTCCAAAAAACGTTCGAACATCGCCGTATCCCATGTTCTCCGCGCCCTGTCACCGAAATGCGGTTTTCGCGGTTCACGACCCGCGATTTGAACGTCATAGCGAACGATTTCGTCGACTCCACCATTAACGACGATCACGTCGTTTTTTCGTACAATTTTTTGATTGTTGTAATCGACTCTGAAGCACTTTGAGAGAATTTTTGAATGTGAAATGTGTCTAGACACATTGAATTCAGACAAAATATGTAAAATGAGTCTAGACAGATGAATAGGCTTTCGAATGGAAAGAGAAATACGTTGATCCGTTCCTTGACATACACAAGGCGTTTCATAGAGTCACAGAGGACTATTAGACTGTGAAAACTGTTAAGACAAGATGTGTATAATTTTAATTGTAGTAAAGTTCAGCAAACAAGCAACAACGAAAAATGATTTAGGAGAGTGGAGTAAGAATTATATTGTCAGCGTAGTACAAAGATGAAATAGAAGTTTTGTAGGTATTACACGAAATATCTCGAGATGAAATGCTGCTGTGCAGATTATTGTGAAATAGGTGAACAGAGGACGAGAGTTTCAGAAGGATTCATTGGATTTCATTCATCAATTAAACATGACGGAATTGTTATGATAATTTCTTGAAAGATCAAGTTGAAGTTTCGTTGCAGTGTATATATGGAGTTATTGGATCAGGTAATTAAATTAAGTAATTAAACGTTTGGTAATTTACGAAATTGGAAATTTATTGAATTTTATTTTTATTAAATTGGAAATTTATTTGTTGTAGCGTTAATGTATGTTTTTAACGTGGCAAAATTGTATAGCAAACTTAACAAAATTGTTTTGAATGAAAATGTTACAAGAAGTTGTTCGATAGAAATTTGAATTGATAAAGAAGATTTAGCAATCTAAAAATTAAAAAAAAAAATTTTCTTCACACCGCTTACAATTCCGATAAAACTGTGCTTCAAGGAACTACAAAAGCTGCTTCCTTACTACCAAGAAGATTACTTCTTCAGTAGTAAATGTACCTGCTTATTGTGAGTCAGTTAGCTCAATGACGGA
The DNA here is from genome assembly GCA_036937485.2 of Tetragonisca angustula. Lineage (NCBI taxonomy): Eukaryota > Metazoa > Arthropoda > Insecta > Hymenoptera > Apidae > Tetragonisca > Tetragonisca angustula. The sequence goes on along the minus strand of JAWNGG020000053.1, from coordinate 627,353 downwards.
AATAAATAAGAGAAATGGAAAGAAAAACGATTGTGGGTAGATATCAGCGTCATTAACGTAGCAGCTAATTTCGATAATTCTTAATTATACGGAAACTTTACGACTGGATATCAGGCGATGATCGTTTTTTTTTTTTTTTTATTTTCTTTCTTCGTTGTCCACAAAAGAATCTGACTAGAAATCAGAAAGAGGAAAAGAAAGCAGTAAGTCGCCTGGAGTAAGTCGCTTCATTAATTAACCGTAATCGATATAGACTATCGCGAAAAAGCAGCAAGAGTTTGATTAACAAACGCTCCACCGTATCAAATTTTTCCCTACACGCGATAAATTAAATAATCCAGGTCTTATCAAGTGGATGGCCACGCGCGAAGAAAAAAAGCTTGCCCTCGTACGTAGATGGTTCGCGATAGCGGATTAACTGGATCGATTGCGTAAAAAAGTGGATCAGTATAAAAGAAATAAATTCGAACCAGTTTCCCGCGGCTGCTCGCATTTTGAATCTATCTGCAAACCTACGTGTCCTTCGCTATCTCTGACAGCTATGTTCCTTAAGTTTCAGCTGCCTTAATTTATTAAATCCGTTGAACAAAACTTGAAAAGTCCCCTATTTCCCTTGGGATAACATCTCTGATAATTTCAGAAAGAAGAACAACTTGCTATCGTGTATATTTGTATCGACGAACTATATCGCGAGTCAACGTTGTAAGTTTGAAAAGTTGCCAAATTGCGACTGTCGGAGATTCTCTGCTTCATGATTTTTTATTAACGATGCCTCACGTAACACGTCCTCTTCTCATGACATTTTTTTACATTTTAAACTATATAACGTGCAACGTGGATGAAATTCGTTTCAGATAACTTCAGATTCGCGTGTAGAATTCGTGAAGTTTCCTAAACGATTAACTATTCCTTCCAAATATTTAATTATAATAATATTTAGTAACTATTTAATCATACTATAGTAAAATTGTACAAATTGCGAGTCAACAAGTGTGATAAACATGCTCGTGCGATATTGGCAATTGTCACAAATTATCCGATCATCCTTGATCAAGAACGTTGATTCACTGATACGGCGTAAATTATCGATCTCCTAAATTTTCCTCCTATCGCAATGCGCGTGACCCTGACTCTCGTGACTGTCAAACAATATCGACCTCGACCGGCAGTCTCGATCGCGAAACCAGAGGAACGCGTGGAACGACGAATAATGGTTGAACGTCCCGTCGGTTTTCCACGTCGAACTGCCGCAAGGCACGCGCGGCTCTATCCGCCAGAAAGACGCTAACGACCACCCTTGGCACGCAGCTGGCTGCCGCATAATTTCGATATTTTATACGGCGGTTTTACAGGCGGTATCGGTGCCGTCTGCGCGCAGCACCGGCTGTACGCCGTGTCAGCGGATCAACGCGAACGACGAAGGCCTCGACAAGCAGGAACAAAGTCACTTTTATGCCGAACCCGGCGTCCCTGGCGACGGAAGTCGAAGAACCGCCGGCAAGTTTTTGTCGAATTGGTCGGACGCATATAACGAGTGCAAAGTGTTCCTCGAAGACCGCGGCGAACGTGAATTCAACGTTTTCCCCGCCGCTTGTCGTCGAGGAAGGGGAAAAAAGAAAAAAAGGGAAGAACGAGGGACTGGTCGCGAGTGATCATTCGCTTTTGTTCGAAGCGGCGATCAATTTTCATCGCGAGCTTGCCGGCGAATAAGATTCCGTAGGACGTTGCTCAGAAAGATGTCGAGAAAGATTCAACGTGGGCAACCGTGGCGCGTTGCCTCTCCACAACCGAGAGAGGTTCTATCAAAAGTCCATTAAAGTCCTTTCGCTATGTGGGCACACGCACGTGGGACACGCGAACACGCGAGCGCACCCACGCGTCGCGTTTCGCGGATTCTCCAATCGAGTCGCGATACGCGAGATTTTTCCTTCGCTCTCTCTCTCTCTTGGGGTGATCTTTCAAACGGGTTGTTGAATTCTTCGTCGTCGTGTCTCCTCGGCCATTTTTCCCCAGCGGGCTGACTGTGACAAATTCAAGGTGTCTCGAGATTTTTCGCGGACAGCGAAAATTTTTTTGAGAGGGGGCCCACGTGAATCCTTGAGAGAACGAGTGAACGGAAGTCCATTTCTTGGAACAGTGTTCACCGGTCGTCGAGAGGTTGAAATGTCGCGTTCCTCGAGGGATTACGAGCAATGGTTTCGTGATAAGATTTGCTAACTCTGTGGTTTCTCTTTTCTACATTGTGTTCGTCTGTCGGATAATGTTCAATGTCTCACGTTCTTGTAAAATTCTGGCCAAAGTCAACGATTCAATGTCTATACTATCCTTAAAAAACGAATTTTGACTTACACATAATATATCTTCAACTATTTAAGAGAGTACAACAATAAAAATAGATTACTACCCGACTATTTCATTTCTAAAAACAAGATCCAAATTTTCAAAATTTCCAAAATCCAATTTGTCTCTAAACGAAATCTACCTCTATCTTTATCTCTCTGTGAAGCAAGATCTGTCTCTAACCTAGTTTCCATTCCGTTGCTACAACAATGTCATTTCGCAAGGAGTATAAATCGACAATGTTCGTCGTATCGAAGTGCAACTGATTCGTTTCAAGAGTGAGACAAGAAGAAGTCCGCTATTTCATCCCCTATGGTTCTGTTGTTCGGGATCGATCGTACTTTCCAATCGACTTAATCTCGCGTAGGTGGTGCGCGATCAAGAAATTTGCTGCGCGCGGGCTCGCACGATCATATCGGGTGAAACACGTACGTACATACACACACATGGTGTAACAGCGAGTTGCAGAGCAACGAGGAAGCTATTGACGATCGACAGGGCCGACGTGATCGTGGCGCAGCTTCCGGTATTACATTTGCGACTATCGGGCCCGAGATATCGTCCCGGGCACGTATCGATATTATGCAGCAGGAGAAATACGAGACTGCAGAGGTGCTTGGTCTCGCGCGCCAAGTGTACCAGCGTCGTCGACGACCGATATCAACGTAATACAGGATGTCGTCGAGACGTTAGAACAGGTAGCGATAGACGCTTGATACCATGTCTCCGAGACTTTTCGATCGAATCGCGCTTCGACTACGCTACTGAAATTTGACTTCTTATTGTTGATCATTGACGGCTCGAACGCTTCCAACGTATTAGCAATCTGCGTGACAGTGGTTTCTAATCGATAATAGTTTAGTTTAATTTAGTCTCAGTTTAGCAGAAACTTTGTACAGTGAAGTTTCCCTTGTGCACAGGGCCCAGTAATTGAATTGTCGATCTCACGAAAGTACCTGAATATGTTACACAACTCAGTCTTACTTTTTACTGAAGATGACCATTCTCTGTGTTTCCGTGATTGCACAGTAGACATTTACATATTCTCGTGTGTTTTACAATTTACTTTAAAAAGATCCCCGAAGATAAACTTGTTCTTCTTTACGATTGTTTCATTTTTCTCGTAGGATCCTTCGTTCAACGTGTTTACGCCTTCTAATTTTTCACGAAACATCCGCACACGCGATGCACGACAATGTAAATTCAGTCGCGCCTACGCGAAAATATCGCGCTAGAAAAATCGCCGGCTTGAAAAATGGCTATACAGCTACGCGTGGTATATAGCAGTTCCGAGAGTGAAGAAGTTCAGAAATTACAGTGCCACGATGGAAGTTTCCTGTCTCGGTTATACGGGCAACGTCAGGCCTCGGTCTCCACCGGACAATGGGGAAACATGGTTCCAAGGCTTCGAGAGTTTGAAACGTTTTAATGATACACGCGAAGAGGAAACGAGACGAATACGCGGGGGCGTACGGATCTCCGGTAAATTGATCTTTCTAACGACTAATCTGACGAACAGTACCGTCCGTTCCCCCCGCGGAAGGATCTTGCGACCTTCTATGGAAGCTTGCGCTCGGCCACGGCATTTCAAGTATCTCCGAATGGCACACGGACTCGTATTCCCATTAGCCGAGTTGCCTTGAACTTGATTCGATCTTGCGTTCTTTCGTGTCGCGCGAGCTGCCTGCCCGATTCTGTTCGATAGTCTCGTCGATACACCCGACGCTCGTTACCATCCTTTCATTGTACATCGAACGATAATACTCGTTCGAAGCTCACCTTCGAATCTATCGGCTCTCGGGATAGATTGATTGATCGCTCGGCGAGCGAACGAGCTTCATCAACGTTAAGCCTCTTACGCGGCCAAGCTGATCGGCTTCGTTTTTTTTAATGAATCGTCGAATTTCACGGAACGAACGACTTGTTCCTGAACGAATTCGTTACGAAGAGACAACAAACTCAATGCCGGGAAGAAATTCCAAGTTATTTTCTGTCGCGTGAAATTGATCAACTTCATGTTTTAGTACGATAAGTAATTCGACGTATGAGAACGAGAATATAGGAAACAACACAGTTGCAAAGCGAGTTGCAGGTGAAAGTGAGAATTCCTGTTGTAAAATGTTCCACGCTGGTAGAAAAAAAAGTGTAGAATACTTGGAACGCAGTTATTTCTAGGAGGAAGAATTTAGAATCATTTGATTTCACTTTACGTTTGATTCTAAACGTCAAAATGTCTTTCCGTGTCATATTTGTCGCGTGTCAGGAGAAAAGTTTAGAAACGAATTTTGTTTTTCGACTAGAGAAAAATTGACCTGAATCGAGAAGCAATTTCATTTTTTTAAAAATCTTCCAACTTAAACTCTCTTATTCGAAAATAGACCAATGTAAGAGCAATTCTATTCTGTCAGTCTATACTTTAAGCATTTATTACACTATCCCGCATCTCTTTCGGGCAGTTAACGATCGCTTAAAATACCATACTTCCAGCGGTTCATCTTCTCAGAGCGCGTGATTTAAATACGCGCTCGCGCGGATATTAAAATTGTTTAACAAATGAGACGTTGGCATGCGTTTCGCCGACCTCTTCCCTGTCATTACTCCCGAAGCTTTCGTTGGTTAATCGCAGCCTCGGTTTCGAGGGGCCATTTCCCTTCGATCGACGCGTCAAGGTTCATTTGAGCGAGCCGCGCTTCACTGTCGATTCTAAGAGCCAAGTGAACAAAAATTTATCGTCGATTAAGCATTGTTTCCGTTAAGGAACAAACAAAACGGCCTCGCTTTCGAGAAGAATCATCGACTGTTACACTGTAATTCTTACTTCATGGCGAAAATTAACGCAACGCTTTTCGATCGCCTCGTTTCGGAATAAAACACTGCAAAATTGTACGGCTATTCAAACAAAATATGCATAGAGATTAAATATAAGATAATATTTATTTAATAATAGCACTGATGCAATTGATAACTAAAACAAGCTAATGAATACAAATTGACTCGGTCACCACTGTGAAAAAACTCTTTTTTATAACTCTATTTCACCTCTCGACTCTTTTTCCTTTCAAAAATAAAACCAACTTCTTCCATCACATTCATACTTTTTTTTCTTTCATGCACTCTTTCACTCGGCCATCCGATATAATTAAACAAACTACGGGTAATATGACTTACGATGCACATACTTTCTGATGCCGTGAATTTCATTTGAAGAACTATTGCAGCTCCATTTTTTTGAAATACTCTTTGCCAAGTATCTGTTTCATTCCAATCTGACTCTCTGCTAGCTCATTTCCGCAAAAGTCTTTGGACCAGACTTTGTGCTCGAGAGATTTGAAATATTCTTTGTTGGTGGTCAACGATTGCTGACCTTAACGACCTCAGGAATGTCGCTATTTTGTATTTTACTGTTTCTGTTTTTTTACTATTGTTTCCGCTGTGGTCTTCCCTGTTGCTATGCTCCACGTGGTCACTCGCATTTCTTGTCTGGACCGAACAACCTCATAAGGACGTTCCACGTATAGTCTCTAAATAAATATACATTTCTTCTCGCCGTTATCTGGATACGTGTTAATTCCACTATAACCCTTAATTCCATCATTCTTCTCTCAAATTTTCACGTATATTTTCAGTATTGTAAATGTGTAATTTGGCGCGGGAAGGAGAAAGCTCTGACGAGCGATGGTTAGCGGTTTCGCAACAGATGGGGAATTGTAATAGATTGACAGCCTGGCGAGGAAAGTGAATTCGAGGACGTTTTCACTCCGTGAACCGTTATTTCTGAAAACACCCGTCATTTCTAAAATAATATTCGTATTTCTGCCGTATAAGTTGTGTTACACGTTACACGTTTCTCCTTTCGCGTTGAAAATAACGACACGTACTTTCGACATTCGACGAAAAAAATATATTAATTCACTGCGAGATCGTCGAAAATCGTCTCGGTTTTTCAACGTTCATTTTTATCGTTCCACTAAATTTTCGAGAGATCTATAGCTGGATTCCAGAGAGTAACAAGCAGGAAGGTTTCTCACGTTATTGCGGTATAAACAAGGAAATTCCTCGGAATCTGCATCGATTCGCAAGCATTCGCAAATTAAACGTTCGAGCACGAACGTCTCAATTTCGGGGTACGAGGAGCAGCCCGCGGCCATCGATTCCGCCCGTGTGATGAATTTTCATCACGAGGAACAACGTTTACTGGGGCGGGGGATCGATGCAAAGCGTCCATTGTACGCTACTTACGCTGACATGATACCATTCCGTTTCCAAGTACGTGATATTATCTCCCCGGTGCTCTCGAGGAGGTGCTCTCTCGTTTCAACGAAAACGATTTCTAAAGGAGTTCGTACGAGGCACGAGGATGGTGGAAAGTCGGGATCTCGCGATCATTACGATACCACTTTGCCCAACGAATTCCATTTAATTCGGCCGAGTAATTGGCGTGCCGCGCGACGTGGTACTCGCGTGTGCGTATTACAACTACCGGTGGCAAAAAATTCTTTACGATACGCGTGAAAATTGTCGGTGTAGAACGTAAACGCGAGAGAGGCGAACGTCTCGCGAGAGTGAACGTCTCAATTTAGTGGAAAGGACGCCCGCGGCAGCGAGCATGCCATTTTTCCGCCTGATCCGCTATCACGGGAAGCATTTACCGTAAAGCGTCCGTTACTCGGGCGCCGAGTGGCTGAAAAATCAGCCAGTTTCCGCGAAACGAAGAAATTAGCAACGTCGACGAAACGGAAATGAGTAAAAATTGGCGAGACGTGAAATGAGCGCGGAACGATCCGACCAACTCGCAAGCGCGAAGTGCGATTCGAACAATCGCGGGAAATTTTGCTAGTACGTGGTTGAGTGAAAGGATGAAGCGGTTTGCGGACACTTGTGAGACAAAGTTTGATCAATCTCGACACATTTGAACTTGTCTGGTTCGTCTTCGAAAGTTGAGAGTCGTATGTAAGGAACATCATTCATTAGAACTGTCGTTGTAGAAGTTTCACGAAACAATTGCACGACTTTATTACTTCAACACTACGACGATATCGATCTCTGACATTAGACTTTCGTTCTCTGCAACTGCATGAATGATACGGGTTAATATTAATTTCTATTTGAACAGAAATATAATTATACGTCTTATATAATTAATTTTAATTTGTACGTAGGATATTTTAATGCTCTCGTGAAAATATTAAAACAGTGGTGACAGGATAAACGGATAAATGAAATTTTAGTGCAAGCTGTACCTGGTTTTTCATTAATGTTAGCAATCACTTCTTGTTCACAAGATGAAAATCCTTTTTTCGATTCCTCTACTTCGTGATAGTCTCTTTCACCCCTTTCTGGGCAATTTCCATAAAAAAGATTTAAGCAAAGTAAATTTCTTATCGAAAAGAACGACGTAAACAATTTCTGTCTGTTATGTCAATTATTTTCTCACTGTACATTCCACCGATTTCCTAACGAATCAACAGAAGACAAAGAGTGGGCGAAGCGTATCGAGAATTGTGTCACATGGAGGCAATTCTGCCCCCGTGGTCCAGTCGATGGGATCGCGTGGGACTGATCTGCCCCACGAACCGTTAACGGTTCGAGGCTGATAATGACGAGGTTGATGAAATGATTGAGGAAATCTCGAAACAGTAGTTGGCCAATTTAGTCGTTTCGTACGAGCGATGCCTCGCGACACTTGTATCGTTCGTCTCTCTTCACGAACACTTTCGACTACCTTCATCACCCCAAGTGGATGCTCGTTAAGTGACGCAATCTAAATATCTAACGACACTTGGCACTTGGTTTAAGCGTGTGAGACGGCGCGTCTTGCGTTTTATGCAAGACGCAATTCAAAAGTGAATTAAGAACGATTATTAATCGTGACGCGAGACGTTGCGTTTGATCAAACGCTAGGAACTACCATCGTCTTGCGTCGAAATGCAAAGAGAAGAAAAGACAAGGAACACAAGCCCCTGCTTATAAAAGTCATTCGAGTCTTGCGTATTCGTGTATAATCGACAACATATCATGTTAGACACCGTTTAAACGACTATTTCCAACGCCATGCCATTTTATTTGCAAATGTGATGCTTCGTAAATAAATCGCTGTTGAATGAGACACAAAAAGAAAAAGAAAGTTTGTCGAGGGTAAACTGGTAAATGTGAGTCGTGCCCTTCTCGCGCCCTGTGCCAAAGATCCGCGCGATTATCGAGGGAATCGCGATCCGGCGGGAATCGCAAATGAGGCCAGCGGCGGTTAACAAACGGCGGTTCCTTATTTATATATTCCAGCGGGAACCTTCGTAAATTCTCGGCTCGGTGGAACGATTTCGCGATCGTCGCGACGCGGTTCGACTCACGACGAAATGATTTCGCGTCCGAGTAACCAGCCAGGCGCTCTCGCCCATTAATCTAATCGATAAAATCGGCCGGTAATCGATAGCCTGCTACGCGGTCACGCCGCGATCGTGAGCTCCCACGTGTAACTACGTACGTATGTACGTACTTACGTTTGTTAAAGCGGCGCGAAACTGTACCGAACTGAGCCTAGGCGAGCTTTCCATCCGGGCACACGCCTCGGATCCATGCAGCGCTAACTGACGAGCAAACTTGGCTAGACGTGCTCGTCGATTTTCTTCTCGTCGTGTTTATGGATCGTTCCTCAACACGTTCCGCGCCCCGTCTGTCAGCTGCGAAACTTACTCGATCCTTCGCGATCCGGATTTCGATCGATCAGAGGCGAACAAATTGTGATTGATCGCGATACCCTCTGTTTGAACTGGCGATCTCTTTGTTTGGAAACTGGCGACCGATGCGAATGGATTTTGAGGATTTGAAAATTTATGGAAATTGAAAATTCGTGGCCCGATAATGATGCATTAACAAAGTGCAATTTGAATACTTTATGATTATTAATCGGGAGAGAAATATTTATCGATTTAAAAATGTATTTAGATTTTAATTGAAAGAGACGTATTTTTAGGCAACCGACGTGAAATCTCGTCTATTTGTATCAGTAATCTCTAACAATCAACACAGATTTTACAGATCAGATTGTTCAATTCTTAGCGATTTTTCAGACTTTTACTAGCTCGTTTGCTAGCTTCTAGCAGCTTTGTCGCGATAAAACATTTTCAAATCTATCATTTGTATTGGAGATACGTCAACTTTTACAAGTCAATTAGTAAATGAATTTTATGAAACTTACAATACTCGTGCAGAAACTGGAAATCTCGGCGAAAATTTCAAATAATAAATCTCACTGCCAATTTTCAACTTGAAAGCTCTTTGCAACTTGAAAAATTGCCCCGTTAGAATTAACTGTTTAACGATGCACGCGTGTCGCTTGAACTACAAAAAAGTATGCGACAAATCGGCCGGTCTGTTGCTTGAACGTTTCAACGTCGCGGCAAAAATTTCGTATCTAGTATTTCAACGACAATAATTGTCTCGAGAGAATCGGAACAGCGACCAGAGGTCAATCACTATTTGCGAAATCGCGGCACATTTCGTGCGCCGGCGTCGCGGGATCGGTTATTAACACCTCGACAGATTTTATTGCCGCGAAGCGTACCCTGATTCGATTATGTCGTTACACGGTTTCAGATAGCGATCGGTCGATCGATCTTGCAAGCCCAGCCGACGTTATCTGTGATTTCTATTATTTCAATCACGCCGCGCTCGCAGACGCGTGATCTCCGCCTCGTGTACGTACGTGCACCCCTCTTTTCGTTTCAGTTTTCCAGTCGTTTGTCGTTTCTCTCGCCTACGGGAGATTTTATCTGACCCGATCCTCGTTTTATCCGTCGAGGAATTACTACAAAGATCTTTGTTTAAATGAACGACGATCGTGGGTGTACCTGACAACTTAGGAATCGTATTGTTACCGGCGAGGAAAATCGTTTAAATCGAACGTGCACCGATATTCACGCGATCGATCGGTCGAGTAATTGGAAATTGCAAATTACGCAAAATCTCGTGACTCTGATAATTTTTCTTCGTTTTTTCTTCTTCGTCTGGTGTGATTTATTTCACTGGTAAATGAGAATTAAGGCTTCGATAAATCGATGAAATAATAATTAACGCACGAGAGTTTAACGCGTTTGAGTTTAATTCGCTAGGCGAGTTTCATTTTCCTTTAGAAACGACCTTTAGAAGTATATTACCCTTTGATATATGTATATTTCGTAACAATTTAATCTTGCAGGCGTTGCTGAAAATCTTTTAGTCTATTAGTAAATTTCGGTCTATCAGTTTCTTTCAGTTTCTAATTCTAACTCTTTGATCTTTTATTTGTTTAATTCTAAAAGGCAACAGGTAGTTAATGTGCCGACGAGGAAACTTAATAACGAAATGAACCACTTAATTCCTTCCATTCCTGCTCAACGATTTCTCGACAACTACATCTGCAATAATGATTAACGACTGACTTTTGGTCCCTGTACAACTCATTAATTCTTGATCAAGTATAGGAATATTACTAGTCATTACAGTCCCTCCCAGGGTGATTAATGCTCGATTCGCGACAGATACATTCATTTTTGTCGGACACGAGGTGACTATCTTTCCGTGGAATCTTAATTATCGCAAAACTTGGCGATTCTTTTTAAACTGTCGTGCCATTAATTCGAAAATTGCTAAAAATCGTGAAGGAGGGAATTAGAGTTCGAGACTAATAATTCGATAAATTGACACGTACACGATGTGTAACAAATCTTGTAGGATACGTATTAACTTCTAATGGAAGACAGATCAATGATATAACGTGATTAATGGTTGGTACAAAAGCAGCAATAAGACCGTGTCTTTACGTCTATTAATAGCAAAATGAAACTGTAAACTGTGTAACGTTTCTTGAAAATCCTAATTTCAATTAAAACTCTGACCTGCTTGAAACAACACGCCGTTTCGAATGTCCAAATTTCTCATTATTGTCTTGTATAATAACTCCCGCATCGATGCATTTGCAAATTTCAAATCGTAACAGCTCTTTCGTTGCTGAATTTCAAAACACGTGGCTGAAAGTTCTCGCATGATAGGTTGGGCGCTCGAATGCTTTCCCGGACTACTGTGGAGCGAAAGATGAAGGAAAGAAAGTCGCGGTGAAGTTCGAATTATTCGCGAACGAACGCGCCTGCTGGAAGACGTTGTTCCATTCAACTGCAAGTGGTTGTAGGAAAATAGGACACGAGTGTCCGACACGGGTTACTTGTCGTCATTAGTTCGGCCGCATTCCGATCGAATTTCATGGGACGCGCGGAAGAATGGCGTCAACAACCGGCTGCCTCATCGCGCGATTCTGCCGTAATAATTCACTGTCACCGATAGTTATCGTCTCGATTGAACGGCTCGCGCGTCGATTCCTCTTGAATATCGCCGTAAATTTCTGACGTTCGCCATTTAACGAGAGGTGGCGAAAAGAAAACGTCGCTGCTCCTGTGCTTCGCTCCGTTTCATTTAGAAATCCGTCCTCTATCAGCAAAGTTTGCGACTTCGATTAATTTATAGAGACAGATGGAAAGTTTTCGTTTTGTTATATCTCGTTTGTTGGCTATGGCAGTGATGAGTTTGTTTTCTGCGATTATTTTAGAACGAATAGACCATTTCCAACCCCTTAAACGTTTTGTTTTATTTCGAGAACGTGCACCGATGTGCTTAATCACTTCTGCAATCATTGCTGTGAGATTGAGTGATAACAAAGTGAAAAATTCTTTTTGATACTTCTTTGAAAGATTTTTTTATTTGATTGGTGTTCACGGTATTTATTTAATTTTTCTTTTATTTTTCTGAAAATTATTTCGTTAAACAATCATTGAAAATTCGAAATGTGGGGAGGGGAACTTGAATTTTCATCGATTTGTCAAAAAGAAGTAAAAAGTCATATATGTGTGAAATTAAAATGATCGGATATAAATTTAATTTGTTTTCGAATTGTATCGATTGCGTCAAAATTCCCGTTATTTTCAACTGTCCTCTTGCCTTGAAATATACTCAAATGTGCTAAAATTACAAATATACATAATTTTTTACAATAAACAGCAAAAGTGAATGACGACATTAAACAAAAAAAGAGTTCCTTCTTTTTCACGAGTATACTCTTAAGAAGTTAATGTTAACGCTGTTTAAATAATTTTGTGATTTCTTGCTCGAATTCTAAATAACTACTGTTTATATATTTTCAATCTTCTAAAACTTAATCAGCATAATCTCGATGTAGCGAGTTCTCGTCACGGTATCGGCGAAGTATCGAAATGTTTCGCATAACGCGCGCAATGTATGCGCTACGAGTGTTCGACAGATACGTTCGCGAGCAACGATACGTCGTAAATGTTCATTTAATTCGATCGTTTTAACGCCGCGGGCTTTTGCGCGAACGTGAAATCCGATCTATCGAATCTGCGCGATATTGCACGTCGTTCGCGAGCACCAGCTCAATCCTGAAACTTTCTTAACAGCTGGAAACGATAAAGTTGCCCAGTGTATTTCACGTGGTTTCGCCTGCGTGGCGTGTCTCCGCACATTGTACGTACGATTGGTTCGATCGTAATTTCATCGCACCTGGAAAAGAATGTACACGCACTTTCACCGTGCCCGGATGGCTGTCGCGCGTTATTTGTTTCGTCATCGGGCACGTTCTAATGGGGCTGTTCACGCCGCTGGTTTAATCAAACGGTGGAGACTGTACACATAGCACAGATATCGACGAATCTTTTTAGCAGGACAGAACGTAAATCACGAGGAACAAGGTGTTGGAATAACTAACAAAGTCGGGCAATGGGCTTATAAAGTAAAATAACGAACTGAGTTCCAACGGGTCTCAAACGATCGAATGAAAATTCGTAACAATTCAACTGCAATTCTTTCCTTTCAGAAGATTCTTTAATTCAGTTGAGATCTAGAACTGTGATTTGAATGAAGAAAGGAATAAAATGAAATTAATTAATAAATAAAAAAAAGTAAATAAATCGTTGAATTTTTCCTCGAATACGTAACAGTGATGAGGAATAAAAAGCTCGACGCAAGCAAGTGTCGGAACGAACAGAAACAAATGTTCAGTTTCTATTGAAGACGATGTTGGTTTCTAGCACGCATTACCAGTCCTCTTTTCAATTCCTTTCAACTGTTCGAATCCGGAATGCGAAGCGAGGCTGGAAACGGGTCAAAGGGTTCGGTTTCATTGACCGAACGATCAGTCGGTGACGCTTCTGAGAACGTTCTCGTGACACCACGATGGCCGTAATCGTTCCCTATGACATAACACCGTCGCGGTGGTCTAACGGTGCCGGACGATCGGAGATTCGCTCAAGAGGAATGTAGGTGACGTTATTACGGAAATTTGAGCTCCACTCGGAGCGAATTGGAACACCGTGTTGCTCGTTCAAGTTGAAATTCGTACGTGAGCAGATCCTCGAAGCTAATTCGAAGATTGCGAGAAAGAAATGAATTTCTGACTGTAACGCGTAACAAATTTCGTCTTTGAGACAAAAGCTCTTACTCGTGATCCATCTTGACCGATACATTCTGTTCTGTAGACTGTCGGTTTAATACTCTCGTCGATTTTTAATTTTGTTCTTGTCGCGTTTTCAAGAAAGTGAAGACAATGATCGAGATATTGATGGATTTAATTATTTATCGAAAGACTATAGATGAGAATTACGTACAGATCGTATAGGTCGTGTTGATGCTGTCGCTGTTGAATGATTAAAAAATTTCTTTGCCGTTTTTCAAGAGAACTATCAGGTTGGGACCTATGGTTCTATCTTCGCGATGAATAAGATACAATGCAAAAAGAAACAGAAAAATTTGAAATTGAAGGTCTAGGTCAATTTTTCCATCAGAATTCACCTGTGATAGCCACGGACAAACATTTCTTTCCACCGTGTAAGCCATTGAGAATGGTTCGTCTGTGTCTCGGGATACCAAGGAGTTGGATACGCGGTACATTCCTGCACGAATCATTAGTAAAGCGCTGATTCGTGTCGAGCATGTTCCTTGCCCCGTATCGGCGAATTTATCTGATTGCCGAGTTAACCGAGCCACGCAATAACCCTTAATTATTCTTTTGTTGGTTGCGATAGAAAGTCATCGGACACGCGGGGACGATTTCCAGCGCGCAATTTTCCTATTAAGATTCCACGCTGATGGAAAACGCCTGCCACCGGACGGGTCACTTTATACGGCGTTTCGCCTGGAAGATTCGTGATTTATATCGGCGATAGTATCAAGCAGCGTTAGGTTACTGATAAAGAACCGAACTCTGTATCAGAGTCGGCCATTAAATACGATAGCGATGCAAATGAAACTTCGTCGACCATTTACGATTATCTAACCATCAATTGCAGCTTCGGTCACAAAGTAAATTCGCGTCCGCGGTGGCATTAGCAATTTAATGTCGCTAGGAATGTGTATTTCCTCGTTCGTTTTCTTTTTTTCCTTTTCTTTCTTTTCCTGTACAAGGACGAAAGGTATTGATTTTTAAGAAAGAATCATCACGATTAATTTCGTGATTAAATTGAAATGTCGATGATGTCGCAGACAACAAAAATACATCACAGAACAATTTGCTTTTTAACAATTGAAACTACGAGCAGTAGTAACAATCTGGCCTACAAGAGGATAAATTTTGAGTCGAATCTCGGACAAAACGAGTACGCAGGGGCGTTCACTCGACTTTCGTTTCCCTTTTCCTGAAAGTTCGGCCACGAGCCATCCGGTTATATCAGAAAAATCTTCCGCCTTATCGCGCGGTGGAAAGATCCCGCAAGCAGAAATTTAAGACACCGCGTATCCTGTTTCATCTTTCCGTAATTCTACGTCACGAGTCCGCCTTCTGACTTTGTCGTGGAGCTGGGCAGCGAGGTAACGCGTAAAAGTTGCGTAGATGCATTACCGAAGGAACAAAGTGTTCTCCCTCGCCAAAAAGAGTTTTTACGACTTAGAAATCTCGCGAGGCCCTCAAATTTCAATTTCAAAAGAACTTTGAAAGAAAAAAAAAGAAGCGTAGAAACTCAATCGTTTCACGATCGTGATAAAGAGACGAAAGAAAATCGCGGGTCAACCTTCATTCTTGCCACGCACGTCGAGAATCTTTTGCTTCAGAATTGTAATATTTTTTCAGTTTTATGTATATTTAAGTAAAACGAAATAGGCGAAACGAATAATAAATTTATTACTTCTCAATCGCTTCTATCCATACCGATGAGGTTCAAAAAGAGAGCGACGAATTGTTGTACACGGTTCGGTCACTCGTTACGGTCCGCAATCAGTTGCCAGCGCAAGCGATTAATCGAACGTTACGACTTTTCACGACACGGGGAGGATCTGGACGCGATTCTCGCGGATTCTCACAGTCGTCGAATCGGATGGAAGCGCGCTCTCTCGGTGGGCGCGCGAGAATTGCGAGTGAAGACGAAGGTGGCCACGGTTAAAACGTACGATTTCCTGATTTTCGTGGCAATTTACCGCAATTCAACGCCCACGCGCGCGAGCCAACTGCAAAGTGCACGTAGGCCGGATAATACAGCCGCGTGTTTCAACTTTCTGCGCATCGTGGCCAGCTGGGACTTTATTTAACCTACAAATCAGTGGAGATTCGTTCTGGGCGAACGTGGGCGAACAACAGAATCTGATATCGTCCGCCAACGGTTAATCATCGGCTAATTAACGATGCAACGAAGTGGAAATCGAGGTAGAGGAAGAAACCGCTGAACGGGAAGATGGCGAACGCTTGAGAAGTCCATTAACCGGCGACGCTTGATAATTGATCGCTCGTTACAAGTTAAATAATGCTCGAGGGGTTCGAGTGTGTTTGCCGCTGTACGTTACGGAGAGACGTGGTTTGAGGAACTGATAAATCGAGGAATAATAGGATACGACGCGGGGAGAGCTTGTATCGAATAAAAAAGTTCCCCAACCGATTTAACCGACGGAGCTACCGATGGTTAATGTGTGGAAATTTGATCAGAGAAATATATATATGAAAGTGCACGGAATAGGAACTCGAACGTTTATTAGACCGCGAATAGATAAAATAAGAAAAGGTCTTTACGATGCAGTAAAGAACACAGGCTATTTTATAAAAAAAAGAAGGTAAATTTAGAGAATTTTTGACGAGAAACTAGAAATTGAAATCCTTTTAACTCAATCATTCCGCCATTGGAATCGTGGATTTTTTGCCTATTACTTTCGTAATTTGTCCCGAAGGTAGCTGTATTTCAGGTAATAGAATCTAAATGAACCGTTATTCGAATGATTATGAACGGTACTGTATTTCTGCGAATCGAATTATCAGTTCGATAAATTCACCGTGTGTTACGTTGATAATGAACAAACCATATTCACAGTACTAAATTTACCAGTAACTTGCCAGTTTAATCAAATTTAATCGAACTGATCGAATAAGCTCGCAGCATTTCTCGAATTTTCCTCGTTCATGAATATTTATGTAAACGTCGCTGCCGATTAATTAACCAGCGAATTGAAAATGTGCCGAGTACGCTTCGATTAATTATTAATCGGCGAACCGATTCGCTGATCTCAATCGGTGGTACGACTGCGAGTACGTTTCAAACTGTATCGGATGAATCGACCCAGACGTAATGACGGTCATTACGTCACGTTTGTCGCAATCGCTTGAATCGAGTTAACTCGCTGTTGGGAAGTCCTCGAAACGATTCTCGTTAAAGCCACCAACCTTTATTGCCTCATAGTCGATTGCGGAATTATGTTATACCTTAATTAATTGGAGCATGCTCGAGTGAGTGTCGCGACAACTTGGAGACCCCCGTGAAACGTAGATACGGGGCTCTGAACGTACCGAGACAACTTCATAAAACTCCGATAAAACCCTCATTATTTTTACAACAAGCAAAGTAAAATCGTTTCAAGCGAGCCGTTTGATCGAGGAATTCTTGCCTTTCGAACGTGTGACAACTTTATAACACTCTGCGAACAGAGACAGGGTCTAACAATTATCTTGGAATTGGAAAAATTTGGTAGATGTAGAAATATTGCACGTAAATGGGAGATGTGTATGAGTCAATTTCGATTTTACATCGGAACTGAATGTAAACTTTAATTTTACTAATCGTAAGTCATCGAGTTACGATTAAAAAATTGAACGAAAAAAGATAATTTTAGTCTGTGATTCGTGTATTAAAAAAATTGAGAGTAATTGAAAAATTGAAAATTAATGACAGAATGGTCTTCTATTTGAGAGGGTTTTTGAACAGATATACCAAAAAACTGATAACGTAAAAACTTGGAAAAATTATCTCTTATGAGTTTAGATATACAAATGAAGTTTTACCGCATTCTAGCGCAATTTCAATATTTCAGTTCGAACGTGTGAACCAACGTGTGAACGTGAGAACTTGAGAAGTTTTCAACGGGTGAAGGCAATGGTGCTGTAATTTCTCACAGTCATGCTATCTTTATTACCCATTGCAACAGGTGCGGACTAGAAAGATAAATGAACATTTGCTTGTATCTAATGATGTTTCTCGCGTCCAATCGTTGGTTTCTATTATCAATTTGAAGTAACACGATTTTCGTTTAACATTCATAAACTATTAAACATGAATAAAAATACCGATTTCTCTCATGTTTACCGATTATTTCTTCGGTACTACATCAATGTGTTGAATTAAATTAAAATCGATTAGAAGTCGGTACATAATAAAACGACAAATGAAAATTTTCAATGGAAAATAATAAATAATAACTTTCAGTATATTATTTTTCAAATCAAATCATTGAGTGTTCTAATAAATGATACCGTGGTGTAATTGATATCGCGTTACTAATCCACTGAAACTCAGCACTGCGTAATATTTAATTTGCAAAAATAAATTTTAAGGATTTGAAATTCTGTTTCTTTCGTCTAGATTTTACAATTTTTTGAATGCTTCTGTTCATTATTTCAGTCGTCAAGAAGATTCTGTAAAAGATGATACAAATGGAAAGAATGGAATTACAATATTGGTATTTTCGTATTTTTTAGAAAATGTCACTTAACTAGAAGTTAATACTACTGCAAATGATCAACAAAAGCTATATACTGAAGAATAACGTTAAATTTCAAGTTCCAAAAAATGAAATTTCAAGATCGTAAACACTTTGGAAGAATGGAATTACAACGTTGTGAAAACACTGTTGGTATTTTCATCCTCTCGATTGTACCCTAATAACTGATTAGCAAATCCTTTAGTTCGAACGGTGATAATGAGCAAAGATAGCGTAACTATACAGGAGAGTGAGGACACCGAGTGGAATGCGCGAAGAATGCTTATTACAGAAGACGCGTAAGGTGTCTCGAAACATTATTCTTGAAATTTATGAGGTCTCGATTATGGTGATGAGAATTTAATGCCCGGTTCTCGCGAAAGAGGGAAATCTTGATCGCGTATTGGAATACACGTAGATGTCAGCGATCTGAACGAATAACGCAGGCAACAGGACGTTAGCTGTAATATCAGTGTTCTACGAGAATCCACAATACCTCTTTAGAACAAAGATGAAAACTCTCTAACAGTTCAAAAATGGCAAATCCATCACTCGGTAATAATACATCAATAAGTGTCAAAAAACAAAAAACAATTCACATCTAAATGACTGATAATTCTTCTATTTCCTCCACTTGTAAAGTTATTTTGACATACACAAAAATTATTAACTTCAAGAACGATCCGTGTCAATTCGATCATTCTTTTCTATATCAGAAAACCTCTCACAAAATAAAAATCTCGACGCGTCGTCTTACCGATTACTTTAAAAAAAAAAAACAAAATCTCCGCTAGCAAATCAATCGTTCCATAGCGAAGTGCTGAAATGATGAAATCGATGAGAAGAAGGACCATCGCGTCTCGCAACATCGACAAAGTGAATCTACGAACTCGGTGTACGCTGGTCGATCGATGGTTTATCGTTGAAGGCGTATTTCCCATCGGTTACGTCGTCGATTACCTTCATTACTTCCTAGCCGAGAATTATTTTATATACGATAATTATTTAGTTAACGTCGGCGCGGACGTTATGCTGATTTCCCGGCTGCGTCGTTACTCGCGGAGAACGGCCATCGACTCGGCGACTCTCGCGCCGATTTCTTCATAAATTTCGCAGATGCAAATGCACGAAGCGTTTACAGCTGGTCGCGCTCGTTATTTACGCGCGTGTCGCGACCGCTTCGCGTACGTTTCATCGCGATCGTTACAATGTTCGCTGGGCGAGCAGCTTGGATTCGTCCCGCGCCGATGTTCAAACGGTGTTCGTTCGTAATGCGTGATCGTTCGCTTTTATCGCTTCCTTGCTTTTATTGCAATTTACAGATCGTGCGTGCAGGCTGCTACTTACTCGAAAACGACGATACCTCTCGCGGAGAAAAACCGTGATCTCTCGTTCTAAGAAGACGTTTCAGTATTGCGGGAGTTAGGTTTCCCGGTGTTGATTTCTAGCCGACTTTGATCGGCGAGGCTTGTTGATTCAATTCTGACTGTTTTTCTTACGTTGCTGTCTTGATCACGAACATTTTCGCGAAAACTCATAAATTTTAATATATCGAAAGATATATTTACTTATTGAACGTGTCCTTTTTCGCTTTACCATCACTCTTCCTGAGAATTTTTGTTTTCATTGGAACATTTGAAAGTCAACGATTGACATATACTTGTCCCTCCATTTACGCGGTACGTTTTATGCGATTTTATATCCAAACCATATTGTTCAACCAGCTTTGTAAAATTTCTTTTCGTCGGCAAATTTTTGCAAACTTAGATAACATCAACAACGGAAATTAACATTGACAATGAAAACGATGTCGAACTTCGAATATTTCAAGCGACGAGGATAATTCAATAACTTATACCAGCTTTTCTTTCCGATATTTTGTATAGCTTCGTGTACAGACAGATTCTATTTACGCGATTTTCATTTGTGCAAAATCCACGTAAATACAGGTGTATTCAATAGACAGATACAAGTATCTCAAAATTTCTCAGACAAATTTTTGAAAATCTAGGCTTGAATTAGAAAGATGAAGAAAAGAACAAGTATCTTTCATTCTCTTAACTTCGATAGCGGAGTTAATAACACGCAGGATCGATCTTGATCTTTTGATCTCATCTTTTTAAAATATCCAATACTTGCAACTACGTATCACGTTTCTATCCTTCTCCGTTTCTCTTTTGCGCTAACAGCTTTACGTAATATATTTAATCAAGCCACGGTCGTGCAGAAAAAAAAGAGAAAAAAAACTGCATTGAAACATTGAAGCGTTTAATTAATAATGCAATTTCCATCGACTTCGTTCTTCCTGGTTCGTCGACTGTTCGAACGATTAGATTCGAACGTAATATTGCCTTTTACATTTAATCGCAGGCTAGCGTCGTCCTAAATGGTGTATCGATCATTTCCTCGATTAACCACGAAAAGGGAAGAGAAACGATCTCCAGAGAACGAACAGTTCTTCTTACTCGATGCAACGACGCCATATTCAACGAGATAGAGGCACATTTTTCGCTTTCACCGACGACGAAATTTCGCCCGCGCAGTCAGGAAGTCGCCTGATAATCCATTTATCACTCCTCTGATATTTATTTTTGCAGGTGCTGTTCCGGTTGCGATACATCCAAATGAAATAGAAAACCATACCGTACTGCGATACCGTACCGCCGTCACATCTGGGTAAACCGTGTTATCAATGCGTACAGTCTATGCTGCATCACTCGACATCCTCCATACACGTTGCTCGTGTGCAGCCTTTGTCACTCTTCTGCCATGAACGAACGCGAATTTTTAGTTTCATGGCGTTTCCGAACGTCCAAGAGAGATAAACGGAACGATGTATAACAAACAAGAAGCCTTGTATATTAAATTTTGAGTCGAACTTCAAATGTGTAAAGAAGATAAATTTCTTCAATTGAATCAAGTCGAAAATAAATGTATCGAATGCCATTTACCTGCACGAGAGGATAAATAAAATATCGGCGAAGTGCCTTATCTAATTCGTAGTTCAATTACGTATCGACGATCCGTCGATTAATTAACCTTCTGCTCCGGCCGCTAATTATCAATCGGCCAACCGAGAGATTTTCCTTTTTTTCTTCAACTCGCCGTTCCTCTCGCCCACGCGACGCGATAACACGATTATGCAGCGATCTTTTGCACAATTAAGCGAGACGTATCGGGTGTCGTGTAGCTGCACGCGAGCGAGTATGTATGTTATACGGTGGTGCATAGTGTACACGTGTTCTGGCAATGCGGTTGGAAATATCGCGTGTAATACACGGCCACGTGTGACCGGCTGTTCGCGTTCGAATCGCTGCTTTGATACGATTCCGAAAATACTTGGAACGTTATATTGTTATTCCGAGAATCATCGCGCTGAGTGGAGTCAGTAAATTCTGACTTTGTGCGAAATTTATGCAAGCTCGAAGACAGGAGAGTTGTAAGAATATCATTTTACGTACATGCATCTAAATTGTGTTCAATTAACTAGAGGTTGAAACGAAGTCTGAGATAAATATGACTGTTTGAATTTAGATAGAACTTGACTCGTAGATTCAAATTAAACGAAAATAGATATAATTATAAAAATCTAACACTAGACCTAGGACTGAAATTTTCATAATTTTCACAGATGTTAAGGTGATGAAAATAGAAAAACTGTAAAATACAATAGAATACACAAGCTTCTATTTCACGAAAAATACATCTAAAATGTACCTAACAAGAATGATGAATTAATCATTTTGACCACTTTGGTAGTTTTGGCGTTAATAAAATATTCATCAAGGCTGAAATAACCCCTATCATTTTAATATTATCGGTCGAAGAAAAGACCGCTGTTGTCTTGCATATCCAGACTGCAATTTCAAATCTGTCCTTCTCTCATCAAAATGTTAATTGAGTTTCAAAATGTTTCGCGCAACGCACAAATTTGTCCAATTTAATAGCCGTGTCTCATCGCGACGCTAATTGAATTTCAAACTATTCGCGCAACATATAACACACACGTGTCTAAAAGTCTATCTGTAACGAACGTTCGAACACAGACTTGGCAGACCGCTGTCCGTGTGTGCCTGCGGTTGTTGCGAACCTTGTCCTTCTGTCGCGGTTTACACCTTGAACCGCGGTATGCGTTTCTCGCGGGCACAATGTTCGTTAAAATTGCTCGGAAGTCTGGAGGCCAGCCGCGGCCAGCCAGCTCCATCATTCTTTACGCGTGGGATTAGCGATGCAAATTTGCACTACCGCGGAGCATAATTGGCCAACATTGTGCGTTCGTTAGCCAGGCATTCTGCCACTTATCGGTGGCGGGGCAAACCGCCGTGAACAGTGCCGCCGCCTAATTGAGAGAATGTCGTTTCCCGCGTTGCGTTGCGTTGCGGTTTCCACGGCTCGGGGGAAGTCAGTCTGCCGGATATGACCGAGTTTCCTTTTCCTCTATCCTCGTTGATTTGTTTGATTTGAGACAAGCGAGACACAGAGGAGGAGGAATTTTAATTAAGGGAAAAGCATTGTGATCGTTTGTGGAACGCTAGCAAATTTATGTGAGAAACTACTCATGGGGGGAGAAATGCGGTTGCGATTGTAGCACGCGCAAAAGGGAAGAATGGTAGATCGAGGTGCAGGGATAAGGATTATTACCTTTGCTTGTGTTACCATTGTTCGCCTCGTTTCTTCGGAAAGATAATCTCAGAGGCAGGTTTGATGGCAGGGCAGAAATGCGCATTGTATCGGGGCCGGGAGATTGCGATTTCGTTTTCCATACGAGAGCCGCGTGTTATGAAACCTAATGTTAATTGGGTCACTTTCTTTCGTTGCACGTTCTAGATTTTTAAAGACGATGAATCGGCATGTCGTGAATGTTTGTTGCACGAATGAATTTTCGTAGATTCAAATTTGATATTCGTACAGTATCTTAACTTGTTGCAAACTGCATGGACCAAGAATGGTCAAACGGTTAATTTACGCAACCAATAACTTCATTCCATATCCTTATTTGTTCGACAAACTTGAGAGTTGTCGATCATTGCATCGAAATCGTCAACATTGATCACTATCGTTCTATACACTGATTTTCTACACCTGCTAAGAAAAAAATCTAAATATTTTGCACATAGGAAATAGACACATTCGCAAAGGAAAATAAAGAGAAAAAGAAAAATACAGTATCTTCTCTTGATAAAATCCTATCAAAACTAGTCTGTTTTGTGCAAACAAGCGCGCTAATCCGAAACAAATACATAGTGCTCTAGATTAAATGAAATTCTGTGAATTACGTCCACATATGTATATATTTGAATCACGAACAACGGAAGACTATATTACACGTTTAAATTCAAATAAACCCACGTTTCTCGAGCCTCGTAATGAATTGTTACGCCGAATAATTTTCCCGGCTATATAAATCGGATTGCAGCAAGGGTGAAACGAGAGAAGCGTTCCGCGATATCCTCGGATGTCGATGATAAAACGCAGCTCGTCCCCTTCAGCTATTTATCCGCTTTCACGGGCATAATTAATATCATTATTGTGATGTCAACGGGAGGAAAACGGTACGAGCGCGTGGAGCGTGTGTTACACGAGTTGTATATATGCGGACTAGACAGGCTACCGCGCTGGATATGCTAAATACGATCAAACAACGTTGTTTTATGCTAAGTGACCCCTGTCACGTCGAGAAAGACAATGCCGCTTGTCTGTTCTCCCCGCGAAATGCATCAGGATGTTTGCTCCAACGGGCAGAAGAAATCCCTTTACTCGAATCCCGCGGCCTTTCTCTTCCCTTTCTTCCCCCGTACAGGCCCAGCGCAACTTTGTACGCTTCGTCGAAACGCGTTCCGCCGGCAACCATGTATCAAACTGACGTGCCAAAGCCGTAAAAATGATTAATTACGCGACGTTGATATCGCAACATTCTCTTACTTTGACTCCGGGGGATGGACAAAGATCCATCATACAACAAGAAACGCTTTATTTCTTATTAAGAAACAGTTGGAACTGTTAACGAGTTGTTTTCACATTACGAGGTAAGGATTTTATAAATATAGCACGTGTTCTACACTGTATGTCTATATTAGCGCCTTTCGACAAACTTAGTTGTCGCATTTAGAACCAAAATTCTCAGTTTCAATTATTTCTATTTATTTTTATTTCTTCCGATTCTTTCTTTGAATTAGTAAAACAAACCTTCGCATCTTTAGGATAAACGACTGTTATCTTTGTTAGGAATAACTATAAATCATGTTTGCATATGATTGATAAGGTAGCATGCGATCTATGTATATATATATATATATATATATATATATATATATATATATATATATATACGTATGTACTATAT
Source organism: Tetragonisca angustula (assembly GCA_036937485.2). Lineage (NCBI taxonomy): Eukaryota > Metazoa > Arthropoda > Insecta > Hymenoptera > Apidae > Tetragonisca > Tetragonisca angustula. Next base: position 602,680 of record JAWNGG020000053.1, on the reverse strand, counting down.
AAACCGCGCCATGAAAATAAAAACACAATATAGAACAGTAGAAAGCCGCTGTATCGTATAGATCTCAGAGAAAAGTGATTGTAAGCTATAAAAATCCTTAAAAAAACCGAACATCTGTGTTTTATGAAATAAAACGTAATACCAAGTTAACAATCTTCCTTACTCGTACATAAAGCAGAAACAAATATTTCATTTCCAAACGGAAGAATTGTACATGATGTTCTGTAGCATGCTTTTGCATTACACAGTGGTTCACTTTGAATTGATTTTCCACAAGAGAATGTACCACTTCGTGACAAATGAACTTATAACAGGAGGATCGATCGTTGCGCTCGCTTCGTGAAAAGGAAGCGAACCGCTGTGAAAGTTCGCGACCGCGTCGTGACAATACAATAAACCGACGTTTCTTTCCAGCGTTTGAACAAGCATCGTGAGAAAAATGCAGTATAACGATACGGCGGTAACCTGTCGCGTAATAATATATCGATAGATATTCGCGGCTAACGAGGTACTTGGCTCACGGGTCGAGCGTGCCAATCGATTTGACACGCACTCGAGATCTCGAGGCGCCGAATAATCACCTCTCATCTTCGACGACGGTATCTTAACGAGATGACAGAAAGGATCGCGCGTCCGCGGAAATATCTGAGAACTATAGCCCATTTTCCCATGTCTCGTGTATCTGTCACGTGCTTCTGGCATTTTCCCGCGCGCTTCATTCCCCGTAACGCACTGAGGGATTGGTCGTAACGTAAGTTTAATTCGACTCGGTTTAACTGTTATCGAATTCGTAGAAACTTAAAGTTTGCGCATAAAATTCTCTTTCAACGTGCATATTTCGCAAATATGACATTTTAAAGTAAACATTTCGCGAAGAAATGTCACTTTAGTTTATACTAAATTGAAATCGTGTCTAAGAAAACAATTGTTACCAACAGATTTAAAAAAAGAGATCGAAATTCGAAATCAATGGTTGTGAAATTCGATCAATCAGGGCTGGGAAGTGTAATTCTTGAGTGGAGAAGGATGACAAAATGCGACAGACTTGTAAAGTGATCGAAGCGAACGAGCACACAAACGAATTCGAATTTTCGTGTCTCGAGTGTAAGTTGGACCATGTATGAAACCGTTGTTTCCCGAGTAACCTCGTCGCGAAGAAACCGACAAGCTACGAGACGGATGGTTCGATTTCTATCAGCGTTGTTCCTCCAAGGAGTTTCTAAGCTCAAACTCGCCAAAGCCGTGGAAAACTCTCACGGAGAAAACATGTGTGTTTCCTAGTTTGGCCGGAGAGATCTCGTCCAATGCCATCGGGGTTCGCAATGGAATTCGCGCCAGGTGAAATTCGGTTGAATCGGAAGGGGAGGGACAGGAGGGACAACCGAGCGTAGGGGGAGGCAAGAACAAGAGGAAGGCATTAATTGTACCCGAGAATTTGTTGCATCGTTAAAGTATCCACCATTGTCACGAAGCGGCGATGAATCACACGCTGGCCGTAGCATTGTCAAGTGCGGCTATAGTAATTTATCGCGTTGCTGTTAATCCTGTCCGCGGTGTCTCTTAATGTCTTCGATTTAAGGCACGGCGCAGATAAATCGCACCGTGAACGTTAATCACGAAATAATCAAAGGTGTTTTGTAGATTCAGCTTCGTCTCGACGTTTCGATTATCAGTAAGTTGTAACTTGGTTTTGTCGTGGTACACTCGGAATAAGGAAATTCGAGGAATTGAAAGAACGTCGTACTTCTACGTCAATATTCGTAACGAAGAACTAGGCTGTATAACGAAAAATATAACGTACAATTCGATCAAATTTTTAATTCGAATCAACTGTTAAAAACTGAAAGAACTGAACCGTATAACAAGAAATGTAAACACGATCCAATCGAATTTCTAATTTTAACCTCTTGCCACGCACGTCGAGAATTTTTTGTTCCAAAATTCTAATATTTTTTTCAGTTTTAAGTATATTTAAGTAAAACAAAATAGGCATATATCAAGCGACAAATTATTGTATATGGTTTGGTTACTCGTTATGGTTCGCAATCAGTTACCAGTGGTTAAATCGAACCAACTATAAAAAGTGCTATAGAAATTATCATGGTGATCTAAATGATACTTAAATGTATTAATGACAAAGATCTTCTCTTTAAAGAAATTTTTCTTCAAGTCAGAATTAAATACAAACCGCTTTTCAACAACACGGTAGTATATATATATATATATTCGTTAAATCAAAACAATATAAGAACCAAGGTGAATTGAAAATTAGAAACACCGAATGTGTTTAACAAGAGAGTGAAAAATGTATCATATCCTCACTATCCACCAACAAGATAATAATTATTTCATCTCTCGTCGACCTGTTATTGCCACCTTGACCGTTCTCTCTCCTCCGTGCGTGTTCGCGATACGCTTTTCATTTTTACCTCCTCACCATCACCCTTCCGCTTCTTAATGTTCGATGTTCGATGCTGATTTAAAGAACCGTGGCACGTCGGGCTGTTTGTATTTTTCAAGCGGTGGCCGCGTCTGAAATTTCCGACTCGTTCGAACATAAATCCTCCGACGCGGACAACAGACGCGAATTCGTTTGCAGGGTGAATTATGAATTCTGCTCGGCCGTAGGACCCCTTTTATTCTTCGATCTCCTTTGAAGAATCGTTGAAACTCCGTTCATGCGTACTGTAGCCACGCCTGGCCAGTGTGCATTTCTCTCTTTTTAATTCTTGCGACCTTGCGCCCATGTGCATTCCATTTAGACTGGCAGATCCTCTCGTGAGCCTATTTCCAAGAAACAGGCGAGCAAAGAGCTACCTGGCGTTTTGTTCCTTCGTTTTTTCGAATTCTCCAAACTTTATATGCCCGTGCAGGTTCTTATATACCTACTTTTCTCCAGAGAAAAATTAATAGGCTAGTAATAACAAGCTACATCCTTCACCATCTCATAACGTGAAAATGACTATAATGTGTATCGCTGATGTTTCTAACCATTACGTAGAATTCTTAGGAAACAGGTAGTAACCTGAAGTTCGCATTTCCTAGTAGTTTAAAATTTCTAATTCAGGTATCAAACAAAACTTGATATTCAGTCTTCGAACTGAAGTTAATACGAAGATAGTAAAATGAAAGAAATTAAACTGCTGAAGCTTTTCGTGTTCAAGGAGTTTGAACGATAAGCAGAGGTTCAAAGTTATGTCGCCCTTATCTCGAGATACGTAACGGTATCTCTTACATCATATCAGATAAAAGAATCATGACAATCGGATTTTTCGTGCAACGCCACGTTCTTCTCGTTGCAGTCACGTTTCCAACAGAGTCGGAAGCGTCGATGATCCACGCTTTAACGCCAACTGACGGCTCGTAGAAGCGGAAGATCGGCGAACGAAGGAAATGGAAGTTACAGCCAGATCTACATCCAGATTTATCTGGATTATTATTAGACTAATGTTTATCGCGCCCCGTCTACCACGTTCTCCATTTAGATCTTCTCTAAAACGCATCTGTTGCATATTGACGAAACGTTGGTCACTTCCTCGTCGGTTCGCGCTTGTCGGCGTTGTTGTCAGGAATTCAAACACTTTCGGGAATTTGAAAACATGTTTCACGTAAATGCACGTTCACACAACGTATGTCGTACATTTTTACGGTATTCCTTTTTGAAAAGAAAATGTTCGTTGCGTGCAAAGAGATATTTGTCGACAGATTGCACGATGGACATTAGCACTCTCTAATTGAATTAGAAGAGAATGCGCTGTCGTGTGATCCATTTCACGAGGGTTCACTTTCTCTTGTAAAGAGTACCTATTTGTCAGAGGGGTCCCAGCTGGAATTAAATATTTAAAGAGGCACGTTCCAAGGGTGAGGTGTCTATTTCTATGCCCATAATGCAAGGAATCGCGCGCAGCCTCTTTCTTTCAGACGTGTGAAAGTTTCTTTTGCTTTTAAAACGACTACACCGTTGCTATTCAAAAAGACTTTGCCGAAAATAGGAACAAAATTCCAAAAATGCAGATCCGCGAAATAAAAACTATCTGGTGTTCCGTTACTAATCAAATTAGAGTCCGTTTAAAAATTTACTGAATGCAAGTCATAATTCAACTTTACCACACTCCATCATTTTAGATAAGTAAATTGAACGCATTAAATAAACAGGGTGTGGCGAAACTTCATTTTAGTATTCATAGATATATTTTCAAAGTAAAGGCAAAGTTTCTTCGATACGATATCTAAAACGAATACTGTTTTACACAGATATGATTGTAAGCGACGTGCATACAGTGTACGATAACAAACCATTCGCGCCAAGAAAAAGGACTCTATTTAGTCCATTTGACGTTTTACAGCTTCGCGGTACTGTACTTTACGAGCAAGTAATAACCAAGCCGAGTTTTGCCATATTATAACGATCTGTTTACCGGTTAACCATCCTCCGACTTTGAGAAACAACCCTTGAAAACTAACCTTTCCTGACCAACCTCACGTGCGTGTCATATAATGGCCCCTTTGTGAGAGAACCCTCATACGCGTCGTGTTTCTAACCAAAGGACCTCTTTTTGCAGCTTTTCAACACAATCGTGGTATTTGAAATGGTATTTGAAAACCATGATTCATTCATTATTCACAAATTCCATTAAACGAACCGGCTCGTTAAAGCTGTTTGTGATAAGTGTTGAAACATTAGCATTGCTACTTCACTAGAGAGAATGGGCTAGTTTTATTGAGCTGAGTAGCACAGATGGAGAACCCTGATTGTTTCCTTTTCTATACGAAAACTGAATAAAGTTGAATTGAAATTAAATTTGATAGAATTCTCTCGGCAGAAAAATTTGCAAGTATAACAAGTTTAGAAAGATAATATCGAGTATAAATTACAGTGTTATTACAAAAGTTAGCAGAGGTAACAAATATGTTTTTTTTTTTCAGTTAAATGTAACGATGTATTCTTGAAACGCGATCCTTCTTTTCTATGCCACCCTACGTCCTCTGGAGTAGGTTTCCTTAAATATTATACCAGCTGTTGGACAGAACACAGAGATAGGCACAGGGGTAGATATCACAGAGGGACCAACTGAAATACAGACCCTTAATGGAAACGTTATCGAAAAGCGGATTTTCAGCTCTTGGCTTTTAGCTGAAATCAAATCACTCATACCACTGCAAATATCAACAAAATATGTGTACACTTACCGAAACAAACTTGTCCGTTACTGTATAATTGAAGAATTACACGCAGATAGCGAAATATCAAACCAACCGTGGCGATGAATAATTTTCAACCACTACTGCATTTATCAACATCATTTATATCCGAATTCGAAGAACTTCGACAACTCAACTCGTCGCGAAGTCGCCACGCGTTCATAAATCCGTCGTCCCCACCCTCCGATGTTTCATAACCGTTCGAAAAACGAGGCAACACGGCGAAATGAGAAACACGTTTCCCGAGGAAATCTTAAATCATGCGGAGTAGCGGCGCGCAGCGCTCAAGCCCCTGTCGGGTAACAGCTCGGGAACAACTCAGAGACAGTTGGAAGCGATTGCTCGTCGAATGGAAAACTCGCCGCGCGTTCCACGCTAACCGCCGGCCGATTTATCGCGATCGCCGGTCACTTTTCCACCGAGGTTTATTAATTCCAGGCAGCGAGACAATGGGACGAAATCCCGTCGACAGACTGACTGGCGTGGCTCGCGAACAATGCCAGGATCGGCGAACGTGGCAGCCACGACACTTTGTCACGCAGAAATTGTCCGCAGAGCGATGGCGTCCGTAGTGATACGGAAAGAGGGATGCCCAGTCCAGTCGTCTGTTTCTCGATGCGCGTCGTGCCGGAAATAATTTATCGGCCGCCACGTCAATAAATAATTCGTACGCGCGCGTTTCTTTAAGAAGCTGCAAACACCGAGCGTCAAGAGTGCGACTCCGCGTGTGGCGCACAGACACCCGACACAAAACACGAAACCATATTAGAATGCACGCCGGTACACGCAGACCCTAAGGACGAAGCCTAGTATTTCTTCCCTCGTTCTACGTCCCCTAGAATCCTCAGCTCTGACGAGAAGGCGGATAAACAGTGAGGTAAAGGCCCCTTGCTTTGTTATTTCTCCGAGGAATTTCTCTGGTTCGTGTTCTGTTTATTTTGAGATATTCCCCGGGTCTGTTCTGGTTTTCACCCACTTTTACTTTCACAAGTGAAGATTACCTCTAAATGGGAATGAAACTTCAATTTTTTGTTGGATTACGTTGCAGGTTAACTTGTAGCAAGCGATAAAAATATATGGAAAAGTAACAATATTAACGTTATCCCTGTAAACAGAACGTGAGATAAGAATGAATTGCTACCTGGAAGAATAGATCAAATGATCGAAGGTAGGTTCGACTTTTGAAGCGACTGAAAAAAGGGATAAGAATTATCTATTTAAGCCACCCTCATTTGTTTCGGTTCCTAGAAATGCTGCAACAGCGTTTATTGTTGTTGGGGAAGGTAGATTTTCTTGCGTCGTGATAATTTTAGATCAGTAATTTCGAGTGTTGGGGAAAGTTTGAAAAAGGCAAGTGCTTCGCACGACGCGTGTTTGGTACTTCTACAAAGAGGGACTGTGTCGCTAGTACAAAATTATCGTTTCATCTAAAATTGTATCCCTCTCAAATGAAATGAAAATTCACAATTTTCGCTCGTCGGCTGTGACACCCAGTAATCAATTTCCTGAAATTTCTAGTTCCAAATATTTTCAACGGAATTCAAAGTCCCTCTACTCAACAGCCTACTTTATTTTCTCATGTACTATCTGAATTTGGGATTCTTAAGGACGGCCTGGGATTCCTGACAAAGTTAGGCCACTCGTCGGCGATCGCTATCTCATCAAACCGGTGAAGACAAGTCCCGGACAACGATTGAAGACGCTCGCGTGAAAAACTGTGACGCGCATCAGTCGAATAACGGCACACCTCCAAACACAGGCGAACGGATAAAGAAAGGATAACAAAATAAGTATTGCGAGGAAAAAACGAAACGGACGTCTGCCGTGCGTTCTTGCAACTAGATTCACACGTGGGTGGCAGACGAGCGACTTGTATCGTACAATACCAACAATCCATTGCTGAAAAACTTTCTGCGTCTGTTTTATAATTCGCATAAATCCACGGGGAGATTCTCCCCGTGTTATCCCGTGTTATCTGTCCCCTTTGTTCAATCGATCGTATAAATTGTATTTTCAGTCTCCAGCGATTTCAATCCACTCGAATCACAGAGAAAACGCAGAGTCAACACGCGAGAAACAAATTCTCCGTTTATAAACATACCGCAAAACAAAGTTCTTTATTTGCCCATCAACGGTACTGTTTCATCGTTGCGAATTATTTATCAACCGCGTTCCTTTCCAAAAGCGAATAAAGTTTTATCCGCCGCAGGTATCTCTGGCTGGTAATCTTGGTTTTTAGCACCGAGTAAATTTCGGCCCCGTCAACGAACAGCTCAGAGAAATCTTTCCCCCCCAAAAACTAATCGTACGGATTAAATACGTCGTATTTCATTCTCGATTCGCCGGACGCGTCTTCTTTAATGAAGAAAAAGAACCAGTCGCAGCTTTATTCCCCCTTTTATTTTTCGAGCGGCGCTGACGCTCGGGAAGAGTCGTCGCCAAGTAACGCGCGCGAGAAAAGAGGAGAGGGATGAAGATGCATCGTAAACGGAATTCTGTCCGCGAGAGGAAGAAGAAAACGAAGACGAAGAAGATGAAGCAGAGGCGAATTTCGTCGTTCGCGGTTTCATCGTGTCGAGCGTGGCATTGCCGAAATATTTCGAATCTGTCCGTAAAGGAGAGCCTTTATGGTCGACCGTATACGGGCGAAGGTAGCCGAGGCAGCTCGTTAACCCATTTCGAAGTGGGTGGAGGAAAGTCTGAAAGGAGACGTAAATGCTTTATCGCCTCGTTTCGTGGAACTTCTCGACTCGTCGAGACAGGGAAAATCCACTCGAGCTTTCTGCATCCCTTTACCCGCTGGATATCGTGCCACCTCTATTTCTGGAAGTTCTGTAAAGTCCCCCGTTTCGACTTCCTTGAAACGTTCCGTACAATTTCACCGCAATTGCCCGGCTGCGCACGTTTCGGCGATTCTTTCAGAAAAGGACTTAGTCCGCGGTCACTCTATTTCCGTCCATCTTTCGTAAGAGTGTACACGCGAAATGAGTCATTCCAGAGTGATTTACATCGATGTTGTACACAACAAACGAATCGAGCTCAAGTTGTACAATTTCACGGTGTTTCCGTTTTAACGACGGATCAAACGAATTCTTTCTATACGATTTAAATCCACGTATATCCTGAATTCAATTTCATACAGGACAGTCATTTTCTAATTCTTGATGATCACCTGATAAGTAAGAAACAACCGGAACAAGATTCGCCATTTGTCATTGGAAAACTCTGTTCCTTCTCTTGGTCGATCAAGACGTTGGTCAACATTTCGCAAGTAATAAATTACGAACGATTGATGTTAGTTGACAAATCACCACACGAAAACGATCATGTACATTCACCTACAAGCGTAACTATTCCATCAAAGAAGATCCCACGACATTAATATTATTAATATTAATATTATTATAATCACTAAGTTATCACCCCTGAAAGGTCCAAGTTACTTTCATACTTCACAAAGAGAAACCCGCGTGTCGATCTCGAATCTCTTGAACCTTTGCTTTTTTTCCCACCGCGTCACGTGGTATCTACCAGCTGTTCGTCGTTTGGCTCGCGATTCTCCTGCGCGTTTTTCTCCATAACGCGAGCACCGGCAACCGTGATTTCCATCCGAGAAAATGTTCCCCTCGATGGCATCGAACCGGTTTAACGATGTTTTCCATGCGGTAGTTAACGAGTCTCCCCTTCACAGACAGACTGCTTCGCTTATGCACACGTCCGCATACCTGCGCAACATTCACGCGGCGTGGTGTCGTCGTCGTCGTCGTCGGTTCCGCGAAGCACGCGGACGTTCGGACAGAAGCGCGGCTGGCTGGCGAAACTAGGTAGCCTTGAGGGTCTGTTCTCTGCCGGCGAATTCTATCCGGTCATCTGCATGCCAGCTACGTACACCGCCAGTACCTCGTACCGCGCCATTTTTATTTAACCAGAGAACCATCGGCGTGTGTCATCGATTTGCATAGTCACCGCCGTGTGATCCGTGATATACACGCCCGGTTTCTCGTCCGGTGTAACCTTGTTCTCAGTCCCGTGGCAGGTATCGCAAAGCGCGCGCCTTCACGCGTCATCTTCAACATCGTCGGGCTCACCGTAAGAATCTCCTATCTCTCCCTGGATTCCTTTGTTTGATACAATTTGAAAACTGCTCGTTTGAAGAGAACTCGAGGTGACTGATTGCGCGAATATTAAAAATAATCATTTCGTAATTGGTGTCTCTTTTTAAAAATTGATTTAAAGTTTTGATAAAAAGAGGGAAACGAAAGAGCCATATCTGAAATCTTGACGTCAATGGCTGATAATTTAACGTTATTTTCATAATTGTCATTCCTCTATCATTTTTTGTCAGAATTGATGTGGAAACTATTCTACAGACCAACGTGTATTACGAATCTCTGGTATAATCTTTAAATGTTGTAATGACTCGTACATGAGATTACTATTATCAATATACGTGTAATTACGCTGGATATAATAATAAATTAAAGCGTGCCATATTTCTACGATCTATCGCACATTATATCGAGAAGTTTCTAAACGTTTCTGAATCAAACGTGTTTAACTGAAATAATCTTCCAATTCTCACATATAAGCTTATTTTAATTAACATACTTATGAAACGTGTTTGTAACGCAACGTATATACTTTACGAGCAGATAAATCTGCTAGAAATTTTCATTGCATCGCGCTTTGCCTTTTCGAAACGAACTAACGAGTTGTACACGTTATTTATACGTTCACAAGCACAAGTTGATTCTCGGTTACGATAAAGCAAACAGCGCAAGCGAAGAAAAATATATTTTTCACGAATTACATAATTCCTTGGACTTTCGTTTCAAGGTTCAACCGGTCGTCGACTGTTTCTCTGCCGACATGAGCCTACGTTATTATCAATTATCGTCTGAAAATAAGCTGAACCGTCGTACGCTGGTATTGTAATACATACATCTTTTGTTTATGCTGATAACATACCAGTGATAACCATAATGTGTTGCGGCGTTCGCAGTCTGCATAATACCCCGTAGTACACGAGACACACAGCTGAACAATTAAATAACTTCAACATTAAGAACTAGTCCCAATGGATTTCCGTGTCTTTTCTCAAAACAACGACTCTCGAAATTGAATTTTCAATTGATCTCACATTCTCGTTTGAATATTCGTCCGTTCAAATTGTAGATTAAAATAGGATACGTATTACAATTCCTTTCACCACCTGTTCGTTTCTGTTTGCACAGTACATATCGATTTTTATTATTCCATGCAGTCGCGATGTTTGTCAAACGCATACTTTATAATTCAACGTTCTGGCATTCGCGATTAGATAACAGTTATCTGTACGAAGCTTCCTTCAGTCGCCTAGACAACGGTTTCTACTTCCTGGCCGTTTATTCCTTCGTTTGTTAATTCATTGTAATAAATTCGAAATTGTACCCCGCTACGGATCGATATAGTAAAGTGGTAGTGAAGGATCGATAGAAAACGCAAAGCAAAGAGAGTCGTTTTACGAACGAACCGGTTGGACACTCGATCCTCCTCTTTGAACTAATAGAGGGTGAAACGGGAGCATCGAGCACATGTACTCTAATGACAATGAAGAATTTTCGATGGAAAATCAATTTCTACGGAACACCCTCTACTTCAATCCACATAGGTATCGTAGAAACTCGATGCTTCATTGTAAAAGGGTGAAAGAACTTTGAAGGGAAAGAAAATATTTCCATTGAAAAAAAATCGGAGGATCCTGGTTTCTATAGAATAGTAACTTGAATCTTGGATCATATTTTCTTGTAAATTTTTCATCTCCCGAGTCTAATAATTTACAAACTTTCAATCTTTCTAAATTAAAGATTTACAGAAATATGAAAAAAAAAAATCACCGGCTGGAAGTTTGATGTACAATCGAGGCTATCATCGTAAATCGCTTAAAAAAAAAAAATCATTAGAAAATGAGATCACGCTGCGCGGACCTCAGGCTGGTTGATCCCGCGTGAATAACAATCCGATCTTTATCAGGACACGTACCAGCATGCGGGAGCTTACGAGGTCGCCAGCAATCGAGAAAGCAACGTATTCGTAGCGCTATGCAAATGATGAATTTCTCTCTTCGGTTTCGTTTAAATAAATGCGTTTACTTGGTGCCTGATTTACGTCGTTAGACTCACGCACTGTAACGAGCAGCCTATTAAATGTTCCTTATTTGTACGTTTCTAATGTAATATAGCCGATTACAAAGGCGCGAAAGGAACGGCGCGAGAATAAATATCGAAGTGTTTAACAATGAAACCGTTGTCAGACGCAAGTGTAAAGTAACGCGACGAGTTGCAGATGTGCCGCAAGTTATCGGAACGCTTTTCTATAGAAATTGCGTGTAATTCGTTTATCAAGACGATTCGATAACTTGACCCGCGGAAATGTGTCGTAAACAAAGAATCACACTTTGTACTTTTCACACTGACTCCTTACCGCGGACAAAGGAGCCACCAGGAGCAAAACGATTTTCTCGCGGTTTGCTCTTTGATTTCTCTCTAAAAATCTGCGATAACAATTAATTTAATCACCAGCGAACAATATACATATTATAGTTCAGAATACTAAGTTGACCAAATACTTTCACACGCGAGCAACGCGGAAACTAAATTCAACAACTTTACTAGAAAATCGGTTCGTTTGTGGAAAATTGAGAAGAACATCGTAGTTTTGAGAGAGTGGAGGTACAAGCCAACATTCTAAAAGTAAGGACGTGAAAACGATGAGAAGAATCATAAGTAGAAGTGGTTATGGAAAATGATCATTTTCAGCTGTCAAGAGTATTCAATGGGCTAAAGTCGCCCTTCTGTTTCACAAAACGGTTCGCCGGGAATCCCGCGAAACGGGGAAAATTTAATGGGCACGAATTCACAAAAACGAGAGACTACGTGTCAGCTTGTACGGTCTCGTTCGGCAATGATTCGTTTTCGTGGTCGTGGCGATGGTGCAAATGAGATAGCAGGCAGAAGGAGCTACGGAGATACGATCTTCCGGTAAAAGGAGAAAGAACCCCCCGGAGTGACTTCGAATCTATGGGACCCTTTTAAGGTGTCCCTTTGCGGAGCTCGTTCAGTCTGGCTTAGCGTCGGAAACGCAACAAACGATTCTTAAACCGCCCAACCAGCCGCCCCGTCTCTTCTTCTGCCCTATTAAAATCCACTCGCGACGCGATCAACATCCCAGATGAATCGATAAGTAATTTCACTGTGATCCACGACTAATTCATAGATAATTTGCTGACTTCTGTCGAAGCACAAGTTTCGAACAATTTTAAAAATTTTTAAATTTTATTCGATATACAAGCCATTGTGTACGCTATGCAAAAGACATTAGGGGCATTAAACGCATACGATAAGCGATAATTAAGTGCAACTATTGAGGGAGAATCGGTATTTTCAGTCGTCTTAAACAATCGACAGATAGAACTTCGTTCCGCGTCCTATTATCTTCATACTTGGCTCCTTTGAACGCTGGTTTCTATTGTTTGCTGAATCTTAAGTCAGTGGAAAGAATGTCAGGCAGATAGGGAGGGACGAGTTAAGTTTGTGTCAACCGCTGATTTAACGCCCGCATTTCCATCCAACACTTTCTATAATCGTGAAACGAGCAATTCTTCTCCGCGGTTGCGTGCTTGTAATATTTGTCGTTAATATTTGCCTTTTCTTGCGAAATTAAGCAGTTCGATTATTTATTGCTCTGTAAAAAGCTCAAAGATGAACGCCAGTGGAACGATCCGTTGTCAGATGGAATCGTAGAGTCGGATGAACAATTAAAGAAACGTAGAATTATATTACAGTTTCTCGAACCAAGTGCTGCCATATATAATCATTGATGTCGAAATTTTGTCCTCAAATTTTCTTCGAGAAGAATTTACTTTTATATTGAAAAAGTTGCGCACTCGGCTTGTTCGCGATTAGTTAAATTGATTCGCGATAAATTAAATAAAAATTGACACAGAGAGTTTCAAGTTTAAGAAACCCGTTCCTCAACGATTCTCACGTGTTTCTAATTTAACCAGAAAATGGTTTGAAAGTGAAGATACGAAGGGCGCTTCTCACGGTCTACAGCGGCCAGAATAAACGCTGAGCAAGTAGCGCGGTACACAGTAATAAAACAGTTAATACCCAATAAATCGTTTTGGTGACGTGCCTAGCAGTGTGTCATCAATCGGTCAGGCCCGGAGAGAATAAAAGGAGGCAAAGAGAGACCGGTTGCGAAAGGTGGGAGCGCGCAACCACCGGTTCACGACCCCACTTTCGTTAATTGCTTTTAATTGTCCCGTAATTGAGATTAATGGAAAGGCATGCGGGCGCGCATGATATCATCCCTCGGCGAATTAAAATTAAACCGTACGACTCCGGGCCGCAAAAGAAACCGCCGCGCTTGTTTGCTTTCAGTTGGTCACGCGATCCCTCGCGGTTCCAACGCTGACCAAAGAAATTGCCATAAAACACCACGCCATAAAACTTGGTTCGTTTTGTCGTTCGTTTCGCCATTTCGTGACGCACTGTGAACGGACATTACGACACTAGAATGGACGTTGAGATGCAAATGTTACAACGAACGTACAAAAAAACTCGGCGAAAATACTGGAAACACGAAGTGTTCACGCGAGAAACATTTTAGACGAGGTTTGTTACATAAAACAAAACGAAACTCCACGAACGAGAGTCACCTCGTCGGTGAATCGTCCAGCGAATATCACACATCTCGACTTTCCCATGAGAGTACTACAAACGTTATCTTTTTATTATATCCATATCTGTCTACTAACACGCACGTTGCGTGGGTGTGCCCATCATTCCTTTGACTCGGACGAACCACACCGTCGCTTTGTGTACTTCGGGTGTTGCTTATTTCTTTCTTCTTCGTGTTTCTCTTGACACCGCCGGCCGCCTCGAGAGTCCTTGAAATGGGCCGAAATCTCACGTGGTTTTCATGATCGTCAAGTGGCATTAAGACCACCCGCAAATAACGCGTGCCATTAATTTCAAAAAACGGAGCCCTGCGATGCTAGTTACTTTTGCTAATACCCTTGACGGGCGTTTCGAAACGTCTTAACAGATAACCACGCAGCATGTATTAATACAACTTGGCCAAAGAAATTGAAAGAACGTGCACACTGGCTGATGAAACTTCAAAATACTAACAAGTGTATGTAAAATATGTATAATGATCGAACGGAAATCGGACGTTCTACCTACAACCTGACACTTTGGTTAAAATGAATAGCACTACGCCATTCGCGATTGTGTATATTTTAAAAACATTCTCGGATAACCGAGGAAGAGAATGGCCCTTTCAAACGTCCCCTGAGTAACAATCACGTTTTGCACACAAAGATCGACCAACGCGTCGAACGTTGCCAGACAAAAGCTCAATCAACCCATAGACAATAACGCACACTAATTTAGAAAATGTATTCTAACATCGGTTCATTGGCCGGTTAAGTCGAAATCGCTCGAGTTAACGCGAATACAGGCTATTAGCACCAACACACAGGTTCGAGGCGAAGTCACTCGAGTCCCGTGACCCCGTGTTTCGCCTACGAAACATCGTGGAGTGCAAGGCGGGAACCCGTTCGAGTGGTAGACCGTGAGGCGACACATCGCTCCGTCGTCTATTCACTCGAGATAGGGGAAAGACATCGCATACGTGTATATACATATACGGACGGTATACCGGAGGACGTGGGGAACAGCTGAGAGCGAAGAGAAGACGAGTGTTCTCTGGTATGATACATCCACGACGAAATTAATGTCCCGGGATTCTCGGTTCCAAGGACAGAGGCTTGTACGTTTCGAGGACGAAACTTCCATCGCAACGGTGTGCCACCAACATCCTTGCATTCCGTCGATCGACCGCGATACGATAAATTTTCCGAGGCTACGCGATGCGCGATGCGTCGGGAAATACTAATCGCTTTTAAGATATTTCAACTTATCTCGGGAACGCCAGAGGTACCATTCTAATCGCCACTCGGCTGTTTATTAAGCCGCTACATGGCATGCGCGCGGTTCACATATTTCGAAGTATGATACTCCAGCATTTCGCATACGTAACACGATTATTCGCGCAAAATTTTATCTAATTTGATCGTGTGTTTAGAAATGACTCTTTGTTAAATACAATATCATACTAACGTAGATTCGACGAACAACGAGCGACGATCAAATAAGTTTATTTCAACAAATTTAATCAAATCATTCACTCACCGAATTCAGTAAACCATTTTCTGCTTCCCAACATGAAATCTCGTTTGAATACGTTGCGTTTTGGCGCCACCGAATATGGCGGCTATGCAGGTTAACATAACAAATTAATTTCATGTATTCGAGCAACTATTTATCGTATAGCAATTCAGAAGCTTTGCAATCGTATGATTCGTACAATGTACAGATTCAAAATAGAATGTTAATCAATATAAAAGTTAAGAAAAATCGAATTAGTTTAATTCTTTGTTGATCCAACTTAGATACCTGATATGCAATACAGCATTCACATTCTTATGTTTATTATACAAACAATACGAGCAAGCTTTTGAATTACACCATAAAATAAATTTACTAACCTGAATCTGTTTACTTTCAGACGTGACGGGAAAAATGTCAACAACAAGTTGACAACGCGCAATTGGAGTTCGTCAACCTCCGTGCATTCCAACGTTAGTACTCCAAATACTTGAAAGGTTAAGTACGTACAACCGATTCAAATTTGTAGTGGCAGAAACTACGCGCTCCGCCACCAGAGGGAACTTATATCGTTGGCCGTTCAAAATGCCTCGTCGCGTATCGAAAATCTGCGAAATCTCCTTCATCGATGAACACCCACGCCCGGGTTTAACGTTCACTAATACGTCGGTAGCGTACGCACTCACGTATGTACTTACGCGTGCACGGCGTAACAACCTCGTGAGAGTTGCAGCAAGGGACGCGTATACGTACGTATCACATTGACGAGTTTCCGACCGAGTCGGCGGTTGGTCGTTGCTTTGACAGCTCCTCGTCTCTCCCAGGTAGCGCGCGAGTATTAGAAAGAGACAGAGCGAGAGAGAAAGAGAGAGGAAGGAAGAGAGGGAGTTGCGGCGACCGGGTCAGAACGGAACGAGGGACCAGCGGATAAGGACAGAGATAAGGGAGTGCGGGAGAAAGATAGGCCGCGCGATCGGGAGAAAAAGAGTGCAAAAGGGAAAAATGTGTGAGACAACGGTGAAAGAGTGGACGATGTACAGAAAACCAGATGAAGACGTATGGGAAACGCATATGGAAGACACGAGGAAAAGAAAAGTGGCGAGCGTCTCTTAGTGCAAAGAGAGGTTAGAGAAGGAAGGGTAGAGGAAATGGTAAAAACGATGGAAAGCAACAAATTCTTAGGTTGGAGCGACGAGAGAGGTCCGGAGAGGGCTAAGAAAAGCAGAAACGAGGAAAAAGAGGAATGAACGGAAAGAGCAGCGGCAGGAAAGAAGAGAAACGGTGGAAAAGGGACGGAGAAACCGCGTGTAGAAGAGGAACGCCATAGGGGAGTGAAAGAAGGCGTGAGAGAGAAAGAAAGAGGGGTAGAGCGCTCGTATGGTCGGCTTGCCGCCTGCCGCGTAGTAGTAGCGTGCCGAGCGAGCAGTGCCCAACGTCGTCGTCGTTTCTCAGTGTCGCCGCGGCGGTCGTGCTAGACGGTTCTCTTGTAGTAGTTTTTCGTTGTGCGCGCGCAGCGTTCCGTTCCGTCTCGTTCCGTGCGATTTCGGAGCAACGTGCGCGACGGATAATTCGGGTTAAATCGGATTAAATATACTCGCGTTAAATATACGAACGTGATCTCCAGGCGATCATTGACTCGGCGGCGGCTTCGAATCTATCGCTGCACGGAATCATCGAGAAAATCCTGTTGAGAGAACATACCCACGAGCAGCTCGTCCAAGGATATTAACAGTTCACACTGCGTGACAACGACATTACGATTTTTATTGGCGTGCCACGTTTTCTCGTCGAGGTACGTTCGTCGTGAAAAGACATCGTGGTTTGAAAACGTGCGCGAACGAGGAAACGTCGAAACGAATCGCGGTCGCGTGTTTGAAAAGTGTAACGACGTCGAACCCCACGTGGTACATAAGCGCCATCTTGTTGGTTGAATTTCGAATTTCGCGCGATACACGGTGTACCGCGATCACGTTTCGTTTGGTTGGACAATCCTAACGCGGTTTTCCCCAGTGAAAAATCGTGGTTATTGGTGGTAATCTCTCTCTCTCTCTCTCTCTCTCGTGAAACACACGACGGGTGGCATATTGTAGCGTGTCCTGCTCCGCGTTTGTACAAGTGGATTTAACCTTGCGATCGAACACGTGGATGCATGCTGTCCTGTCGGCGATGTCGTGCTCCTGAACGGCCAAGCTGTCTGCACGAAAATTCCAGGTTAGAAAGATATTTTCAAGTCGTTTTAAATAGCACGTATAATTATTCCCAATTGTTCACTCCTGTTCGTAATTACTCGAACAATTTCATGCAAACTGGACACAAACTCCGAAATTCACACGAACGACGAGCATCGTTTATTTTGACCATCAATAGCAAGTTTAAACAGGAACGATATTTGTTTACTATGGGTTTTTATCGAATCGTCTGAGACGCACGCATACTTCGTGCATCGAGTTGTCAAAGCTGGTTCTGTTGAGTGTCGAAAGTGACATTGATAATCGTATTGACTCGTTCCAGACCTAGCTTAGATTGTGAAGTCGTCTTGTTTTAAATGTATTCCGAATATATTTCCCACAAATCGTGGGAAATCGTTAGATTCCATCGCGCAGTTTTCCACCACGTTATTTACGTTTGACATTAGATGATATTTCGAATCGTTATTCTAGATGATAATCGCTGTGTTGCTCTTATCGGTGACTCAGTTATCAGCTGACATTGGCGTTACATGAATATTACCGTAGCTGTAGAAACGGTGTCATAAATTCTAAATGACACAACTTATTCATTAACCAGGGCAAGGAACAACTGTTGACAGCATTCTTTCGATATCCATCTGAAATTGACAATGATGATCATCGACTTTAATTATTATTATCCAATAATTAAAGTTTCACTTAATTCATTCGTGAATCATTCAAACATTTAAACTTTGTTCTTATCCTTTTCATTTTATATTTCGTTTTCAAGCTTCAAATTCATTCTAAATTCAAATATTATTATTTATGGTTTTAGTATTTTAGAATGATATTATTTCAAGATGTTAGATCAAAATAATTAGAATCATTTTAGTTGAAACATTTTGTGTTGAAAGTTTTAAATAAAAGTGCAAAATGCAAACGAACCGGTGCAATAATATCGCTATCACTGTTGAGGCAAGTCCATTCGATTGTATAACACTGCTCATTATTACTCGAACAATAGCTAATTTTAATTTTACTGCAGTCGTATAATTATTCTTCATTGTCAAAACATGACTCTGTCGTCCGGTGTTGTCGTGTTACGAAAATACAACGAAGTATATGCCCCGTTTATGCGAAGCTTCCTCATTAGGTCACGCGTGTTGCTTCGTATTATCATTGATTTTGAAATGAGCTCAATTCACGTTAAAAATTTACAATCACGATTTGTTTCGCCGCCTTGAAGATAGTTGCCTGAAATATAGGCCGTAATGTCTCCTCGAAATAACGAGATTGAACGTTACTCTTCAACATTCTCGTGGTAATCGTCGTCAATTAGTTTTAAATTCCACAATTCTACAAATTTCGACGTCCAAATTTCTTTCTAAATTTCAAAAACATCGGTATATTATATCGACTGCCGCAGTTCGCGGAGGTTATATTTCAACAACTTAACGTATTTTGTTCGGAAAAAAAAGAAAAGAACAGTCGGTACCTCGCTCGATTGAGTTAACCTGCAACAGATTTGAAAATAACTGTTGGTACCGACGGAATAAAAAGAATCGTGTTGTTTGCGAGGCAGCGAGCCGCGAGTAGCTCCTAAACGAGTCGAAGAGAGTTGCTGGCTGGTCGCTGCATAGTGCGCAGCAACGACAAACGGTAGTAGTGGTTCGTAATCGGTCGATTTATCGAACTGCCGATCGGTATCTGCCGACGACTCGTTCGGCGAGTATGCGCGATTCTCGAAGGCGAAATCCTGATTACGATTCTGCTCAATGTCGCAGTGACATCATCGAGGATCATCATCCTCTTGGAATTCCCTGCCGGTTAAATCTGCACGCGTTAACTGAGATACCTCGCGTTATCCGCGTGCGATATTCTGAATCCTGTTTCTGAATCTTTCAGCCCTCTGAAATTTACATTTGAGTTTCCTGAAGTTTCCTTTAAATGAATCGTCTTTATGATTCTCTCAACTGAGATCTTGATACAAAAATTTTATTCTTACGGTTGAAGATCTCGTGATAATACGTTCTTTTTTTCTGTTTCTATTTTTGGAATCTTCGCACGAGATAAAGACAATTTTACAGCTTAGCAATTTCTTTAACTTTTAAGAAATATTTAGCATTCAGTTGAGAGAATATATCTGATATTGCCTTAAATGGGAAAGTTATTCATCTTAAGGATGAATAATTTTAGAACTTATTAGATCCATTATATATTCAATCGTGTCTAGTACTGTAAGACTTTGACATTTATATTAGGTACACTATAAAATGAAATAATTTTAATTTTATCATTTATCCTGTCTGAAATTAAAAAAAATAGTTACAGAATAAAATTTATTCCCACGCAATATACGCAGAATTATGATACGATACGAGCAAAGCGTCGTGTAATTGAAACAATTACCATTCGAAACGAAACTTTATTTACACTATCAGAAGCTCGTCGATCGAAATCAATGTGCTCCCGTTGATCTCTTTTCCCTCCATTTATCACCATTTATCGCGATCAAACGTTTCAAGCGAGCCAGATACGAATAAGTTGACAAAAGGCTCTCGATGTCAACGAGAGTTCCGGTATCGTTGTAACGTACGGCCGTTTCCATTCCAACGGTGTTGTATTCCCGGCATTATCGTATAGAAGGGGGTTCTCGCATAATCGCACAGGGAGAGCGAATTGTCGTCGTGTCAACAGCGAATGATTGCGAAACTGAAAAATCCAGCGCCGCGACAATAGTGCGTAGTTGGTACTCCGCTCGAGCCAGGGGACCTGAGCTATTTTCTGCCAGTCGAATCACACGCGATGCCGATGGGCAAATTCTGCGAACGTGCCATGCTTTTAATTAACGATAGACCGCGTTTGAGGTTTCGTCGTGGCACCTACTACGCCATATGTTCGTACATGGCATTGTTCTTGATTATGCTGCAGAGAATCTGCTTGGAAATCAAGATTAGAAGAATCTTCCACGGAAGAGTTAGGTGGCAAATTTTCATCGATATTTTCGACGAGTTTCGTAAGACCAGCGCGAGGTCATGGCAAACAAGGGATCAGAAACGAAAGATTTATCTTTGTTGTACAGACAGTCGTGCAGAGCAATAAAATAGATACGACCAAACTGATAAAATTGTGTGAACAGCGCGAAACGCATAGATCCGAAGAATGAATAAATAGCAGACTCGTTTTTTTTTTTAAGTAACAGACTAAATATAAGTGATAGCCTGATAAATAACGATCTAATATAATAGACTTCTCTAAAATTTGTTCTACAGAGAGCTCTAATACAAAATAATACATATCTCATCCACATTTATTTCTATGAGATTCACGTTTCATCAAGATTTGCATGGAAAAACGGGCAGATAATTTAGTAGAAGACTTCCTTAAAATTCATAAATGGTGATATTACTAATATTCTTAGAGTCTCTGCGAAAATGATGTTTTCATTTTCGTAATAAAAATGTAAACGTCTATTCTAACGAAGTTTACGTTTCGTCGGATGTTTACAGCAAAGTAAACTGGATTTTTTTCTTACGAAGAGAAAAAATATTGGAGCCACATCGTGGTGAATGCCACGACCGATCAAATTCTTATGGGAAACACGTGCGAGCTACCGTGGATGGGATCACGAAAGTATTTCTCCCGCCATAAATCGCTCTTACGTGATGTTTCCGGCGCGATCGACAGTCTGCCGACTTGTGAATGGCGGTCGGACATTTATCACCTCCGAATAAACATAATGCGCGTGTGTTTCAGCCCGTCGAGTCACACAGATATTCATGTTTGTCGTAAGATTCTTACCGAGGACTCTCGGTCTCGAACCATCTATCGGTTATGATAAGATTGCCACCTCGACTTTTCCACACATTTCCTCCATTTCTCGAAATACGTTGAACGATTGTCGATCGCTAGAAACTGAAATAATTGTAAAACAAACGAGTCTGTCGTCGTTTCTCATTAAACGAGCCGCATTTGAATTTTTTCTCGTTTACGTAAAAGTTTAGCAAGGCTCGCGTCGGGTCGTTTCAATTTTCACAGATTATTACCAAACGATTATGGTTTCGCGAGGTTTCGAGGATACGGAGAAGATGCTGGAGGAATTTTTGTCCATTTGTTCTGCTTTTTTAACAGTTCACAGTTAAATAATATTTAAACGCAAAACGTACTTTCGGTGTATGTAGAAGACCACGTGTTGACCACGTGTTGTTTGTCCTTTGCGAGAGACTTCGACGTTCTGCTCCGCCTTCGACCTACCGGAAGTAACGATGTTCTTTAAAGTCAGTGTTTGCTCTTAGTTGCCTACGTTTTCCATGCCGATGATATTAATACTTTACGCGAGAATAATATTTTATTACCACTGTATCATTTTTTTATCCTCTTACCAAAGGATAACTCCAATATTGCGCATTTACTATTTATTCTAATTTATACGTTTGTTAATTTCCTCATTAATTCCATCTCCTCTCCTATTCGTACTGACGTGTTCTTACTACAAACAAGTTTCTTCATTTACAATTCTTACGTTATCCAGTTCGTAAGGTATGCAAGAAATAAATTTGAAGGAGCAATCGCAACGTCCAGTTGCTTCGCTATTCCTTGCGATTTCATTCAGAAAACCGGCGAAATGTAGCAATAACTCGTCGAGCAAAAAGAAAAATATCGAAGGGGACTGCAAAAAAGGGAACACTTGTACATGTAATCACGTACTCGCGTGGAATTCACGCAAAATAATCTCGAATGACTGCGGTGAAAACAACAGTCGTTGTTTACAGTCGCGCACCGTGCAGGTATTCACGATCGGAGATCGCGCTTTTAATGATGAGATTTGTTTTTGCCGCGGTTCCGTGGAAATACGTGGTTGGCATTCGTGGCCAGCGTCTCCGCGAAAAACTACATCGTGATTCACGATACGCGACACGAACCTTATATCAGCGGCCATAATCGAAAGGTACTTCCGACGCAAGACGTTGCTAAATGCGTTTCTTCTTTTTTCGACGAAGTATGTTATAGCGACAATTAGGTTTGGAACAGAGACAATCGACGTGTGAGTCATTCGCAACACGTCGCGCATGAATTTTAATGTAGAGAGATGCAACGATTACGTTGCAAATATTTATGCAAATATATGTTTTTACGAATATTATTGGATATGGAAAAATAAAATCTTTCATCTTTGGCATGTGACAAGTAACTTTGTAAACTAATGTAAAGTTGTAAAAGCGACGGTTCGACGCGTGATGATAATCAAGTATTTATTCTTAATCGGCAGAAGTGATGTGTTACTTAGGTCGGTGATGCCGAAATCTGCTCGATGATTTCTCGAGGAGACCATACATAGATTTATCACGTTTCTTTTCCCTTGATGGAAACATTGTCAATACTCATCGGTTGATAATTAGTTTCCACATGGCCGAAGAATAGTAACGTGATTTTCGAACAAGTAGGTACGCGCCGGTAGTTATAAATAGGTATTGTAGAAAAGAAGCTATTTGCTATCCACTGATTTATGATCGTAACCAATAGAACTTTCTTCGATTTAAATGGAAACGCTGACTGCGTTCGGAGTGCCTCTCGGAACACGTCAACGCTTTCAGCAATGCTTTTGATGCATCGCGTTGAAAAAGCCATGAAACCTGTTGAAGCAAATAAGCATACAAGAAACAGAAGCTGTCTAGTATCACGTGATTTACAATCGCAACCAGCACAATTCCTCGCCAATTCGAGTGGAAACGCTATGTTCACGGAACCTTTTACACTGCCACGCTAAAACTCACTTGAGAGAACGCTTCTTACATACAGAGTCAATCATTTGAAAAATAATACAATTTTCTTCCCATTCACAAAGATACATCAACAACGCATCTAAGCTTTTCAAACGAGGAGTTGCGAAACAACGATTGCTGTCTCGATATTGAACGCACATCTTCCATTCACAAAAAACTATCAACAACTCTAAATTTTTCAAACGAGAATCTCCCCGAAGAAGTTCTCCGAAATTGGTTGCTTCTCGAGCAGCCTCTGACTCACAATTACATCGAAAACACGACCCCTTCGATCTGAACGGAAGCAGCAATCTGGCAGGATGGAATTGTCAAAGTTGATTACGACGACGTTTCGCACATATGTACGTTTCGTTCTCTCCCTTAAGCTGGCCTTGCTTCCCTCCCGCGTTCTTTCTTCTGCCTGTCACTTTTGCAAAGCTTTACGTGTCTCTGCAGAATCGACCGCATCGCCGGTCGTGATTTACACTCCGCGTTTATGACGCAAGGTAAAATCGCGCTGAAGTTTTCTACAGGAAGCAGCTAAACGCTTTTTTCTTCTTCTTCTTCTTCTTCCGTGATCGTTTCTCGTTTATTTCAGCGCTCCGTCGCGCCTCTTCTCGCGCATATATCTCATTTTCGATCACTTGCTTCTTCACGTACGAAATAAATGTTAGATTTATCTGTTGATACGTTGCGTTCTGCCATCAGTTGCAATTCTGCGAGTGTAATTAAAGAAATCTGAATTTACTGCGATCCCTCTAATTTGGAGATAATGACAATACGTCACGATCGAAATTGTTTGGATAACTCGGTCTTGGACGTGGCTACTATCATATTTGATTCTGCCTCCTTCGGATTATGAACTCGGAGGTTTTTATAAACTTTTGACAATGGAACTTTCTTGAGACACAATCGCAAGGAAGCGATTCTTGAATCATTTTCATTCTTCCTCTCTCGTGTCACACCAATTTTTCGAATCGTACGTAAATTTCTCAAAATTTTCTCGATGGAATAAGGATCGAACGATTTCGATGGGGATCGATTCCAGCGGCGTGTCCATCGTTTCGTTTCGCGTAGAAATAATCGATCGCGGCGTCGACTGCATTTAGGCGAGGGAGATATCACATCGACGTTTCGTATGCGATGCAGGCACGCCACCGCCCGCAAAAGTCAGACGTCCGTTAATTTTTATGGAACAACGCTGACGATGACTGACGCGGGGAACGGTCAAAGCGCATTCTCCACCGTCTATCGTTCAATGGTTTATCGTACGACCGCAGACATCTGTATATCTAGCAGTACGATGTATGAAATATTTATGCGCAACCCGGCCTTTATTCACTTGACATCAATGCGCTTCCCCCCATTTCGCGATGCGTTGGTAGCTATGCGTCCATATTATCGGATCGAACGTTCGCGTACCCGCCCAATAATGCCTCTGCGCGGTTCTCCTTTTTCTTCGTTCCTCAAAAATCTTGACGTTCCATCGAGATCGTTTCATCGTCGATCGTTCAGCGAACGAAGCGAAAAATACAGGGGAAACGCGATTGGTTATTAGAACGATAGAATTTTTTCCCTCGACGAAACATTTATGACGTGGACAGCTTTTACGATAGAAATTGCCGTCATTTTTATCATACCGAGGTTTTTGTCATGCAAATTGGCAAACACGGAGATACGGTAACATTTAACATCTTGGAACATTGTCGCATTTTAAGCTTTACGTGCATGGAATTATCATTTGATAATTGTTACGTAACAGAGCAATTATTATTAGTAACTAGACAATAAAATATTAATGTAATTCAATACGTGTGTCGTTGTGTCTGTTCCGTAATTTTTGTAGTTTGGTAATAAAAACAGCAACAGGAGATGAAATACACAATTATATGTAAAGTATGTACATTAAAATACATTGTGAAACTGCATCGAACGTTGAGATAGTTGAATAAATATCGGCGAAGGAAAATTGAAGAAAGAGAGAAGAGCAACATGTAGATAGGTGATTTCAAATCAATGGTACGTACATACGTACAATATATACAACCCACTGGTCTATCGTTTCGTTGCATTTGTATTTCAATATTTTAATGCGCGTGCATATTCGCGAGGCGTTAACTCCACGACCGACGGCAAACGCGCCGTTTAGTTTCGATACTTTCTCCTTTTTTTTTTTTCACTTGGTAACAAGCGGTTTGCGGTACAAGGTTTAAATATGTTGTAAATTCTTCGCTCGACTGATAGGTTTATCGACAAAGAGGAAGGCGCGCGTTGCATCTGAATGTACACACGCGCGTCAGTTGGACAAAGTAATTTATTATTTGAGAAGTATTTGCTGTTAATAAGACACAAGACGGTACTCTTTGCGTAGAAAGCTTAGGCACGAAAAAAAAAAACAATGACCAAAACGATGGAAAATTAACGAGCCTGCTCTCGAGCAACGAGAGTTTGGCATCGACTTGTCGCTGTCGCTGATTCCCGTTTATTTTCCAACAAGATGAGAGATATTAATAGTTGTAACGATACACTCTTATTAAGAAATAGCAATAAGACAGTTATATCGTCGAAGTCGAGGGATTTCAGTTTACGATCGTCAGAGTGTGTGTGTGTGTGTGTGCGAGGGAGAGAGAGAGAGATTGGGAGATGAAATTTTAAGAATCTAGGTGACAGACATTATGCTATAAAAATTGTCAGATTAGCAATCTCACCTCGAATGGTGAGACATAAGTTTATTACGTTTCACGTGCATCATTCTATCAGACCGCAATGACGATTTTACCTTTTCAATTTTTATAAAATGTAGTCACATAAAATGTTCATTCATTTGGATCTTTGTTTGATCGCTACAAAATAAAATGTTCGACGCTTCTGACAACAGTGTTCCAGCTTCTACGAAATATTAATAACTTTTAATAACAAGTATCAGGGCTAAATTCCATTCCATTTCGTGCTATGCATCGTAAGATTTATTATAAAACAACTAGGAGAAGCGTTCTCAATTTCTACTAAATATCAAGAGGTATCTGGATGGTTGTTCCCCATGGTGGTGAAACACGCAACGAAACGTAACTGACAATCGACGAATACACCTAATCTCGTTCGTCATCACGCCACTGAAAGAACCGCGGCTTTGATATATATTTGACACCGTTTAAGACGGAAGATTTCCCCAAGTGGTTACACGTGTGGCACCCGAGATGAGTTATAACCGTGCAAAACTGTAGCTTGACCCTCACCTTTTGAAAGCGTGATACGCTTTCTCGTGAATCATATTTGTTTTCCAGGCTGGGTACCTTATATATATATGTGTGTGTGTGTGTGTGTATGTACATACATACTGGGTTCGGGCATGGATTTTTATTCGCACGGTCGATTTCGACATCGCGAAAAGGAACGTTCGACTCGTCGGTGAGGACGCGGAAAGGATACTTCATCATCGTTCGCGAAACGCGTGCGCGGCGCTGGTTTCGCGGTAACACGCGCTTTAAAATTATGCCTGACGTGTCTACTACTTTCACGTGGAATTACATAGCCGAACGAGTTCCGTTCGACGAGCTGGTTCGTGTGTACGTATGTAGCTCTTGCGTGGCTCTTGCAAAATCGACAGAACAGATCCGCGGGACACGTAAATGTCGCTCCCTTTAGGGCACGGTTACGACCAGCTCTCGTGCTTTCGCCCACCGGCGAGGAAAAGTCTCAAATTGCTCCATTAGTTACCGGAGAATTATCATTTCGCTACGGAACTGTCGGCTGAGAGAACGTGGACAAACATACATACGTATGTGCATATGACTAATCGGTTCGAACGTTCGACTTGTCTTCGGTAGAAAACACGATGGTAATACGATGCTCTCGAGGAATAAATCTCGTGCATTTTTGCCGAAGGTTCGTTCGGAACGATTAAGGAAACGACGTGTCGGAGAAGGTGACGTATTAAATATAATAGAAACGATGGACAGAAGGAAAGGAAGAGTCGTGATAAAAGTAAGTTGAAGGAAGTACTTGTCGAAAGGATAACTTTCATGAATATATTACGCGCGTTGAAATTTCGTTGATACCGCTGATGTAATGGAACTTATTCTTAGTCGACTATTAGGATTACGTTTTTATGTGTTTCGAATAATTTTGAATATGTAGTAGTCGTATGTAGTTTTATAGAAATTACCATTTTTGAGAGATGTATTGAATGTTAATGTCGATTTTCCACTGGAATAAATATCCTGTAACTTCTACGCGTTTCCTTTTTCATTTATAATAATTGCAATGATAGTGATAATGAAATTTCATTATATATTAATTATATAATATTATATATATATATATATATATATATACACGCGTATATTATACAGTCCTATATAAACATATAAACATATACACATATATTTCAAATTCAAAGTAACAAAGTAGAATTGTTTGTGAAAGATCGCTCGGTCCTCCGTAGAGGTATCTTCAGAGGAAATTGAAAGCAATTAGAGACAATTAAAGAGCGAGGGTCCATTGTCGTTGTGCTTCAATGAAAGCTTTCTGTCGACAGTCGCGCGTGAAATGAAACGAAAAAGGAAGAAGGCAAGGAGCAGACGAGATAGAACGGCGTACGTAGATATACAAGCAAAGAACGTCATCGCGTTGTTCGGGCCGTAGGAAGTCTGGAAAGTGTGGGTCGTCTCTTCCTTTGATACCGCGATATACAGGTTTTCAAAACTCTCGGTGTGTATCGCGACGTAAACGAGAAATAAAAGTGGATCGCGATAGGACTTCCTGCACTACCGCTTCGAGAATCCTCCGAGTGAAATTAGTTGACTTGACTGTCTGTCCGGTTTAATGGCCGTGTCTGATTTATAAACAAATATCGAGAAACACGCAAGTAACGGCAGTAAAACACGTCGGCTCGCGTATTCATCGGAATCAAGATAAGTTCGTCAATCGTTTGACGTTCTGTGATATCATCGTGGTTTTCCAAGCGTAATTTCGTAATTACTTCGATTTCTCCTCGATTATTTGACCTTACAACTAACCGAGAGTCATCTGAGAGGCAGGATAAAATTAATTACTTTGACAGAGATGATGGTAGAGTTTCTCCGAGAGTGGACGATTTTCACGTATATTGGCAATATAAATTTTGATTATTAATGGTGAATGGAATTTTTCCACGTGCTTTAATGATCAAAGAAAAGCATCCGAGTTTGTTAATAAAAAGGATAACTGAATCTCGTATATTCGCGAAGAGCAAGGGAAAAACCTCGAATTTCGAAATGAGTTTGGATTTGATAAAAATGTAATAAAACGGTTGGCTACGTGCTCGCGAAGAAAATTAAATTCTCACGTGTGATTACTTCTTTCACGCTTCGTCGCTTCGCGTGTTCGTGGAATCGATTCTATCATCGTGTGATTTCCACGTTGCGGCTCTTATCGAACAAACGACTGGGAACATCTCGCCTAACGTCAGGCAACGTCGTCGCTTCGAACTAAAGGGCGAATTAATTTGCGTCGTTGTTCGTCAAAGTTTGATCGATCGTGAAAAAGAAAGTAACAGCTTCGACTTACTATAACTAAGGGTGGAGGAAGGAAAGAAAAAGGTCGTCGTTGTCGTCGTTGTTACGTAGCCTCAGGAGAATGCTCGTGCCTTTAATTAGACAAATAGAGGATCGATGGATCGCGTGGACCGTCGTTCGTGTAAAGATCCTTGATGCTTCTCCCTTGGTTTCCCTCTTGGTGCGCGTTCGTCGCCGTCCGTATCTCGCGTCTTTATACATATCGAAATCGACCGCGTGTAAAACCAGTTCTGCGACTCGAGGATCGCGAGAGGATAGAGCACCTTGTGCTCGGTGCACGCGGCTTCGTTCCAAGCAAAATGGTTCACACCGATCACGCTTCATTGTATTTTCCCCGCTGCGCTGCTTCCCTCCACGCGTGCTCGCATCGCGGTCCCTCTGCGGCCGTGGATCCAGCCGTGTGACACATTCAGGATATCTGTCCCGTGTGTGTCGCTTTTGTGCTCAACGGCGAGACCGGTCGTCGTGTTCGTCGCGTTCCAAAGTGCTTCGAGACTTCTTCGAGACGATCGCTGGCTCGTCGCTTTCTGGCTGCCAAGTGTTTTCTCGCGTGACACTCTGTTTTACATAGAAGAGGAACGACCGAGTGGAACGTGACGATGCCCCTCGGACATTTCTGCCCCGCGACCTGTTGATCTCCGTTCGAGGCCCGCGATTTTTCACGTCAAGGGAAAACTACCTGGAAATCTCTGGCGTCTCGTCGACTCTGAGAAATGATTTCAAAACAGAGAAGTGATTTTTTTTACGTGACACAGCTGTTGTCGGTTGTTACTAGATCAACATCGTAGTTTGTTCGAGAGTATTTATAATTAAAATTTCCTACACGCAAATGCAAATGCACAAAGGCACACAGTTTCGATAGATCGGCGAAAAGAGGTCGGTGGACATTTCGAACGAATTGGAGGATACATATCTATGTTTCGCGAGTGCCTAGACCTTCGGTTGTCAATCGGCGATGTTATGAGAATCTCCGAGCATAAACGAAGGAAAGGCCGCGCGATACTTGGTAATTAAAGGGCGCGCGAGAGAGGGAGTACGCGAGCTGCGATTCAATCGGTGTCGCGCACAGGTCGAGAACGAGTTCGATACGAAATCGGTCGTTCATCGGCATCTCATGAATCTCCGTTCTTTTCTTGGCTTAAGTCCGCTTAAACAAACACCGCGTGTCTGAACCGATTCGAGACACGCCAACGGTTTCCTTATTCCCCTGCAGCCGGGGCGACGTGCCGTTTATTTAAATTGCTACGATCCCCGCTGGCTACGGTTCAGACATTTTAATTTCGCATTATGGGAGACCGCCGTTTATTTTCCAGACGGATTACTCCGGTTGCCCGGATAATCGTTTGTTACGGGATTACGCGAAAACCCTCTGGGGCCTGCGAGCCTTCGTCCGCTTCTGCCTTTCTCGTTTTCTTGCGGAGATGAAACGGAAGGTGCCGTTTTCCAGGGGCTAAACAGCCATTTACGGTTTTTTCTTTCTTCTGCGGAGATTTATTCATCTCGGAACTGGAACTTCCTTGAACGTAATTCATGTGCTGTGCACATGTATAGATCAACAATATTTATATATATATATATATATTTTGTTAGGAAATTAATTAGCAAGAAATCAAATACTTTGGAAGTTTCTGAAAACAGTAAAGGTTCAAGACTGTTAAGAAGTAAAGTTGATAAGATGGAATCTTGTTGAGAATTGGATCTTCAAGAAATATTCTTTAATTGCAATCACAGTTCT
Source organism: Tetragonisca angustula (assembly GCA_036937485.2). Lineage (NCBI taxonomy): Eukaryota > Metazoa > Arthropoda > Insecta > Hymenoptera > Apidae > Tetragonisca > Tetragonisca angustula. Next base: position 572,038 of record JAWNGG020000053.1, on the reverse strand, counting down.
GATAGGTCGAGGCTCGAAGCTCTCTTGCCATCGTAGTAATTAAGATCCTAAGATCCTAATCATATCAGAGGGTATAAGTAATGACGTTGCACGGGGAGGGAATGAGTGTCCATGATTCATTTATGCAAACATTCATCGTCCTTAAACGACTGCGAAACGCAATTGCAGAGAATCTCATTTTTATTTCGTCATTTTGCTTCGTCTAATTGCCCGAATCAAAGATAAAAATTATACGGCACGTGCATTTCGTTTCGTTGCAGAAAACTCTTGAACCCTGTGCAAAATGTAATGATTACGTAATGCACGTAATGTGTTTGATTATCAATTACAAACCAAATAACGGCAAAGATAAGATGCTATTGAGATTTATTGCTTTGCAAGAATAAAAATCTGGAGATAAATTTACAAACGTTTGCACAGCGACGAGCACGCAATAGGAAAATTCTTGATCGTAAATTCAACTCTCCGAGCAGTCGAATATTTGAACTTCTTGGAAGCCAGTTTGTGCAAACTTTTTGTAGAATTTATATCCAGCAAATTTACTTATCGACTAATATTTGAGACTCGGATGATTTACTTATTCCAAAGAACGTTGAAAATAATAGTAAATTTCAAGACAAATTGAAAAGAAGCATCGATTTCTTCTCAATTTTTAATTCGCGTGATGCTTGATGAAAGACCAAAGTTTGCAGGTTACTACGAAACTCGAATTTCATCGAAATTAAAAAATTCAGTTAAACTGATAACGCTGATAACACCGTGCTCGTTACCCGCGAAGAACAACTCGGTGTTTTCTAGTTACGCGTACCCTAAAACCTTTCATTAAGTACTCAAAGGGTAAATTTAGACGGCAAACTGGTAAGTCATGCTTTGGTAATAACCTTCGTCATGTAATCATCTCGATATCGCGTTCGTATGTTTTCAATATACCCTGAATTCCTCTAAGTGCGCGTCGGGATAATTACAGGTCGCACACCGTAATAACATTCAATTAACGATGAAGATGTAATAAGTGACACGACGTGTCAACATTGTGATAAAGGGAGTTACTTAACGATACTCTAAGTGGCGCCAAGCTTGTGTCTTTTATTACAAAGTCGGCTGTCATCAGCTTGAAACGCGTCTACGCTTCGATTACCAACGCACGGTAGCCGCTTCTCTGTCATTCTCGCGAATCTCTTCGGCGCGATTATCTTTCGAAATCAATTCGTTGCAACTTCAATCACGTTCCTCGAAATACAAGTATAATACGGTAATTCTGACAAGATTCCGAATTTTCGCAAAAAGTATATGAGCAAACGAGATCGAACAAATTTTTAAAATGCAAAATCATCATTCCGTGCAATTGAATACCATTTCACGCGAAACACTCAGTTTCACGTATTCGAGATCCTCGTGCATCCTAAGAACTGTAGTAACGTTAGACTCGAAGGAGGTTCACAGACCTCGAGAGATAGGTAACCTTGCAAGGCCTCCTCGCAACCTCTCTCTTCCAGCAAGGAACCCGGTACAAGACGTTCAATGGAAGGAGAGGACAACTGGAAAGAGGCTGGTTGGCCAGGACGTTGGATACTCGCGGTATTTAGCAGCCGTTAAGTGGCTCTAAACAGCTCTCATAAAATAGGCAGTTCCACTCTGCTGCTTTCTCTTTCTCTCCTCTGTGAAAACACTCGGGTTTGACGAGCGTGCACGGAGAGACGGTCGTTCGGTTCCTCGTCGACCTTCGTCGAGGTGACAGCCTTGAGGAAGGACTCGCGATTGGATTCGAGATCGCGTCGAAAATCGCGGCGAAACATTGCGACGATTGTCGCTCGTGTCTGTTACATTTTCGTTCTTGTTCGCGTTTGCGGCCAGAGTTTCCGTTTTCTCCAGCGGCAGTTCCGGCTGACTCATATTTACGAAGCGAGACCGACTGTTGTTCCTCGTCAGCGAATCCTCTCGTCAGGAATAGGTGAGCCAGAGAGTCAAGATCATTAACAATCGTTCCCTTCAGGCATTCTTCGTCACGGTTTACCGATCGATCAGATGTTTCGTCCGCCGTACTACGTACTATATAGCCTCTTTGTGCCTTACCAAGTTCTTGTTGCGGTAGCCAACAGACATGACTCACGGACTTTATTAGAGATTCCGTTGAACACACGGCAAAAAGACAGTATGGAACACGCGTTCCCGTTCTTTTCGCTTCTCGCGATCGAGTCGCTGGATAAAGTAATTGGAAATATGAAGATCTGTCTAGTGGGGGAGCTCGAGTCGAGTTTGTACAGTTGAAAATTATAAAATGTGATAATAAGTAATAAGACGTAACGAAGAATGCGTATGGGTCGAAATCCTTGGTGGGTCGAGACCTGACTCATGTGCAAAGCTGTTTTTTTCTTTTTAATCCGAAATTGATTTTCGTTTTATAATGTTATCAATTTTCTTCGTGGTTTCTCGTGGTCTTCCATGGTATTTTTTAATTATATCTATCACTGTACTTTTCTCGATGGATAACATTTGAAGCAATGTTAAATGATTAAGAAACTTTACTGAAACATATGCGATCTATGGTTTTACCTTTACTCGTGACGGGTGGAAAAGAAATTTTTTCAGCCTTCAAGAAATTCAAGGTCGAAGATCAATTCGAGTTCTTCACACCATATTTTCATCAAATCGAAGGTATAGAATTCTATAATAGCCACAGACGAACTTTCCTTTCCACCCTGCACTACTTCTTCAACCCCTCTATCCCAAAAGCATCCCTTTTCTTTCTCGGAAGGATTCTCTGAGGTTTTAACGCGCTCGAGGAGGCAACGCTCGTGTCACACGTGAATCGTAACACACTTTGCAATTACCGCTCGTCATTATAATCGCGCTACTCGAGTTGACGCGATGATTACGGCGCACCAACGGAAATAAATCGCGAACGCTCGGCCACTGAACAGCCCGCAGCGAGCGGCCACGATCAGGTAGTGCACACCGGGACCGATTAACGCAGCAGCCGCCTCGCTGCTCGTAGAGCGGAGTTATCGCTGGTTGAGATTGAATTTTACCTGGCAACCGCGTCCGAGACGCGGGGCTTTTTGTTTGTCGGACGTGTTTTTGTTCGGTGGCTGCGCAAGCTGGGTGGCTCGTCTCCTCTCAGTTTCCACCGTTTAATCCTCATTTACTAGGTAAATTTGGATAGGTTGCACATGCACCTTGTTCTTCCAGTCGATACGAGGTTAATGGCCAGTTTCTTGCAACGAGATTGTGCGACTCATCACTGCGGTGGTTTCATATTGCGGTTTATTGGGTCGGAAATGCGTGTCTGAGTCATTTGAGGATTCAGTGGGAATGATACGTTAGACGTTAGGTTCTCGAACTGTTAGTCTAAAAAATTTAAAAGTTATCAGCGTCTCTGTTAAATTATAGAATATCAGTTAAATGTCTGATGTATTTTTCGACGAGTTGGAAGGTGAAGACAGACCTAACTCTACATACAAAATGACCTACTTCCAAATTACATTGTATCCTCCGGTCACGAGGATACTCCGATTACAATCCACAAAATAAGGTGTCCATCACGTGTCTCAGCGTTCCTCCACCTACGTTCACCGACCCATCAAAACCCATCGTCCTCTATTCAAATTTCAATGCCCCTCGCCCCGCGTTTCTCACGAAACTCTGCATCATTCTATCTTCGAATCTTGGAACTTCGTTCCGATTGGACTCTGGCGCGAGTCGCTGCTCAAGCAATTAAGGTAGTCAGTATCGCGCGATCATCAACGCGGTTCGGTTGAAAAGGTGTTCCTCCTCTCTCTTTCTCTCTTCTCCTCTACGCCGGCTCGTAACGGCATCCCGTTGCTTCGTGAATCGAAGAATCACCACGAGGCCCCGCGCATAAACGCCGCGTAACAACGAAGTTTATCTGGAAGGAGCGTAGCTAGCTCCTACGAAGGATCGTGGAGTCGCGTGATTAACTGGCCAAAGGAAGGACGATTGTGACGGGACGAGATGTCCCGATGGGGAACAGCTTGGCGTAGGAATGGATATACCGTGTACCTCTAATTATTGTCGCTATCGCGGCATTTATCATTGGAGCGTCAGCAAGGGCGGCTAGAGAGGGGGGAGGGAGTAACACCGTGGATTTAATTCCAATTAGTCGCCAGCGATCCGAAACCAGTTTCGAAACCGCCGTGGATCCAACTCGACGATGAGGAACTATTGCCTCCCTTGGTCTCTCGGCGAGATATCCCTCCCGCGTGAAAGATACCGCGGAACCACGCACCACGCGATTACGTGGCTCGCGGTGCTCTCCCTTTCTCCTTCTTCCTTTTTCTCGCCTCGAGTTTTCTCTTTCGGACCAGCCGTCCCGCGCTACTACACTTTCCGCCTCTGCCCAGATATCGGTCGTGATTCGTAATTTGAATAATTTATGGCCACTGTGATAAGGATAGAAAAGAACCGAGGGTATGATCAACTGCTGCTCCCGAACCCTTCATCAATTACAAACGTACGTACGTATGTATGTATGTACGTAGCATCGATAGATTCACGTGTATCTAAATTGCAATGGAAACGAGTAACCGCGAGAACGTCCGTGCAATTTCAGATTCCGTCTCGGCGTGTCGAGCATCGCAGTCGGTGCTTTATCTCGGATATTTTCTACGTTTCTCCAAATGTATAAAAACCTTCGGCGCATCAGTGGTTGACGCGATCATCGTGATTCTAAGCTCGTGCTTAAACTTGTAATTTGTAAGTATTACACTTCGATGCTTCCGTTCGAAGCTGATCACACTTGAATACGCTTTCACGTATCGCGAATCTTAGGATCGGACAGACTGGCTTAGGATCGGACAGACTGGCTTAGGACAGACGTCGATGGGAGCAGCCTCGTGTACCTGTATCTCGTACCTTTCGTTACTCAACTAAATGTACACAAACGTTTAACGAGTGTTAAACCCGTAAAGGTGTTGCTGACACTATGAGCTCGACGCCTCCGCTTCTTCCAGCCGAGATATTCCGTTACTTTCTCAAAGTGGGCTACGTCCAGCATCCAGTCGGGAACGAGAACAGTTTCGTTTTATTTGGAAAAGGAATCGTTGTTGCTCGACAAGAACGTTCACGATCCCTTAACGCCTTTCACGAATTTCTCTGAAATTTTTGAACTTAAGGATTAGCGATTTGCTATTTTCTTTTTCTTTTTAATTTACTGTTTCAACAAGACGCTAGGTAGTTTTGAAATTCAGCACGTTTTCAAATGATCCTTTGTCTTGGAAACTATTGCTCAGACGGCGAAAGTATTTAGCTGCATCCTTGACTTTGGCAAAATTTTGTCAACTACATCTTTCCTCTTTAAACCTACGAAACACCAGTTTTACATAGTTCGTGCTTTTCTTGCCTATTTATTTGAAATTGAATTTATGAACTATCTATCCTCCGACATATTCGTACAAAGAAACCTGCACTATATTTCACATCAAATTTTTCGATCTAGTTCAATTCGTTTCATTCGTTTCAAGGTGAAATTAAAGAAATAATCGCCAGAAAATGCAGTTATCATTTTTCTGGCGATTCTCGCGTGGAAAAACCACGTGCTCGATGTGTGATCAAATTTTATCTCTGCGCGATGAGTCGTGCGTCATATCGCGGTTGTCGCGCGAACATTTCAACGGCTCGCGGATGCCTGTTCGTGACAATAACACGCATAGAGGATAACTCACAATTTCTGTCATTTACCGCATCGTGTGAAACACGATGATGAATGGTTAAGCAAGCAGTAACAACCCTTTTTTCCCTGGATGAAAGCGAAACGACCGTTTTGTTGACTTTAACGTGTAACATCAGCGGTGTGATCTGGAAATTCGTTCGAAATCCACATCCAGCAAACGTGACGAAACGTTCGACAAACTGTGATGATACGCCATCGTAGATGGTGACTCTATCCTCTACTGACAATGAGTAACTTTGGGAATAGAGGAAATCCAATGAATTTCTATTTCTAGATTTATCGGAGCCAAGTTTGAAGGCTGTTTGAGCGAGCTACGAGGAATATACACGATACGAGACAGAAAAGGAGGCATGTAACGTGATCTAACTTGTTACGATCGTTTTATTAAATTTCAAATTGCCCATTATGCACACGAAAGCCAATAGTTCTTACTCGGGATAATAAATTATTTTTAGACCGTGGTTCCGTGATTGGTCTCTGAATTACTATTACGATACGGGATCAGGTATCTCAATGGTTCTTTGTGCTTCTCGATTGAAACGTCTGACATTCTGTTTCGAAATTCAACTCCGTCTAACCTAGTTATGTATTTTCGTACTTTAAACTACGTACCTTTTGCATTGTCGTAGTATTATTAGGTCGAGGATTTTTATGTGAGATTCGAAAGTACAAAAGAATGCGTATTGTTAGGAATAATTATAAATCACGTATAGTGTGTGTATGACTTGGAAGAAGGATCTGGAAAAACAGTTGTATCGTATAGATCTGAGAGGAAAGTGATTGCTCTAGCTACAAGCCATAGAAAACCTTAAAAATCGAATATCATGAAATAAAACCCAAATCACAACACGTATAATTTTATCACACTCAGATTTCGTATTCACAAAAGTGCTATGCGTATTGCACATATTGTATAATTAAACAGCCAACGTGCAATCTACATATAAAAACGATCTGTCTGTACTTTCCAACCGAAAGTAAAGAGCCCATGTAACCATGATTCTAATCTCGTTTCTTCAACTACCAGTAAAATAGCTAAAAGAATACACACACACACACACACACACACACACACATATGTGTACATATTGGTGCTCGGCACGATTGTATCGCGTGCGTGTATAAATATGGAAAAGACATTTTGTACACAGGCTCGTCCGCGACTTGGCAGACTATCCTTCCAATAATTTGTTTTGCAAACGAGCCTTAAGGTGTGCGATAAGCATGACTGGTCGATGAAGCTTGTCATGCGGATTCTCGTTCTCGGTATATCTCGCTTCCCTTGCCCCTTCTGCACTTTCTCTCTCTCTCACTTCCGTTTTCTGCCGTTCTCCTCCGCGTATACACGCCCTGTGTGTACCAACCTGTCGAATCGGTTGCAGCTCGACTTGTCCTCTCAGACGGAAGAAACGAGCCACGTACGGTCGCCACGGCCGCAAGATATCATCGAACTTTTTTGCGTGGTTGATTGATCGAGGACCCGGGCTAGGTTAGCCCCCCTTGCCAGACGATCTTCGCATAATGCGCCACCAGCTGCCTTCTTTCGTGGCTTATTGCCTCGTGTAGCTACGCGTGTAACAGACGCGCGAGTTCCACGATAACGTTCCGCTTGTAGGAGTTTTCTTTTTTGTTCCTTCTTTTCTTCACGATGCTGATTGTTTTATGGTAATTTCAACTGTTGGTCTTGGTTGTAACGACGAGTGGACGGGACCCATCGCGTTTGTAATAATTTGTAGTTGAGAATGATTGACGGCTCGTATAAATATGTATCATTGGGAAAGTTGGTTGTATTAATAAATAAAGTAGAACCCCGTTTCTACAATTTGTAATATAAAGTATATTTAAATATAATTCTATAATATATATATATATATATATATATATATATATATATAATTTTTACAATACAAATATATTATATAAATTCTATATATTAAGGAAGAGAAATTTGATCGTTCGAAGAAGGTTCGTAGTTTCTGTTGTTGGTGGATTCCGTCTGAGCTTCATTCATTCGAATTCTTATCGATTAAATACGCCTATCTGAACGTAAACTCCAACTATTTGAACAAGAAATTGTAGGCGATAGGGAGAATCGATGAACTCGTATTAATTCTAAGCCAGGTGAACTGTTCGAACGGTGTCCGAGTGCAGTCGAGTTTCTACTTAAACTTCAGACGATTTCACCAATCGATTACAATCTCTCGTGTTGCATAAGAAAAAAGACAGCTTGATCTCCTGAAAAGATGGAGTTCCTCCCAAAAGAGCATACGATTCTTTTGAATCTTTAATGAAACTCTTTTCAAAGCAAATCTTCAACCCATTGGCTACTGTTGGCACCTGTAAGCGCTCGTTAAATGTTACTGACAATAATTGCAGCAAACTTCTCACTCAGGTCGGACGTGAATTCTGATTCAACAATTCAACATCTTCCGTTAGTCATGTATTATTTAAATGTGATTATTTTTACAGTTATTTCATTTATGAAATTTCATTTGATGAAAATCTTAAAATGAAAAGGTGTCATAAATTAATCGCAAATGTGTAGTGCGTGGAAAACACAAGAGAAGAATGGAGACGCGTTACGAATTCGTGACGTAGGATTGTGTATTGATCCACGTTCCGAACCATGTACCATACCTCACTTATTATGAAATAAAGCTGAAAGTTACTGTTAAATTTTTAGTATGTGCACTAACAATTTAATATATAATATTAGTTTAATCGTGCAACTCGGTGTTTTGATTATTTCGATACACTTTCTGAGAAACGTGAAAAATTTCTGCCGTATGCTACGTGACGTACGTGTCAAAGTCTGCCGTAGCCAAGGAATTAAAGAAACCAAGAAAGAGCCACGATACTACGAACGATCTCACGAATGGAAAGAAAGAAAGAAAGGAACGATCTTTTTTCTCGCACGAGATTCGATTACGTAAAATATCAACGTCCTCGGCGAGCAAGGTCCCGACGATAACGATCGGCATCGATGCACGCACGCCCCGAGACACGCATCCGCGCCGCTCCGGCAACCTGCGCGAAGCAGCTCGGGCTTCGAGCCGAACGACCGCAATTAACCTTACGTAACTTGTCGGAGACTTTCCTGGTGGCCTTAGCCAGGCCTGTGCGCGAGCCGCAAAGATAAACTGCACACAATGCGTCGCACGGAAGGCTGGGAGAAGGCTCCGCGAAGAAACCGGCCTGAGAACGAGACGCGAGACGCGAGACGTCCGTGTGCGTGTCCCTCTCGTCGTTTCCGTTCGTCCGCGGATATACATCGGACGATAATTGTTTTTAGTGGCTGGAGACGCCACCAGGAAGGCGGACACCAATTTTCGCGCTAATCGAAATCGTAAATCCGCTTGATAAGAACGGAGAGCGGCGAGTTCGTAGCGTGTGCAACGAAGCTACGGAGCCTCTATGCTCGTATTATGATCCGGTTTCGATCGCGGTCGGCAGACATTTTTGCCACGCTGTCATTAGCGTGAGTAGCTCTCGCCGATAAACGAAACAGCTACACTGTTCAGATACTATTTTCGTTTTCGTTCTTGTTTATGCGAGCACGGGGAAATCCGCGCGTGACGTTGATCCTCGGACTCTGCACCCTTGGCTTCACGCTCGCGCCACGATGATCGAGTGGAAGATGCTAATGGAGCCGTGACCAGTGTGCGTTTTATCACTCTGAACATCACAGACGCGTAGCGTTGTAGATTGTTTTATGAAAATGATGTAAATGTTTTCTCGGACAGCGATAGTGGTAATAATTCTTGCGATCGAGGAAAGACGCTGTTCGCTCTGATGGAATTAATTCGGTGATGTCGGTGTCAGTGGAACGATTAAACGATTCGCCGGACGAGAACATTTTACTTTTATTACACTTTTCACTGGTTTCATTCAGTCTTGTTTCTTCATTGTCATTGAACTGCATTGAACTGCCTGACCACTCGATTTTTAGAGTATTTTACTTTGTAAATTTTCAAATGTCCGACGCCTTCGAAAACGAAGCACTTTATCAAAAAAGTTTCATTCTACATTTCTCACTTATTTTCGCACGTGGAATAATCTTGTGTCAATTATTATTTTCCGTCGCGTTTAGAATTAGCCAAATTCAAGCGTATGCCCGATAAAATTTTCAAATTCGATTTTTCTCGAAAGCGTCAGAAAAATGTGGAAAAATTTTGTTCTTCTTTTTCGAGTTATTTTTTTAAACGTAGAATCACATTCTGGCCGATTATATCACGATCTTGGAAACATCCTATATATATATATATATATAGTCTGTTCAGTAAAGCACAATATGGTCGACTCTTTATGTAATGCAAGACTTTTCAATTCACTGAAAGACATAAACACTTGATGTCTGTCTGTCATTAACAAACCACAGTTCGCGATTTTTTGTCGAGGACGCGAGAGATTATTCTCATTGTTCGTGCACGAGGTCCGAGGAATTGCCGGCGAAATTATTATACTATCGGTGTCCATTTGACAATGTCGGCGTAGGACGTGGGAATTTGTGGCCGGCGATAGGTCAGCAATGTACGTCTATTTTAAGTAGCCTTGATAGAGAGGTATCGCGAATAGAATTACGGTGAACGGTAATATTTCGTATTCACGGCTGTAGAGGAAGTATTTCGTTACGGTTTTTTTTTTTTCTTATGGCAACGGAACCGAGAGAATTTTCTTGCTGCGATTGTGCAATCTAAATTACGGCTGTGGCGTTCTTGGGGATAAATTCACTTTGTGAAAAGTCTGATTTTTCGGAGACCGCAGGCAAACACAGGATTTTCTTAAAAATTAGATTGAGCATTTCGAAAAAGACATGAAAGAAGAATACAATATCTGAAGAAAGAAAGAATGGAAGGGAGGATTGAAAAGATAGAAAAGGGGTGGAATTATGAATTGTGACTATTCCAATATCGTTTGTCGAGAAATTTTCTGATGTTTGCAAATATCCATGGATTGGAATAAAATTTCGATTCAAATTTATGACAGAAAACTTGGTATTGATGTGCTCTGTAGCAATAATTGTGATGATGTCAATTTCTTTTCTCTTTAATTGAACGACTTCCTAAGTAAAAATCTTTCATGCTCTTGTTCTTTCGTTTAAAATTTTTAAAATAAAAACAGATTAAAATACGTGGAATGCTAGTGTGCAGGTGAATGGAACCTGGAACTTATCCGTTCTTCGATTTTAACTATTCAAAATTGCGCTTTGTCAAATTTCCACATTACCGACGAATGTCAGGATTAAAACACTTTCCAACAAGGAACCTTTAGTTGGTTTCTGCTTAGTTTTAGAAGTAGGGTGTAAAATCGAAGTTCTCGAATCACTTTCAAATATCTGTGTATTAATATTAACTCCTGCAATAAATTTCGAAAATTCAGTGCAGAAAATTTCTTTCATCCGAGCGTAGAGCGACGAATGAAAACTTTTCACATCGAAATACCGAAAATCGCGAGAAACTGTCGAGAAATTACCGCGTTAACAGTTGATCCCGACTCTAATAATCGTTCTAATTAACTTCTCGCCAGCGCGAGAAAAGCACCAGCGGCCAATGAAATTCCAACAGTCGGCAACAACTGTCTGTCACCGAGAGACGGCGTAGGACGTGGGAATTCGTGGCTCGCGACAGGGAGGCGAGGGGCATCTGAATGCTTGGCAAATAGCTTCGATACCGATGCCACGAGTGGTATCGATACACCTCGCCCCGATCGAAATGCCATTCTCGACGACACGGTGGACACGGCCAGTTGACTCGGCTGAATTAAAACAAGCCTCGGGACGCGTGTCGCTCTTATCGCTTGGAAATTACCGCCGCTAATTTACCGCGGGATCCCGCTTCACACCTGGATAGCCTGAAGTATATCGCGGGAGTAACAACACAGATCCGTTGGCGTTAATTGCCAGAATGTCGGGCCAGCTAGCGCCAAAGTGGCGCCCCGAAATTCCACGCGCGAAGTCTCCCTGACGCTTAGCGCCGGTTCTTCAATTTTTCTTTCTCTCTCGTTCTTTCCCTCCCTTTCTTTTAGTTTTCTTTCTCGAACGATAAACACACGCCGATCGTCGGCCAAGGCGCTAATCGTATTCCCGCTAATAAATCAACGTCGATCGAGAAACTGGTCTACGAAGCGAGGCGGGTCGAGCGTGCCTCGGCGGTTCGAGCATGTGTGTTTTGATCGTTGCGTAAAAATTAATTAAATATCGATGTTGTGTATCGCAGGTAGTTAACAGGCCCCGACAGCCAGATATACCACGGCCGACGCATAGCTGATCACGGTTTTGCGGAATCGTGATTCGAACGTGGTGCGTACACGCGCGTGCCCGTATAATTATCCAGATGTATTTTCCATGGTTCGACGTCTCAATTCTGCCACGGATGCAGCAACGAAACGTCTCGCCGGCATCGCCGAGAGATTTTCACCTCTCTTACGCGTACTTTCTATCTGTATTCTATCTTCGATCACCGACGACTAATTAAAAGCTGGATCAATTAATTTCACGGTAGACCGGCAAAGCGTTATGTACAAACATTTATCAAACGAGTGGCCAAATAGCCGCGCGTGCCCGCGGACGTCGTTTTGCAATTTGACTTCCTACCCGCACCCAATTTGAAATTAGCATCGAATGGACGTGGAAACGAATGGAATTGCTCCTCTCCCTCTCTCTCTCTCAGAGAGCAGCAACGTTTCTCTGTTACCTGCTGCAACGTTTCTATTCCCACCCGATTTCTGTCAAGTCATCTGCGATAATTATTCACAATATCAATTTGCAACGCGAGGCGGAAACGATTCACTCGACAAACGAAGGGCCTCTAATCAATTAATCCCCGGCTAAGGCGATAAATTATAATGACACAGTTATATCACCAATGCCGCGTTACCTAATGCCTCGTAACTCGCTTCACTGTCTATCACCGATTAAAACCTACACATTATCAATCAAAAGTTTGGATTAGACACGCTTCTCAGCGTTAAACACACAGATTTTCTATCATCATTAACATGATGATACAGATACTTCTGATATCGATATTTTCTTCTTGATTGGAGAGAATTTTATTTTACACGAGAGAATGGAATTTTATTTTACACGCGTGCTTGTCGTCGTGTAGTACAGCCAAAAAATAGCCTACGTTCCTAAAATTCCACAATTCTCGAAATTTCTCGTTTCAAGTCTCCTGAAATTGTGTTCAAGCGTATCGAAACTTTCTGCAGATTCTGTTCAACGTTAGGGTCGGGAACTGTTACGCGCCGTGGAATCCCTCGCGCGGAAATCATGAAATCGCCGATGACGTTGCCCGAGCATCGTCGTTCACCTGTGAAATCACCTGACGTACACCGGTGCCCGGCAGGTTGCCGCGACTCGCCGAACATCCGGCGATTTTCTAACATTACGTCCGCGCGTCTCTCTCTCTCTCTCTCTCTCTCTCTCTCTCTCTCTCTCCGAGCCACGTCTCGTGTTCTCATGCATGACTTTATCGTTGCCGGGTCCCAACTGAATGAAACGGCAGCCGTATCATGCCCCGTAGTAAGTATCCCACTTGGCTGCCGCGCGATCGGCACACACGATCTCGCCTCAGTTGATCGCTCGATCGTGATCCAGGCCCCTGAGATGATAGAGGGCCCATTGGCCCGTTGAACTTTGAAACTCGTGGAAACGAGACCCATTCACGGCGTAGACCGCCAATGTTTGCCGAAGAAACGAATGAAGTTTTAGGGTCGGACGTTTCACAGGAACTGAGGAAACGGATCGGAGGCTTCACAGAAAACGTGTACGCTAATGGCACGCGCTTTTGGACACGAGATACTTGCGGTGTTTCTTTCTTTATCAGGTTTTACGTTCCGTTCAGCATCGAATTTTGTAGCCGTACGAAAGAACGACCGACGACACGAAACTGGATACAACCTGGACCTAATTAATTAGCGTGTCGCGATATCGCAACCAATTAATCCTCGAGTTCTATGGATCGAGTTTATACATATATCGATCTCGTTATGCGCCGTTCGACTCGAACGTCTTCCCCTGTTTTATTCGCGAAGCATGTCTCGCGATGCTTGCTGTTATCGCGATACACACAAATCCCCATACGAGGAACGAGCTCAAACGTTTCGAAGATAATTATGAAATCCACGTGTACTCTGCAAAGAGAGGCTGCGACGGATCAAGCCGCATTGCGAAAGCAACTGGATCGGGGAAGGAGACCATGAGAATCGAGTTGGTCGTGTTAATCAGTCTAATGATGTGAAACGATAGTGAATAAAGCGGGAGGTGGTAGAAAGGTGAGGATGAGGGGGCGGGAGGTGAAAAGAGGTACAAACTGCAGTTGTAATTTCAGATTCAGTCTTCTCGCGTTTCGGTGGGCAGGCTAATCTGCGAAATATAATTAGCCCCGGTGACTAACGCGAATGGTTTTGCTAAATTTAGCGAAATGCAATCATAACAGCGCAGGTGGCCATTTCACCCTTTTCAAGTGTTTGACAAGCCGAGATTGTAACCCGGTGCGCGTAGCGAGGCTAGTCGTGAGTCACACTACGGCTAATTATAATCCTTTCGACCGTAGGTACCCACCAGGTCTCTCCTGTTGTTCTCTTTCCAACGCCAATTTGCATTTCCGACGATAATGTTATTAATATTGATCATTGGGTCTCTCTTCGAAAAGCAAATACGGATTGAAAGGGGATTGAAGAGCGTGTCAAAACCACTCGCTCCTTTCTCACTTTTTTTAGTTACTTAATATTTCCCAGTGTTATCATTGTTTTATTGTCGATTCATTTGAAATGAAATACGTTTTCACATGGACAGGATGTTGAACGGATGTTGTTTTCGATAATTAGAAAGTCGTTTTTCACGTCACTTTGATTTCTATGCTTTTCTTCGGTTTTATCTAGAAAATCATTCATAATAGCGATCTGATATTCTGCGTGGTGTAGATAATGTACAGCTCAACGCAATTTCCCCCGTAAGAGCAAATCAGAATGTACCCTAACAAATTGTATCTTTATTGACCACTTAAGAAAGTTTAACCACGATTTCCCTAAAAATCATTCTAAATGTAAGTCGCTTTTCTGTAAATTACTGTCACACTGATAATAATCCAAACAAACTGAACTTGTACATCTCTTTTCTGTTAAGAGAGCCAAACAATTTAACGATTTCTAACTCTAGCAAATAAGACTCTACGAAATAAGATTTCGTGCTGGAAAGATCTAGGACAGATAGAAACGCAAGTTGCGAAACGATAGTATACACGATACACGACGCCACGTACAGTTTCGATAATCCGAGTGACCCCAGGGTTTCGTGGATTTGACCGATACGTATTGATATTTACGCGGCGAACGTTTCTCCGATCCCGCTGATCGTCACGTTGCTCGCTCTGTTACAGGTGCAGAAGACAATGCGCGTGAGGTCAAGGTGACGGCCGAGCATGGAGACCATGCAGGACAGTGGCGGGTTGCTCGATGGCTCGAGAGGAAGTGTCGCGCCGGGTCTGCCCATCCCGAAAACAGTGAATCAGTTGAAAATAGTGGAAAGTGGCAATGAAAGTGGCAAGCTGCTGACCGCAACCAAATCGATGGAGATGGATCCGTACAAGGAGTTGGAGCTGTATCTCGCCAGAGTCAACGTGAGTGTTTCTTTTTTTTTTTTTTTTTTTTTCTACACGCGACTTCTTTCTGCAAAAACTTTATCTCACCATCAGTTCGAAAATCTGTGTAACGTCCGTTGAATTTTGCATGTTTGCTGGTAGAAACTGAAAATGTTCTATGTTGCAAAATTATTAACGAAACAGTATGATACGTCTTTGAATTCACTCGGTTTAGTTTAAGGAGTCGTTGATTTTTAGTTGAGAAAAGTCTTTATTCTGTTCAGCTCTATAATCTTATCATTGTCGAGAAACTATCCTTGCGAGACATTTCGCAATTTCACGTGTCTGTGGACGCGAGAATGTACTTGCATATTCGAGATCGATCTGTCGTGATATCTCAAATTCAAGGGGTGTGCGTAGATTTTTGTGACTGACTGTAATCCCGTCAGAATAAGAATTCGCCTGATATCGAAGGAATATTCGTCGCTGATTCGTAGTTTCAATCACGGTCGAACGTAAGCGACGTTTCTAATGAAGCGTTAATACGATCGCGTTCGCAAGGGAGAAAACTGTTCGCCAACACGACACAACACGATTCGGTTAGGAATCGATCATTTAGTTTATCGGTGTTCTCGCCGAGATCCATGCACAACAAATTGAACGTGACGTCGTGATCGCGGTGCGAGATTCCGAAACACGTTTCGTCCATGACCGCCATGGTCCAACTCGTCGTTCTCTTGTTTTCTCTTCAGTCCTCTCCTCTTATTTCTGTTCTTGTTCTACCGCGATACGACGCGTCTTAGAGCGTTCGCCGGAGTGCAGAATTAAATACCTGGAATGACACGTGGAAAGTTGTAATCCAGTTTTCGTTTGCGAGTTTTGTCTTTCAACGTCCTATCGGTTTCGGCGACTCACGCCAGGTCGTATTAAATTCGCGTCACGAGAAATCCCGCTCTGGTTGACAAGGGATTTTAATACTTACCGGGTACTTTTGGCGATCAAAAAGCAATCGAGAATTCATCTCATCAAGTGTAGCGTGTTGTACTTTGCAAATTAGTACCGAAGACGTACAAAGTTCCACGAATCAGACGAATTTAATAAATATTTCTCTTGACTGTAAAATAACAGTGTCGAGTTATTTTAATTTGAAAGAAAAATTTAATTAGATGTCATAAAATAAAATGGCATGGTATATTTATCATACATACTCATATATACATAATCTTCGCGAGAGTTGGCTCCGAATACATACAAACTTCCACGAATCAGACGAATCTTGCAAATGATTTATTACAACAGAGTCGAGTTATTTTAAACACCTTAAGAAAGATAAAAACAATTTCAAAACTCAATCAGATGTCACGAATGTCCAATTTTTTAGCTCTTCTTGGCTTCATTGGTCCAACAAAAATTTCTTGAGAGCTGCACGTAGTTTACATCGTTTTTTTTTTTTTTTTTTTTTTAATCAGTTCAATGTAACCTGTATTAAAACAACTTTTATAGTAAAACAATACACTGACTACAAAAATATATTCGTATTAACGAAAAGAATATGAAAATTTTTAAAAGTGTTAAGATTTCTAGTAGTGTCGAGAAGTATTTTCAAGATGCTCGTTTAACATTTTTGTTCTTATTTTATTTCTTGTGCGCAAAACCTGCTCTCGCAAATCTAAGGGACATCACGAACATTTATGGTTAAAATTTCTCATTCAGTTATTTCAACTTTGGTTATACAGCGCGCGCCTGCTTTAAAATCTAAAATTCTTTGGGATTAAATTAGACATCGTAGATCTCTTCGAGATCGGACTAGACGATTCCTGGAAGTTGCGAAAGAAAGGAGCAAAGAGTCGGCTTTTTGACGATTAATACCGCGAGTCAGTGGACTCGTATCTCGCGATCGCCGCTTATTATCTCGTCGGATTCCCTCTTGCTCTCGGCCGGTTGCCTAAAAATCGGTACACCTGTTCCGGAATCTCGTACGGTCGAATTTAAAACGGGACGAGGCGGCGCGTCGGTATGAGAAAGAGGGGCGCGCGGGACCGGTTCCCGTCGCGCGAGACTCGAAAGCTTGTACCGCTTGGCCGCGGAGCAATTATTTCTTAAAGAAGCGTATCGTGTCGGTGCGTCGATGTGTCTGGTCTAAGTGCGGTGTGCAGACGATCGGTGATCCACCGATGCATGTCGACGCGTTGCAACGCGAGCATCGGAGCCGATAGTTCTGCACGGGGCGCGCGCGGAATTCCGATCGGTTGGCGCGCGTTGCTGCGAATGTCCGTCATCCTCCGCTATTCCCGCGACGTTTCAGATAACTCAGTTAGTTTGGCTTCTTTTTCGTATCTCGTTCACGTCTCCACGTACAGTTTCGCGCAGGAAGCTGCAAAAAATTGGAAATTCGGTTTTTGGCTTGGTTCGGTTTTTGACTCTCATCTTTTAGCTTCATGTTGATTACGAATTGCGTACAATGTATCTTGCTGTTGAAGCAGCAAATAGCTAATTGCGACGAGAGCGTGTCCATTGAAGAAATCGTAAGAGATGATTTCAGGGGTATTTTTCTCCAGCAACAGTTATTTCTTCCAATAGTCTACAATATATATATATATGTGTGCAGAATTAATGCTAGAACTGACGACGATTAAAGCATAAAATTGATCGAATCCAAAGAATAGAGAAACTTTATAACAAAATGGAGAATTTACAAGCTTTTATTTATATATTTTATGAAAAGATTATTTAAAAATACATTGGTTACGCGCTTATAAAATGTCTAACAACAATTGTAAATTATAAATTGATCATTTTGATCAATCACTTTGGTAGTTCTAGTGTTAAATATTAGGGTAATAATATCTATGAGTAACGTCATTTTTTTTTTTGATACTATACAAAATTTTATTTTTTTTAATTTATCGTCGCTAGATGGCAACGTTTACTAATTGGTACCTGTATTATTATAAATTACAAATAATATAAATTTATCATCGTTCAAATTTCGTTAAGAATTCAGCAACGTCCCTCCCGTCTCTTAAATGTACGTACATTAAAATTTAACGTTTAATTTTAATATTCGACAAAGTTCCTCAAGCCGTACTAGAGACAATGAAACATCAATCCACACCGCCACAAAATTAAACAACCCTTACCGAGCGTGCGGGCATTTCGATTTTGCAAAAAAAGTTTTCTCTTTCCGTGGAAGAATTTCATCCATCGAAAAGCGTTACACACGCGTCTCTTTCGCGCGGCAGTCGAAGAGATTTGGTCAAGGTTACTTCCTCAGTCAAGTAGCTCCCCACGGAGCTTCGGTCTCCGATCCTTGCCTTGCTTTCTCTCGTTTCTCGATTGCCTGAGAACGACAGCTTCGCTCGATCCCTCGCTTATGTACGAATATATTTCGTGAACAGAAGGCGAAGGAAGGGGGAGGGGGCGGGAAGGCGTGGAAGGCCAGAAGTCTCGTTGGCAACAGAACAAAAATAATGAAATGGCTGGCTAAAGCGCATCTTTTTCCCTTGGCTCGCCGATCGACTCGATGAACCAAGAGAACCCAAGAGCGTTCGCACGGCTCTCGCAAGAAAACACAAAAACACTCGGTGGTAAAAAGCAGCGGAGATCCGTTTAAGTCATCTGTTGCTCAGCTTGTCGTTGATCGCGCGCTCGCGAGCAACCGCCTCTAGGCGAATGACGCTATACTGTACACACAGTTTCTTTCTTTTTTCTTTCTTTCTTTCTTTCTCGCCGGCTGGATAGTCTCGCAAGGCTTTACAAGCACGCTTGCACCGACGCGGAGCCACGAGGCGAATTAATTGCTTCGCGGATAATTAATTAAGCAGTTACGCTGAACAGCCGGAATTAATTGGACAGACGCTACTCGATGAAACTGGCTGGTGCGTCTTCGAACGTTGCCGTTGCGCCGCTACGGAGAAACGAGCCACGTGGCGTTTGAACGTGTCATAGGAGACAAATTGATAATCAGACAGCGCAGGACGAAGAGTTTTTATTAATTAATTTTTACGCGTGTGTTTGTTCGTTAGCTGCGAACAGGTGGTCGGTAGAGACGTAAAGTTTTCCACTCGCGAGAAAACGAATTTCATCAAAGTTGACGCGTGAACTGTACATTTATGCAACGGCGTTATCTAATAGCGATTAAGATTGAGCATATTTCGCAGCTTCGTACGATAACGTATTTATTTTTTAACACGCTGTGGCAACTTTTTCAAAAGTCAATGCAAGTGCCATGGTCTTTCGCGAGTTTACTCGGAATATACCCCAAGAAACATCAACAACAAATTTACTGTAGAGCGTACAGTAAATTGTAAATACAGAACGACGCAATAAATTTATATGCTCTTTATATAATAAGAACGTGTAATATATTGAATGATATATTATTTATATTAGCAACAGCCTATCTGCAATTTCGCCTTATAATTAATCGTTCCGACAAACGTAACCGCTTAATGAACCAATTAAAATAACGAACAGTTACTCGGAGCCGAAAGCTCTGAAGCCGGGACGGTTAAACGCTATTCCGGATAACGTGCAATTCGCTCGAAGCTGGCAGGCAATTAATTAATGAAACCAATTCGCCGACCGGCCAGTTGGATTAATCGGTTGAATTAATCGACCGGCGACCGTTGGCCATTCCGAAAGCTTGGGCGTGGAATTCGCGCGGCAAGGTTGATTCTCGTGAGGAGCCTCGTGAATCGTAAATCGTATGTACAGGATGGAAAGAAAAGTTTGCCCCTGACTATCATAATAATTCGTGAATTCTACACTTACGGTTTGATGAAAATACATGTAAAGAACCTGTCGAAAAATTGACCTTGGCTTTGGAGTCAAAAATTTTTTTCCTACTCATTACGAAGATAAAACTTTCCCAAGGAACCATAGTTAATAGTTCCATGGTAATAGTTCTCTTGAAAAATGGCAGAAAAGTTTCTTAATCGTTCAACACTGAGGACGCGTGCGTTCTAACAGCGCCTTTACGGATGTAATGTTTATATTTCGAATAATGTGAGTTAGTTAGTTTTATCATTTGATTATTTACACTCACACTGATGTTACGACTATAACGAATCAAATGTTGGTGAAACCTATTGCGAAAGTTACGTGAAATAGACATCCACGGGTTCAGAACCACAAAGTCGCTGTTAGAACACAATGTTAAATGATCAAGAAACTTTCTTACCACTTTTTCAAAAGAACTGTTATAGTTGCGATCCGTGGTTTCTTGGAAAAGTTTTACCTCCGTGACAAGTAGAATGCAATGCAGACAAATTTTGTGCTTAAAATTCAAGTGGTTAAGGTAGAATTTTATCAATGATGACCAAAAAGTTTTCTTTCCACCCTGTTACAAACGAGATTCCCTTGTTTCCTCGTCGCGTGAGAAACGAATTAGCATCATCCACTTCGATGAAATCCCGTCAAAGCTCGTCGACAATCTCGACTCCGTGGTTCCGAACGAACATCGAGAGAAACTCATTCCCAAATTTAGAGTAGGTTTCGCCGTTTATCGACGCGCGAGTTCTTTACAAGCGACTTTCGACGAAAAAATTTGCGACAGCGAGGCAATTACGTGGTGAAAGGGTTCGCGAGAAATCGACTATTGACGAGTTAGATTTCCTGAAATTGTTATTTCGCGTGGTATGAAATCGGCGAAGAACTTACAAACTGATTTTCCTTGAAAGGTTTTACGAGGAATGTTATTGTCGATTCGATTGGAGCACTATTTGGCAAGTCATCGAGTAACTTTGATATGTATAAAGATACGTAACTTTTACCTATCTTTTCGTAATAACAGAATGCAAAAAAAAAAAAAGACGTGTGGATGTGCATGATACAATGATTCAAATTATCTCTTGTTATTACTTATCACGACATACAGGCGAGTTTTAAGTTTAAAATTCATCTCAATGGAACATCTTGTTAGTGGATCGGACTGATAAACACACTAGTTGGAGATAGATTTAATAGAAATTACGAAATACATATATTTAACTCTCACACTCTATTTCAACTCTCATACTCTTTCTCTGCTACACTCAAGTCTCGCGTCTATCCAACTCTCGACTGGGCATTTTCCCGATCACATTTCGTTTTTTCGTCACCATGCTCGCGCTCAGCTGTTCTCGCATACATCTCTCTCATTCGTTCTTTCTTCTGCCCTGGAATATCTCAAACACTCAGATCACACCACACCACTCTTATACTCTCACTCTCGCCACACTCATCCTTCCATACAAACATCATGTATTTTCACTCATCTATGGCAACCACTACCACACATCTTTGGTATCACAAACATCCCGATTCGATCATTTCTCGTCGAAGAGAAACATTCCTTTTCGTTTCTATCGCATTTCGGACAATTTTAGACAATTGTTTCCCAGAAGATGTATCCAAAAAATCCTCCCGCTTTTGTGAACTAACCAACTTCTCGAACGTTTGCTACGAAAGTGGAGGTAGCAGCAGCAATTGCGACCAATCGAGTGGCATTCGGTTTGACATGCAAGAGAGTGTAACGTCGGCCGGGGTAAATTAATTAAGTGGCCAACGACGAAAAGCATTCGCGGTGGCAATTACGACGTCGACCGGGGATTACTATGCGGGGGAATGCGTCGTTCATTGTGTCAGCGATCAGCTTCTATTATTATTCCTACGCGATTTACGCCTCCGTGAACGCAACCGAGCTACACGAGGTTCGCACGGGGCTCGCGTAGGAGGGAACAAACCGTGTAACAGATTGGCCGAGGTGGCCGATCACCAGCTCGGAATTATTGCTTAATGATCGTGGTGAAATGTTTGCGGTTCGACGATCGGCAGCTCGATCGCTCGCCCGCGACAGCTTCCGCGACGATCGCCTGGCGCACAGGTGAGTCAGTAGGTCGCCGAAAGCGAGCTCGCTTTTTACGAACATCGAAGCCTCCACTTTGAAATTTCTTCTGCATCGATCTCGCGCCGGGTACATGTTCGTTGGAAACCGCGACGAACTGCCATCTTCCTGATGGGGAATTTCGCGAAATTTCTCTGAGACACGAGGTACCAGTGAAAGTTCATTTGCACGATATGGTTGAAAAACGTGCGACAACTTTATCGAGGTAATCCAGATTTAATATCGGTTGAACGAGGATCGAGTTTGATGAGATTTTCGTGGCAAGAGAGAGCGGACAGAATTGTTTTCACACGTTTACTTTTATTTTTTCTCGTGCTTTGAGATTAATGACAGCAACGATAAGAAACAGCTTCAGTTTTAATGTTGCTAGAGCAGTCAAGTTTCTATAAAGATACAATTTTCATTTGGATTCTCTCGTACTTTTCAACTTGTTCGTTAACTTTAATCCTACGAACTTGACATTGGTTAACCCTTTCACTTCGGCGCCATTAAACGGAATCCCACGCCAAAAGTGTGCGCATTGATCGAATCATTTTCCAAGTCCGTTAATTGAATTTCCTGGGTCCAGGATGTTTCCCTTAAACAAATTTAATTTTTCAAACAAAAATCTAATCTTAAATTTTTGAGAGATCGAGAGTTGTACCTTATTTCTAATTACACAGCAGATTTCAGTCCACGATTCTCGTTTCGATAAAAACATACTGACTTTTCCGTTCGAACGTGTAGATTCTCCGATTGGTCTGTTTGAGTTTGAGACACGTTAGCATCAGTTACAATATTTATATTCTACTTTCAGTTATTTTTGCGTCACGGAAACGATAGCACGATCGCAAAGGTTTTAGGCTTGTTTTCGCCGCGTCGTTCGAAGAATTTATGACGAGGCATCGTGACGGTCGGCCTTGCGTATAAATCCTGGCGGGCACGTGGTTTCAGCCTGATGTAGAAATCGATTGGTAGTAGTCGGGACGAAAGGTTGTTACATCGGGCACGATGCCCGACGCATAATTTAGTTACACACGAGCGATACATCTCCCTTCTTGATGCGCGTATCTGCGAGAGTTGCTGCAAATCGTTTGACCCTCGGCGACTAAATTACAAAATGATGTCTGTTTTAACCCTGCGCAACGTTTCCTAATGGAACGTCTATATAAGAGGGAGATTCCAGCTTGATGACAGCAAATGGGATTACACAGTTTCACGAGCTATAATCAAAACGAACTTCAAGCTCTACCTCTCCCATGGATTATTCGCCAATTCTGTTCACGTTCCAAAAGAAACGATCGTGTTCCCTTTTTTCTTTTTTCTTTTTTGTAAAACGTGTAATAGAAAGTTTCTCGCGACACGTCGTAATCTCAATACGAACGCAGCTGCGAATTGTATTGACATCTGAGTATTTATTTCTATTGCAATTACACGAAGGAATCACAATACTCTGAACAAGTTCGATCCATCTACTCGTGTTCCTAAATTTTCGTCACCCTTCGAGGACGATTTCCTTTCAACGTGGACCGATATTGTAAATTAAATTCAGGAATTTATTCGCAAACAAATTCTCTCGATTCTCTTCTACGTGAGAATTTTCGTCTTTTTTTCTTCGAATCCTCTTTCGCGCGACTGGATACGAACGGAATGAAACGAAACGAGGGGCAGAGCATCGAAAGGCCAGCTTGACGATCGAGAGTCCAGCTCTGGTTCTCGCGGTTGGCTC
The DNA here is from genome assembly GCA_036937485.2 of Tetragonisca angustula. Lineage (NCBI taxonomy): Eukaryota > Metazoa > Arthropoda > Insecta > Hymenoptera > Apidae > Tetragonisca > Tetragonisca angustula. The sequence goes on along the minus strand of JAWNGG020000053.1, from coordinate 548,174 downwards.
CCATAATCCGGGCTCGTCCGACGGCTTAAAATTTCAATCAGCCCCCGCGACGTCCGAAGACGCGAATTTATTCCGCGCTCGGGCTCGTCCCCGCGCGTGCAGGTACGAGATCGGCAAGATAGCTATGCAGATAGGAGCGTTGTCGCGCGCGCGCGCCGGTGTTTGCGTTTGCGTTTACGCTTCAGGTCGCCGCGTTCCGTTCTGATTATTGTCCGCAACCTCGAGCAAGAGCGCGAGTGCTGTCACATCCAAACCAGCGCGAAACGCATTTACATTTGTTGTAAATTTAGGTTATTACACCAGTTTATTGATAATATGTTAGGGTAAACTAAAGCGCACAAGCGAACTCCTGTATACAATAAATTGCTTAGCGCACTCAGCGGCTACCCAACCTGTTCCCAGAGCCCGCACATTTTTCGAGCAACAGGGACTTTGCACAGTGCATGTATGCACTTTTTTAAATCACATTGATAGAATATTACTATACATTTTTTATAGTAATATTTAAGAATCTATTTATTATGTATTTTAGAGTTTAACTAGTATAGATAAGGCACATATAGCCTGTATTTTCTTATATTTTTTGAATTATTTAGTATATATATGGGATATATTATTGAAAGGGTTTAAGAGAATGTATAGCATTTAACAAATGTGTTATTTCATTAATGATTAAAATTATTAATTACTTTTCAGTTTAGAGGTATTTTATTAAATAAAATGAAAGTACCTCCAGTAACGTTTCCCTGGTGTTGTATATTAGGAAACAATTTCCCTACTTCTTGAAAAATTGTATAACATTATAATATATAATTATATATTATATATAATATCACATAATATAAATTATACATAACGTCTGGGTCGTGTCTCCTACAACGCAAGAGAGCGTTCCCCGTCCGCAACGTTGAAACATGAAAATTTTCGTCTGCTGTTCATAATGTGTTAAGTAAAAAAGAAGAAAAGATAAAACTGCGGCGACAATGTCAAAGTGCTCTTGGCGTTCGGTTTTCGACTGACTGAAAAACTCCAAAATAAAAAGGAAGCCCTTGTTGGTACCATCCCTTGTCCATCCACGAAACACCAGCCCTGAAAATATATAAACAAAAACGCATCGGCCGTCGATGCTCGGCACATCTGACATCATCGTTGCGTTCCAACAACGTTAAAACGACGTCGTTGCAAACGTTTGCCTGCCCGTTCGTTCTTCGCGCTGGAATCAAAGAGAATAAAGGAGACTCTGAAGCAAGGATCGTCTATCGATCGATTTTCCCTTGAAAAAAAAAAAAAAAGATTTCGCACATAGTGAACGTGTCTACGCGTAAATTGTTTTTCAACAATGATTGCTTCACTGGGAGCGGCTGGAAATATAAGGAATCGCGCATTACAGATAAGGTTGCAGTTTACGTTCGCAGTTTGCATGGGATTGTCGGGAGACAAAGTGGAATTTGTCAGAGATACGTTAAGCTTACATGGAAACATCGATGGATTCGGGTGTGCAAAGATTGCCGTGATCAGCAAAGTGATCGGAAATACGAACACCGGAAATCTGAATCTGCGTTCGTTCCTCGCAAGCACTCTCCCACTCGGGTGTATTTCTATCCGATTGGATGGAAATTGACTCCGACGTTGAAATCGTAGCTTGAGCGTTCAGATAGAGCGAGTTATTCTCCGAGCTTTCGCGACGAGCGAAAGGTTTTGCCTGCTTTCGAAGGTAATTTTATTTTCAGCGAAAAGAGACAAAGAAGAGATAAATTGATTTTTAATCGAAAAACGAAGAACGAAACAAGGTTAAAATTTATTTCATAGGATCTTCGTTTGAATCGCGAACGTCATCCCAAATACGGCGTTGGATATTTACTTAAAATCATTCACATTAGGCACGTTATACATTTTTCAAACTAATTCTTATTTTCCAAAGACCTCTGTGTAACAATTTACAGCCATTTGTCGAACAGTTGCAAAATAAAATAAAATTCCTTTGTGATCGTCCAAGAATGAAAGATCTTTGATTAATTATATATATATATATATATATATATATATATAGGTAATTGTTCGATTCAAGTTTTGTCTGCATTTCGTAGTTTCCGCATATCGACGGGGAACGTTCTTATCCTCAACGAAACAGTACAGATCACGAAATATGCGGAAAGAATCTCCATTGGGGGACATAGGCACTTTGAAGAGAATAAGAATTCCAAAGAGTTTCAAGATACCGGGAACCCCATAGAGTTCCAATCCAGCCGGATGTCATTCCGTATTCCAACATTCCCCTCCCACCTCACTCTGTTGTTGTCGCGTTCGGGCGCCGCATTCTAACTCTCCGTTTGCTCATTTTGCATCGGAAGATTTTATCCGACGGCGTCGCGCGTCACTCCAGAAAACGATTTATAGATTTATACGGTGATACATTGATCACCCGTGGTCCTAGCGATATCGAGTTCATCGTGTATCGTTTCCATCGAACGAAAGAACCTTTTCCTGAAGAAGAAAAAAAATAAAATAAACAAATATACAGTAGCAGTAGTTTTTACATTATAGCTTTTACATGTCGACGCGACATTGAATAAATAGATAAAAATTTTTTTAATAAAATCTTTCTGATTTTCGTTACGCTTCTGTGTAATAATTATTTTTCCTGGTATTTAATGGTACTCGTAGACATTTCATTAGCATTGGCAACCGTCAAATTTCTTGAAACTGACATATTTATAGTTTTTACAGTCGACGGTGGAAAAATGCGATAAAATATTTTCAATAAAATTTTTACTAGAAGGGGAAAGAGTTATCTGTGTCAACTCATCTCTTATGCGCGAATTTTTTCAAAAATATTCTCGCACGTCAATGTTGCGCTTGTAATTTCTGAAATTACGCGCGAAACGATCACGCGGACGTTGAAATAAAAAAAAAAGAAAGAAGAAGAGAGAGACGGGTGCCAGCTGTAATTCACGCCGCGAAAATATACAGATTGTTTTTCGGTCTATTCGGTGAGTAAATGTTTCCTCAAAGCGTCAAAAGCAGTTTACACCAATCGACGTTGCACGGCGAGACGGAATAACAAATTGTAATTTCGCGCGAACGCAAGTTTCTGGAAGACGTGCGCACACTTGGGAATACGCGATATTTTATTCATACGGTAGCCGAAAAGCGTAGAAAACAATAATGCAAATAATTTCTCGGAAAAGTCTACGGGCTGCTTTTGACCGATTTTCTGTGTCGATTTTTGTTTTTTCAACTCGGCTCGCGGTTCCACGAACACGTCCGTGGACGCGTCCGCTCATCAATCTTCCAGAAAAAAATGGCGGTTTTATCGATTCCCATGAAGTCGTGTGTTTACGACTCGATGATACCCGAACGATTAACATAAGAATCCTTCTCTACCGACTCGATAACTCGCCCTCTCTAAAAATACACACGGCCGATAAATTCGTTTTCGAAGGGAACACGGAGAAATTACGATGATGGGCGCGATCGATTGTACGATTACGTCGAGTCAGTAACGAAATTAATACGTTGACGCGATAAATTACCAAAGACTGGCAATTAACTCGGTTAATATTCTCCGAGAAATCAGTAGCACGGTATTAGCCGCGAATTAAAAGACCACGCCGCCTGTTCGAGTATATCATCGACTAGCAATTATTGTTAACCTAGTTTTATCGCTGAAATCGATCGTTTCTCATTGCGGAAAGAAATTGTTTCGTATGGTGATAATCGAACATGAAACGTCCAGACACGTACATAAAATCGAGAGACAGAAAAAAAAGAAAATTCTATCGACACTTTCGTTACGAGAGGCCACTGCAACGCCAACTCGGTGAATCTGTCGCTGTAACAAACGACACTCGATCCGCTGTTGAAACGTTTCACCTTCCTTCTGCAACTTGTTTGAATAAACCAGGGAACGTGTAATTAGCAATAGTTTCTCCCAACGAAACGTTTTAATCGAACATTTAAATTCTCTTATCCCGTCTGGTCTCCTTTCGCTCTTTGTCCACGGCAACGTTGTTCCGTCTCACACACTATGACATACCATTATCCACTCTTCGCTTACGTCTCATACACACTACACTCCAAGCCAAAAGACAGTCGACAACGTTTGGAAGGTTGGAGAGTGTCAGTCGTAAAAAGGAATCGTTCGAGACAACAATGTTACACATTTAATGTATCAAGTGTAGCACTAATAAAAAAAAAAATAATAATAATATAGACAATAGTATAATAATATAAAAAAAGGCAAACCCTTTTAAGACAAAGGGACGAACATTTGAACTAGTTAGCACTCGTAAAAGGATACTAACGCCGTGCTCAGTAAATTCCGTCTTGGAACAAACGTTTCTGTTACTTATTTGATCGCTTCATTCGATTTAATAATTACGTCGTAAGATACGCGCAAAAGAAGATCGGCGTTTTATTTCGATTTTCACGAAGACACGAAGACAGTGATAAATTTTGTCGTAAATATCGCTCGATTGTGTGAATTTATTTATTTATTTCTTTTCTTTTGTCGAACGCGCGCGGCGGTGTAATGAGTCGTGCAACTTTGGTAACGAAAGATGGGCAATAAAAGAGCTGTTCGTACAAAGTTGCATCTCGCCGCGGCCCGCGGTATCATTTCCAAGCGCTACTTGAACACGATCTAATGTCCAGATGTAATTTATACGAGCGCGGAGCGCAGTCTGCGCTCGCTGAGTCACCCGTTTATTAGGCCACTTGAAATTACAGCGTCCTAACGAGCACCATCCTATCGTTTATCTTTTTAAACAACTCGCGGTCCTCGCGAATCCTCCGCGATGTTACTCGTTGTAAAGGGAAAAGGAAAGAATGGAATATTGCGAGGAAGGAACAGAAAATGGAGAAAATTAAGTGCACCAGTTAAAATAGGTTTATCAAAATTGATTTATTCGTTTGTCGATTGGTTTCGTTCTCGAATATTTTATAAGTTGGTGAGCCAGTGATGGGAATTCCGAGACGTTGCGCGCAAGAAGGAGAGCAAAGACAAAGCGCACGATCTTATTATTTAAATGTTGATTTAAATGTTTCGCTGGATTCTCGATCGTCTTTATTTTCCCCACGGATAATAATATTTTCATCGTACAAGCTAGTGAATTCGATGTCAATTACGTGCAATTTTCGTGAAGATAAAAGGGAGAGGAAGATAGAGGAAGATGAGAGGAAAAAACAAGGTGCACGGTTTCGTTATTTAGATTGTTAATTACCTCCGTCCTTGTTTCCCACGTCGCTTGCAATGATGTTGTATCCTCGTAGTTTCCACTGCGTAGTAGAAACTCAAAGTGCAGACGTGTCGCTAATTGCACGTGTGCAATTTTCGCAAAAATGAAAGGGAGCGAATGCAAGGACAGAGAAAATGAAAGAAAATACCGGACAAGGTGCTTCATTTTGTTTATTTTGGATTGGTTAATATCGTTATCATGCAAATTAGTACCTACTTAATAGAAATTTAAAATAAAGGCAAATTGCAACTTTAGACGCAATTCGACGCGCGTAATCGACAACGTCGCGAATATTATCCCAAGGCTTCTCGTGAACGTTCCGAGGGTAAATATTAATTGTACGCGCGTACGTTCGTCGATTTTCAATGCACGACAACGCAAGGTCGCAAACGGAGGCACGAAACCCACCTCGATCTGCATTGAATTAGCGGAAATCAGCTTAAACGTTATCACGTGAAACGCGACACATGTAGTGGTCGATGACTTTTGCAGCGTAAGTAATTGCTCGATCGTCTTTCAGCCATTCAGCTCCCCGCCGTCTATTAGTCATTTCTTGGAATTGCTTTCCCTGCTTTGTGAACAACTCACCGGGTTACGTGATTAGGCTCGAACGCAGCAACGATGTGTAAATTGTACGTGTCTTGCAGAAGGTAGAACAGATTTTGATTTTCAGCAGAGCGAACATCAATAATTCTTCTCGTTTTTTTTCTCTCTCCGGTTATTCGTTTTGCTGATAATTTGAAACGAAGAATTCCAGATTAGAACTGACAAATAATCGACAGAAAAATTTTCATCGAAGAATTTTTGTTGCTCCATCCTTCATTCCGCAAATGAATCCTTTCGTCCTCGTGTTATTTCACACGGACGACTCTCACTCTCGTGTTCTCTCTTTCAACTCTAAGGAGTTTCGAAAGAATCACGTTCGTGGGGCATGGGGAAAGGACAAGGCACACGGCCTTGGAATTCCTGCGTAACGTTCAAGTTCAGCATGCAAATCTGTGGCAAACGACGAGAGGTTCGCGCACGCCCGGAGACGGAACGTAAATAAAATTGTAACGCGCGAATCACGCGGGTATATATGGGTAAATAGAGCGGTGTCGAGATGGAGCCGGTGTAATACACGAGGGACGACATCCAAGCGAATTTGCGAGAGACGCCTGCCCGTTCGTAGAAAATACTCTCGACGCAGTTTCACCATTCGCAGCCTGTCTCGTTTCTCTCGTTTCTCTCGTTTCACGTTGAACAGGTTCAATTGGCATCGCAAAAAGTGTCTTCGTATCTACGCCGTCGATATCCTGCATTAAAATTTAAAAGTTGGTCAAATAATCGAAATTGCTTCGCCGATTAAGCAATGGCTACGTTCAAATTCCACAGAAACTTTAAGTATCTTAAAGAAACTTAAAGTAAAATTTTTTCCACGCCGCAAATCTCGTCAACTGTATTAGTACGAGCGGCACAACAGAAGGTAGTTCGTGCAGTTTTTGCATGCAGTCAATTTCGTTTCACAAACATAAAGTACGAAATACTAAAAATGAGAGTAGAATCAAACAGCTGCGAAGACGAAAGTTGTGCAATCGGTACGATCAGACGGTATCCTGCTTCGAGAATCCTTAATTTCACGATGGTTTCGATAGAAGAGCTCGAAGAATGCCTAACCGGATAATAGACGTTAATACGCGGCATGATACTCGTCGTGGTCGGGGTTAAGTCGCCGAGGAATATAAAAAAGGCTCGGTTTATCCGGAAAGAATCTCCCAATTAGGATAACGAATGGCCAGAGAATCCGTGGTGGACTCGCCGTGATCGAGAATTAGCCACTCGTAGACAATCACAAACGTTTCCAACATCGATGTGTGATTTGTAATTTATCCGGCGATCGTTCGCCGTCAAACCTTTGGCCTTCGATTTGTGACATGTAGTTTCTACTTTCTTTTTTTTTTTTCTGAGATCCCAGTAAAATATTAACGACGACGTTTGGTAAAAATTGAAGGACCAGGAATTTGGCGACAGTGAATTTACGATTACTTGACTCGCGTTGTTTCACACCCGCGAGTGCAAGATATGCCTGTTAAGAACAGGAGATTAGTTCCTAGTCATTTCTAGCAAGATATAATATACTTGAAGCTATAATTGTGAAATTCTACGTCACACACATCGTGCATACAGTTACGTCAAAGATACAAGAATTTACAGGTCATTGAAGCGAGTGAAATTAAAATTTTACTTCGAACGTTCCTGCCAATATTTCAGACACAGTGTCACGTCTGTATCGTAAAACAAACTCTCGTTGTACGTAGTTTCTGTCTACAGAGACACTCGAGCGACGAGTAACAGTATCCCTATTACCATACACCTAACAACAAAAAGTAGCATTAATTACCCCGTGCAAAGGCTGCAAAGACTGCAAAGGCGACGTTCATCGATGGAAAGATACGCGACTATTAAATCGATCGTCTGAAACCGTCCAGTCGTTAATCAAACGCAAACACACGTACATATATAAAATAAACGATCAGTTTTACCAGCCTATCTCTTTCTCTCGTTCGTTATTACGAAAAAACGAAAGGAAAAAAAAAAAGGACAACGGCGCGATCTGTATATGTATATATACGAGAGCGGTGGCTGGTCGACGCCGGGTTAATAACGATTTAATAATAGACCACCTAGGGTCACGATCGAAAATTAATATTCAAGCAGTATGTATCGAGAACATTATCGTACCGCGGTACGGCATGTCGTGCACGTTCGAATGCAGTTAGCCTTGCGTTCGATAGCTTGATTAACGAGAGAGCCGCAATTAACCTTGCACTTCAACGGCTGCGCCGTGGCCGCGCAACCTTGCCAGAAATGCAGAATCCTTCCCCGGCCAATGACCGTAACGTCGGTTCCCTCGAATTCCTCAATGACTTCTTTGTACCCGGAGTATGCTCTTCGCTACTTTCACTCTTCATCTCCCGGCCGGCTTCAGCACGACCAGGTACACACACACACACACACACACACAGAGACATACAGAGTATGTGTGTGTGTGTGTGAGAGAGAGAGAGGAGGATCGTGTGTTCACCGCGAATCGCACGCGCGTATACGCGCAGCTGCGCGTGCAGCCGCGTCTCCACCCGACCTCTTGTCCACACGAAGCCAACTATTCGCCTGTGTGGGTGGAACTGTAGGACTGCCGTACATCCGGTTGGGTGTGTCGGATGCGTTCGCCGCCTGAGATTACGTTGGTACCTCGTTAATTTTCGGCCTCGTCGAGTCGACGATCCTCTCGAGACCGCGAGGAACCAAGAGGATTCGGAACGACTCGCTTACCGTCCAACGTTTTCTCGAATACGAGATACTCGAGGTGGGTTTCGAAATTGCATCTGCAGACTTGTCAGCGGAGTGTTTGTTGATGATCTAGAATTAATCTCTCAGAATCCTTGGGAACGTTTCGTTCGAGAAAGGATGTTTTTTGCTTCTTTCGCTTCTTCGCTGTTATTATGACTAATTCCATTATGTTGGTATTCTTGAGAAGTTTCAATCAATTTCTCTAGATGAGTTCTTTTTTTAGACTGTGTCGCGTAATAAAATGAGTGTCCTCGATGTCACACATTGTGCAAATTCGTCAATAAAAATTTGACTTGGACGTGTTGATCGTTTCTAATTATCTCAAACGCGTTAATCGTTTTCAAACTAATAATAACTACTATAAACTAACTAATATAGTATAAATTCTGTATAATATACTAATAAATTCTTTTTAAATATCCTCGGGTAGCTTCGATCGTAAAAAAAAAAAAAAAAAAAAAAGAAACAAAGAAAGACTTTTTCATTTCAAATTTCGATTTCTTTTTGCACATAACAATATGCTTGCATACAACGTGATATTCTTAAATATTATTTATTCCGCGATGCAGAACTTACACTTGTACGCGTATCTCGAGTAGATCCAGACTCTCGCGACAGCCACGGCCAGACAGTTACGACCGAACCGGTGTGCCGGTCGATTCCAACAACGAAGGATAAATCTTCGTGCATTAAAGTGAAATTCTACAGTCGGTAAAAAAAAAAGAGAGAGAGAAAAAATAAAAAGCAAACGCGCGTTCTGTATTACGTACGATCGAGTTCCCTGCAGCGCGGCGCAAAGTGACGATCGTTCGATTTGAACGAGAGGTTTCGTTCACGAGAGAATGGCAAACGTGTTTGTCCGTAGGTAGCTCGTGCCGTTGTGGCAACGTTACGCTCGCGCTTACGAAAGAAGTCCGTAGAATTTCGCCGTTCGACAGGAGTAGAATTCCCCCCGTAGCGAGGGACGGAGTGTCTCGAGAGCTTGTTCCCGTGGAATGCGAAAGGAACGCGAGAAGGTGTATCGAGCCGCGTTATGTTCAAAAGGTGTCTTGAAACGAGGCTGTCCTGCTCAAAGAGCGTGGAAGGGAAAGCAACTCACGGCAATAATTGCACGAGCTTGAAACGTACGCGCCTGGAAGTTTAATAAATTTCAGCCGATGCTCGGGTGATCTTCGACGCGGCAATTCGCCGCGAAGCAAACGTTGATACTCTCTGTTCACCGTGTGCGATACTTGACGCGTAGTTATTAAACGAGAGTACCGCTATTTCTCGATAATGGCGGATCGTTGGCGAAAAAGCATTCGCACAGGCCAGCGGTGCAATTACTTAATATGGTCGAGCACTTTGCATGCGTGAAACTGTTTATTATCTATTCATTACGTCTTTTACGCGACTTTACTACGGCGGAGATTTACGACGGCTGATAACTCAGCTTCCACCGTGATCTCGTCGTAATATCTCGATTTGAATACAACGGACGGCGCTGTCCGGCTAATCTTGATTTAAATGGGACAGATGGCGGACAGCGGAAAATCACTGCATGTTTTTCTCTTTCTTCTTTCTTCTATCCGACCGTGAGATATTACCACGAACGTATTTGATTTCGTTCCGTTCGTTGTTTATCGAGAGATCTTCGGGCGATCGTACGAGTTACGTAAACGCTCGTCGGAATGGATCTTAACCCCGAGCGGAGTGAAACTATTTCAAGTACTCTGCGTCCGTCTACGTCGATTTCGCTAATTAAGAGCATCGATCTCGATTCTAGCCACCTGCGACGTAATTATCGCTCCATTGATCAACTCTCTCTCTCTCTCTCTCTCTGTCTGTCTGTCTCTCGTTCTGGCAGATCAAGATCAATCGTACATCGACGCAAACTGTCGCCGCGCATTCACGATTGTTATTAAAACAGCAATTGACACCGATTTGTCGACGACGAAGGCCAGGAATTCATTCTTGTAAATAGTTTGACTGGCACGTTTCATTGATGAACGAGCGGCACTCGACCTGATTGAATTCAAGTGCAAACTTGCCGGCGTACAACGCGCGTTTCCTCAATGCGCGCGCCTCAATGTTGGCATTCTGATAGCCGAGCGTCTGCAAATGCGTACGCGGTATCTCAAAAACACGTGTTTGTTTTTTTTTCTTTTTTCTTTTCTTCAAACAGAAGTGTTTAAAATTCAAGGTTCGTGGCATTCTTCGTTTTTATTTCAATGTCTCGCGAATCTTTGAATGTTACTTGAATGTTACTAGAAATACACGACGACTAATATATTATCTAATATTACGAAATATTTTGTTCATATTACTAGAAATATATGATACGTTTCATGCAATATCAACGAAGATTCCGCGACGAAAGGCTGAACGAATTCCAAAGTCTTTCTCGCATCGTTCTTTCAAGCAGAATTATTTTCGAAACTATCGACACTTGAAATTATCGCACGGACAACAAAACGAGAATTGCAAAAGTTTCACGTAAACGTAAACTGGTGAGTCATCGATTCTTATCCTATCGTATCGCGTGCCAGTATTTTCAAAGACTCGCACACACGAGCTGATTCTGAGTACTTGTACGAATAGCGTTGAAATCGCATTGTATAGAACATTTTACATGTTATGCTATTATGTACGTCTCTGTTGCTTTTATGAATGAAGGAACCGTTGCGTCAGCGAGCTCGCGACTCGAATTCGCCACAGTTCGCCTGAAACGTGGCTGTCGTACGCGTCGAAAACACGGGTACGCAGGTGCGAATGCGGATCACGCAAGTTGTCAAGCATGGTCACGTGTTGCCAAAAATGCAGTCGACCGCGTTGCTGAAAAGGCTGAAGGTGTGCTCACTTTCGATACGTTACGCAAGCTACACTTGGGAGATTCGAATGGTTTTTAACGAGTGTGTCGTAACACGATGTCGCTGTGATACGCACGGTATTGTAATTGATTTTGTCCGGAGGAAACTTTGATGTGAACGTTGGCTTTATCTTTATTTATTTGCGCGGGAGGATGAACGAAAGACAATCTCCTTCTTCTTTTTAACACACTTTAACTCACTTTGATTTAATCTCGCCTCTATCGTTGAAGACTTTTATTTCCCCGAGCTTGAGAAAGCTTTTTCTCTTGTTTAACTTCTGACTGGTATTACTTTACATCGTGCAAATTTTTATTGCGTTACTAATTAATATATCGCTTTAGTTATATAGATTTTCGTAATTTAATATAAATTGAAGGTTGATGAAATAATATAAACGAATTGCAACGGGTGCTTGTAAATATTTTACAAGACACGTGAAATGAAAAATGGCACCTTTTAACCTCTTGCGCTGGAATGGCGTGCCACGCACGTCCAGAATCTTTTGTCTCCAAAATTGCAATATTTTCTCAATTTTAAGTACATTTAAGTATAACCCAGGCAAAACGAGTAATAAATTTATTACTTCTCAATAATTTCTATCAAAAAAAAAAAAAAAAAAAAAGCGACGAATTATTGGTATACGGTTTGGTCACTCGTTATGGTCCGCAATCAGTTGCCAGCGCAACTGGTTAATAATTCTGAAATCGAAAAATCTGAAACTCAGTTGAAATCACGTGTAGTGTTGACGTTCAATAGTTCAAACGCGACTGTTCTCTTTGCAAACAAGCATCTACTGTAAAAGTAATCGTCACGCGAAAACGTCCACGGCCGAGAGTCTAAATCTAGTGTTCAATTCAAGACTTTAGTCGAAATTGAATTCACATTAAAACGATCAAGACCCACGTTGGTCTCTTTCCTCGTTCGTTGCTTCTGGCTAAATTCTTGGTGCTTGGCAAAGAGAACAAGAAGAAGAAGAAGAAGAAGAAGTAGAAGACGAAGAAGCAGAGAAGGAGAAGCAGGGGAGAAAAAATGTCCACGCGTGGAAAACAAAAACGCGAAAAATTACACGGCCGTCAAGAGAGGACCGGATCGCTTTCATCGTCCGCCGCGACGAAGCCGATTACGTCGGCGCTCGACTTACAAATCCGCTCGGGTATTTCCATCTTATCAGCATTGCAAATTGAAAATACGCCAGGCCAGAGGAGAGACGGGCCATAATAAAACTAAGAGGTTTGTTCGTCCCCGTGAACCCGAAATTAATATAACATGACCAGGCTTCGTTTCGCGGCGAGTTGACTTTTTATAATCGATCATTGTTCCTTTGATGCAGTTTCCTTTGAAAATATCGACGCGAAGTTACAACTTCGTTTGAAACGAAAGCAGTCTTCTAGAAGTGCTTGCACTATTTAGAAATAGTTTGCGTAATAGATAGTTTTCTTTTTCTTTTCCCTCAGACTTAGACGTTATTTTCGTTTTATTTCGTTTTGTTACGTTTCGATCAAATGGCTGTTTATCTCATCGTTCCAACTTGTTTCACTTGTTCCATTCGAAAATTCCAGCGCGTCGACAATTATGTTCGACGATTGCTCGCGATTTTCAGATTTTTCAAACGTCGATTAGCAGATTTAATGTTCAATTGCGCGATATTTCTATTAAAAGTAGGTATACAGGAGATACAATAGAAAGTTTCACTCAAGGATGTCCGAATGTCCGTGTTTGCAAATTATCGGTGGAAGAATTTTTCGAAAGTCGTAACTCCATTCAGAAAGAAAACCTGTTCCATCGGCGGAGGCCAGCGAGAATGAATTTTCGAAGAGCAACCTTTTCGTCCAAGCTTCTTACGCGCGCCGAACGTTTGCGCCTTCTTTCACGAAAGTCTCGTTAATTTCTTCCACATTCCTCGGTATAATGAACGACGCGTCGTCGGTCCATCGTTCGAAAATCAGCGGTTTACGCGTATATTTCCAATATACCGTCAGTCCTCGTTAACTCTCGCCACCGTTCTCGCTGCGACGGTGTATGATCGTTCGCCTGTTCATCTTAGAAATTCACGCAAAAGAAGAAATAAAGACGGTCATTTTTCTGGAATCTCAATAACTCGTGGCCTGCTTCTGCACTTTTTTTTAACTTGATCGTCCGTAAATTCCAACCGTCATAGTCTTTTATTGGCATGCCTCTGCAAATAAAAAAATGACAAGCCTACGGATCCCTCTGTGCAAGAATAATCAAATTTCGGATTTTTCTTGTAAACTCAAACGCGCACGCGAGCTTTTCTGCAAATTCGTACTTTGAGGAATACAATTGAAGGAACGAAACTTTGGTAGAAAAGTTGTTTACGTATATTTTTCTTCTGTTATTTGCATTCTTCACTTTAAAATTACCTGCGTAAAAAGTGCTGAAAATTTCCTAGAATTTCCTAAAAGTATTCTCTACTAGTTTCCGTAGAGATACTTGTCAATACCATCATCTAAGAATATGTACAGAAATTTACTCTATCGGAACGTTAAACCAAATGTCTTTCTCAAGATACTTTCTCACGCTTCGCGTTTTAACACATTCATCGATTCTCACCAAATCTCGTTCTTTGGGAAATTCACGCAACGAAGCACGATGTCATCGTTCTTCTTAGGTCAGCTAAAGACCAGTCATTCACGAGTCATTCAAAACATCTAAGAATACATATACAAATTTAATTAATATCGGAATATTAAACAAAAAAAAAAAAAAAAAAAAAAGATACTTTTTCACGCTTTTTCACTGATTCTCACCAAATCTTGTCAAGCGCCATATCATCGTTCTGCGGATTAAAGACCAGTCATTCACGAGTTATGCGCGCGAGGACCATCGTTTTTCTCTCCCAGTGTCAACGACCTCGTGCACCAGCGACGTCGAAATTAATTAATTCACCCCCGCCCCCCTCTCGGCCACAGGCAAATAGCCTGTACACACGTCCCGTTTTCTCTTTTTCTAGCCAGCTGCAACTAGAAATGTAACTGGCCGGGGCAGATGTTGCAGTTAACTCGGAATTACGTTCATTTAGTGGCATCGCCGCGTTTCGTGGTGTCCTTTGCGCCCGACGAAGGCGCGTCGATACGCTCGATTCCAGGCGTTAATTCGTATTTTCTCCGGGTTGATTCCCACGAAGGACCGTTTCACGGAGGATCGTGGGCGGTAACTGATAACGCTTGTTAACGTTTCACGAGCGTCTCCGTGCACGTGGCGAATCGATCGGCTCCACTTTCGCCGCTCCGTGTTCGCCTTGATTTTTCGATCCTCTCTCTCTCTCTTAGCTTGTTTCTTCTCCTTTCGCGTTTCGTCCCGCTTTTACGCAATCGCTTCTGTAACGTGTAAACACGATGGATGTTATGCAATTCTTTTGTTCATACAGATCAGTGGAATTTCTTGTGCGGTGTTTTCATGTAATTCGTATCATTTGGAAACAGAGAGAGAAAGAGAGGCTTTAAATCTTATTAGACAGAAGCATTTCGCATTAAGCGAAATTACGCTTCGAAGCATTTTCGTCGAAACAGGAAAAAGAAAGAAGAAGAGAGAGAAATGCATTTACGGTAGCCAGAGGAACATTGCAAATATCATTCCCCTCGAGGATAAGAATTACGTCAACGGCCGAGACCGTGCGATAAATTTCTTCCAAGTCTCTCACACGAAGGACCACGTTCGCGACAACGAAAAATGTCGTCGTACGTCACGAGGAACATCCGTGATGGTCCCGTAATTTTCGTCCAAAAAAAAAAAAAAAAAAAAACAAAAAAACACACACATTCTCTGACTTACGGACTTGCCAACTCCAAGATCAAATCTTTCCTGCGTTCGCGAAGACACGAATTTTCCAGTAATTATCGAAAGTTCATTCATCATCGTTGGCGTGGCAATGATCCGGATGTGAAGGCAGCCTAAGTGGCTAACGCACACGTTACGAGATAGTGTTATGTCATCGCTAGAGGCTCGCCAGCCTCTCGTTTCATACCGTTACGTTACGTTTCCTTCGGCACGAGGCTAATTCGCGCTACCTGGCTGAGCCACCCCGTTCTACATCTCGCGAGCACGTTCTTTGTCGCGTGCCAAATACTCTGTTCCGCATCGCGGTTCGACGAGAAACGTTTCAAACTGTTCAGAAACTGGCGATTTTCAAACGCCGGATGCTGAGTTACTTTCTGAGTCAATCTCTGTCTTTTATTTTCCCTTTTCTTTGTGGTAAACCCAGTGTTTCGATCGTAATTGGTAATTATTTTTACTGAGAAAAGCGAGGGATTTCTTTTCTGTTTCTGGCGGAAGTGTTATTGTGACAAAGTCGGATGTTGGTATCGTTGAATTCGATCAAATATTCACGTGTAATACTCTTGGCAAAATTAATAGACTTTTGTGTAAGATCGAGAAGAATGATTATATTTTTAATTACAATAACACGAGACACGACGTGTTTGAATGCATTATAAATTATAAATTTTATCCTGAGTCTCATTGCTTTTAATCCAAGTAACGGTTGTCTCGAAAGAAGTATATAGTTCACAAAAGGGACGAAAACAGGACGGAGAAAAAGACTTGCATCAAATCACTTTTGTCGCCCGAGCTCGACGATAGTGCGTATTACTAGCTACGTGTATTTTTAGTTTTATAAATAGAACGATATTATTCGAAGAAGTAACGGAGGGATGCTCGTCGACGTTCCCGGCATTCTGTGCCAAATTCGCGTGCCGTGAAACTCTTCTCATCGCATTTATTTATTTATTTATTTATTTTTTTCTTCAAAACTTATCAATGCCACGACGTTCGTGACGCGAGCGATTACACGCGTACGATTACGTTGTACAAAAGCGACACCGTTGGAAAGTAGAAGAAGAGACGTTCATCATCTCGACGCGTTTTCACTATTTTATGTCACCTGCTGACTCCAACGAGTTGATAATAATCACGGCAGGATTCACGAGCGATCGCCGCTATCTCCAAGCGCTACCGGTTGCCAAGTTTCTGCCATCCGCCGGTGTTACAAATCTTGGCAACTGTTAGGATGCGTCCCCGAATTATTTCGGTTCCGATCGCTTTAGCGAAGATTTCTCTCTACCTACTTTCTCCTCCCCTCCGTACTTTGTCACACGTACTTGCGCTTTTCGATCGTGTAATTGCTCATCGTCGGTTGAAATTCTAGAAAAGATTGTAAAGACCGCTTTCTGACTCGAATTTTTCAGATTTCAGTCGAGGAAGCTTGTGAAATTCTTTAGACTCAGATCGTTTCGCAGAATATCGTAGAATATTCTTTTGCTCAAAGTCAAAGTGACTCTTGAAAAGAAAAAAATTCGTCCGCGAAGAAGTCTCTTCTTCGATCAACTACGTTTCGCAGTCGTCGCACGAGAAGGAATATTTGCAATTGGAAACAAAAATGGCACTATCGAGGAGCGAAGGAAAAAATATTTCTCGGCTTATCTTTTATCTTTCAGCGTTGTGTGTCCCCTGTATTTGTCCAAAGTATTCACTTATCAGGTGCAATTGTATCTGATTCTTATCGCGAGCGCGTAGTACCCACGCGGGAGAAACTACGATGCACTTCTCCACCGACCTTGGGAACGACGAATTACAACGCTTCTTGCGCGAAACACTTCCTGCTAAAGACACCCGTGGAACGAGCTAATATCGTAATCTCGCGGGCCACGTTCTCGTATCGTAGTCCCTATCGATTCTTTCTTTTCTTCCTTTCTGTTTGCGATTTCTCCGCGACAGGGCAGTCTCCTCTGCCCACCTGTTCAGCTATCGAAAGCCCACTGGACCACTTGCGCGATACACACACTGATCTATGCACTGCACGCATCCTACACGCGCGTTCGGTGAAACCGCGTCCATCGAAGTCCATCCATCGACGTCGAACGCTTTTATCGGTAGATTTGTCGTACTGGCGACGATAACGTCGTGTACCGTCGTGTTGTCGGGACCCTGGCGTTAGAAAATTTTCCTCTCTTCTATCTCTCTACACTAAACTCGATGATTCTTGTCGTCGCGGAAACGTTTCCTCGTCCTCTCAGGTCGATTTCTTTCGAGGTCCGCCGTGCTCGAAAACTTCAGACTCGCTGTCTCACTTGTTTTTATAACTATGAACATAATATGAATAGTCGTTTCAGAGCAGCGCAGAGAAAAAGACTCCAAAAGCAGAACTGTAATTTCTTTTTGTTGTTAGGGATTTCGAATTAAATCGGAAAGAATTAAAATTAATTGAAAGTCAAAGTGTTGTTGAGAAAATAAAGTGTTAGAGATACAAGTAATGTCATTTTTTTTTTTTTTTTTTTTTTTGATACAAAATTTTATTTTATTTAAGAGCGAGTTTTAATCTACAATTTTAATTTAACAATAAGCACGCTAAATGTCAATATATTTAACTGGAATTTCTTTTTGTTAGCGATTTCGAATTAAGTCGAAAGAAATTAAAATTAATTAAAAGTTATTGAGACTAAATTGTTAGAGGTACGCACAAGTAGTGTCGTTTTTTCTTTTTGATACAAAATTTTATTTTATTTAAGAGCGAGTTTTAATCTACAATTTTAATTTAACAATAAGCACACTAAATGTCAATATATTTAACTGGAATTTCTTTTTGTTAGCGATTTCGAATTAAGTCGAAAGAAATTGAAATTAATTAAAAATTATTGAGACTAAATTGTTAGAGGTACCCACAAGTAGTGTCGTTTTTTCTTTTTGATACAAAATTTTATTTTACTCAAGAGCGAGTTTTAATCTACAATTTTAATTTAACAATAAGCACACTAAATGTCAATGTATTTAACTAGAATATAGGTTATGTTGTGATAAGTGAAATTATTGTCGTCAGATGGCAATGTTTGTTAAATTTGAAGGAAACGACATTATTTATGGGCAGCCTTAATACCATCGTGACAAAATTAACGAGGGAGGAGTTTGCTTTTACTTCGCGTTCTCTTCGCGACGATTCAACCGACTGGAAAATACATACACGCGAATGTTTCTCACGAACACCTCGTTTCTCAGATACGCTAGGAATTATCGGCCAGGCAGCGTGTTCTAATCCTTGGATGCGTTTTTCCGACGCAGCTGCGTGCCGGCCTTTATTACGGCATTAGAAAGTTATGCGTACGTTCGCCACTACAATACTTTTCCGACGCTCTTATCTGTCTTCGGAATTACATTCTCGGGAACGACATTACACGCGAGTTGTTTAACGATACAATAATATAATAGTGTAATACCAGAACAGACGCCTAGAGTGAAAGCTGTATAGTAACGACGTGGGAAGAATGAAAGAATTTCAGAAGAAGAAAGGACCGGAGGGCAGAGACAGTCGCACAGAGTGAATTGACACTCATTCGGAATAATTTATGTAAACCATATTTCTCATTGTTTTTTTACAAAAGTTTACAAGATGACAGAGAAGATTATTTCTTTTTTTCCGGAGACTGAAAGTATTGTATGTTATTGCATTAATTCTTATACTATAATTGTTCTAGAAAATCCGCAATGCACGATCGTTTTAAATCCACACGTTAGAAAGATATAGTCAACAAAATTTCATGCTAAATACCATTTAAATAGGATGATTATTCCCAATGCTGTGTCATTTTATTTGACGTGATGCTTTTAATTCGTAAATGAATTGTTGGTAGATGATGTAAAAAAAGTTTCCGTGGGCAAAGGGTTAAAATTCAACTAGTAAATCACCGGATATTCAACTAGCGAACAATTGTTTGGTCGTTTCCGACGAAACGAACGAGTTTTAATCGCTGCAACCTTTTAATTTTTGCCCTGTTAGAGAAATATCACCGCCAGGAGAAAACACTTGCCTCGCTTTCACGATAATTGGATCATACTAGCGAAATAATAGAAACCGTAAGAGCGTAACCGATCGAGCGAACACCGCTTGTAATCGCGGCTCGTACTCGCTCGACAAGAAACGTAACGAACGTTTCGTTCTGTTAGATTTTTGATTGTCGACTGTTCTTGTTGTCGTTTGCTTTCTCGATTTTCGAAACGCTTTGCGAAACGGTCGAAAATTTACCTCCACTGACACGTAGCGACAGCCTGGAAGTCTGATCGTAAACAGAACTTTCCACTTCGAGTCCTCTGCAATTACACGAACTTGTCGGTGTAACTTAATTTCGATAATCAGAAGCAAGCAGACAGACTCTGACGAATCTGACACGTTGTGTTCCACTCAAAATACTCCATATCTGTGAAAGAAGAGATGGTGAAATTGCAAACTTTGATGAAACCGAAGCTAAAGCCATAGGATCGCCAAAATTGTCTCTGGTTAGATTTTTAGTTTTGCAGGTATTAATGTTTTGTAGATAGAAAATAAATTTATCTCTTTCTATAGAATATATACATATATATGTATTAGAAACAAAAAAAAAAAAAAAAAAAAAATGAAATTTTGCACTAATAACGCTCTGTATAAATTTCTCTGTAACCGCTTTGTTCTTTTCTCTTTAAACTCTCACAGTCGACAGACAGTTTTTCTTTTCACGCTTACTCTCCCATGCATTCACCCATCTGACTCATACCAATAACTAAAAACTAATGTTTCCAGAGTTAGTTATTCCGTAGTAAATTTGACAGGTTTCGATCTTGTCGTGAAAGAAATCACGAGAGAATTTTCGATTCCAATGATTTTTTGACGCCATTGCTCGATGATCTTCGGAAGAAAGTCGCAAGATCGCGGGCTCCTTTCGAAACAACGCAAGGAAATGGCACGAGGAGCGGGATCTATCCTTGGCCTACACGCGATTCATTTCGTTTTATTTTTCCGGAGTCGACCGGAGATTTATTGGCCAGGCGAGATTTTCCCCGAGCGATAGTGTCGGCAGGTTCAAGGATCAGGCACGAAATAATCGCGAACGAGGTGTTGCGGCGAGGTGCCGGGATCTCGCGGATTTCTCGCGGCGGACGCGATTTTTCGATTCGCATTCACCGCCTTTCCACCCGTTTATCGCCGCTCGCATCTAATTATTTTCCACTTCGTGCGAGCGGCATCTCGACTCTTGTGCTCCATCTACCGTGACGCTAGAGAGAAAGAGAGAGAGAGAGAGAGAGAGACGTGTCGAACATGAACGCGAGACGTCGTCTTATCGAGCGTGGCCGTGTAAAGTGTGCGCCTTTGTCGAGAGAGACGAGTTTCGCGAAACTTGGACGCTTCGATCGCCGCACGGATAGCGACGAGGATCGGGGAAACTACAAATTATTCGAGGCACGCGACAAACGGGCGCGCCTCTAACGCGCCGAAAGTCTCTCGTCGTCTTCGATTCGAAGGCGATTAATCCTTATCTAACACCCGTTGATCGCTCAGCGAGCATCGCCACAGATGAACAGATTAACGTGTGCTTATAATTAATCAACTTGTTACCTTTATATTATATTATATTTACTGCAGAGTAATTGAGATTGTTTAAAATCGACTTCTTTTCTAGCTTTTCGTTTTTATCGTCTGTTCACGGTTTCTAGCAATTGCAACAGCACTCTCCAGCTGACTGAGATTTGTGTCTACAACTCAAGAGTGGTGCATGTATGTTTATATGTTCAGATAGGGAGAACCGGGATAATTATTCGTTTAGAATACTTTCCCAACTGCCTGGTTCGTTCGTCAGTTTCATTCTGTCTTCCAAAGTCTACGTCGTACAAGCGTATCTGTGATTTCTTTTTATCGTCAGTGTTTGTTAATGTGAAATTTTCGTAAATTTTATAATAAATTTATAATATATTTGTAAATTTGTAAATTTTTGTAAATAGTGTAAAATTTTTGTAAATTCCTACGTAATTGAACGAAGAAAAATTCCTCGTAGCTGAGTGACCAGATCTAGGTCTGACGAGTCATCACGAAAGTGCTTTTCTCAGGACGTAAGACTGAGACAGCTCGTCATGGAACTGTGAAAGTTACATGCGTAGATTTAAACGTAAAGATCGTGTCTTCCGTGATCTTTTTACTCTCGTTTAAGTAAAGTCTCTCGTTTAAGTTTTTGATAAGTTAGCTCCACAGTTAAAGGATTAAAGATTGGCCTCGAATCATCGTGATCGTTCGTATTTTTGTTTATCACGTT
Source organism: Tetragonisca angustula (assembly GCA_036937485.2). Lineage (NCBI taxonomy): Eukaryota > Metazoa > Arthropoda > Insecta > Hymenoptera > Apidae > Tetragonisca > Tetragonisca angustula. The sequence goes on along the minus strand of JAWNGG020000053.1, from coordinate 526,691 downwards.
GAGGTAGGTATAACGTGCGTCGTCGAGTCAATGGAACGTTTATCCACGACTGTAATCAGATTTTAAACGTATCTCTGGAATGTTGGAAGATGACGAGATTTTAATTTATTCTAAAGATTGGAAGATCGAAGGTCGAGTGCTCGCGAGTCAAAGTTTGACGGTTTGAAATGTTGTTCAGATATCGAGTTGTTTGCACGTTTGAAAAGTCGAGAATTCGAGAATATTTAATATTAAATTCTATTAGATATTAGATATTAAAGTCTATTCGAAAGTCAGGAAACTTCAATATCCAAAATCTCTTCGCAAGACTCGGAAAGCTTCGGAATTCCGCTGAATCAGCAGAATTGCTACGAAGCATTCCCTCCGTCATTTCTCAAAACTCTCTCAAATCGCGCGTTTCTCGCAGAACTTTGATATCAACGAATTCTCGCCAACAAAACGTGACGAGAAACGAAAACAGTGGATCGTTGGCGAGAGAGTCTAAAAATCTCTTCGTGTAGTCACCTTTGCAGAATTCTTTCGAATACTGTCTCGATGCGGGAGATCGAGATACCTCCCTCGAACTGCGTGTACCTCGAATCGAGATATCGCCAGGGAACGGTATCGCGATCGCGTGATTTCTTTTCTTCCTTTTTTTTTTTTTTTTTCTCGAACGAGCGTTGTCCGTGTTGTCCACGTCCTGGCGAAAAATATATCTGGCCCCGGTGCGATTATACACCTGGCGATCAGTATCGATAATTGCTGGAAACGGCGACAACCGCAACGTGCGTGCGGCGTTGAAATACGACGAGATTTATCCGTTTGGTCGTTGATAGCAACGCGAGCGTTGCCTGATTATCCCCGAGTGGACAGTGGGTAATTTAACTAATACGTTTAAATTGACCGAAGCTGGTATCTAGGTCGGCGTGATTAGAGAGGAACAACGTGTTACCGGTGTTAATTTATCGCCGTGGTTTAACCATTTCCGTCTCACGATTTCACGTAATGTTCATGATAGAATTAGGTTTTGGTGGAAAAACACGCGTATCCAGTAAACAGTGAGAAAATATATATTTATTAAGAGACTTTATGTGGAACATCCTTTACACGTTGTTCGGTCAGAAGAAGAAATGCGAGTGACCACGTGGAGTGGTATAGCAACAGGGAAGACACCCCGATAGTATCGCCACAACGGAACAACAGAAAAAATAGGAAACAATGAAAATAAGTGGCAACATCCCTGAGCTTGTTCCTAAAGGTCAGTAATTATTGACCACCAACAGTTGGGACAAATCTTTTTCGTTGCTCACAAATAATGCTGGTTGAAACGGCACGTTTGTCGCTGGATATGTCATCGCACGTTGTAAAACAGTGTATAGATACTTCTGACTGCTGGCGCGTTTCGAACAATTAGGGATGTATCAATCGCTCGGGTGCAAGATTGCAATTGTGGATCGAAGGAAACTTCGTCGCGAGAAGATGAGATGAAAGAGGCGAGAGGAATTTCTTTCGACTCGTTGGGAAGATGTGTTTTCGTGAAAATTGAACAATTAAAATGACACGGCACACGTAAATAACGAAACATCGAAAAATACGAGTGCAACGAGACAGATTAGAATAATCAGGATAATGTCAAGTTTTGGAAAAAATTAAAATATCTAGCATCAATGTCAATCGTCTCTATAAATTCTAGACTGGATTAAAATTCAGTACCACTAATGTGCCGTTTCTTCCTGTAACAAATGAAAAATGATTCGTTTGTTCCTCGAAGATCAAGTACCAATCCATCCCCGCGTAAAATAAAACTTGAAGATTAAAAAGTCTATCCGACGAATTAAGATGTCAATCAAATTCTAGACTAGATTGAAACTCGCTGTTGTTCGTACCATTTTTTTGTTCCTGGTATAATAAATTCCATCCCCGCGTGATAAAGATTGAGAATTTACAAAAAATGTAGCCGACGAATCTAAACGACTTCTGATCGCGTCAAATATCGACTGAATCGACTTTCGGTTGACCGCGTTTGAGAAACGTTCTCGAGATGAACGAAAGTGAAGTTTCGTTCGTAAATCGCACGATTGCCCACGGTCTTTTTTTTTTACGGTACGTCGCGCCATTAATCGCGCTGTTTGTCTGCTCGGCGGTTCGTTGTTGAGGCGAGCACGGCCTCTGAAAGGAAGCCGATGACGCGCCGCTTATAAACGTATCACCGGGCACATCCGTTTTTACCCTATTTACGCTATAAATTAGACTTACGATTAGAAAGTTGTAAGTATCCGTGTGAACGTGCCCTAACGAGAGAAACTTTCTGTCGATTCACGTGACGAGTGGCGGGCTCTCGGATTGAAGATTACGCGCTCCTCTGTTGGTAATGATAGAGAGGCAGTTTTCGTGAAGAAAGATTAAGTATCGCAGATAGGAAACACATACAGATAGGAAGCGGAGATAGAGAGAGAACCATTATCCTGAGAGATTTCAACGTTAAAAGCAAGCGGTTGTGCACTCCTTCTCTTCGGGTGGAATTTCTGTAATTTATTTTTATCGAGGCAACCTGCACTGTCGTCGTGCAGACATTTGATTTCACTTTCTTTGTCGATTCTTCTTTTGCGAACTCTTACGTTTCACTTTTTCTTTCTCCGCGGTGTCTGCAATTAATTCCCCGTTGCATACAACTTTCGCCGTTCAACGTTCTGCAAATTTTTACAACGCTGCCGATTTGGTAACTAATACAGTCTCTCGACTTGCAATTTCGTCTTTCAGTCAGTTCACGTGGTTAAATTTCATTTTTCGTCGCATTGTGATTTTAAAAATTTGCTGTTATACCAACCACTTTTTTATTACTTTACGAAATTTGATGACATTGAAATGCTCGTAACATCGTAAGAATATCGTGAATCCTTCTTCTCCAAATGGTAGAAATTTTCCTGATTATAGCCAGGAATTCTGATTTCTGCAACGAGTTCGGTCCGGAAGAAAAACATCTGCCGTTACTTCGACATAGTTTTCTGTGTTCACGCGAGTTTCACACTGTTTGATACTCGTTGGTAGGTAAAATGCTCGTATTTCTAAGATCAAAGGAAGCAGAGGAGCACGAATCGAATGATAATGTGTTGCATTGTGCTCCCCCGTGTTTATCCGTTTTGGTTTAATGCACTTGCGCCACGAACGTGTTTGCCTTTACCTCGTTACGCTATAAATTCGTTCCGGGATTAGAAAGCTGTAAGTTGTTTATAGGAGCGCGCGGCGAGCCCTATCGAGGGAAATTTTATCGTTTCGTCTCTCGGCAAATGGTAGAATTGGCCGGCATTGGACTCTAAATAACGAAACGTGCCGTTCAATCGGCTTGGATTTTCCCGACGTCGTCTCGCCTCTCTTGTTCATCCCATTTCCACTTTTCGTTCACTGCATGAACAACAAAACAAACAACGTAACCAGGTACTATTTTTCATTAACGCAGATAAGCCGGCAACAAGAAAAAATACCGTGACAATCAGTTAACACATTGCGTGCCGCACTCGGCGCGCTCAACCTGCTCCCAGGGCTGGCACATTTTTGGAGCAACAGGGAAACTTTGTACAATGCACACATGCACATTGATACAATATTCTTAAATATTGCTATATATTTTTTATTAACGTATTTCAGACGTTAACTGGTATTTATTTTATATTTATATTAATAAGTAGTAATCCACGACGCAACGAAGACGCGATCACCCTCACCGTCGATTCCCAAACTTTGCGTTCGGGCCACGGTCGTAGTTGATTCTCTCGTACGAATAAATCCAGCCGATCGAGCGTTCGTTACCACTAAAAAAGTCCACCCACTTATCCAACCACCGAACGAAATACCAGCGCGTAGAGCTTCGTAGCCGGGAGGAGAGATTCGAGAGACGGTGCTGCGCGGAAGGCACGTGGCAGAGGCCTCGGTTGAAGGGTTACAGGCTGGTCGCGCTGGCATTTCTCATTAAAGGCGAGCTCCAGCGGGGGGGAATGTCTCCGGGCATCCTCGTAACTCCTCGCCCGTAACTTTCCTTCCTTCTTCCGCGATAAATAACCCGCGCGATTGGTCGCGCCTCCGCCGCGTGTCGGTCTGTGCCGAACCAAAACAGAGAGAAAGAAAGAGAGAGAGAGAGAGAGAGGAGAAGAATCTTGGAAGAGAAGAGGAAGGGTGAAAAGGCCGTTGGTATCACTCTATCACCGTTCTCCGGCTTCAGGGTGAGGCGATGTGATCGGATTATAGCTCGCGGACACGCTTTACGTCCGTGCGAGAATTTATGCAGCGCCGCGCTCTCGCGAATAATTATGCGGGTCACTCTCGCGGGGATTATGTAAGTCGAGTAAGTTCTTTCGTTTTCTACCAGTACTCTCCCTCTCCCTCTCTCTCTCTCTCTCTCTCTCTTTATTTCTGTCTCTCTCTTTTTTTCCTTCTCTTCTACCCCCGGAGATGTCGTTCTCTCGCACAGCTACTACACTTCCTCGATCGTTCTAATCGCATTGTTTATCGTTTCGGGGCACGTCTGGTGGTCGCGCTCGGCGGATTCAGAGAGCCAGAGGGATATCAGCGAGAGCGGGGGCTACACCCGTGTCCATTTGTGGGTTTTTCGTGTAGGAGTTCACGCTCCGCTGATCCCCGCATGCATGCAGCGAGTCGCCGCTTCCTTTTTGCTGCCGCCTTTCCTCTCTAATCTCCAGCCCCCGCTGTTTGTCGTCGAAACTCTTTTCTCCGCGGTATCTGTGCCGCTCGATTGTCAGCGACGGGGAAATCCGTTTGGATTTCGAAGAAATGTGATGTAAATTGACCTACCGAGATGAGAAAAGAAGAATCGTTAATAAACGTAACAAGAGCAACGAATGATAGACGTATATAGTAAAATATTTCTAGTTGCAACCAAAGTTACTTAGGTAATCTTCCTTCTGTCTGCCACTGGCCGGAAATTTCTCCTTGAGATCAGATCGCGCAGAACGCCGATTAAAATACAGTTTGAAGATTATCGTCACAAAAGTCATCATTTCCGACTTTAGAACTCCCTTTTCGCTCAACTCTTACGTCTGCAATTTCACAAACAGACGAGACTGATGTTTAATTTAACGCGGTCTGTCGCCACTCGACACACGGCGAAAAGTCAACGGATTTACAAAAGAAGACTTACTATCACTTACTACATCTACTCGGCGAGGAGGCAAAACACCCTGACGGAGGATTCCCTCCGGTCCTCGAGAATTCCTCGCTACCGTCAAAAGGATAGTTCGAAGGATACGCCTATAAATCGTCGGCACTTTCGCGGGAGAAATCTGAAAATAAGCCCCGGTGGACTATCGGGCCTCTCTCTCGTCCCGGTCCCGGCTCGTTTTGTTGTTTTCAGCCGGCGTTTGTTGAGTCACTGGCACGTTATGCGGCGATAAAGTGTCGCAATACATCAACCTGCAACGAGTTATCGCCGAACAGGCGGTATTTCTGCCGACGATAATTACTCTTGAAACCGGGCATCGTTATTGCCCGGGATAGCAATTAGTTCCACATACACGAGCGATTTCTAATTGGGAGTCCATTAAACACGATGCCTGATTATTTCTTTCCTCTTTCAGCCCCTTTTTTTTTCACCCGTCTCGGTGTCGTTGCTTTCGTTTATGATCGAAACCGCGATATCGCGTCTAACTGTGCTCTGTCGAGAGTATTTTCACGATGTCGGTATCACTCACCTCGTAACAACTGCGTAACTTCGTTTGCTCGACGAGAGCAAACTATTGAAAGTTCGATGATTTCTGACAATAAGATGCGTGAGACTTGACTTTGGAGATATCGATCCTTCGTTTTGCGAGCACGTCTCTGTACTTTGATTCTTTTATCCTGGCTGAGATTGTCCTGAACTTTCTACAAACTAATATTTTTGTTTTTAACCTATTGCGCTGGAATAACGTGTCACGCACGTCGAGAACTTTTTGTCCCAAAGTTGCAACATTTTCTCAGTTTTACTATTTCTTAATAATTTCTGTCCAGTGTGCCAACGAGTTCAGAAGAAAAAGAAAACGACGAATCATTGTATACGATTCGGTCGCTCGTTATGGTCCGCAATTCAGTGATTAATATTATACTTGCAACACGTGTCATATTCATCCTCCTAAATTACATTTGATAAAAAAAAAAAAAAACAAAGTTTTTCGAACTGACACTAGGAGGATCGAATTTCTAAACTGCGAGCTCGCTCGAAAATTTCAAAGATCTTCATTCACGCGGCGAATACTACGGATACACGGACACCCAATAAAAGTTGATTACAATTTACTCCGTCTTGACTCATTCGCCGCTCCTTCAACACCGCTAACCTATTTTTCAGACAACGAATCTCATTCATACAATCGTTCGGGCTACGAGGAAGCTTATTAGCTTACTTCGTTCCAAAAATAGAACGCCTTGTCAATAGGCAGCTGAAGAGCTTTCCACCACCAACCTCCACGATCAACCGCGTTCCTGTTTCTTCCTCTATCAGTCGTGTCGATTCTCGATCGAAGCGGCCGTGCTTCGATCCAATCTCTTATTTATCGGGATACGAAGCTAACGGGAATCGTTAATTACGAATCTGTCGGGTGATGGTCGTTTGACGTGTTCCCAGCGATAAGCGCCGATACATTTTTGGGAAAAGGACACGCGCGTTGCGTGCACGCCCGATCACGCTATCCACGTGTTCTCGTTCCACCGGGTTACTATTAGGTCGATATAACTGGCCAAAAGTCATTGGACAGGATTTTTTTCCTTTTTTTTTTACCTTTCGATGACTCCCGATTGCAATCTTTCAACCGTTACGCAAGAGACAGTGTAAAATTCAGCTGTAAATATTTGCGGAACGTGTTTTGCAGAAAACGTATGATTTCTGAAAAGATTTTTCGACGATTTCTGATATATAATTTCGTTTAGGCTCGGAGAAATTTTGTAGGAAATTTATATTATTTTTATATTATTATTACATTTATATTTTATATTATACTTTATACTTTATATTTTATATATTTTTTTATATAATTATTATTATATTTTTATCTTTATATCATGATATTAGTACGGTCTAGAGAATCAGAAAATATCGAAAATCTCGGATTTTTCGTGATGAGAAACCATACAGCAGATATTTCAATGAAGAAAAGAAACTTGAATCTTTCGTGATGGATTTAATCATTAAAAAAAAATATTTTTCAAACCAGCGTGCCACGTTTGAGGAATGAATTTCAGAAAATTTCAATGACTTTTAGCAAAGACTCGACTTTTCTTTTGTCTTCGTTTGGTCTACGCTTTAATCGTTGATAATTCCGCCGTTAGAAGATGATTTCCCAAGTAAGTCAAAGCAGTTTATTCGCAACGGACGATAATACGTCCCGTTTTAAAACACGAAAGCATCGGGCCGTGAATTTTTCCGACGACTTCGAGTCTGGCTTCGGGGAGACTGGTTTTAAGAGTGACAATATATGATAGCTGGGACGCGAGTCAAAGCGGATCCTAGAAAGCGGCTTAAGACTGCGTTAAGGCTGTCCGTCGACGTTAAATATCGGTGCAATTAAGAGTGCTCGTAAACAAGATAAGCGCGCGTGCGCTTAACGCCGACTGTTGTATTATTTATTTATATAGAATTTGTAACGAATTTTTCCCATTTTTCTCTTCCCCTGTTTCTTGCTTTTTCATCTTACGTTCCGCGTAACCCGGATAAATACACACGTGAATGTCTATTAGAGCAGTCGATAAATACCTGGCAAATATCCTCGCAGCAGCGCGCGAACAAGGATGTTGCTGATCCGTGTGTGGAACCGGGTGAAAAATCATTTCGATACAGATGGAAAACGCGAAACGCCGGCCGGGGATCGGGTTCTAGGAAGCACAGGCCGCAGGACGGCAGGATCGACGTGATTTATAAGAGCGATAGCGCGGAATCTGCAGGCATGTTGGCGATTTAGCAAAAATCCGCGACGCGGCGCGCGCTCGCTACGCGGCCGGCGTAAACGATATAAATCAATCGGTGATATTATAATCAAGATTCCCCGGTGTTGTACGTATCCGTGTACGATATTTGTCTCTCGTAAGCGTCTGTCGACCTTGATTATTGTTTTACGATCGTTCGAGAGGCCGTTTGCGATTGAGTGTGCTGCGTCGTTTCTTCTCTCAATATGGGTTCCAAGTAACAATTTCTATGAATACAGAGTCTCCCCTGTTTTTTTTTTTTCTTTCTGGAGGTAGTTACATTGGGCTACACTGGTTAGGCGACTGCATACGTTTGGTCGTGATAGGACTGATTTTTTTAATTATATGGGGAATTGATATTGCTACTCTTTACTAGTATTCTTACTACGTTTTTTTCTGTCGACATTTATTTTGTCTATAAATTCTCCAAAATACTTCTGAAACCACGTTTTCATAGCCTTTCCTCGCGGCACAGACATTTTGTTGATTTCAATGGAAAATCAGCTAAAGTAACAATACTACAAATATCTTGTCGCAAGTATAATTATCAGATATTAACAACTTGCGCTGGCAACTGATTGCGAGTGACAATAATTCGTCGCTTTCATTTTGAATTCGTCGGCATGATATCACTGGATAGAAATTATTGAGAAATAATAAATTTATTATTTGTTTTGCCTGTTTTGTTCTACTTAAATATACTTGAAACTGAGAAAATATTACAATTTTGGAAAAAAAAATTCTCGACGTGCGCAAGAGGTTAATATTTATCACGAGATTAAATATAAATTAGACTTGTCCGTCGAGGAGAAAAATTAGACTTGCCTTTCCCGATTAAAGAACAATTCACCAAAGAAATATCTTCGGAAAAAATCTGATCGCCAGTTGCAAAGTAACCAGTTTAACCAACGTTAAATTACATCTATCAAATTACACAATTTAAATTTATTAATTACATCAATCACATTAATTTATCACAAATATTTATTACATCTAAAAATTTATTCATTTACACTAAATTACATCTAACACTTCTAGTTTTCTATTAACACCCACGCTGTGCGTATCCACTCGCCAGTCACAACCTTCCATTCTCATGGGGAAGTGCTCGCCGAACCAGTGCAGGATAATACATAAGAGGATAATCCTAACCGCCGTTTCAAGCTTTCTATTCGTAACTAATTTTTCCAGTCTGTCGTGGGATCGTCGCGCCGTGGGGCGGCGTGTACACCGATACTTATCGATAATTCTAATGGGCCTTGCGCCACCCCTTGCGATTACGGGGGTCGACGATGAGTTATGGCCGCGGGGCTTATCGTCGAGCCTCCAAGTTGGCTTCCACTCCGAGTTGTTTCGTAACACGGTAAAGCGCGAGTCGTGCCGCAAATTGACCGATTGCAACTCGACTAGCAGGTATAACGGCTACTCGGCGTCGAGATCCGTCGATCGAGATCCATCCTCGCGCTCTCTCTTACACACACGTGCGCGCACGCACGCCGGCTGTGATCGAAATCATTCCTGCGCGTGCTGCCATGAATTCCAGCTGACTCGCGACAGATGATCGCTGTTTTATTTTGTGGATTAAAAATTGACTCGATCGTGGACTGATTGGATTCACGGTCTCGATCTTCCGTCAATGAGGATCTTTAATATCGTTGAAACGTGGGTGTCTTAATTTATTTATTTACAGATTCACATTTTATCGTTATAATTATAAATTTACGTTTATAACTTGTTGGGTCGTTCGTTTTTTCTTTTAATGTAATTTCAACAATTCTGATCTCTTGTTTCTCGATGGAATCACTTTTTATTTTTGTTATTGTTTCAGTTTTGACACGACACTTGAAAAAATTGCACAGAATCAAACAAAAATTTTTCTTAAATAAATCTTGAAATGTTATTGTCAAAATATATAATGAAGTTGGATGATTAAAGAACCCAATATAATTGTAATTATATTGTACTCAATAAAAATACAAATTTACGTTTATAAATTGTAAAAGGACGAGCTAACCACATCCAATATGAAAGGATGGAAATACAAGGTTCAAGATGCGTAGTTTCGTTCGTTGAAAGATTCCATGATATGATTCTGAAAGTTTCATTTCATCGGGAATTCTCTATACTAGAAATTCCATGTTATTTAAAATTATAAAAACGTCTTGCGCGTCGGATGTGTTATACAGTTGAACGAGATAATCGTGAGGTTAAGCTTCCGCCCATTAAATATTTCCTTTCTTTTGTCATGCAAATCACGGAGCCACTGTTCGCGAACCGTTTCGATTAATCCGCGTGGTTACTTTCACGCTCGATACGCGAGTAGGAAATCCGACGTCCAGCCGAAAGAAAGAGAGAAAGAAAGAAAGAAGAAAGGGAAAGAAAGAAGAAAAAAAGAAACAACGGCGACACTAAATCAGCTGCGCAAGGAGGACGTTGCGTAAGAGCACCTTGCTTCTCAACGACATAATTTCATCAGGATTTACTACGTGCTGGCCGCGCAACCAGCCACGTTAGAATGTTGAAACGGTAGGCTTCGGCCTACGTTTAGAATTTCGTGAAAAAGATCGCTCGATGGGACCCGTAATCGGATCAACCAAGGGGGATGCCTTGGAAAGCCGACAACGGGAACTCGTTGCGTGTTCCTGGGGATTAGGAACGATGTACGCGCGGCTTATCGCGCGTGTACCGACCCATGTTTACGGGAATCGGTGCTCGTACAACTTGAAATTTCGAGAAGGTGGATCGGTGGAAACGGAAGAAAAATAAAAAAAAACATGGAACTTGAGTAAGTCTTTCAACTCTTTTTGTTGAAATTTGCAGGAGAACTGTTCCGTACCAGAATTCCAAAAAAAAAAAAAAAAAGCGGAATTTTCCGACCACGGTGTTAGTATCCCTTTACGAATACTAACTAGTTCAATGTTACCGTCTTGTCTTAGGAGGATTGCCCCTTTATTTACACTATTACACTATTGTCTATATTATTATATTTCCTTTATTATGTGTTAGATTTGTACATTAATTGTGACGTTGTTGTCTCGATTGATTCCCTTTTTCGACTGACTGTCTCGAATCTTCCAAACGCTGTCGACTGTCTTTTTTCTTGGAGTGTATGTAAGTGTGCGTGCGTGCGTGTGAGATGTAAGCAAGGCGATTGTAGTAGTGAGTCGTGGATGATGGTGTGTCATAGTGCGTAAGACGGAACAAGAACCGCGTAGTATTCCTTTTACTTTTACCGATAGGAAAATTTTCCTCCATCTGCATTGAGATTCATTTATATCGTAAATTGATTCTTTCTCAAATTTAATTTTTATACAAATAAATTGCTACAGAACTGCAGCATTCATTCTTACAATGAACTCTGTATTTTAAACATTTTGCACGAGGGTATTGTCCCCAGGAAAAGTAAAAACGTCTGGTAAAAACAAATGAAGCAATTTTCCTTTCACTCTGATAGGAAAATTTTTCTCCTTCTATCGAGATCTGATTTATACTGAATTTTAAATGAACACTGTAAATTGTTTATACTGTAAATAATGCACGTAACGTGCAACATGTGCATCATGTTTTAATACTTAATTTGGAACGGAATTCACGGCTTCACGTTGGCTATTTGGGATTTAAAATTCAACGGGACCAAATTTCACAGCTAATTTCGCGATTTTCCTGGTGGTAATTACTGATAACGATTTTCATGGAGGATTTGCAACGCGTTTATCGCGTTGGTGGAGCGTGGCGATGCAAGCTTAAAATCGCCAGGGTATCCGAAGCGCTCCTGGCGACAAACTAGAACGATCGACAATCTCGATTGCCACGGTAACGTTGCACCGTTATGTCATAAATAATTGGTCACGACTGTGGTATCACCAAATCCGCTCTAGACCCTTTCGTTCACGGTTATGATATTTTTGCACAAGTTTCAGCAACGTCGGTAATGCCGATATATCTCACATCGGAGAGATGATTGTTCTGTTTGTTGCTATAATTTCCTGTTTCTCTTTCTTTTGTTGTTGTTGTTGTTGTTGTTGTTGTTGTTGTTGTTGTTGTTGTTGTTGTGTCCATATATATAATTCTATAACTGCAAAGATAACAGCGGATCGATATTAATCGAATGATCTACATATTGCGGAAAGCAATCTGGACGTCCTTTTACATTTCTGCTATTAATCATTCTCCTATCGGCGATTAAGTCAGCCGTTTGCAAAAAGAGAAACGTGGAAGATATACGATCAATGAAACCTGTTTTCGTACAATTTAACTTATTTATTACATATTTTAAACTCTGGTATACTATTCCTATATGCTATTTTTTTTTTCTTCTCTTGAATGATTCACTGTAGCTGCAAACTTAGTTTATGTGCACAAATCTCACGCTAGATCGAATCGTCCAAACCGAGATTAATCATAAAAAGTGGTTGGTCTCAGTGATTCAAACCAATCACTCCGCACTTTTGATACTCGTCTCGATAAATCGATAAAAAGGCAACTACACAATATCAATCCCCACGTTCTAACACTAGAATCAAGAAATCTTCAAGAAGTCAATTGTAGCTTCTCAAGATTCGAAAGATCATCCTACACCCTCGAGACTACCTGTCTCGAGACATTGATCCGATCCATCGATCTAATCCGCCCAAAGATTCTCCCGCATCGAAGAATCTGTCTCTCATCTCAGAGACAGCCCGCCACGATAATTCCTGGCGATCATTAAGGGCGAACATTGTACGTAAATCGTTCTCATTAGAAGCCGAATCAGATATCAGCGGTCTTGGATCATCGGTCGCTATCGGGCCGCGTCCATCTTGGATCCGCGTTCAACGGCTAGCGGAGGGAAGAAGCTAGGAGTGGAATGGCTTTAAGTCGTACGAGTAAATTTCCCTCTCATTAAAATCGGTTTAATTGCCGGTCAAAGTGGGCACTAATCGGTCCGTATCTCGGTGCGCGCCGCCCTGAAGGGAACACCGCCTCCGGCCGGTATACCGCGCGTGTATTGAGGAGATGGACAAACACAGTGGGAGGGACAGAGAGAAAAATAAGGCAATCACGACCAAAACAATCAGCACGGCGCTAATAGGCGTAATTACCGGCTGTACGGATTGAGCCTGCCGACGACTATCCGTCTATTCGTGGCTTGGTCCGCACGAATGCGAAGAATCTTTGCCGATCATCCGCGCGATTCGACGACGCGTCTCTTTTGCTTTTGCTTGAGCGACTTGCGAGGCGAATCTTTTGGAAACTTGAGAAATTTTTGCCGAGAGCGTTTCGTTTTGCGAAACGGAAAACTGCTAAAGGGCAAGTCGAATTTTATATAAGGAGGATTTATGGAGACACGCAAGTTTTAAAATTTAATAATTATTAACGAAGTATATTTGTTTGTTTTCGTTTATCGAGATGCAGCTTTATGAGACGAAAGGGTAAGAGGGAGTTAAAGGATGAGTCGAATTTTATATAATTTCTGGCGAAACGCAAGTTTTTAAAATTTGCTATTTATTAGAATTTTACAGAATTTGCGACGAAACGCAAGTTTTAAAATTTAATAATTATTAACGAAGTATATTTGTTTGTTTTCGTTTATCGAGATGCAGCTTTATGAGACGAAAGGGTAAGAGGGAGTTAAAGCATGAGTCGAATTTTATATAATTTCTGGCGAAACGCAAGTTTTTAAAATTTGCTATTTATTAGAATTTTACAGAATTTGCGACGAAACGCAAGTTTTAAAATTTAATAATTATTAACGAAGTATATTTGTTTGTTTTCGTTTATCGAGATGCAGCTTTATGAGACGAAAGGGTAAGAGGGAGTTAAAGGATGAGTCGAATTTTATATAATTTCTGGCGAAACGCAAGTTTTTAAAATTTGCTATTTATTAGAATTTTACAGAATTTGCGACGAAACGCAAGTTTTAAAATTTAATAATTATTAACGAAGTATATTTGTTTGTTTTCGTTTATCGAGATGCAGCTTTATGAGACGAAAGGGTAAGAGGGAGTTAAAGCATGAGTCGAATTTTATATAATTTCTGGCGAAACGCAAGTTTTTAAAATTTGCTATTTATTAGAATTTTACAGAATTTGCGACGAAACGCAAGTTTTAAAATTTAATAATTATTAACGAAGTATATTTGTTTGTTTTCGTTTATCGAGATGCAGCTTTATGAGACGAAAGGATAAGAGGGAGTTAAAGGATGAGTCGAATTTTATATAATTTCTGGCGAAACGCAAGTTTAAAAATTTAGCAGTTATTAATGATTTATATTTGTTTGTTGTTCTTATTCATCAAGATGCAGCGTTTGTTTTATACAACGAAATTCAAGTCGAAAGGATAAGTCAAATTTTGTATATAATTTATAGTGCAACAGTTTCAAAATTTAATATACTTATTAACGAAGTATATTCGTTTATTTATCGAGATACAACGTTTGTTTTATGAAATGGAGACTAAGGGAGTTAGACTAAAGAATAGATTGAATTTATATCGAAACACGAATCTTAAGATTTAGTAGTTGTTAATGTTCGCCGTCGAAGATGACATAAATTGACATGAATTTGTCATCGAAGCATTTTGCTTCAAAATTTTTTAAATCCTGCTTGTTTCAATAATTGTACCTCTGACCCACGCAAAAATAGCGTACGAACACTTGATGCAATCATCGAGTCTGGTAAATTACGTAAGATGAAGGTTTATTGTACGAGCACGGTGTCAGGGGCTATTGACCTGGAAGATCTGTTTCTTTTCACGCTCTAGAGAGTACTCGAGCATTTCGGATTACAATTTGACGACGAATTACATTCTAAATGCTAACAGACAGAGTGCAGATTCTGAAAGAAGTTCCAAGTCTGTCAATTTATATAAAAATCATCGTCATTCGACATTGGAAACGATCTTGAACGAGTAACAATTACTTCGATACGATTCTTTGTGGATACTTTTGAATATTTCTCCATAATCGAATACATCGAATTAGTTCTCGGTGAAACGAAATTTCTAAAAGACGAGTTTCCACTCGTGGAACTCGAACGTTCCACGTTTCTCTGAACCAATTTTCTGATATAACGCTAAATTGACTGTGACGACGAAAAGAATCGTCCGCGAACAGCTGATGTTTTTCATTCGAAGCGGTAAACACGTAGAAGGAAACCGATCGGCGAGTAGCAAAGTATAAACGATGGATCGTATCGTGCGCTACCGATTATCGGTACGTGTAATTACTTTTCATGGTCGTCGGAGCTCATTATGCAGGGGGCCTGCGGGATCTTATTTGTTTTACTACGACCGACCAATTATGCAATTATCTTCTTGTCCCCTTGTTAGGAATGGCTTTTGCTTCGCGGGAAACAGGTTCGCGATAATGCTCTTAACGTTAGCAGTAAAGTAATATCGATCGCTTTAATGCTCGGCGTTCGACTATTTTTCTTTTCTTTTTCCCCCCTTCTTCTTCTTCTTCTTCTTCTTCTTCTTCTTCTTTTGCCAAAGGATACACGGAGACGACGAAGGTAGTACACAGAGAAACACGAATTGAATTTTATTTCTGGCGAAGTAATTCGAAAACGATATCGAAACGTGAAAAGGGAGAGACGTGGAGAATTAGGAAGAAAGGAGAAAGGGAGAAAAGAAGAAGAATACAGCGCGTGAAACGTTCCTGGAAATATTTCTAAATAGTAGTAATTCGAAATTTTTATCTGAAAATATTAGAAATTTCTTTTGGCAATAGTAATTCAAAATAATCGCAAAACATTGACGTGATTCTTCGTTCGAAAAGCAACTTTCCAAAATTACTTCCTCTTAATCTTACAAGACACGTAACGTCACGTTTGAAATGATAAACTTCGTGAAATCTTGTTTAGGATGAAATATTGTTACCTACTGTTAAAATTGTAAAACAAAGGAGAAGAATGACTTTAGATACTTGTTAAGGAGGAGTGAAAAGACTTCGTCCACAAATACTTGTTAGAAACAAATGTATCTAAGTAATACTTGGATTAATGTTTAAACTGTTCCGACTGTTTCCAAGTTCGAAAGGCAAAGAGATATCCTCAGTTGACAGCAGAATGGAAGAAGTGTCCTTTCTTTTGCGCGTGTAGCGTACGCGTATGCACGTAGAACTACGGACGTCTCTCTCTCTCTCGGTGTGAATAAATAGCCAAATAACCGTAATAAACCCATCGGTTTTATTATCGACGTTCGCTCTTATTCAGCTGTTGTCGGTTCGGCTGGCTCATTGTCCCGTGGTGAAACCGCGTATTTATCGTCTTAGGAATCCTTGGCGCGGAGTTTTACAAGGCGCGGATATATCGCGAGAAGTGGTCGACAGGCGAGCGAACTACGAGCGATCGGGCAACCAGATCCCGAATTCGCACGCTAGAATTTTTATCGCGCTGCAGCCGGGAACGCTCGCGAGAGAGAGAGAGAGAGAGAGAGAGAGAGAGAGAGAGAGAGAGTTCGATACACATTTGCATCGTGCGCGTGCACCTTTAAATAGAAACGTTCTCGAACCAACCAACGAACCTTCCCTATATATCTGCTAGAAGTGGGCGGCTACTCGAAAATTTCGGATCGGGACCCAAAAGCTTGTGACACTCGGGTGCCCGAAAACGTTTGTTCGGCGTCGATTTCAAAATGGAAAATTAAATGGGAACATTTTCGTCCTATTTTGCTGCACTAGTTTCGAAACATACAGTGTATAGTGGAAAAGCCATCAAACTACAGCAGTCAGAATTGGTTCAAATGAAATTATTCTTGAAACGTTTTCTCTTTGTCGAAAAGAAATAAGAACTTTGAGAGAAAGAAGTTGAAGAAAAATGGCAAAGTCTTTTCTTCTCTAAAATTTTGCCTTTCATTTCCATACGTATGCACAGAGAAAGAGGCAGTTACTTTTTGGCCAACCTGATGTATATATTATAAATATAATAATATATATATTAATGTCTTTATATATTAAATCTAGAAAATTTCTGTGAAAAGCTAGGAATCAGTCGTTTTGATCGTTTCCCACGACGACTTGTGCATTGGACTGGATAAGGAAGGAGATAATCGTTGCATGCAAATTTCGTACGAATTTTCACGCGAGGCGAGGCGAGGCGAATTAATGTTAGATGGAATGGAAAGGTTCTCGTTGACTGTGCGTTTAACAGGTAATTGCTCGTTGCTGCTCCGACAGCGACAAGTGTGCTATTACCACTGGTCATTATATCTGTATAGAATTTCTCAGAGTAGATAAATTTAACGTTACCGAGTCAGAATGTGTTTCGCATAATTTCTATTGGCATTAGTTCTGCGATACTGTCCGCGATAATATCCTGTCGATTTTCTTCAATAAACTTGATAAATAAACGTTTGCCCGAGTTACATTTATATAACGAAGAAACTATCCTTTTAATTATCCATCTAATTCAGAATATTCTAGTTCTCGTGCAATTTTTTATATCGTGTTACATTTAGAATACTGTAAACGTTGTATGTACATACGTATAATTTATAAATCCTCGACTCAGGTAGGTGTTCAAATTCCATAGGACTGACTTTTCTTTCAAACAAAAGTCACAAATGATATTGTGAGACAAGAGATTCCAAATATATATATATAAAGAGAAAATTCTTCTCATACTCATCACACAGGTGTATCGTTGCGAACGAGGACACGAGTCGAGACGAAAATATTTTCCTTCCTTTGTTAAATATTATCCTTCGTTATTACCCAGCACCTGAAAATATAGTACACCTTTGGCCAGAATAAGGGCTCGTAAAAGTATCGGCTCGATTCGAACAATGTTGTTCCATACCCTGCAGGCAGCCTCGTCCTGGTTATCCGTATCCGCGAAACGCCCGAACGTGTTCGGTGTGTTCGGTATGTTTCGTCGGGAGCGTGCTCCTGTTTCTGCATTATTCTACACGTTGCCGTGCACAGGTCTCTGGCCGATTAACATACCGTGCACAGGCGTTCAGCGATACGTGTTTGCGTGCAGGCCGATTCGACGCGAAATTGGGTCGTTCGTTGGGCGGGAAACAAGAAGAGCACGAGCTGAGGGAAGGAAGGTGATCGTGGAAGAAAAAAATGTCGAGATTCGTGCCGGCCGGAGAAGCAACGATTTAAGCTCGAGATTTATGCGGTCTGCTCGTGTAACCTTCGCATATCCGAATAACGCTCAGCCATCTGCGCTTGCATTCAGCTCAGATTTGAGCTGGAGGACAGTTCGGCAGAAATTAATTCAATTCAGTTGATTCGGAATTGGAATATCGATTTCGATTTGGCCGACGGTAGGTGACAGAATTGATCTTCGTTCGTCGAAGTGAGAATTACGCGAGAAGATAATTTGAAGGTGAAACCGCGCGTACGTGTAATCAAATTGTAGGTTTTAATGCATTTCGTAGGAAATTTGAGGATCACAGTACACATAGTTACAACATTTAGTTTCTACCTTTTGAATTTCATTTGCGTAAATTTTGGAGCTTAGTTCCGAAAGAAATAAACGAGCAGTTATTTTAATTAATTAACTTATTATTAATTAAACTATTTTATAATATTATAATATATTAAATATAATTATTTTATGATATTATAACATTGTAATACATAGTTTTATAATATTATAATTTTATATATATTTTATAATATTATTTGATAATTAATTAAATCTTTTTATCAATTTATTTATTATCACATTCTCAGAAGAATGTATGAAAAAGTTTATTGCACTTGGAAACACACAGTCCTGCGTACAAATTATAAATAATATAACGTGTGCAAAGTAGAAAATTCTATTTCCTAGACACGAGGAAACGTTTGGGAAGGGAATAATAAATGTCGTTGGACTGTTACGGGATAAGGTATCAAGAGACGATGCAGACACTTGGTCAGATAGCCGAAAGGTCATTGATTAACGTGGTCTGAAGATAAGAGGTAATTAAGTGAGAGATCGGGCGTCGACGATGGGATATTTTCGGTCCTCGATGGAGATAAGTACGTCTATGGACATTATTGTGGTCGGCGAAGGAAACTAGCAGGGTGGTTTGGAATGACGGATAGCCCGTAGAAACATGGCGGAATGTTTTAGGAAGAGTAACCAACACTAATCTAAAAAAAAAAAAAAAAAGAAAGAATTAACACTAGAACTGATCGAAATGATCAATGTGTAATTTTTATTAAAAATTTTATAAGAGTGAAACAGTGTTATATTATTCGAAATTTTATAGATATAAAACAGGTGTTTTCAGAGATTCGAGCGATAGTTTGAATAATTAAAAATAAAGTTTCTTTTAGTTTTTTACTGTAATGTCTCTGATGAAAGTTTCGTACGTTGGTTTTAGTATTAATCGAGTCACTCGGAAACGATGCCGATCAATTGCAGTTGCATAAATAAAAACACAGGAGAAAATGACAAAAATGTACATGGAGTACCTTTCTAGACACATTAAAATGATGAAACTCGAGATTCTTCAATTTCAAAGTAAAATAAGAGATTATCATCAAGGAGAGCAGAATTATCCAAAACATATTTTTCGCAAAAATATTTAAAAGTTATCTGGAAAGAAACGAAAATATTAGAAAAATATTTAACGTTATTTAGGAAAGTTATCAGTGATGATATGATACTTAAAGTTTTAAGTCTACGATAGATCCATGAAAATAAGTGCAGCCATCCGAGAAGATAGTTTTATCTACGTCTCCCAAAGTACGTAATCCAGAAGTGAGACGTTATAACTTTTTTTTTTTTGGAAACAGGAAGTGAAAACAGCGGGTTTCGAGCAAACGATAGGACAGTGACATTTCTATTCGGCCGTAGCTCTTGATAATAGGAGGTCTGATGGTAATTGTCACAGGGTGAGGAACAATCTGTCGTACAATGAGGAAAGAAAACAGGAATAAAGTGTATCGATACGATAGCGTAATGACCAGCGTCAAGTGAAATGCGTTTTGCTGCACCATGATCGTCCATCACTATAATCGTATATTTTAATGCACAGCTCGGTTACAATAGAATTGTACAGCGAGTGTAATGGCCACGTGTATCATGAACGTATCATTTTATAATTTGTAGTTTCGTTAAATTAGCAGCCGATAAACTATTACACGCAACAGTACCGTGGAATTTCAATCAGGAAGTTGTAATCTGACATTTTAATCTCGCACTACCGAAAACGTTGCTGCGATGCCAATTTTGAAATAGTTCATACGTGTGATTGAAATTGTGCGAAATTTGAATCCGCGTAATTTGGAAACTTCACGCGATTCGAAAGGTTATTTTATATTTTTATTATTATAGAACAATGTTGTTTCGTTACGTTGTTCTATTATCGTTACTGTTACTGGAGCGAGGAATGGTGATTGATACGCGCCGAGAAAAATTCGTATTATCTCTGTTACATCGTAATCACGCTCGTTGCACGTTGAAACGATTCTATCGAGCCACTCGCGATTAATTCTCGGATCTATCGATCGAAAATTAAAGCATAGGTTACCGGCGAGAGATTTCGCAACTCGAGGCATTCGTTCGCGAGCCGTCGATCGCAATCTTCGTTTCTTACGCCCCCACAAACGTTTTACGATCGCCTTTCGCGATACCATTTCGCGTATATATCGAATGTAAATGCGATTTATGGTCCCTGTGTTACGACGTCGTAACATCTGATACTTTTAGTCTCGATTCCAAATTAATTGCAGCGTGAAAAATGGTCGATCTCTTCATTAAGAAATTTCTTCGTTGCGATAGAATTGCTCTCTGGTCCTACGCGATATTTGAAACGAGGTTTCCTCTACGAAGTAGTTGGATCAATCATTCTTACACAATATAGGCCAAAAATCATTTCCTACTAAAATAAATCCGCAATTCTTTTATCATGTATTTTTCTTATTAATTTGCCGGACGCTTTGGCGGTCAACATCTGAAGGAAATAATTTCTAGGACATAATAAAAAAAATTATGTTTAAACTTGAATTTAATTTAAAATTAATAAAATTAGTTTCTTCTTATATTTCGATGTTTTATTAAAAAAAGAAAAAAAAATCGTGTATTGGAGGAGAAAATTAAGTTTAAAGTCGCTTGCTATTATAATTATAAACGGACGTACATACCTTACGTAATAAATTAAAGTAAATTATTATTATTACTTGCTGCTCGGATGATATATTTGAATAAATAGTTACACTGAAGCTTATATAGTTTTTTAATTAATGTGAATTTATGTATTGCTATGTATTGTATGTGTCTTGGTGTTCTCAACTTTTTCCTCAAACCATGAAAAAAAAAAAAAAAATACACAGCAAATAATAGAAAAAACAATATGTCCATCGAGCGTCATTATCGCCCAATTATTTTGTACTTGAGAAAATTCTATGATTGTCATAGCACAGCCTATTGGTTGCCTATTATCCAACTATTATCCAAATTACAGATAACGGCTGTTCGCACTTTTACATCTCTTAAACGCGTCAATCCGACGGGACAGAGTGAAAAGAAAACGAGTGAAAATAATTTCCTCGCAGCGCGACTCGATTATCCGTCGTTTCCTTAATTATTGAGGCTAACGACTGTAAAGAGACGATATTGCTCAATCGAGAGTGGCGAGATTACAGCCAGGGCCGTCTAATTATTATTACGAAGGCGTTGCTCGTTAATCCATCCGGGCTCGTACTCGATCGCGACTCCTTTGTTTTCTTCCGTGACACGACCGAGAATTGCTCAACCGTCGTTGTAATCGCGTTCTGTTATTACAGAGCGTCTTCGATCCATATCCTTGCCAACCGATCCTTGAAAAATCGTTGCGGGGTTGCGCAATTTCCTTAGGGATCCGGGCGATTAATCAACAGCGTGGAATCGCGGAAGAAAGGCGGATAAATGTTACGTGAGCTCGTACGTGGAACGTGGACGTAAAAGTATCCCTTAATTGGTCTGGAAACAATCGTGAGATTAATTCAATAATTGTATAGAGCGCGTGAGAAACAAAGGAGAAGGGCGGAAGAAAGTGATTTTATCAGCGTGTGTTTCATTACGTGTGTAGGTACGTTAAGTACGGATATGTGTACAGAGTTGTACAGTTCGATAGACATATCTCTTCTTGTCGAATTTTCTCTTTTCACGTTTCACGCTCTGGCGTTTCGTTCGCGTAACTGATTGATAATACAAATAAGTCGATAAGCGACGTGTCGCGTGTGGTTTCAAGTAATTTTTTTAACGAGCCTGGCTCCAGGAACGTCCATTTGAATCAACTTGAATCAACCAATTCCTATAATTGTATAATGATACTGTAGAGTGTAGAAAAGTCTGGTCCCCGATGGGTTGAAGAACCTCTTAATTTTTCTGATATTTCACAAATAAGTACTCTTAACGTGATTTATACCTTTAACCCTTTGAAACTCGCCCTATGTGACGCTGGACAATACAAATTTGCTATAAAAATTATCCATACTCTTTTTTTTTATGCAAAATTATAAAAAATAAATAAATATAATAAAAATAAATTACATTATGATAGAAAATATGGAATTTTACGAATGTTGTGAGTTAACTTAAACCTAAATCACTTTAAAATAAATACAAACGAATCGTGCAACGATATCGAAGACAAATCGTTAACATACACGATACACGTGCATACGAATGACATCCAGGGATCAATAATTTCGCACGTTTTCCCGATCAGTTATTATCAGGAATTACACTTCTGGTCTGGTCGCCAAATATTAAGCAAGCGTGACTAATCGTGCAGCCTCGAGGAAATCGGTAGAAAATGGCGAATACTTTGGTGATTGGTGATTCTCGATTGGACGAAGAGAGATCGCGAGAGGAACCGCTGCTTGACTTCGCTCGTCACTTCGATTCACTGTCTGCTGCAAGCCGAAGCGTTCAACTCGAGTCGAGCTGAGGCGAACCGCGCGACCCAAACGTCGACGCTCGATCAACACCGGGTGACAGCTTGTTTAATTTCGCGTTTTCGTTGGCCATCGGTCAGCTATTGGCTCGCCTGGTCATGTGTTATATGTACGACGACACCGTGAGACGGTGAGCAGTTGCGTAAAACATGACCAAAATGCCAGAGGACCGAGGGCACCGGTTGTAAATGATGACAAATGGCAAGTTATTAAAGCCGAACGCGACTGGTTGCTTCATGTTGAGAAAGATTAAGGCTACGCTTAATGTCCACTGTTTACGTCGAGGGGTAAAATGTTTCGCGGTAATTATTATTCTATTTTCTTTTCTTTTTTTAATTTTCGTGCTGGAATTCGCGCGCTTTCGAAAAGCTGATTGAAATTTGGTAAATGGACGTCGAACCTTGCACTTTGTTCAACGTTTCGTACCGTGACGAGGGAGTGTTCACAATAAATCGAACTGGAAATTAAATGATTCTCTCTGGACACTATAAATTCACAATGAACTAGTAATTTATAATTGGTGAAAAAATTTTTGAAAACGTGGATTTAGATAATATCAGAGTTGCATTGGTCCTTTGGCCGATATATATAGTTGAAGTTTCACTTTTAATTGGAATTAATTATTGTCGTCGTTCAATATCTCGGATTCCACCAGTTTCCAACTGAAACTTTCTGAACGATAGATCGTTTTTTCGAATTACGTAAGTAAACAGACCATCCGTACTAGTCGAGAGTGGCGAAACCCCTTTAACGATCGTATTCTTGAAATCGCCGGTTTCTCCCGACCCCCTGCGATCTCCAGGAATCACAGCGCAGCTTTTCTTTTCAAGACCAGAAACCGGCGTCTCTAATGGAGCGGCGTCCGATCAGCTAGAGATGCCAGCTTTTCTCAATTACCGTGATTAACCGCGTCAATGGTTACCCAATGGTTACGCAAGCTCAAGCGAGACCGTGACTAATTATTATAAACACAGTTGTTGATTATTAACCATTGATCACGTGTCTCTGTAACGTACGGCGTTTACGTTCGTTCGAGAGAAGATGATGCGTCATTATCCTCACTTCTCTACACTATGATTCAAAAAAAGAAGGTAAAATTTTAGTTTTTTCAATTAAAAAAAATTTTTTTTTTTATGATAAAAGATAATATATTAAAATGTATGAGTAGTATTCACAGATTTAATTTAATTGAATTTTTCTGTCTACGTATGTATTTAATCTAATTACTAAACAAAGATCTAAATGAAAATCGTATCACAGTGACGAATAAATCGATAATCGCGACTTCTAAATAAATCGGAAATATCGAAGAATTAAAAGTCTTCTGAATCGATCGAAGGTATTCTCATAAATAGCCTGACATATCAATAATCAAATAATTACTCGCAATTAGTCGCTAATGACCTCGCTGTCGATGCGACATTAAAGAAAAATAGAAGAAGAGGGAGAAGAAGAAGAAATAATTACTTGGCAATTTACATTTCAGCGTTCGACGTTCCGGAATTTTTATACCTCGGGATATTCGAGCTTCGATTCTTTCATTCATTGCCTCAACGATAGATTCTCTCGCTCGACGAACAATTCTCTGATCTTCTCTGATCGCCACAATTGTAGCTTTCTGCCAGAGGAAGTTGAATCGTTTTCCTTTCTTCTCTCACAGTGCTCGCCGAACCGTTTCACAATCGTTGGGCAAGAATGTAATTGGTGCAAAGGCGGCGTTTATTAAGCGTGGATGATTTATCTGCGCTGTCTTGCGACGAGAGTAAAAGGGAAAGGGAGCGCGAGAGACTTTCTGTGCCGCGTGAAACACCGAGGAATCTGACAGGTGTAATTGAAAACGATTGGTGCATCGAGAGAACTTTTCTGTTTTCTTCCAATGAGAATACAGAGGCTTTGGGATTATTTAATTATATCGTCCAGTCATCCATCGACACGACGAATCTAAGATGGATTAATTTGTTTGCTTCATAATCGTCTCTTAATTAGCTGACAGTGCGCTGTCTGATATTTTTTATCAACATATTCTCGATGTTTCTTCCGTCTTAAAACTTTCCGTTTAATAAACTCGAACGTAAAATTTCGCTGTTTATTCCGATTTCCTAATTACGCATGCCGTTTGATTCAAGCACGTAAATGAAATGCGCGAATGAAGAAATTACTGATGCTGTAAAATTTTTAAGAATATTAAAGTGTCATTTTTGCTAGATTATTTATAAGCGCACGTTTTCTTATGATACTTAAAAGTGCCAGATGTTGTGAATGTTAACTTCTTCAGATTTTATAATGAGAAATCGGACTGTCGATACTTATAAATATTTTTTACAACAAGCAGTAAAAAGAGAAATTTTTCGCATCGGTACTTTTTTCATTACTAAAAAAAAAAAAAAAAAAAAAAAAATGCAAAGTGCAGCACTTGAAAGAGACAATATTTTGCCACGATAATA
This sequence comes from Tetragonisca angustula, assembly GCA_036937485.2. NCBI lineage: Eukaryota > Metazoa > Arthropoda > Insecta > Hymenoptera > Apidae > Tetragonisca > Tetragonisca angustula. The sequence continues at coordinate 501,458 of JAWNGG020000053.1, read as the reverse complement.
AACAGCGTATCAAATTATCGATTGAGTGTCCTACATTTTAACATATTGACTTGGAACCTAGTTAAGAAATGGCACCCAGCTGGATGACTATTTGCTCGGTGAACATCGAGTTTCAAGATTGACGTGCAGCTAATTGCAAGTGTAAAACTGTAAAGATGAACGCAGTCGTTGTCTGTCGCGCGACGACACCGATGCGAAAAGTTAGAAACGTTTTATCAGTACGTGCGATTGGTCCACGAGTGGACTAACGAACGAGTGGTAGTGCGTTTATAGGTTTACTCTCTCGCGAGTGGATTAACAAACATACCGGTACATTTATGACGGACGTATATTTATGGATGGACGTATGTTTGAGCAAGTGTGACAGATTTAAGTGGTATATATATATTTGGCGAAGTCGAAGTGAAATTGCTCTTCAAATCGACAGTTTTCTATTCGAAATATCTCTAGTTCTTGTTTGGTGTAGAAAGCGAAATTGACTCGACTGTGACGTTGTAAAGTATAAACAATAATATAATTCTGGGGTAAATGTGCTTCGTATTTCTGTGAACGAGGAAATGAAACGACTGTCCACTGTGAAACACCCTGTACACTCAACTTTTGAACGTACGTAATTATTCGCAACGATCGTGCGCATGCACTCTTCGTAACGCAACATAAATGTTAATTAATACGTATGTACATTGGTTATAATGACTGCTCTTTCGATACCCACCGTGAATATCTTCGATTTCAATCGTGCCGCAGTGGAATAATTAAAGCCCAGGTTACGTTGTATCATTAAAAAATGAAGCGTCGTTAAATCACGCACGTTATTTTTTTCTCCATTGAATGAATCAAGATCAGTCGTTTGGAAATCAATTATTCATTCATTTACACACTTTTTACATTCTTCTCTCCGTAGTTCAAAATCAATTCGTACGTTAATCGCAGTTAGAATGCGAAATCTGTACTAAAGAGATCAAAAGAGATGAAGAGTATATGAAGAAATGTAGAATCCAAGGAGAAGAACGGGCTTCAGCCTTCTATTCAAATTTCATTGTCCCAAATCATAGCGTTCATTCAGAATCGCGTTATTCTAAATTATAAAACCTCAGCCACGAGCGTCTCGTCAGTCCTGTTCGAAATTAAGTACCATTACATTAACAGCAATAAATGAACAAACACGAATTACGTGCAAGTTAGTTTTAAAACACCATAGGCTACAAGTTAAACACGTCCCCGGCGAGCTATACCATTTCACGCGACTGTTTTCTCTTCTGTCCAGATTCTCTTCCCTCCCGAACTACTGCCAGTTACAACGAACTCATTATCCATTACAGTCACACGCACTATCGAACGGCTATTGAACGTAATTGTTTCGGAGCGAGTATAGCCTTAACGAGTTGGTAGTCGAGCCACAGGGAGCGTGCGGTTGTTTACTCTGTCGTCTCGTTAATTACCAACGGCTCGTCCAGCGTACTTTTTCTTTTTTTCTTTCTTTCTTTCTTTTTTATTCGTCAGAAAATTCGTCGAGTCCCCCCAAAGATCCACCTTGCGGGTTCTCTCGTGGTGTCTCGAGTGTATCGACGAAGGTCAGAGCGTGTCGGTGGACGTTGAGCGGTAATCTCTGTTCCGATACGATTGCGCATCTCGCGCACTCCCTTGTCTCCGTACGCACATGTGTACGTGTGTCACGTATGACACGACCTCGACGACGATTCCTCCTCGCGATCAGCTGAAAGGGTCGTCGACCGACTTAACCGAGCCGTTTGACGCGCACGGAACGGACAGCCCGGCGATTTCTTATTTAAATCATGGCCAGCTTCTATTTAAATCATCCGCAACGACCGATTCCATTTTAATAAGGTTTACGTTCGCCTCGGCAGTGATGCCTACGAAAGACCACAGAGGAAGAACAGATGGATAAGTAGATCATGGACTTTTATGGGGAATAAACTCGATGCTTTTTTTTTTTAGAGATCGGATCGAAGATGAACATTTACGCGGAGATTTCTTCTGTTGGACAAGTTGCAAGGAATATTTTACACGTTTCGCGAATTTTCGTGTCTTTGAATTCCACGTAATCTGACGACAAGCTTATTATTTAAATATTTATATAAATTTCAGGTATCTAAATTTTATTTGATTCAGTTGAATGTGCATTTTTTTCTGGATACTTTCGAGACATCGACTCTCGTTACTTTGTGGATTTTATTACAGAATTATTCTTGGATTCATTGTTTTCACTGTTTTAAAATGTTAATGTATTTGTTTATCCCATTAAGTCTAGATGTGTGGGTACGAGTAATTTGTTTCTTCTGTTATTATTGCACACCTTCCGGATGTTTGATCAATAAAAACGGATACAGACGTATCGATATATACACATACTTCACGTTACAAATTGAAAATTTTACGCTGAATTAAATCTCGGATATCCAACTCCTTCCGATCCGAGTCGATGGCCGATCGGACTGTCCGACGAAATCGGATTACTTGACTCTTCGCATATGTTGGTAATAATTTATTCGACCAGACCTGAGTCCGAAATATCGAGTACCTTCGCATCTACAATCAAATTTAACACAACATTAATATCCTATCTCGTGTTCTTTTCTATCTGTATTTCAAATCGAGCAACAAGCAACATCCGCGTCGCATGAAATTTCAGAGAAATTCCAATTTCGTTCGTTTCATCGCCCGAATTCCGGTTGCGCCGATTAGATTGGAAGTCTGTCGGGAAGCCAAAGAGGAGGCGACCGCCCTGTGATCTCGTTCTACTTAAACCGTGGGCCACGTTTCATGTAGAAAAGGAAACCGAGAACGCGTGGAGGGTCAAATGGCACGGGTGCCATGGCTGCGCACAAAGGCAATATGATCCTTTCGCAGAGGATTCTGCAATGTAATCTTGTCGTGATCCTGTGTGGGAAGATCCTCGTGCGGCGATCTTAAGACCACCTTCTTTCGTTTATTTCTTTTTCTTCTTTCCTCCCCCCCCCTCCCCTCCTACCCCTTTTCTCCTCCTCTCCCGCTCGTATCTCTTTCGGATGGCTTAGCCATCTTTCCGCATCGTCTTCTCTTCGACCACGACGCGCACCACCCCCGTGACGCGTTTCACTACTTCCTTTTTCTGCTGCTTTGCCGTGTGTGTTTCGACGGCTGCGCGCCATTAAATCGATTTGACGCGTTCGACAAGCCGTGAATGAACCTCTTTTCGAGAGGCAGGCACGCTCGTGACCCCTCGAAGTGATAAGATAATTTCGTGAAAGTCCGATGGAACTTGCGCCCCCCCCCCTCCCCATTCTATCGCCGAATGTCGAATTTCGTCGAAATCTTGTCTCTCCGACGCCCGAAGCTAGATAATTAGCCGAACGTGTCGTTCGTTGGCGCCGACGATTTGCGAAAACATGTGAATTCGAGAAAACTTGGGAAGATTAGCGTGGTCGAGATCAAGCTCGAAAATCCGGGATTACACAGATTACACTTGTCGAACGATTTGGTGGAAGGAATGGATTAATTCTTTCGTCTTGGAAAAGCTTTGGTTCTATTAAAATTTTCGTAGACATTTGAAGCGTTGATATTGAACCGGTAGTAAAGTCGGGGAATTAAATAAAATTGGGGTAAGGGTATTGTTCTCGTTCGAGGGTGTGCGAGTATCACGTACAGGAGCATTGATCTTAGAATTTTAAACTGTAAAAGCTTCGAGAGAAGCGAGTGGATTCATATTTCTGGAAGGAAATTCGTTCTTTCGAACGTGGGGCAATAAATTGCCTTTTTCTAAACGTTCGTGCAACATTCTGGCGAGATTCCAGATGCATATTGATCCTCGCAGAGACTCGTCTTGTCGAGCGAGGCAGCGAGAGGCAAACGGGTGTGTGATATCGTTAGCAGATGGCGGGATGATCATGATGGTGCGAGTTTCGGTCGGTCAGGCTGGGATCTACGAATCGATTTCGAATTCTTCAGTATTCATTTTCTTTTTCTCTAATATATATATATATATATATATGTATAATAGTCTTAAATTGTTCTCAATTTTTAACGAGTTAGCTTCTTTATCATCAGTAGAAGAAATGAATGATCTTATTTTTAGAAAACAAGCAATACCTACAATTTTACAATTAACTATTCACAGTCTTTTGATCCTTTCGAAATTCCCAAGATCGCGAACTGCATTCTACGAGAAACTTTTTAAATCTTGCAGAAACGAACTTTCGTCAACAACCAATCACACCGACGACAAAAAACGATTCTGTTCTGGTTTGAATTGAAACCGGAAACCGCTCGACGCAATCGAGATTCCTTCTTACGTGGAAAACGAACGAAATCGAGCGGCGATTAATGCATATGCATTGCCATAGAAGTGCAAGGATCGGGTGGGGACGAAACAAACAGCAGTCCGCTGATAAATCGGTCTGTTTACAGTTGCTTCGATCCTTTCCTTCTCCCCCTTCGGCCGTTTATCATTCCTGACCCGGTGCAAACGCGTAACGATCTCGAAACGCACGGCGACCGTCGCTTTTTGCCCGGAACATCGTTAAGGCGCCGCGCAACCCTCATTAGTCTCGATTTATCACGATTTCGCCGACTGTTCCCTCTTATTCCTCGGGCCTCCTGCTCGCCCTCTCGCCAAATCCCACAGGCATCTGCATCTCGTTTCGCTCTACGATCCGGCTCTTCGCTCGAACGAACGATCTTGGAAAATTTGGTCGAAATCTAACTGGGGCCCGTTTTGTCCCAACATGCAATTATTATCGCAGACTAGATACATTCTACGCTTCCGTGTGTGTGTTCCTTAATGCTCGCTCGACTGACAATGAGTTTCTACGATTCAACGAATCAATAAGTAAGGGTTGTCACGATTATTGTTTAAAGTTGAGATCAGAGTCGATTTGCGAGGTTTGTTTCGGTTATTGTTTAAAGTTGAGATTAGAATCGATTCGCGAACGTAGAATACAGTTGTGTACCAACTCTCGTGGTTCTATGCGACAATCACTCATTATTCTTCTCGGCTCTGACGTATAAAACATAGTCTTACGCTTTATTCAAAATTTAATCTTCAAATAATTTCTTGTTTAATAATATACAGTTGCGTACGTGAAATATCAGGCTGAAGGGAAATTCAATCTACTCTGGGGATTATTAAATCTGTAAAACGTTTCTACTTTTGTCTCTGTTATCAGTCATTCTTCAGAAAGTCCGTCTTCATAAATTATTTCGACCACAAGTTCATTTTGGAAGAATTATTTGGGTCGTTCAAACTGTTTTTAATAGTTATTGGTTAATCTCTAATTTGAACAACTCTTTACGAAAAGGAAAAAAAATTGTTGGACGAAACTAATCTCAAATAGCAAATAAAATAGTTGGATCGTAGCATTTTACGTATTGGATTGTGAAAATTTCACTGAAATCGACGATAATAAATTAAGCAACGCAAAGTGACAATTTTCGGAATTACGAGGTAGTCCCTGAACGAAAGTTAGAGATTTAACGAGGGCATGGAAATAGTATAAATAAATAAGTCGTCGAATTCGCTGGAAATCGGCAGGCGAAGCTAGTACGTAGCTAGATGTTGTTTCTGTGTTGGCGGGAAGACAAGCATTCTCGGCCGGGAGCGAACAGGACCGTATGATTTCTCTGGTACGAGGCAGCAGTTCTTGCCAGGAGCCAAGAAACGACAAGTTGCCGTATTAGGGCAGGCAGCGGCGCTACCGTCGTCAATAGAATTCCCAATGAGCTTATTGAGAGTCTCGTTGCAATTGGCCGGTTATGAAACCGTCGAGTTCTGCTGGGTTGCTGTCGTTGTTGCTGCCGTCTCGTTGCTATCGTCTCGCGCGTCGCGATCGATGAATTCCGATCAGGGTAGAACAAGCTAAGAAAAAGCTCCTCAGGGAGTTTCTCCTCGCCGATGAATGGCGATGCTCCTCGAGGAACATCGATCTTGAATCGTCCGACGAGGAAAATGGACGAACAAACGCTTGATGGTCGCTCGATGAATCGAACTTTTAGCCGGAGGGGTGATTTCGATCGGAGGTGCACGAATTTTTAATTTCTTTCAGTTCAGTATGATTTGATTTCTTTTAATTCTTTCAATTTTAATTCAGCAACATTGTCGAGACGAGACTTTGTTTAAAATCGTCTTACAGAAAGCTCTGCGCTTTGTATTTATTCCACGTTTTTCTCATTCCGCGCAAATCATGTGCTTTGAAATCTCTCATGAATGTACGGCGATTTAAATCGCGGATGGCGGCGTATATTTTGGAGAGGAGGGGATAATTTAAACGCGCGGCAAATGGTAGCTTCTAAAGTGCAACGTATCGCGAGGTTGGAAGGAAATTTACAAAGCAGAATAATTCAGTGGTTGTTTTATTGGGGTTTTATTCAACTGGATTGCAAGGATGTGCCCCCGTATAAGGGAACGTTTGTATTTTGTTATACGTCGCCGAGAGTTTTCTGCCTCGGTACGATAAATTGAAGTGGCGACCTAAATCCTTGAGGTCCCAGTGAGCGAAGCGAGGCAGGTCTCTCTGGTCTCTGGCAGTCTAGATGAACCTTCACGGGTAAATATATTTGATACTCTCATGTAATGTCAACTTCTGAACTTTTCACTTTTAAAGTGATTACTTTTAAAGTACGCGATACACGCGACTTATTGCGAAAGGGATGACGAATTGAATTACAGAAACGATTGATTCGATGCGTTAGGCTTTTCTTTATCCTAGGTATAACGATGCTTTTTCAAAGTAATGCCGTTCTGTGTTACATTTTATTGCTTCTTTGTTACGGAAGAATCAATTCAAAGATGTCGCTAACAATTATAGGGAAACACATAAAAGTTACTTTAATGTTATTATCGTGCGTGGATTCAGTTTCTTTTCTTCTCGAAATTTTAAGTTAAGAGAGGAAACGTCAGAAATTACTTGACATGGCAAGTTGATGCTTTCGTAGCAATCACACAGTACCAAACACGAAACGAACAGGAATTTCAGCTTCGTAGCAAGGAGGAAGAGGCAGAAGACGAGGAATGGAAGAGGGAATCATTTTCAATAAACCACACCCTTCGACGGTATGGTACCTACGGGTATATTTGAAGTCAAGCACGTTGTGTCGTGGATCGTCCTAGAAGAAAGAAGGGAACGGTTCCACTGGTCACGTACATCCGCATACGTGATACGAGGACTCGAAATTACAAAGATGACGGTGCCTCGGTGATGCGATCCACGTAATTCGACTGTATTTTTCTGCAGCTGTTTCCGAGTGTGTCGATGCTTAAGCCTTCTTGCTTCCTTTCAGCGAACGCACGAATCTATCGGCGAATCGCGGCGAATTCCTTTGCAAACGAAACAGACGTCGTGGAATATTGTACTGATGTTTCAATCGTCGAGAACGACCGAGTTTCCACTCGTGGCAATAACCGATCGTCGAACTCTTTTTCGTAGCAAAAGTGTAATGTATTTCTTTTTGGTATAATTTAGCGAATGAATTGAGAGCATCCTGGGTTGTATCAAATGTTTCTACTCTTACTCTTCTACTCTTAGACTGATTGAATAATTATCCTTCATTTGATCATATATTTAATGAAATTCCATTATTAATTATAAATGAAATAAAAAATAGTTTTAATAAATAAAATTTTAATATGGCAGATTAGTGCTAGTGAAAAATTTCAACGTGAAATATAATTATATTTCAAGATTCGAACTCTTTATATTCAGATAATTTAATTTCATTTCATAATTTTATTATATTATTTATTATTATAATTATTTCATTAACATTATATTTTAGTATAGATTTAATGTTGAATAAATTTTTGAATTTATTATTATTAAAAAATCATACAATTGAAATTATTCATTAATCTACTTTTAATGAATCTTTTCATCCATCGCGTATTCTAGAGATATTAAAAGTGTTCGTACTTGTATATCGTACTTTAAAAAATACTTCGAAATAGAATTCCATAATAAGTGAATTCGATTGAATCCACCTGTCTGAACTCAAATTTCAATTACAAACGATCTCAACACAACTAACACCATCGAAAAAAATCTCATACGTCGCAAGCAAGTGATTTTACGAAATTACAAATCAACTCGTGTCTCAACTTATTACTACATTCTTCCACTGACAATTATGCCTGCGTTTCATTTACAAATATGAATGAGATTTCCTCCGGTTATTGATCAGGCTACGGTCTCTCATTGAGAATCGCATAAATCGCGCAAAACCAGGCGGAAAACGAGATAAGAGTATTCCTCTTATCTCTTGAACGTTCCAACTCCCAACAATGCTCATTTGCTTCGATTCCGTAACCAACGATTGCAATTCCGGCGAAAGCTTTCAGAATTGCATAACGCTGTTACGCGACTCGCAGGCGAAATCCAAATCCAACCGAAACGATCGTCAAGTTCGAGTTCGTGGCCGGTAGCGGAGGGCATTCGCGACGCCTCGGCGGGGAAAAAGAAAGTGGAGTCGAACGATAAGCGGCCAGGTCGCCAGCGCGAGATATCGGCGCGCTTTATCACGATGCATTCTCACCGGCTCGTAAATTCAGTTTTCAGCGGGCGCCTCGGCCAACGATGTTTATTTATGAGGCGGTCCCCACAGGGGCGTTCGAGCCGCCCGGGGATCGTGATCGAGCCGTTACGTCATTTTAGCATTGATAGCGAGCCGCGCGAATTTTCCATGCCCCTTTTTGCCAAATAATCATCCTTACGAGCGACCTTACGAGAACCTTGCGCAATCGTGTTCGATGATTATTCGATGATTCAGCCACGGTCGCAACGTGCGTCACGGGATCGACGATACGGATCGACTCGGTATTTCTGTGAGTTTATGTTTAATGACGTAACGTTACGATCGCCCGATGACACAAATGGACGATTTAGTCGGACGATGTCGCAACTCTGACTGATTGTGCGATTTGATTGATGCTTTTATGTATACGTTCGTTCGAACGTGTCATTCGTTTCTCGCGAATATAGAATATAATTTAGATGAAATTTAGTGTCGATTTGTGCTTTCTTGTGTTTCACGCGTCATCTTCTTACAGTATTAAATGTTAGATATGTCTGCAGACATTCGGATTTCCCACGTCAAATTTGTGCATTGTCTTTGAGAAAGATGCTATTGATTCATTTTGATATCGATACTCGTCACTGATTTCTTCGATATTTTTTCTCTCTTGCATAACCTCAAGCGAAGGTTTCTCAGAATCCAAGTGACGGATATTTTTCGAAAATTTTTTGATTATTGTTTCAACCAGAAGAATTTAATTGAAACAAATATACTGAATTACACGGTAAAGGGCGCCTAAACAACGTTGGTGAATCGAAACGGTTGCCGAGTGAAGCCGTGTTCTCCGCGACGATTAGGATCGCGAAACGACGGAAACAGGCTGGGCTTGAATCAACTGTCGCGTCGCGGATTACAGTTTGGAGGACTGCGCAGCGCGTACCGGCAAACCAGACGATCGAAATGCACACGCGGCGAGACAATGCGTCGTGCAACGATAAATAATGCGTGGCAATGGCGAGAACAACGAGAGAAAAGGCGAATAATGGCGACACTCTCGACGATGCCGAGGTCCCTACGGTGTTCAACCCTCTTTCTCTCGCTCCACGCTCTTCTATCCTCGTTACTTCCTTCTTCGTGCTCGATTTTACACCGGTGGTAACTGTGTGCCGTCACCGATGGTAAATTTCGTGGTCTCTGTGGCTATAGATACCATCAGCTGCAAAAGAGAGAGAGAGAGAGAGAGAGATGCAAAATTTTATTGCCATTTTTATACCGGCCATGGGATCGTTGGGCTTCGTTCTCTTTCGACAACGTCGTCTTTCATAGGCGTTAACACGGTGCAAAATCGTTGCAGCTTGTTTCTGTCGTTTCTGTGTAGCTGGAGGCGAGTTTCGACCGGGACGTTTGATCAACGGGTGGGCGTTTAGGGCCTCGAGAAGGAATTCAGAATGGGTTGATCCGGCGTTGTTGATAAGGCTGATTTGAATTCTGTCAAAGTCATATGAAAACGGATGGTTTCGTGCGTTTTCGTGCGTTTTCGTGCACGAAAGCGTACACTTGAACATTAGGGGTGTGCGAGAACCCGAAAATATCGGGAACCCGATGGTCAGGACCAGTTGGGAAGAAGTCGAAAATTTCGAGATTCCCGAAGAAATCGGATTTCCTGAAAAAGTTGAGATTCCCGAAAATTTTGAGAACCCGACTACCATTTCTCGAACTACTCTACAATGCTGTATAGCAGCCTACGAAATATGTAAATACACAGTTCAATTTCTTCTGCCAGTGAAGTTATTGGAAACACGGATTCTAAAAATCGTGCGACCTGATGTAAACGAACGTGTGACTGCGTGCTTAGTACTTGGACATTATGTGCCGCTGTTGAGCAGTATCGCTGAGAAATTCGGAAAGCTCAGACGTATATTTCAAAATCTGTGTAAATTTGATAAAGATTAAAAATCTTTAAAAAGAAATGTCGAGTGATAGTGAGAGTATAGTTGTGGTAGCAGGAAGTAATGCAGAAGATATCGTGTAAAGGAAGAAGGTAAAGAGAAACTCGATTTGGGAACATTTTCAGGAAAAAGATGATACAAAGGCGGAATGCATACATTACCACCATGAATTTAAAACTAAGTATGCAAATACTACTGGCTTATTACGCCACTTGAAGCACATATACATGTACTAGAAAATATACTGAATCGATATAAAATTTGTCACATGTACAGAAGGATACGCGAAAGATTTCTGAACCAAAAGATATAACATTGCTCGAATGATGATTTTAAATCTACGACCTTTCGATATAGTTGAAGGCGTGTGTTTTAACGAATTATTTATTCTTGTTACCAATCCTTTTCCAAATTCAAACTCTTTCGGGAATCTCGACTCTTTCGAGAATTTCTTTCCTTCAAATTCCGTTTCAAGTTAAATAAACGTGTCTTTGTACAGAATGCGCTCACAGTGAATTTACAAATACTAACTATCTTACAATTAACTAAAACTAAGACGCACGCATCCCGCGATGTTCCTGCGAGATCCCTCGACGTCCAACATATTAATTATCTTATACTTAACTAAAACTAAACGCACGCAGCTTAAAACTAAACGCACGCAGCTTAAAACTAAACGCACGCAACTTAAAACTAAACGCACGCATCCCACGATGTCCCTGCGATGTCCCTCGTCGTCCATCGGTGGCCCGCTGGGGGCCCAATAATTTACTTATCAACTAATTGTACCTACAGTTCAGTTTAGATCGTGAAATAAAGAATGAACAGAAATTTTCACGATTTAAACTGAACTGTAGGTTGCGTAGTTCTTAGCTTGATATTATTTTACAAATATTAAAGTTCGCAAAACTTTGATGTTTGTAGAAAGATATCAATTACCAGGTCTCACCACGAGGAGGTGACTACGCACGAGACCCACCCGGGCCCTACTCCCAACCACCCTCCATAACATGCAAATCACTCGGCATTCTTAATGAATGCAGAGATTTTATTCTACTTAGCCCGGGGTTAAGAACAAAGGAGACAGACATTCAATATAGTTCAATCTCAAAACTTAAGTCTAAATTTTAACTCTAAAGCGCATGTGTGAGATTGAACTATGGAACTCTGTCTCCCGAACAACGATCGCGCTAATAATTATACAATGCATACAATCATACATTACATACGATCATACGTTGCATACATTTCGTACAATCATACACTACATACATTGCGTACAATCATACATTACATACATTGCATACAATCATACATTACATCCATTACATACAATTGTAGATTACATACGTTACATACAGTCATACATCACACACGAATGCAAATCATACAATATGTCGCAATCACTCGCAGCCCTTCATACTAGCCACACACTCAGCTAACATGAAAGTTACACAACAGTTGTACAATAATTCGCAGCCCTAACAGAGCATTCTGTATCAGAGACACTTTTATCGAACTTTGAACGAAATTAGGAGAACGAAACTATTAACACGATTCAGAATCGTGTTTTGCAAGGGATATAACGCGAAATGAAACCGCGGTTTGTTACTGTCATTGTACTAGAGTAGAGTTGCCAACTTTCACTGCCAGTGTCCTCAAATCGGGGTTCGAGCACTTAGAGGCATGTGATCTAGCGCAACCCCCAACGGCACAGTGGGGTTCCGAAGAACCGCTGAGTCGGATTACAAAGGACGCTAGACTACAAGAACCTACCTCGTCCTTTCGGACGGGGTTGCAGTTCCCCAACTTGACACACTGACAACGAAAGTTGGAAACTTTACTCTAGTGCAATGACAGTAACAAAAGTAATTCTACTCTAGTGCAATGACAGTACCAAATGTAACTCTATTCTGGTGCAACAAAAGTAACAATAGTAACAGCGAACGGAAAAAGACAAGAGAGGAGGCGTCCCTAATTTCGCCTCAAGTTAAATAAACGTGCTTTTGTACAGAATGCATTCACAGTGAATTTACAAATATTAACTACCTTATAATTAAATAAAACTAAACGCACGCAACTTAAAGCTAAGACGCACGCATCCCACGATGTTCCTGCGAGATCCCTCGACGTCCCACATATGAATTATCTTATAATTAACTAAAACTAAATGCACGTAGCTTAAAACTAAACGCACGCAACTTAAAACTAAGACGCACGCATCCCACGATGTCCCTACGAGATCCCTCGTCGTCCATCGGTGGCTGAATAATAAGTTACTTATCAACTAATTGTCCCTACAGTTCAGTTTAGATCGTGAAATAAGGAATGACAAGAAATTTTCACGATCTAAACTGAACTGTAGGTTGCGTAGTTCTTTGCTTGATATTGTTTTACAAGCATTAAAGTTTGTAAAACTCTAATGTTTGTAAAAAGATATCAATTACCAGGTCTCACCACGAGGAGGTGACTACGCACGAGACCCGCCCGGGCCCTAATCCCAACCACCCTCCATTACATGCAAACAACTCGGCATTCTTAAGGAATGCAGAGATTTTATTCTACTTGGCCCGGGGTTACGAACAAAGGAGACAGACGTTCAATAGTTCAATCTCAACTTAAGTCTAAATCTTAACTCTAAAGCGCATGCATGAGATTGAACTATGGAACTCTGTCTCCCGAACAAAGATCGCGTTAACAATCATGCAGTATATACACTCATGCAATCATACATTACATACAATCATACATTCCATACGATCATACGTTACATACATTGCATACAATCATACATTACATACGAATGCAAGTCATACAATATGTCGCAATCACTCGCAGCCTTTCATACTAACCACACACTCGTCTAACATGAAAGTCACACAATAATTGTACAATAATTCGCAGCCCTAACAGCGCATTCTGTACCAAAGACAAGTTTATCGAACTTTGAACGAAATCAGGAGAATGAAACTACTAACACGCTTCAATATCGTGTTTTTCAAGGGATATAACGCGAAGTGAAACCGCGATTTGCCAGTGTGCCAAATCAGGGTTCGAGCATTTAGAGGCTAGTAGTTTTGCGCTACCCCCAACGACACAGTGGGGTTCCGAAGAACCACTGGAGCCGGATTACAAAGGACGCTAGACTACAAGAACCTACCTCGTCCTTTCGGACGAGGCTGCAGTTCCCCGACTTGACACACTGACAACAAAAGTTGGAAACTTGACTCTAGTACAATGACAGTAACAAAAGTAACTCTACTTTAGTGCAATGACAGTAAAAATACTAATAATGAAAACGATCGGACAAAAAGGATCCCTAATTTCGTCGCAAGTTAAATAAACTTGTCATTGTACAGAATACGCTTACAGTGAATTTACATAAACTAAACGCACGCGACTTAAAACTAAACGCACGCAACTTAAAGCTAAGGCGCACGCATCCCACGATGTCCCTCGTCGTCCATCGGTGGGGGTCCAATAGTTTACTTATCAACTAATTGTACCTACAGTTCAGTTTAGATTGTGAAATAGAAAATGAACAGAAATTTTCACGATCTAAACTAAACTGTAGGTTGCGTAGTTCTTAGCTTGATATCGTTTCACAAACATTAAAGTTTATCGTTTTACAATTTAGCTTGATAACGTTTTACAAACTTTAATGTTTGTAAAACGGTATCAATTACCAAGACCCACCACGTGGAGGTGACTACGCACGGGTCTCATTACAACGTATTCTAAATCAATACTGTTTCATATATTTCTCACGCAGATCTCAACTTGTATTGAATTTAAGTAATTGTATAGAAATAGGAATGGTATTCGTAAAATAAGGCATAATTGTTTGACCGATCTAATGACTAATTTAAGATATTGTGGAAATATTTTTGTTTGACTAATTAATTAAAGGGCTAAATTATTTCGCAAATTATAGATTCAAGGAGAAATTTTGAAAGTATCTAATAATATTTAAATAGCAATAGTATTGTTAGACTAACGTTATCTATGTATATGCAGAAATATAACGTATGTCACGGTAATTGTTAAAGAATGGTAACTAATAAAGTATATCTTGTACGACTACGATACAAGTCATGGAAATTGAACTCGTATTCAGGTTCAAATAATCGCGATCATGTATTAACCCAACACCAAAGAAACCATGTAACTTACCAATCGTTGAAGTCAGAATTGTAGATTAAGGTTTGGTTGTAGGCATATTGTTTAAAATTTTGGTCGATGTGGACACGACGAAAATTTGATTCATAATGAACCTCACTATCGCTGAAGGGTAATCATATGTTTCATTCGTCAGTGATCCAGAACGGTTGATGAATTTTTTTCACATTTCTAAAATTTGGTCGATATGCACACGATCGAAGTTCAATTGTTAATGAGTCTCCGTACCGCTGAAGGTTAATCTAATGTTCCGATCGTCAGTTACCCGGAACTGTTGATAATTTTTTTCGATGTGCACACAATGGAAATTTAATGAGCCTCCGTACCGTTCAAGGGTAATGTATATTTCAGTCATCAGTGATCCAAAACAATTGATTAATTTTTTCAAATTTCTAAATTTGGTCGATGTGCCCACGACAAAAGTTCAATTCGTGATGAGCTCTTGTCTTCGTATTAATTGACATTAATATGATCTTTCGGTCGTTAATGATGCGATACAGATAATGAAAATTTCTTAGAAATGTATCAGTTCCTCGATTACAACAAATGATTAATTAAAAACTTTAAATAGAACTTAAAAATGTTATAGAAGAGAATTTATTGTTTAATTGTTACAAATAAATTACTAGAAATATTAGATGATGTTTAAACAATTAGAATATTTAGAAATATTATTTAAAATTCACTCCAGAATTTTGATCGATGTGCACACGACGGAAGTTCAATTGTTAATGAGTCTCCGTACCGCTGAAGGTTAATCTAATGTTCCGATCGTCAGTTACCCGGAACTGTTGATAATTTTTTTTCAAACTTCTAAAATTTGGTCGATGTGCACACAATGGAAATTTAATGAGCCTCCGTACCGTTCAAGGGTAATGTATATTTCAGTCATCAGTGATCCAAAACAATTGATTAATTTTTTCAAATTTCTAAATTTGGTCGATGTGCCCACGACAAAAGTTCAATTCGTGATGAGCTCTTGTCTTCGTATTAATTGACATTAATATGATCTTTCGGTCGTTAATGATGCGATACAGATAATGAAAATTTCTTAGAAATGTATCAGTTCCTCGATTACAACAAATGATTAATTAAAAACTTTAAATAGAACTTAAAAATGTTATAGAAGAGAATTTATTGTTTAATTGTTACAAATAAATTACTAGAAATATTAGATGATGTTTAAACAATTAGAATATTTAGAAATATTATTTAAAATTCACTCCAGAATTTTGATCGATGTGCACACGACGGAAGTTCAATTGTTAATGAGTCTCCGTACCGCTGAAGGTTAATCTAATGTTCCGATCGTCAGTTACCCGGAACTGTTGATAATTTTTTTTCAAACTTCTAAAATTTGGTCGATGTGCACACAATGGAAATTTAATGAGCCTCCGTACCGTTCAAGGGTAATGTATATTTCAGTCATCAGTGATCCAAAACAATTGATTAATTTTTTCAAATTTCTAAATTTGGTCGATGTGCCCACGACAAAAGTTCAATTCGTGATGAGCTCTTATCTTCGCATTAATTGTCATTAATATGATCTTTCGGTCGTTAATGGTGCGATACAGATAATGAAAATTTCTTAGAAATGTATCAGTTCCTCGATTACAACAAATGATTAATTAAAAACTTTAAATAGAACTTAAAAATGTTATAGAAGAGAATTTATTGTTTAATTGTTACAAATAAATTACTAGAAATATTAGATGATGTTTAAACAATTAGAATATTTAGAAATATTATTTAAAATTCACTCCAGAATTTTGATCGATGTGCACACGACGGAAGTTCAATTGTTAATGAGTCTCCGTACCGCTGAAGGTTAATCTAATGTTCCGATCGTCAGTTACCCGGAACTGTTGATAATTTTTTTTCAAACTTCTAAAATTTGGTCGATGTGCACACAATGGAAATTTAATGAGCCTCCGTACCGTTCAAGGGTAATGTATATTTCAGTCATCAGTGATCCAAAACAATTGATTAATTTTTTCAAATTTCTAAATTTGGTCGATGTGCCCACGACAAAAGTTCAATTCGTGATGAGCTCTTATCTTCGCATTAATTGTCATTAATATGATCTTTCGGTCGTTAATGGTGCGATACAGATAATGAAAATTTCTTAGAAATGTATCAGTTCCTCGATTACAACAAATGATTAATTAAAAACTTTAAATAGAACTTAAAAATGTTATAGAAGAGAATTTATTGTTTAATTGTTACAAATAAATTACTAGAAATATTAGATGATGTTTAAACAATTAGAATATTTAGAAATATTATTTAAAATTCACTCCAGAATTTTGATCGATGTGCACACGACGGAAGTTCAATTGTTAATGAGTCTCCGTACCGCTGAAGGTTAATCTAATGTTGCGGTCGTCAGTTACCCGGAACTGTTGATAATTTTTTTTTAGTTTTTCGAAACGGTATTTTTCTATTATATACTAATCAATAGTTTTTAGATTTCTATCACAAGGTTACACTTTCATAAATATGCTCCAATGTCAAATGTAATAATTTATTAATTTTTTTATCTATAACTGGCTAAAAGTAAATTTACACTTTCATGATATTAATTTCTAAGTTATAACTGCATTGATGTATATTAAATAGAAATTTATGTAGTCAAAAATCGAATTAAACAGTGATCGTCGCTTCAAAGCAACATATAAAAATTTTCACTTGTTTATTGTTTCAAATTGCAAGGAATATATATGTTATGTAACTATCTTTTCCGTTATTGTAAATAATATAATTTAATTATTATAAATGAATTGTTCAAACTATGAAATAATGCTTGAAAGTTCAATCACTGATTGAATTGCTATAAATAAATAGTTAAATTTGTTAAATAATATACAAAAGTATCATCGAAATGCATTGTTTTACAATTTAAATAATTCATTTGAAACAATTAAATTTTTAATAATTAAATTATTTTATTTCTATAATATTTCTAGACACTATTTTGTAATTTTCACAAGTCAACGTCATTTCTCTTAAGTACATTGTTCATTCTTATAAATTATTAATTAAATGTTTTAACTTAGAGATATTACAGAAGAGAAAGAGTTATTGTTTAATTGTTGCAAATAAATTATTGAAAATTACTCATTATCGTTCGAATTACTTTGGTATTTCCTATTCGTAGAATGAAGAATAGAAATTAAAATTAAACGCTAATGTAAAAACCTAAATCTAACGAACCCAAATTCTGACACAGTTCAAGTCGAATTAGACAATAAATAATTAATAACAGATTAATAATAGATATTAGATATTGTATAACATCGTAGCAGAAAATTTTGCCACCAACGTTTCCTTCGTCACATTCGTTTGATCATTAAGCACATTATCGACGAAGTCGATCTTTGATCATTAGCGACGAAAGAAAATCGAATTCTTCGTAAAATCGCGTGTAAGCCGAGTTTCTAACAGCCGTCCAAACACAACAGAGACATAGAGATCGTGAGAGACTAGCTAACAGCAGCGGAAATGGCGCCAATCGGTCGAACCGAGCTATACAAGGGAACAACATGAAAATTCCAGCCGACAGCAAGCTCGTGACAAGACACAGAAGCGGACAACAAGTCTCGGTGACGTAACATACAATAGCGTACGAGGGTTAAAGTACGCCGGGCTGTTTCTCAATCGCGCGGCTTTCTATTTCTTCCTCCAGTTTCCCACGCTTTTCGCCGCCACCTATCGATATTGCTGCGCTCGATGTTTCACGCCTGCCAGAATTGGCTAACAAGCGTTTCCACTGTGAACTCCCGTTCGATCGTGCACGCGTCGCCAGCGAGCGTAGACAATCTTTCGTGTGTGGGAAGATTTTTTTTGTGTCGATTTTTCGTGGAAGTAGTTTCAATTTTTGGTCGGGCGTGCTTTTCTTTTTGTTTTCTTTTTCTTTTTCTCGAATCAGACACGTATCCTTGATTCTGCATTGACCCCTTGTGCTGGCAACTGGTTCCGCGGACCATAACGAGCGACCAAACCGTACATACATTAATTCGTCGCTTTCGTTTTCTTTCGAACTTGTCGGTATGATAGCACTGGATAGAAATTATTAAGAAGTAATACTTATCTACAATTAAGAAGTAATACACTTGTCATTTGTTTTGCCTGGGTTACATTTAAATATACTTAAAACTGAGAAAATGTTGGAATTTGGGGCAAAAAATTCTCGACGTGCGTGGTACGTCATTCCAGCGCAAGAGGTTAAATTAAATTTCGACTTCAGGTGAATAACGCGTGCAGAGTGAAAGAAAAGCGATCGAGAAGTTCGCGTGTTCCGATATGATTGTAAAAATTAACAATTCGATCTCCTTAATTCGAATTTGGTTCTAATTCATTCTAAACTTAAATTGGATTTCTTAGTTCAAACTCTGTTTTACTGTTTTCCGTGTTTCGTAACTCTTCTGCCTTCTTTCGGTCGTCTTCAATCCAATTACATCTTCCAGCTTTAAACAGTTCTCTTTTTCTCAGTTCAGTATTTCTCTTATCCCAATTCTGTGCGTCTCGAAACCACGTACAGCACACGTAAAAGTATCGTAAAAATTTCAGAGAGAAGAGGACACGTTTATCCACGATAGAGGAGTTAAAAAATGGCTCAGCGAGTCGGCGGCAATCTCGTTCAGAATTCACGGAATGCCCCGGCTGAAACTGTAAAAGGCGGAAAATTATTGCCGCGGCTTAATCTTCGGCTGGTTCCCCCCGGGGGTAGGATTTCCAAGAGCATTCCACACGCTGGGTGGACGCGTGTTGCGTGCGCCGCGTGGAACTCATTATCGGCAGCGAAGGCTGCTAGCTAGGTGCCCGAGCGTTCACCATCGAGAAGAAGAAATAAAAGGGACGATCGCGGATTTATGGCTGTTGTCGAACGACCGGTGAACTTCACCCCCTTCAATGGTTTTCGTTTCACGTTTTATTGGCCGCGACGGAATCGATCGCCTTCGGGATCTTATTATATCGATATACCTCGACAACAAGGTTTACTCTTTTCTTCTTCTTCTTCTTCTTCTTCTTCTTTTTCTTCTTCTTCTTCTTCTTCTTCTCTTGGACTTGTTGAGGCTTCGTCTGCCTTATTTATCGGTTTAGAGCGGTATTGTGAAGCGGTTGAATGATTCGTACAAAACACGATGTTTTTGGATGGCAAATGTCGAGAGGATTTAGACGCGTAAAAGTTGTTAACAGGCTGACTGTTTCGTGTGAATTATTCAGGGAAATCGCAAGAGTGGAATATTCTTTTCGCATTTTACATATAAACAAAACTGTGCATTTTTAAATTATTGTATCGAGTGAGCCATATAATTATTTGGACGACGATCGAAACTTCTGAATGACAGTTCAGTCAGCCGCGAGAAACGTTAGATTAGCTCGTTTCAATTGGTTCTTTAGTCCCCTGACCTTCTCCTTCTGTGGACACGACGTCCGAGCGCCAGAACATCTGGATTTACGAGGGAAAGTTAATTGAAAATTTGTCTCGCGCCATGGACATAGATCTCTCAGAGCTGGCCGCGTTATCCTTTATTTTTAGATCTCGAAATCGCTGGGGAGGCCTGCGAGCTAGCTAGAGATTTAGTGAACGGATGAAAATTCACTCGATTGCACCGTTGCTAGAAATATGAGAGACGTGGACAAACCGTTTCATCTAGCGCTGTACGTTTCAATCGTTTTGACTTCAATCTTCTTTTGTCATCGTATAAATTTCTTATTGTTGGTTGATAGTTGGTTGATACGTTTGACCATTTTCATTCATATTTCTTATAATTTTAAAATTATCCTGCTAACATCCGCACGCTTTATCTCCAAAAATCCTTGAAATTCTGTTTAACCACTTGCGCTGGCAACTGATTGCGGACCATAACGAGTGACCAAGCCGTATACAATAATTCGTCGCTTTCTTTTTGAACTCGTTGGTATGATATCCACTGGATAGAAATTGTCGAGAAGTAATAAATTTATCACTTATTTTGCCTATTTTGTTTTACTTAAATATACTTGAAACTGAGAAAATATTACAATTTTGGAAAAGGGAAAAATTCTCGACGTGCGTGGTACGTCATTTCAGCGCAAGAGGTTAATACTGACAGAATTAAACACTACGAATCCAAAAATGAAAGCAACTTTGCTTGATATTTTCTCATGTTTCCTTCTGACACACGCAGGATTGAAATTTAAATGAAGTACAGTCGTCGATAGTGACAAGACTATCTCTGTACGATAATTTGTTTCAACTACACCGACAATGAGAAGATTTCGTCGTGCTGCAACACCGAGAAAGGACTTGAGTACTCGATACAGGGGGAGCTTTCGATAGCTGAATTTCCTTATTCGAGGGTTCCGTTCAACCCGTTTTAGCCTAACCTGTTTAGGATGGCGGGAGCCTCTAACTCAACAGAAAGTAAATTTTCTTGTTTTGCAGTTCCATTGGACGCCATCTGTACGGTTTCGTCCCGATTCGTGTCGATAACCATCTAATGACTTTCACGAACAGAGACTTGAACGATCCTCGCGTACGAACGAATGTGCCCGAATAATGTTCGGGGATAATTTAATAACATAACGCGGCACGACGCGTTTCATCCAATTTCCCTTTACCGGGAACTAGGAAGGTTCGTTTGCCAGGCGAGTTTAATAAGAACAGATGGCAAATGGTCGTGTTTTCGAACACAGTGTAAATTCGACCGCTTTGATCGAAGAGTATATTTTGATTCGAGCCACCCGCACGAGCATTGGAACATTGTAACGATAACGATGTCGCGATATTTCCAGCCACTTCTGACTGTGTTTCATAAATATGAACATCTGTTCGTAACGTTTCAAGTTCATAAATATAATCGTTTAAGGAACGAACGAAAATACACGGGAGTGTTTTTCCTTCCGTCTGTTTTCCCTTCTCTATTTCGATAATCGTGACGAATGGGACAGTTGCATCGCGATTCGGTGATAAATCGAAGATTACGTCGTTCCTGATTTTGACAGTTGTTCCGTGTTTCGAGCTCGACTCTTTAAAGTTTGATCTCTACTACTTAATCTATGGCTATTTAATTATGTTACACATAACAGGGTATTATTATATTGCAGTGACTATAGTTACTAGTTACTACTAATTATATTATAGTGTAGAATACTATATCATAATACAGGGTGGGCCAAAAATCACCTTCCACTAAAATGAATTCGTAATTTTTTTTATTATACATTTTTAAAAATTCTTTCTACAGATTTTTTAAACCACAACGAAAAAAATCATGTTTGAACTTTAATTCAATTTAAAATTAATAAAATTAGGTTCTTCTTGTATTTTGATATTTTGCGAAAAAGAGAAAATAGGTGGAAAGAAACTTTTGCCCTACCTTATAGTAATTATCGTCATACTTAAAAGAGTCCACTTTCAATCTTCAGTTTCTATTGTAATTTTCATCAATAGATAGTTATTTCTCTTCGACAATAATCATACAAATTTTACGTAAAAAAAAATTCTTTCTCGTAGAAAAATTTCATAGCTTCGAGTATCTCATTTGTATCTCAAAACAGAGACAGACGTTGCAGAAAATCGATCTTTCTAAATTTTTGCCACTTTTTCTCGTGACACGCCTATATGAAAAAATCCAAATCTGAAATAAACGAACATTTCTCGGCGAAGTCATGACGAAATAATCTCAACGACAGGAAAGAGACCAAGACTCGGCAATCAATCAATTAAATTGAGCAGTGCGAAACTGTCGGTGCAATTGGCGCGAGTCGAAAAATGAAAAGAAGGAAACACGTTCGCGATCTGTTGGTTGGATTCTACTTTTACAATTATCTGGTTATCGTTTGCGAGACTGTCTTCAAGAATTTCTTCTTTTAAAATTTTATTATACCTCCATTATCCTCATCGTTATATTACATCATACAACCTACGTTCATTATAATTGTCAGCAATTATAAAAAAATTTTACAATTTTAGCTGTTAGCTATGTCCAAGTGTAATGTCTCCCTTACAGGGGATAGTCGAGTGCAAAGAATTAATTAATAGTTTTCGCTAAAGTAAGAGCAAGATTAAAAAAAAAAAAGAAACAAAGCAAAATATTAAAAAATTGCAATAGGTTTAACTCTACTACTGCTTCGCGTGAAATTTGAACAAACAAATTGTAAGAAAAAATTCTTATTGGTATGCACGATCCCTCGACTAAATTTTACGCGAAATATTTTATCTTCCAAAATGAGAGTGAGGCTGAAATGCAAAAATATCAATGATTCGCGATTGCAGCGTCGACTCGTTGCCTCTCTGCGCCGCTTTTATTACGAACGACAAGTTAATTACAATGTTTAGCCGGCACTTTCACCGTGGCGCGAACCTCGAGGTCGCGTGCGCCTAGATCGATCGTTCGATCGGTCATCGATTACACCTTTTCTTCGATTTCTTCGCGCGAAGGCTTTCGTTGCGTTATCCAGCGGGATAACTTGTGTCGAATGTTTTGATGAGATTTCTTCCCTCTATCTCTATTTCGTTTCTGCGCAGACGTGGATAGATCCGCACGCTGGTTAAATATTGATTCGTTCGATGCAATTGGTGATAATGGGGTCTCAAGGCGTAAGCGGCTAACAGTTGAGAAAAAATTAATTGAAATGATAGATCAGTTTAATCGATTATAGGTAAAAGGTACCAGGCAGAGATTGTTTCTTTTCTTCTTTACCACGCGCGGTGAATTACGGGGATTGAATAGTTTCAATCGTTCGAAGTTGTAAAGTGCATTCAGATAATTCGGAAATTTGAAATTGAATTGTACACTGGCCGAAAGTTTGGAAACAAGCCTCGTGTACACGTTACGCGCGCGAGATACATGTATTGTGAACATTAACAGGAACATCTCATCTTTCTTCAGCACACTGTGTGCAGACACGTTGTGTAACTGTAAATGCAGTGAGCGTAACCAAACTTTTCCAGTTTAGACACGGATTTCATTTTTTAAACGATGAATACATTAACTCAGACATCGTGTACGCCTATAATTTACTTACCTCAAGAAAACTCAATTCGACCAAAATGCAAAGTTGCTTTACTTTACTTTGATTTCTGAGAGATTTGCTTATTTCTCGAAAATCTCGAGTCTTTCCAATAACGAATTCACATGTTCACATCGCTCTATTATTCACTAGATCGAGTAGTGTATGTACACTCTGGTCCAATTTTTCTCCACAAATGGCAACGAAGCCGACGAAAATATTTGACTGACGGAATGGTGATCGTCTCGGGCGACTAGCGCCAATCCACACCGAATTTTTCGCGTTATCGCAGTTAGAGCACCGTTAGAACGATTAACGAACCACTGCCGGAC
The DNA here is from genome assembly GCA_036937485.2 of Tetragonisca angustula. Classification (NCBI taxonomy): domain Eukaryota; kingdom Metazoa; phylum Arthropoda; class Insecta; order Hymenoptera; family Apidae; genus Tetragonisca; species Tetragonisca angustula. The sequence continues at coordinate 477,496 of JAWNGG020000053.1, read as the reverse complement.
GTTGCATCGCGTTCGCACGAAAGTATTAATCACACGGCCCGATCGCCGACCGAGAATAATCGTGCCATTATTTACGATGAGCACGTTGGAACCAGTTTAACTTCACGGTTATGCGAATGATAAACGCGCTCCAGATTGGCCATCCTCTCGGAATCCGACTTTCGTTCAACCGACCGGATGGGCCAATCTCGCCTCTCCACCTTTCCTTTTCCTTTTTTTTTTTTTTATTATTTTCACCTTTTCTCTCGGCTCGTTTTTACGTAATCCCTCACCGATTTTTATTGTGCATTTTAATCGTGCCCTCTGCGATCCAGTTGCGTCACGCCTCCTGCGTACTGGAGAACGATCTCACCTTGCACCGGTTGCGTCACAGCCGCCATCGCGTTTCGGCAGGAACTCGAGGCGAACTCGAGGAGTCTCGATCCCCGAGACTCTACGTTACGAAGAAACGGGTGAGAAAGTCTGAGATGACACGGAGGGCGCTCGATTAAAATTCGCAGTGTTCGAGAGTAGATTCTGGGGGAGGATCCAAAGGGATGGAAAATGATAATCTGCCATGGCAAGCCGTGGTAAGCGTTACAATCGAAGATTTTTAATAACTCGTTAGTTTTCGTTTGTCACTTTTGTTGGTATTTTTATAGACTTACGGGGAGAATGTATCACATGTCACACTTAGATTTGTTTACTTCGAACTTACGACCGCGGTAACTACTAAACTGAATTATTTTGCAACTATTTGCAATTAATATCTCTCTGTGGTATAAATAGATATATGGAAAGGACTGTTCACGTGTTGTACAGTATCGTACTTCGAGCTACGTCAACTTCTCTTCCAACGGAATCTAAAATTCCATAAATCGGAAAATTTAATCGACGACGGAATCGACTATAATAGGACGTGTACGTAAAATAATCTACTACTGGAGGTGTAGTCGTTTCGATCGTCTGAAACATACAATCCGAGATGTGTAAATAAAATTGAAACGCAGTGTTCAGAATGCGAACTGAAACATTGTCGGGCAGATTGTATCTGAAGCGAACGAGGGTGTGAAATGTGCGCCATAAGTTGCTTCATAATAATTCTCACGCGGTTCGTGCCGTTGTTTTCATTGTTCCTCTGTCATTTTCCTTTTTCTTTTATTATAAAAAAGGCTCGGTGGGCGGATCAGTTCCATATTTCCGCGCCTACGCAGGCCGTTTCACGTTGCGAAAGGAAATTATTGAGATCGATCTGCCTGGTACTCGGGACGATCCACGTGTGTGGTACTCGTAAATTTATTTCCGCGAATAAGGGGAAAGAGAAAAGACGGGGATCCCGATGGGCAATGTGCTCGAATCGAATGAAGTCACTATCGATTTCGAAACTCTTTCGAATCGTCAGTACGAAAGAGTTTCAAAGTAACAAAATTTTTAGAAATTTGAATCAATTTTCTTGCGGAGAGATTCGATTGAATTGGCGATCGGTTACTCTCTGTGACATCGTTTAACTTTGATAACTTATAATTTACGTATTACATTTTTTTATATTATATATTATATTCTTATATTATATATATAATATTATTATTATATTTTTGTTATATATTTTATATTATAATATTTTTATATTATATTTCATTTAATATTTACTGTATTTCACCATCATCGAGTCACTTGTAATTGCGAAATTCTGGATCGGAGTAAATTGATAATCAGCTGATAATTATTTCTTTTTAACAAAATTTTCGTTAAATTAAATATACAGGGTCACCTTTACCGTTGCTGAGAATTTTAATATAATATCAGAATTATACATAGCAATATACATGAACTACGTAGTTACACGTGCACTGTACTTAATATAGTGATTTCATTGTACAATAAATTTTCATTATAACGTGGTATCGAATCGTTTAGTATATAGAACAGTTCCAGTTACTTAATCGTTTTGTGGGGTTCACATTGTAATGAAAGGTAGAATAAACGAGCTAATTATTCAGATAGACGAGATTAACTTCGAACGATTAAGCATTAATTTCTTCGATTGCATCATCATCCATTGATAAGCTACGGCCCACGTGTCCATTCATTCCATCGATATCGTAATACGAAATCCCTGCTGCGGGAATTTCAACGAAAAGACTTGGCTTCCAGCTGACATTCGAAACGAATATCGACGAAGCCGCATACAAAGGGTCACGATTACAAAACGGATGAAACCTTACGTCTTATGTAAGAATCGAAATATTTTACGTCCACTGCTTCAGCAACAGAGCCCCGAAAACAGCGTTCAAGTGAAACCAGGAGTGAAACGAGAGTGGAATTGTCATTCAGTTCCGATTGTTTCATTCGTCGTCAGAAGCTCGTGCATTCGTAGGTTATTATCATTAGACGAAGAATTCTAATATAATTATCTGAAAGCATTGGTCTTTAATCTTGATGTTCTTTCGCTAAGAAACAGTATCGAGTCAGGACAATTATAAATTTAAAATCAATCCTTCCATTTACATATTCTTTCAGATTACCAGCGCTATATTTCAAATTTAAATATATCAAATGTAATTCGTTCGATATTGAGGTGATTAATAAAAAAAAAGAAGAAGCAAATTAAAAAGGAAAAAAACCAACTAATTGACTATTAGAGAGAAAGCAAATTTACCCGTCCAATTTTAAATTAATTTCCCTGCTAACATCGTTTCTCGATGCTTCACACGCAAAACGTAAACAAACTTGTTTCAATAAATTCACTTATTCATTGCGAAGAGTAAAAGCGGATTCGCGCGAATCCTAAATACGTTTCATATTTTACGACGAGCTGATAGAGGAAGCAAAACGATAAAGTGACGGCGAAATCGTCGATCGAAAGGTTTTAATTACCGGCTGTGCAGACCGATTCAAGTCTCCACTTCCGAAAGCGAGCATCGCGCCGTTCCTCTCCTACTTTCTTACTTGCCTCTTACTTTCACTCCCTTCGAGGGAATCTTTCAGCGGCTGATGTAATTGGATTCGTGACGCTGTCCCTAGCTAATCGGTCGATTTTACGGGGCATTCTTCTCCGGGGAATTAATTTATCGCTGGCTTTCGGTCTTTTTTTCTCTCTCTCGTTCTCGTCGCGACAAACACGGCGACAGTGTCTCGACGTCGACTCCGGTTCCGGACTGGTTCTCCACGCGTCGACCCCCTCGAGACACATCCCTTGAAACGCGACCAACAACACGGAAACGCGTTGCACCACTCCTCGTCGAACTTTCTACCTCTGAACGGAATAGAAAGTGAGTCTTTTCTCTCTCTCTCTCTTTCAAGAGACAGCGAGCTTGCTTCGCGACAGGTGACTCGCCCGAAACAATGGGAAAGGAGCTAACTGGTAATTTAATTTCTTTTGCGAATGCTTTGCTTCTCGAGTTTGCCATCTGCACGATTGAATCGATATCGCGTTGCAAGTTACGAGCGTTGATAATTGTCATCGCCAGACGTTAGACTGGATCATTAATAAACGGAGCTTTTGCTAAGTAAATTTTGTCAATTGGAGAATATTTGATTTTCTTTCTTTTTTTTTAATTGTCGCATCGACAGCGAAGTCATTAGCGACGACGGCACCATTAGATGTGTGAGTAGTAGTTTATGTTTTTTAGATATAATAATACTCTTTGTATGTCATTTTGAGAAGTCAGGTTTATGTTTGCTGTTGATTCCGTATTTCTGTCTTTGGGTTTCTGTGGTGTGGCATTCGTGCAGTATGATGGTTATTGCAACGAGTGCAGGTGGGTGATGTAGTTTTTTTGATTTTGTGTTCATGTGTTAGCCTGGTATGACCGGTTCTTAGGCGTGTGGTAATTATTCCTTCTTTTCTGTTGTTAAATAATTTCGGTGTTTGCTGGTGAAAGTCTTGGATACTTTTGTGCAGTTGGGTGCTTTTAGTTGTTAGTTTATTTGATTTGTCTCATCGTGAAAGCGAAGTTTTCAATTTTCAAAGCGAAGAGAAGCTGCACTAGCATTGTCGATTGGCGAATCACTCTGCAGTCGAATTGTGATCATTTTAATTGGAAGAACTTTCTTTTGTCCAGAAGCGGAGTGAAAGGGTAATTTTAAACAAAGACAACAAAAGTAATATATCACAGACGCCTGTTAATTACGTCTCGGATGAAGATGGAGTTGCCGCTGGCCTCTTGACGATAAAATTAACGCAGTCAGAACTTGTTTGCAGTTAGTCTAATTTAATTAATCGCGATTGAAAAACTCGATGGTTGATTTGCAAGCTCATTTGTACGAGAAATATCTTAAATCGCAGAGCACACTGCTCGTTTTTCTCTTGCTCCCGTTTTCGCGAAACGATAACTCTTTCTTACTCGCACCTTCTGATAACTTCCTATCGAAAGATCGAGACTGTTCAATCTCACGTTTGCACTTGCGGCTCGATCGGTCATTAAATTCTACTTGCACTTATTCTCACGATTGCGCGCCCAGTGTATCAACGAGATTATCCGCGAGTTATATTCCCAGTTGGAATAAAAGCAAGGTCCAGCAGAAAATTATAAAACCGGCGTTTCTCGAACGAAGCTTCCCAATGGTCGTCGACGTAACGTCCAATTACGTCGTTTAATTATCTAACCATGGATGTAATTAACCGTGCAGAACCCGCGGACGAATCGATGTCCAGTCCAATACGAGGACGACAGCTAGTATAATAAGAGTTACGGTAAGGCTTGAGACAGTTTGAGTTTCGCGTGTAATTGACTCGCCATTTCGTACATAGGGGTTCAACTTCTGCAACGGACCACCATAGTCGCCATTTACGAGTGGGTTCAATCTTTCAATCTAGCTTTGCCTTAAACGTGGCTCGGTTAATCGCTCGATGTGGTCACGTGGACGGCCAGTGGCATAGTGGCACAGTGGCGCGAGTAGATCGATCCAAGACTGGAAGCGGTAATCCGCGCGCAAATTACCCCACCTCGTTTATCCGACATGTTGATTCGGTGATCTGCATCTCACCTTTGACTTTCGATTTCGACTCGGCCTCGAGTTCGCTTTTCCCATTGTCGGTCACGCGATCTGAAATTTGCATTTGACGAACACCGATTTGGATTCGAGTCTATCGTTTTAATTGCAATTGCAGTGATCAACTGGAGTTTACTCGCTATCGAAGAATACATAGAATACGTGTATTTAATCACGCGAAAGGGAAAACATTGAGTATAACTGGACATTTTAATTGGAAAGGTGTTCTCTTTGTCATTTTGCTTCCTATTTTTATACTCTGTGGATAGAACGAACACTCTTTCCTTTTTATGAACAAAGAAAAAAGAACTCTTCCTCTCGTGAAATTTCATGAAATCATTGATTAATCGTATCGTAGAAATTTCCCTATTAGAAAAGAAAAAAAAAAAAGAACAGAGATAAACTGTCGTAATTAAATTTATAACGTTTTACGGAAAATGTTTCCATGAACATTTCTCTCAGCTCCTGTAACTTTTCGGCGTAAGTTCTCCACTCTTTGATAACATGCTCCCTGTTTTACGCGATCGTGATGGCCGTTCGTTATGGTCCGCAATTTTTCGCGAAGCAGGCACTCCGCCGACATGGGTTGAAAAGTAACTTTACAACGTTCCCTCGAGTTATCGCGGCGTCTCAGTGTCACATACGGCCAGTTGCGCCTTGAATCGATAAGATGTGTTCAGCTCGTCATCTCACAAGATGGTTCTACGCCACGGTAAACGGGTCGCGAACGATTTTCTCTTCTCCTCGGGAGGCTTGCCAGCGCGGCAGTCTAATCGAAACATCATTAACTGGCTGCACAACGAGACAGTGTGGCTCTATACACGTTCCAGTAATCGGTGCACTGGTTTCGATCTTGTCTGACTTGTTCACGTGGTTCCAATTTTGCCCAGTTTGCGGATTCCCTCTCCCGTTCCGCGAATTTCCACGCCTTACACGCGATTTCTGTTCTCGCGCAAAGTAAAAGATAAAAATTTTAACGTTACAACTGGAGTACATTCAAATCTTTCAGATTCTCTGATAATATCTCTATTTTATCCTTGAACTTTTATTGCAGCAATATACTTTTTCAATTCTTTCTCTGTTACTTTGGTCTTTATTATTTTTTAATTTTGGCAATCGCGATTGGAGTGTAGTTTGAAGATGTTTTTTTCTCGAATTTTGGCGATTTACTGCTGTACGCGTGAATATTTATGGAAATGTTCGATTTTTGTTAAAACTTACAGAAGTTGCGATGACTGTTGCAGTGACTTTAGATTTTTCTTATATTCATGCGCATTATGCTACGTATTTCTACGACCAGGAGTTTCTACGCCAAATATTTTGCCATTTCATGGAGTTGATTTTGATAGAGACATTAGGAGCGAATCAAACTGGATAACGGTTTCTACTATTATCTTGTCAGTGAATGGGAGAGATTGGCTGTTCGTTAAGGTTACGTAGCCCTTCGTGTGCCTCGTGAGGGCTTCATCAGCCTAGCTGTAATTCCACGTTATTGCGTGACCGATTCGTGATTTCGTCCGGTGAAAGTATTGGATACACACGTATTGTATGGCTGTTTTACTGCTGAATCGGAAAGCCAATTTTTGTTCGGCACAATTTCGTCGACAAAATAACGTGTCACACGACAATATTATTTCAACAACTGCTAAATAAATAAACTACTCTCTAGCACACTCGCTTTGCAAGTTATATCGCATCTAATTGAAAACAAAAAATTGCTCCTCGATGCCAACAATGTTGTTCTGTCAAAAAATGAATTGCAATTCAACGATCAATTTCAGCGCAGATGTATTCTCATTGATCGTAGACTTGCTCTCTCTTTCCACGCATTTGTCTTCGACTCGACGCCAATCGGAAACCAAACTGTAATCAACTCCGTTTACGCTGACGATTTACTTCTTAAAAGAGAATATAAACGTGACAAATTTTTCTGAAAATTCTCAAACTCTCACAACGTGAAACTGTTTCAACTCGAAGAACGTGCGTACATACGTTACGGAAGCTCGTAACTTTCGAACGATAGGCGATGTTGTGATCCCCCCCCGTAGCGAATACGTACCACCGAGCCGAAACTTTGTGGCGTTGTTGCTCGATCGGTGTCACCCAGTGATCCTTGAGCAGCGATCGTGCGTGCACGCTCGACCGTGGATCGCACGCACTCGCGTCCCGATCGTCAAAGATCACGGCTGCCTCCGTGTGTTTCTCCGCGTGTTAAACTCCTTGTGTCGATCGTGCCGCTTGCATCGTTCCCAGGTGTTGTTGCGATTATGATTGAGCTGTGATCCCAGCTGGGGGAAACAATGGGACGAGTTACCGCTCGCGAGAGGTGAAAACTTTCCAGCGTTGGCGTGTTACAAAACGCTTAGGTGAGTAATTCGAAGCCGATGTCTAAAATGCGTAAGATGACTTACTGATTGGTTGGAAAGTTTCTTGGTCGTCCTTTCTATTGAAATCGTCGTTAATTCTTTTCACCGTCGACCAAAGATTTTCCCGTCGTTTCACGTGTACGTTGAGGGATTGTTAAATGTCGAATTGGCCTGTCGTGACAGTTTCGCTTGTCGGACAACTCTCTTGCGCTCTTCGACACCTCTCTCGGTTAGTATTCTATTTAACAAGGACGAAAGATTACACCTACAAGATGTTAACTGCCTTGACATTTACCGCGGGGAACGTCAGCCTTGCATGATGTTGACATTTTTATATGCGACGCTCCGAGAAATTTCCCGCACTTCAACGATCAAAACTTTGATGACAGTGAAGTACAATTTGGAGAAATGAAAGAGCATCCTCCAGATATTAATTTTGTTCACGTTGTGCATTTCCATTCATCTTTACTTCTCTTCTTGCTTCTTTTCTCTCAGTAACTGAGATTTAATCTCTGCAATAAACATCGGCGGTCTGTGAAAACCCTTTTTTCTTTCCTCAGAAGAGAAATTCGAACGAGGCTGCTTTAAAAACGAATCGTCGCGATAAAATGCAAGAAATCTACGGTTCAACGTTGGAAATAAACTAAAATATCGCGATCTATCGCTCATTAGCGAAAATAATAACGACACCATCTACTCGAGATGTCTGTCAACGCGTTTAAGATCCTTCGTTTCTTTCGCAACGAGAACAGATTGCACAACGGAGCTGTTTTCACAGACAAATGGAAATTCCAGATGAAAAGACCATCGGCGAGAAGCAATTCATCAAACGGTCGATTAAAGTAATTCGCGCGTTTCAGGATTAAAGTGAAACGCGTGTCGGATTCTCACGATTCTCACGGATCTTTCGGGCTCGAACGTTTCAGAGTGCAATTACGCGATCGATTATCCGTCCTCGGCGACCGAGTCGATAGATTCATTAATAATGAATTGACGACAATGGTGTGTCGATCGAGAAACGATTAAATCCTTCGTACGAAAAGTCGGCGATCGGAAGCTGTTCAGAACTTGATTATATCGCGTCAATTTGATCTTTTGGTCTACGAATCTGAATAAATATGTGCAGGATATCCCGAGCTGCGAGAAATTGGCTTGGTTAGGTTTAGAAAGAAGAAGAAACTGTTATTGCAAAGTTTGCCTTGTTGCAGAGTTATAAACAAATATTGTACGTATGAAATAGGTAGTTACGCTATTTTTATGTACTACTTGATTTTGATTTACGAAGTACTTCAAAACAAAAGATTTGGCCAACAGAAGTAAGTCTACACGGAGAACTAGCGAGCAAAGAATTGAAAACGTAATTTTATTGAAACTCGACAAAATTCTCAGGAACTTCATAGTGTTATTAATTCTATCGTTCATCGACATCGAGCTTCATGGAATTAAAAATGACTTTTTAATTAATGATACGTAATTGTTAGCATACGAGAAAAAAAAAGCATATAACGCTTAAATTCATGTACGCCGTACTTACAGTATAAATGTACAATAATTTAAATATATATATATGTACATTTTTACTATACATTGCTACTTACATATTTTGTGTATAAAATATTCGTTTGTAACTCTGTAACAAAGCGAGTTAGCGTTGTATAATATTTTGTATAATATTGTTTCTTGCGCGGATTAGTCGTTCAAGTTCGGGACACTCTGCATATTTAAATTTATTGTAATTCATTTTTAGACGATACAGCAACGTCGTTGGTTATCAATCTTGAGAATCATATGACAGTCATTACAACATCGTCATTAATATTGTAATTCATTAACATTCGTTACGTTTTAACTTGTGATTGGTGTGTCTGTTTTTATAAATATTTTAGAATGATTGATGCAGAACATGGTCGATAGAAAAAAAAAAAACCTCCAAGCGCCTGTAGCCTAAACTTGAATCCTCCACTCCTAATCAAAGATTACGTATGTACGTACGTTCAGAGTTCCTAGCAATTCTAAGCAAAGATCTCGAAAAATCGATCGCCTCGGAAGACTCGGGAAACTGAACTTGACCCGAATTCCACGATTTCTTCTCTCAACGATTACCGAACGTTGCGTCCGACCGCTCGACGTTTCGAATTATCACAGTCCAAGAATAAAGTCCGCAGATACGTTTGACACGTTTGAGGAGAATCGACCTCGAAACCCAGTACGATGTCGCGAACCTCGTATCGTCATCCTCCGCGGCGATGATGAACGACTCGCGTCAACCTGCGCGTATCAAGAATCTCTCTTTCTCTCTCGGATGGAGGCGATCGGCAATTCCTCAAGCGCAGCACCTTCGGTCCGGTTCTTCTAGATGCGTCGTTAATCGTCCCGTGGCGCGCTCGCGCGAGGAACGTTTCACGGCCAATTAAAGGTGAGCATCGGTTTAACCGCGGGTTCAGGCTCTCGGCCGCGGCGGTTGTCGCGGAGGCGAGCGACATAAATCTCGTCCTTCGTGGTTCCAGTTTCCTTCGAAAGGAGTGAGAGGCGATCGTGATCCTCTCCTCCCCCCTCCTGTTCGTCGCCATCCACGCTGGCCGATTTACCTATTCCCTCCTGGGTTTCCTTCCTATACGCACGATCCACTCGGTTTCCCCGCCGTTTCCGCGCCGTTGTCGCCGTCCGTCGGACGATCCTACGAATATGCGAATTTATGCTTTCACGCGCGCGCGATTAAAGAAACGGAGATTTACGTTTCCAGTTTGGAATTCAGTTTCGAAGTGAGAAAGACTTTTCTGTTGTCGAGAAATTGTAGATCCGTGGGATGAATTTCCTTCGGACACGCACTGCGACTTTTAACCTCTTGGCGTGTCACGCACGTCGGGAAATATTTGTCCCAACATTGCAACATTTTCTCGGTTTTAAGTATATTTAAGTGTAAACCAGGCGAAACGAATGACAAGTTTGTTACTTCTTGATAATTTCTATCCAGCGATGTCGTACCGACGAGTTCGAAAGGAAAGGAAAGCGACGAATTATTGTATACGATTCGGTCACTTTAGAGACGCTTCAAGCTTCAAAACAGGCCGTAGTTTTAAATTTCTTGCTGCACGATTCTGTTTTTTTCTTACAAAATTACGACAGTTTCAATGCTTAGCGTCCAAATATTAACGAAAGTCACTGTGGATCGGTCGCTATCTCCGATTGATTCGAGTAATCGTCTACCGAGCGAACAAATCGCCAGCCGCCGCACGTTCATTTGTCCTTGCCCGTAAACGAACAGTGTTCCCTATCTCCTCGACGAATTACAAGCGAATTTATATCCTTTGCGTACAGAGCTGAGAAACGTGCAATTAACCGAGCGTAGAAAGTGCAAAGAGAACAAGAGTCACAATAGTTTTCACCGTCGGATGGGTGAGTAGGTGAAAATTCATTTCCAGTGTAGTCGGTGTTTAGCAATCGTTGAGACGCACGGTTTTAAGGTTATCGTCGGCCGTGATTGTAGCTGTACAAACGTTGTAAAACACGAGGAACTGTTGTAAAATTGTGTTGCGAGATCGAAGAGATGCATCGTGACTTTATTGCGAAACGAAAATGGCACGCGATGGTTCTTGCGAGTATGACAAAATGTTCTGCAGAAATACGTAGAAAAATGAAATACGGTAGAGAAGACTGATTTCTCGCTGTTTGTTAGGTGCAGATATTTGCTTCAGTTTGCAATTTCTTTGATGCTTGTAAGGTAACGTTTTGAAACGTTGAGACGTATTCAAAATAATGGAAACCTTTTGTACCACGTACTACGAGTGCGAAATCCACGCCAGAGGGATGTGTACCTACTTCATGTCTGCCCCATTGAGAAATATCAAAAGCGAAGTGCCTGTCAAATGGCCAAAGGGTAACATTAACACGCGTTTGACAGTTTCGTTGTCGAGCGAAATGTCATCGATTCCGGGTGATTTTACGAGGGAACAACAACGAGTCCCGGGAACTGACAAACGGGTCCCCGTTTAAAAACTCCGTTTCCTGCGTGTACACGTGGTAGTTAACAGGCGGGACAGTTATGTATAAGGCTCACGTGCGGCCACCATGACATTTAAAATTTGCGTGGGTTCTCGGCTGCCATTGATTCCACGACTTTGTCACACCGTACTCATTAACGTACTGGACTTTTAACATTTGAACTACCAAAGTGGTCAAAATGACCAATTTTTTTATAGACCTTTTTTACACACTTTCAAAGATTTTTATAATTTTTTTGTCAAAATATAAAGCTAAACTAAAAGGTTGCATCGTCCATTGCATCTATTCTTTGGACTTCGATGACTCTGTTGAAAAATTTCGTGCTTTAATCGTCGGTAGTTCTAATGTTAATATTAATCGTTATTCATCGCGTAGTTACTTTCATTCAATGTTTGTTTTGTAGTTATTTTTCTGCGCGAATCTGAGCGACTAGTTAAAAGTGAAAAATATAATTGTGCTTAACTGTAGGAAACTCATATTCAGTTTTTCTACGGAAGAGGCAAGATTGAAATTTATATTTGGAAATTTGTCTGTAATCGTGGTAACGCGATACACTCAAATGTCAAATTCGTTGCAATAGTAACAAATTTCGTAAAAATATTTTCTACAAGAGTTGCGTATTATAATTTCGACTTATATTGATTAAGAAGATCGCGATTCGCTCAATCGTCGAATTTAAAAGCTATTCTGTACGATGTTTCATTTATCGCACCATAGACATTACAGGCGATAAAATTACCGACATCACTCTCATAAGTTAATAATAATATTTCATAATATTTATTAATTTATATATTTTTTATTTATTAATATTTACTGATTTATTTAATTAATAATGTTTCATCAAATAGTTCGTCCTCGAATTCCATTTATAATATAATCAATATCGGCAAGTTTCATTGGACGCTGTTCGAGGATGAAAATTTTCGCAGAGTTCTGTCGCGAGGCGCGACGAAGCACGTCGACGACAGAATCCTCGAAATATTCCACGCCTTAGAATTATTCAATTCGAGGCCAGTGGTCGCGGCTCAACCATTCATTAAGCCGATTAAAAGGGCCAGATTCTCAACGATCGACGTCATCCGTATCGCTCAATAGTCGTTTCAGTTTCTCGGTTTCCAACAGTTTTCGTCCGTCGTAGATGCGTAACGATTTCCAACGAACGACGACAAATAAAAATTAGAGCAGGATCGAGAAAGGTCGTTTTATTCAACGATTAGTCGAACTATCAACGCTCTTCAAGCTGCTTGCACGTTTCAAAATTGAATTCCCCTTTTTTTCGCGTATTCCGCGCGAAATCTTCGAAAAAATACCGAGGGATTTTTTTCTGTACGCAACGATGTACAATTTTGTACAATTTTCAATTTTTTATATTTACAATGTTGAATCGCCTATGGCAAAATGGTTCTTCTAATAGTAAAAATAAGATTTTTCCTTGGTGAGGAGAGTTTATTGTCAATGCATCTTCAAAATTCATTTGCTTCCAATGTTATTAAACTTTGCCAGACCGAAAGTATATATACATTTCTTTGTTGAATTAAACATTCAATTCAATCGCGAACTTTATCGGCAGAATGGTCCATTTATTCAAAAACTTCCATAATTACGGGATAAAAGAATGAATGAAGATTAATTAACCGAATCGATTGGTTGAGTCAAATAAAATTAATATAAAAATAAAGTGAAAATAGAAATCAGAATGTTATACGAGCGAACTCGTTTCTGTCATCCAACGAATTATCATCACAGTACTGACGAGTTGTTTTCAAATGAATTTCAAACGTCGCGTAGCTCTCTCCTAACGTCAAAAAGCTCGACTACTGTCTTCTCATAGTGAACCACAGATTGTTCCCTCTCGATCGTTTTATCGACATCGGAAGTAGCTCGCCTTCCCTTAAGAGGGCTTTTATAGCCTGGCGATGAAATGGCCGGCCTTCGTTTACCAATAGCCGAACTGTAAGAACCGAGGATGAGCTCGGTGATGATCCTTGGTTCGTCCGTAAAAAGGCAGGAAAGCTGACGCGGAAATTCTGATTCCGACGTAACACCACGGGCTGTGTGCCTTTTTTAAATCAAGGAACGAGGATAAATGGGTGAAGGAACGAACAGTCCTCTTAACGCAATTTTCTACGTCGATTTATCCATCTGACGATGAATTAATTGCCTGGAATTAATTCGATCAGAAAGGACCATGATAGGCAAATAAATAGGTGAATTAAGAAGTCTGCGTATGACAGAAGTTATAAACTTCTTATTCTGTCGCTTACTTTGGTCGTTAATAAATTTTTCTTTAGGAATCTTATTTCTTCTCTCGTTCCTTTAAAAGTATAAAACAGAAATACTCGCCTCCGTTTATCTATCCAAAAGCTTTATTTCAATCCCCCTCAAACGACAAAATTTTAACTTTTCTAATTCAACGTATCTGACAAACGTAATATTTAAAATTTTCGCGTAGAGAAGATAATTTCTCAACATTTTTTTGACTTTTCTGTGATCTGTCAAAAATGTCATGGTACGCTTCGTTTGAATCGTTTGCGAAAATCTTCACGTTGTCAAAACACAATTAAGATGCATTACGTGTTGCGATTGACTACGTTTAGAAGATATAATTATTGTTCGATTTTCTGTTTTGTACTATATTCGTTCGTAAAATTAGATACTTACGACATCCTGCAACAATTTTTATTCAGATTTCACTAAAATTTTGTAACTTTAATAAAATAAATTTTAATAAGAGTCAGATTTTATTAAGACTTTATTGTAATTTATTCAGATTTTATTAAAATCTAGTGTTTCTAGGGAAAATGGACGACTTTTGAAAATTCTCGACTTTCTCGAGTATCCCGACAGAAATTCTCGAGAATCTCTACAATCTCGTATATTTTTTTCGAAAACCCGATACGCAAATAAATTTTTGGATTCTAGTTGCGGCACGTGTCGCGTATGAGGCGCGAATACACACGCGTGGTGTAAACGATATCTTATCGGTATCGAGGCATCGCGTGGCGGTGCATGCCCCGAACATTTCAGCTGCCGATGCCACCCGTAGAACAATGTCCCTCGTTAAAAGACTTTCACACGGAACCTTATGTCACGTATGGAACCGAGCCTGGACACGAATAAATCATGCTTTCCGCGATACGTTCGTGGAATATATCGCTCTGACACGTCGTGCTTGGGTATATTAACGCCGGGAATCGGTAACGATCGATGGCTTTGAATGACGTCGAACACCTTGAATCATTTGCATCCTGTGTAAGTAATGGTGGCTGTCGAGAGGGAGTAGAGGGGTGTGATGTACAAATTAATAGTAAATCACTATTGAGCGAAGATGGTTGGCGGAGAGGTTAATCGGTAATTGAGACGAATTTATCAGAAGGATACTATTGATAGTTGTGGATTTATAGTCGTGGATTTTAGGAATTTAAATGTTACATGAATGTTATATGTTAGAAATTTGTATGTGTATAAATTTTTTTAGTGGATCGATGACGATTTCTAATTTTTTGAAATATTACATTATTGAAAATTATCAAGAATATAAAATTTTAGAAATATAAAAACATTTGATATAAAATATTAAAAATATAAAATTATCAAAAATATTATAATATTGAAAATTATCAAAAATATAAATTTTTTTAGTAGATGATAGTTTCAAATTTTTTGGATTTTTTGAAAGAAACATTTTGCGCAACAGGTGCGAAGTCGTAGTTAAATTAAAAATAGAGAATAGAAGAAAAATAGTTAAAGAACTGGATCAATTTGAAACTGGAATTATTTACAAGGGCACAGTTAAACTTTAATTCGAAAGTATTTTACTTATAAAAAGAAATCATGAAATATTTCATGATATTATACAATTATAACCACGTTTGTGAATAATGATATTATACAATTATATTATCGTTATAAGGTATGCGTGAAAGGTAAATCTTGAAACTCAGGTGAAAATCTGTCAGAGTTCCGATTCGACAGACGTGCAGATGAACGCGATCGCCACGAAGCGGTTTTACGATAGGAATAGCAATAAAATATCGCGATATGATAACTGGTGAAAATTTATTGACAAGATCTCTTCTCCATTCGTTTCACTTGGGGGAGAGGGGGAGGGGGAGGGGGAGGGGTCGAACATTGAAATAAAAAAAAAAGAGACGCGGTTCACATGTATCACGTCGGCAGGTCACACGGATCATGGTCTCGTTCGACGAGGTTATTCGAGAAGTTTCATTCAATTTTTATCTTTTCGCGGTGGGAAAGGTACGATTTTAGTTGGTAATTCAGTAAATCGTATAAATTCCCCGGATTACTTTTGCCAAGTACCGCGTGGAAACGTCGATTTCTCGTTGTAGAATTTATGGTACTCGTGCACTTCCATTAGGAAATGCGAAACGTTTCTTCGAGTTTGATGGGACGACGTCGCTCGTTAAAGTTCCCTGTGTCGCGTCGATGGTAAATTAATGATCGAAGAAGAAAAAGAAGAAAGTCCCTGTCAATTTGCGAACAATAAATACTTTCTTATTAATAACAAAAACTTTCTTATTAATTTTATTATTACATCCTCTCTTAATTGTGACTTTTTCACCGGTGAGTACCGGTTTGGAGAACGTTGTTTGAAAGTTGTTCGACGATCATTTCGTCTGAACGATCATTTTCTAAATTAACAAGTCGCTTGAAAATGAGTTGTAAATTGAACATTACGACGCGATTGAAAAATCGCACGCGAATCGACTCGTATAGGAATTTTAGCGGTGCGATTAAAATTCCTCTCGATGGAAAATGTGGCATTTTACAAGCATCGACATAACGAAATGTCAGTTCTCTGAATCGGAAAATTCCAAGCGTTGAAAATTCCCCGAATCATGGATCCTTCATATCGAAAGTCACATCGCGAGAATCAGTTGGGAATCCATCGTCGTCGCAGTTTTCGCTGGCCTTTTTTTCTTTCGCGTTTCAATTGGCAAAAGCGTGGCCAAACGCGCAACGTCAGACGCAACGAAAAGTGAAATTCAATGGAATTTTAGCGGTGCACGAATTCGCGCGATTTCAAAGGCGGTTTCAATAGATCCGTCTCTGTGTTTGTTCGTTGTCGATTCTCGTTTCTCGTTTTACGATTCTGACACGGAGAATGACAAGGAATGTAATAATAGTATCGGACTTTCGTTTCTACCTCCTTTAATTGAAATTTTTTTTCATGAAATACGCGTAGAACGGTGCGAGGCAGATGTTGAAACGTCCACTCGATTCTTCGTTATATCGAATTTTTAATAATTCTTCCGTTGAACTTGTCACTGAAGAATCATACTTCTGATTTTCGAGTATTAGAAATCTCGTATTTTAATTTTCGACATCTCTTCGCATTTGTTTAACTGATAATACATATCAATTTTCATGCTTGTCAGAATTTTGTCAGCAACTTTTAAGACGTGACCAATTTTGATTTCTCGTACTATATACTTTTATGTTTATAAAATTGGAAAGTGAACGTCTGAAACGTTGGACCTTATTACATAAACGAAGAGTCATAAATCGTGGGAAACATCTCCAAGTTGCATCAACTATTTTTACGTCGATGAGCTATATCTGCCAAATCGAACGCCAAAATTCATAAATTAATGCAGTCAACACCACCAAGAAAGATCGTCTCTGTTGAAATTATTACAGTCTTTGAAATTTCCACTGTCAAAAGTTGGCCGACTTCGATCGGTACTTTCCTTCCTGATTGAAGAATCGGTCTGTCGTCCAACAGGCACGAACGTTCGAAAAAATCACGCACGCACCCAAGTAGCAAAATCAATTAACCGAGGGAATGTACCGAGCCAATAGAAAAAGACGGCCACGCTTGCATAACGTGAAGAAACTGGCTTTCGTGGCGTTTCAATCGTGATGGAACGCGAGCAGATCCACGAAGAGACGCGGTGTCCCCGGAGTGAATCGCGTTCCAGTTTCGCATCGGGATTTAGAACAAGTGCAACGAACGTCTACGCTGCCGTGGATTGCCCCGCATTTGACGATATAGTCGAGTTCGATCAAACATAGTGATCTAGTTGACCGAGAGTCGCGTAAATGGAACTTTTCTTCTTACACTTCTCGGTTAAAATTCGCGATTGAACAACCACTACGCAGAGGAGGATCTTCACTTCCAAACAATATAAAAATTTATTCATTTTTCCACGGATAAAGAAAAATGTTCATTAGTACGAAAAGTGAAATAACTGTAAAAAAAATTTTTTTTAATGTCATGAGGTATGAGACTGAGTGAAAAATTACAAGGAGGTACTAAGTAATGAGCGTTTAAAAGATGGAAATGATTGGTTAGAAACATCGATCAAACAATGTGCGTTATTAGCGTTAATAAATATACGATTATTTATTTATTTATTCATTTTTCACGAGTAAAAAAAATACCCATTAGTACAAAAAGTGGTACAAATAATTTAAAATGAAATGATGGTATGAGACTGACAATGAGTGAAAAATTATAAAGAGATACTAAGTATCGAGCGTTTAAAAGATGGAAATGATTGATTAAAAACATCGATCAACGTGCATTATTAGCGTTAATAAATATATATATATATTCGCTAGAAAGCGTAAAAAAAAAGAAGAAAAAGAAAAAGAAAAATGCCATCGAATTGGAAGCCATTCCAGTGACGCAACTTCTGACCAGTTGAATCGGCCGAATATTCTACTGTTCGTCGCTGAGATGCCGATCGTTTCGCCGAACATGGAAGATTAATGTTTCTACGCTCGACGCGTGCCCCTGCTCGGGAATGCGTGCGACGTGTCGCAACTTAGCGCTCCAACGAGCTTCTGTCCCGCTTGTAAATTTTATTCGCCCGCGTGCGTAGTTGGGAAAGCTGCTGCACGAAACCTTGATCCGCCTCGGCTAATTCCGTCCGTGTCGTTTAACGTCTTCTTTCGACGTCGAGCAGTTTCGTTCGAGCGTTGTGTAACTTTCTGTCAATCTCCCGCAGTGTTACGAATGTACGAAATTTACGATCGAAGTACAATATCATCCTGAATATATAGAGATCGTGGGAGAATGGATGGTTTGGGATTCTTGAGTTCGATTTGTCAGTGATGCTTAGCATCTCTTGTTGCAGAATCTAAATGGATGAAAAATTATTTTATTAATTATTTTATATATTGAAACGTTTGTTCGTGACATCGGTTGAATTGTAAATTAATAAATTAAAATTAAAATTTAAAAGAATTAAATTAAATTAATAAATAGTTGCAAATCGCAAATTATTATACGAAATTATGTGTTATGAACTTGTTGAAACAATGGCAAACAGCCAAAAATTTGATATAAGAATTATGACTTAGCGGTCATTCGATTTGACAGAAGATACTACTATCTCCGCTGGTTTAAATACATAAAAAAGTGTGTTTTAAAAAAATTAACAGCGGTGGTAGTTGATGTTTTTGTTGAATATTACATTTACATTTCAGCATTCACTTTGAATGCTGTTCAATTTTAGATGTTGGGGGAAATAACGCATAAGTGGATTTACGTTTTCGAAGAAGTAGAACGAAATGAATATTTCGCGATGAAATATTGTAACGTGAAGTAAAACTCTGAAGGGTGAAATCATCCGTGAGGATCTCTCGTCTTTAAAGATCCCAGACCATCTGGTGCCAAATTGTCCGATTTCGATCCATTATAAAACCACCTGTTATTTTACCTGGTCTCGTGATGAATTTGTGACTCTGCAACCTGTAATTTATCCGATTTTATAATGGTTTTGTAATTCCCCATCCGTTGCAAAACTACGATAATTATCGCGCCTTTTTTTGGAATTTGCTCCTTTTCTTGCGCCAAGCAAAAGGAAATCGTTATTTTTCTCTACAGAATGAAATATGTATATTTATAGGTATGCCAAAAATAAGGATTACATCGTCACTATTCATCATATCACAAAAGTACCGAGTCCCTTGGATATTTTATATTTGCTGTGAATAATTGAGAGAATAATTTTTCTCCGTGTCATTTCGTAATTAATATTGTCAATAATTTTCCCCATTTTAAATGATCATTACAATAATCATCATCGCATTTTATTATCAGAAATCATATTTTCTACAATTTTCCCCTCGGTATAGAGTAATAAATATATCTTTCTACAATTATCTAACATGGTCGAATATTTAATGTAATATAATAAAATTTCAATATCTACCAATTTCTATCACGATCAGAGAAGCCTGGCAGCGAGAACGAGGTGAAAGAGAAAAACCACCCGAGCCAAAAAATACGAAAGATAGTAATCGCCGATTTAACAGAACATCAATCATCTCGATGATTGAATGTTAGAAGATTTATAACGGCGCATAAATTATCGGCTAACATCGCTCCTCCTAGCAGGATCATTGCGCGACGACTCAATCGTACAAACCGGCAAGAAAACGTCCATTAAATTTCCATCAGCTACTGAAAAATGATTTCACCGCGGCCGTGTCGTTCCACGTGTGCTACATATTGCCAATGATCGGCCTCCCGATCGAGTTCTTACGCGAGAAAATGATATTTTCATTACACTTTCACCAGAGGATGACGATCGATTCTCGTCGATCACGCAACGAAACGTACGTACGTTTCAATTAAGAATGTCCATTTTTTTTCCTCCCCCTTTACACAGAACGATCGTGCGGCTCGTACGCGATCGTTTCTCGAAACTGGGACGTGATTCGGTCTCTCGGGACGTAAGACGATCGCTATTGAGACTTGTTTTACCAGCTTTGAATTTTGATGATCGATTCCATCGCGATGCTTGCACGTGATTCGAATCGACCGTCACGCCGATGTACAGACGAATTTTGTGCTGTAGATCCTCTCGAGGGTACCTGTTTTGTATTCTTCGCAGGAGAATAGTGTTAATCAAGGAGATCGGAGGAAATTCGAAGAAAGTAGCAGTGAGAAATTTCGTTGATTTCAAAGAATACAGACGTATTTCGAGTAATCGTGCGACGAACTAGCTTTCCAGCTAATACCAACAGCCCTTCCAATTGTAAATCTATTAGAAACAGCTTTTCACCGGCACTAAATCGATTAAATCGACGCGAGACATCCGATTACAGGTTTCTGTCCGACAAATCGTAACGAACACGTACGTACGTCGTGTATCGAAGGGAAACACCATGAGTATAACCGCGCATTAACGACAATACGAACGTTCCATGCGGTTTGACAAACACTCTAACGAAGGTGCTAAATTAACCTGTGAAAGTAAGTAAATTGCGCTAATTGCCGGTGTACGCAGGTGTCGCATTGAAAAATCCTATTTTCTCCTATTGGAAACGCTCTTTCTATTTTCTTCTTCTTTTCTTTTCTTCCCCCACCTCCTCATCGCTTCGAGTGTACAGAAATGGACAAAAGTACTCGCACACTCGATGAAGAATTATCGATATTTCGAACTGTCCTGTTCCTCTTTTCTGGAAGAATGTTTTCACATCGTAGAAAATTGTAAAAATTTCGAACACTGAGAAACCCTTCCGATGACCTAATCTTGAAGCCACAATTTTGAAGACCGAAGTCTTTACACCAACTTCTTAAAACTTGTCGTACGATGTCTTTTTCCTTGCCTCTTTATTGAATCTCGAGTTAATTAAACGACGAAAATTCAAGAAACCCTAACGTCTTGCCATTTGACCTTAGTTCGAAGTTCAATGAAATTCTTCGAGAACGAATCGTGCAGCGAGTTTCAAGAGATTCCTTCGGTTCTCAAGACTCGTGACTGATTTTAAATCGCGAGGATAATTTTTTAGTGTTCTGAGAGGTAACGTTGAAACGTTCGCGAACGAGAAAGTATTTCTTGCTGAACAAATGGAAGAATGGTAAAAGGAAAACCATCTTTGAAAGAAACTGACGTGGCCAACTTATCTACGAAGTTATAGTGAGAGTTGAAGTACAGATAATTTTTCGTGTGCGCGAAACTACTTTTGTCCACCTCTGTACGACGACCGCTTGGAAAATTTCGCGGCAAAGTGAAGCCGTACGACTCGACGAAGGATCTGTGTCGTTAGCGGTCGCGCTGTCTCTCCGTACACCGGTGGACATTAATAAAAACTCTAATGGACTGGTGGACGTTGTATATTGGTGACTTTGATGCGGTTCTCGTGCACGGACGAGCTCCTCACGACCGGATTCCTCTTCTTCTAACGAGCGTTTCTTTATTAATTTTTCTTCGTCGCATGCCGAAGTCGCTTGTGGCGAGTTAAAGGAGGCCGCGATTCGGCACGACACACGGTGAAATCCACGGTGTGTAGACATCGAAAGGTCACTACGCGGTCTTGTCGTACTCGTCGCCGAGGCCTCTAATTAATTCGTTTCTGCGTTACTCGATTCGTCGGTCGACGACTCGATGGCATCGTATACTCTCCTTGCACGAAGTTTCACCGTGAAATAGAATTCCGCCGTGGTGTGTATTCTTGTCACTGAAAAACTAAATGGTTTGGAAAAGTCATAACTTGTAGAAAGTAAAAAGTCGTTTGAGGGATGTTGTTTTTCACATATAACACTGAAAAAAAATCCATTAATCATATTTCCAAATAAAATAGTAAAAAATTTTGTGTGTAAAAGTTATTTGTTTCGTTTTATATCATTCAGTCTCTCACCGACCACCCTGTATATTAGGGCTACTCACAAGTAACGTCGTTTTCTTCGAATTTGATAAACATTGCCATCTGGTGGTAATATTTTGACTTATAACATAACCTATATTCTAGTTAGATATATTGACATTTAGTGTGCTTATTGTTAAATTATATTATAGATTGAAACTGTAGCGTACTCTTAAATGAAATAAAATTTTGTACAGCATCAAGAAACGACGTTGCTTATTGGTACCCCTAATAACTGGCGAGTTTCGTGGCGAGTTTCTGTTTGTAGCTTTCGGAACTTAACGGCTCGAAGTTTCGTTAATTGCACCAGCGGACTGATCTCGTTCGTCTTGGATTCAGTTCAAAATTTAAATTTAAATTTGAGAAAACTTTGTTACTGACCCGAGCGGTTTTTCTTACTTTTAGGTAGATTATTTCGCTAGAGAAATTAGACACGGATGTTTCTTTAAATTTTCGAATTTTACTAGATAACAATGTATACTGTCTTGTATTGTTGCATTAAGATCGAACATCGGTCTCTAATGCCTAAGTCTACGTATAAATCATCAAAATTTCAATCATTAAATACCACTGTCTTAAATAATCATGTCTCTGTCTAAGGAAAAGTCAGTATCAAATACTCGTACTTTGTCAGTCGTTGTAAAAAATAATTTCCGAAATCCTGGCGTCATATCGATTTGATACTTCTCTGCTATTAAATCCTAAATTTACGAAATTTACGACAGACGATTTATCCGCAATTTTCTGAGCCAGCCAGTTTGATTCACCACGCGGCGAGATTGCTGTTGCAAAACGCGGGAATTCTGTCGCATCTATTCCTTGGTTGTACCTTCAGTACAACCGAACACCGTGTATATCGTCGTACAACGTCGAATCATTGGCACGCATTCCCAGCGCGAGCGTGTTAAATAACACTTATGTTAATAGGCATAGGTGAGCCAATATTCTTCGAGAGAGGTTAAGATATTGCCGTTTCGCAACACTTTGTAGGCGTCTCCTGCAATGGCAGCATGCCTAGATATCTCTATTTGCGCTCGGCTAAAGGCGGAAATACACACAAGCGCATAAAGGGATTTGAAAAAAAAATCGCGCGAGTCGTGAGTACGATCAATACACGGTGATGTACGAGCTGTGCCGTGGTCGCTAATAACGATCGGGACAATGGCGTGCGTTAAAAATTTCGTCGTTATCAATCATAGTTGCAACTGTGACTTAATAACTGAAGAGAGTTGGCTCTCCCGTCTCCTTCCCACTGTTCGCCTTTAACCGGGGGATGAAACGCTATGGATGTTGAGAATGCATTCGAATCATTTCGATTGACTTTGTGAATGTCATCGAAGATGAAAAACAGAAAGAGGGGGGGGAGGAATAAAAAGTGACAAAGGAGAGAAAGAAGATGAATAGACCGTGGATGTGGGATATTTGCAAATGTACAAAAATATATAGAATACCTAAAGTATCTTAATTTGCAAAAATATGAAATTAAGAAAGAATGACAAAGGAGAGAAAGAAGATAGTGAATAGATCGCGGACGTGAGATATTTGAAAGTGTACAGAAGTAAAATATCTAGAAATCTAAAAATATCTGACTCGTGAAAATACGAAATTAAGAAGGAAGATAATGAATAAACCGTAAATGTGAAATATTTGAAAGTGTACGAAAAGAAAATATCTAGAGTGTGTCTTGACACATAGAAATATGAAATTGTGCAAAGACCCGTGGTAATGAAGAAGAACGGAAGAGGAGGAATAAAGAATTGAAAAAGGGAAAAGACAAATAAAGAAAAAGGAACGAAGGGTGAGAAAAGTAGAGAAAGAACAAAGGACGAAAGAGAAATAGATACCGGGAAGAATATAAGGCAGGAAAGAAGATAGAGAAGGAAACGCTTAGCAGTAATTTTGTTAGAATGAAGAATAAGAGGAAGACTTAAATGGTTCGGAGAGAATGACTCGAACACCGAATGATTCACAACGCTGTCTTCGTATACGTGTAATTGGCCGTAATTTCGTTTATGTATTATCTCGATGTTTGCACTTTCCCCGGTTAGATAGAAGAGACTTTCCATTTCACTTCTCTCACATTTGTCGTTCGCGAGAACGGGAATATAAATTTATTTTCCATTGTTCGATGGGGGCATTGAAACAAACCCTGTGGCATTTCACTCTAAAATTTATGTCATTCGACATAGTCAGCTTCGATCATTTTAAATAAGCTTCACCATTTCGGAACTGTTATTCGCCCTGGTAAAATACTTGTGCAATCCTAAAATTGTGTATCAAAATTTCCAAGAGATCTTCGTTATCCTTCGATTTAAATTTCTTCGAAGAAACAAATGTCCAAAAGATATAAATGTCATTTCAACTAGCAGTGGGATGCAAAATTGAATAAATAAATCGGAGAATCATTGTCCCGAAATTCTCCGATTTTGTTTTGTAAAAGTACTCGATAGTTACGTGTCGGTTATTGAAATTTGAAGATGGATTGGTACCTCTGCTTGCTGTAAAACGTCAGATTCGAGCGGTTGGTTGCGAAAGACAATTAAAGGAAAGTCGGTCGTAAAATGATCGCGATATTTCCATCGTCTGACACGGAAGTGCTTGTGAATCGTCTTGATTGGGATTGCATTTAATCTCAACCAGATGCACGCCTACAATCGGCATCGCGATTCCATTCTAATATCCTCCGTCCATAACGCGGCTGCCGCCGCGGCATTTATCAAGCTGCTATTTATGTGAAAGCTCGGCTCGCGCACTTTTAGCGATCGTTTTCTTCCTGCTCGGAGATTGCATGGATATAACCGAAGCGATCGGAGAAACGTCCGCGGGATTTTCTTGCGCTAGGTGGTCATTTGCCTTAATTGCGGTGACAATGACTCTCGGTGGAAGAATTAGCAGTCTCTTTGAGCGTACGAAGTCGTGAAACACTTTTTAGTTAAATATTGTACGAAACATTGAATAGTATTGTTCAATATTAAGTAAATGTATTAAATATTTTAAAGAAAAATATTTAAATTTTTTCTAAATATTTAGATATGGAATATTTCTTTAAATATTTATATGTTTAAACAAACATATAAATATATTAAATGTTGCATGAAGTATTAAATATATATGTTGCTCGGCAGAGAAAAATTGCGAGTCTAGAAAAAGATCGTATATGAAATATTGAATAATATATTAAATAAATATTAAATATTGAACATAAGTAGACTAAAATTGCAGATAAGATGGCGCAAATTTGGACATCGCGTATTTTTCTTTTCTTTTTTTTTTTTTTTTTGTTACTGTGGAAAGAAAAATAATCATCAAACCATTTGACTTTTGTGGAAATTTACTTTCCTGCGAGAAATTTCGAATCTTTCTACCAAACAGCGTTGTAACGCTGAATCTTTATGTCTAAAAATTAGATACAAAAATTAACGGAATTGCACCTTACATTGCTACATATCTTGAGTCGAACGATAAATGATGATCCTTCGCGTTTCAAGTGGAGAGAATGCAGAATGCACGTTGCGAGAAAAGAGAAAGAAAATAAAAATCGCAGAGTGGGAACGAACAAACGAACAAACAGTGCATTTAATTACGAATATTGGCCCGTGGAACGTCTCTCGTTCCGTGGCGATGATGCCTCCTCCTCGGCTTTCGATCCTATCGCAATGAAACCCTAGTTACTTGTCCCGGCCGCGGGTTTGCCGGTTATTATAACCAGCCTGGCGATTAATCATCGAGCACGAGCTTCCCATTGTCCTGACACGGGTGTTGCATTGTGCGCCCGAAGCCAGCAGCTGACTTAACGCGGGACAACGAGAATATAACTATCACGCGGCGTTGTCCATCGGATTCTTATCGGTGACTAATCTGTACTCCAATGTATCTATCATTCTACCGTTTAAAGACCGCTAATTCTCATCTCTGATGCGTTCGCTGAAAACGCTCGTACTGTAACAGCCATCGTTTCGTGCTCGCGATGACACCGCGATTACCCTTGGAAATTATGAGAGAAATTTCGTTTATCCGCGCTACGTTTGTTTGTCTAACGAAACCAATTCGTTTGAATTTTTCATCTTACGGTTTCGCGAAATTATCTTCTCTCTCGATGAACGAAATGTACCCGTTTGCCTGATGTTTATTTGAAATCGACACGGTTCGAATAATGGGAATCGTGTGATAAAATTAAATTCGGCGATTCAACACAGGTCAAAACGACGGGTTTGGGATAGTTTTTTTTTCAAGATTATTAACATTATGTTGTTATAAATGTAAAAATTTATTATGACCTAATAACGGTTATTATATTTCCCTATTTATTTAATTTCAAATGTTTTAATTATTAACTATCTATCTAACGTAATACCTAAATATACTGATGGACTATTAAAATATAGATCAATGTTTTTTTATTCATTTGTATTATATAAAGATCTTCATTTGCTGGATATTACAGCAAAATTTATTTCTGACCAGATGGTACAAAAAGAATTGTATTATATATTGAGAGACAGGAATATTTCCACGATTTTGATTTTCTCGAATTTTTTTCGCCATTCGAAGGGACGAAATCTATAACGAGGAGAATAAACAAGTCAAATCGGACACAACACTATCGATTCGAAGTCGACTGATATATTGCAAGTGAAATTTCGAGTTTCCACTTTTGACAGATTCTTGACCTAGCTTACTCGCTGTTTGCGCGAGTTCCAACGACTCGGTGTTTAGAGAAACGGAACGAAAGATGAAATTTCGAAGAAATTTAATTGAGCTGACTAAGTTCTCGAGTCGCTTCAAGTTTTAAACGGGAGACTAAATTTCCAAGAAATTTCCCCCGTATTAATGGAATTCCATCCGGACGCAAGAACGAGGCAATTTCTTTACGAACAACGGACGAACGAAATTCATCCGCGAGGTTGCATGATTGATTCGAGCGAACCGGCCGAGATCTCTCTCTCTCTTTCTGGACGTTGAAGTGGTGTCGATCCTCGCAGCGGGGATTGCAATCGATACCGTCGCGCGATAGCGCCATTGAATCAACCTGCCCGTCGATCGTAACCTCGTGCAAATTGAATTTACAGTTAGTTCGAGATAATTTCGAGCCCTAAAGAGGCTGAAAGAAGCTACGAAACGAGACGAGGTTATTCTCGTGACGGAATGAAGTATAAATGAAAAGGCCCTTGTTGAGACTTATTCATGGCTGTAGTGTCGATTTTGGCATCTGGGTATTCCAAAGTGTATTTAATTATAACAGGGAGTGTGAGTTTTAGTGTGACTGTGAGCTGGTCTTGTCTAGTCGAGAGTGATCATTTTTACTTGCAGAGAATACTTTACTTCGCGTTCGATAAATGTCGAGATTCTATACGTAATTAAGACGAAAATATATGTAAAAATTTGGCATAAATTTTTTTCATCGGCAATCGATGTTAAAGGGGTGAGAACTACCCTCAAAGTTGAAGGTGCGGAAGCATATTTTGTCAAATATGTTGGGAATTAATGAAGATGTACCGTTTTCATTTAAATTGATTGAAATTAGTGTTTTCTTAGCAACGAATTCAATGTTGTATACCATCTTGCAAAAGAGCTTTTCGTTTAAACGATACATTCAAAATGTATTTTTTTATAAGTTTCTTCGAGTTGAATGTTAATAAATCAATTCTCGGACATTTGTTTATGAAAAAAATACTACGGATAAAATGGAATCTTGATTTTTGCGAGTCGTGAACAGTCAGAAAAATGTCCAACTAGAAATTCAGACCATGATTGTTTAATATTCTTGCGCCAACAGCCCCTTGTGCTGGCAGAAGGATAAAAGAAAAAAGAAAGAATGAAAGACGCGAGACGCGAAGACGATTGGAACGGTACGGAGGCAATTTTTCAGTTTCGTCTGGTGTTCGATGGGCCCGCGAGTGGTGCTGACGCGTTCGAAGGGTCCCTTTAAAAGGAAACGCGTGCATCAGTGACTATTCGCCCGTTTGATTAATGACAGATGCCGCGTATCTGAGGCGCGGAATCGCAATTCCACCTAGCCGCGAGTAGATTTAATCAAGCTTTTCATTAACGGCCGAGCTTATTTGATAGATCGCTTCGATACGTGGCGCGGTTCTTTCCTTCGTTCGCGATCGCTATCGGACGTGTTTTCAGAAGGTGGAATTGGTCCTCAAATTTCCTCGATTCGTTCTAAATTTCACTCCTAACATTAACAATGAATTTTTTGCATTTCTTTAAATAAAAATTTATGCCATCTTTCGCGCCATCAACTGCTCCCTAATTAAAGAAGTCTTTTAGGCGTTCTCCACGTCCAAAAATCACTTTTGGAATAATGTGTCAGACGGCCAAGAAGATCGAGAACCACTATTCTAAATAAGGATTCGTTATACTCTTCGATTCTTCGCTAGTGACCATAAAACGTCAAATTTCCTTCTGAAAACTGGTAGACAAAAGAGGTTGTAGATTCGACATCCCATAAATACTGATAGATGAACTCGTATCTATTCTATTCGATCCGTAAACGTACGGTTGTATCGCTGAAGGGGTTAGGTAAACGCATACGTCCGCCTAAAGACAACACCGGACGATTGATACGACGTGAAATGAAAATGTTATCGCACGGAAAAGAGAAATCGATGGGAAAAATAACCGGATCCGACACTTGCAACAGCTCTAAAATTGCTGCAACGTGGATCTAACGCTGCAAGCGTGCACGGTTAATGATTGATGAGCTTGAAATAAAGGGGAATTTTTCTTGTTTTTATTCGGTTTCGTTACCGACTTCTCTACGGTGTGTTTCACCGTAGATCGTTTGGCAGTTCGAAAGTTTTTGATGGATGGAAGCTCAGACTCGTTCGCGCCGCGGTGAAAAATTGAGAGTTTTGACAATCTGTCAAAGAGAAAGCCGTACCAAAATGTTTAATTATAGGTGAATAGGTTGCGTCCTGAATTTTGAACCCGTGTTTCGTAGTTCCCCTGCGCAAAAGTAGGTCATTTTTGTCACTTCGGAAACAGCGGAGCCAACACAAGCATCGTACACACTAAAGTAATATATATATATATATATATATAAAATTGTCAATGGACACGTGCAGAAAGCACATTTCACAGCATAATAGAAAAATAAGACGCGAGGAAATTTATTCAAATTGAGAGTCTCCTGACAATCTGAGATCAATTAGCATACATATAATTCTCAGCACGAGTAGAAGAAAATAGGCTGAATTTTTGAAAGTACAAGTCAGAGAACGAAACCGATTGAAAAATCGAGACATCAGGATGCGTAACACGCGATATATATATTTTTATCATTACACGCGAATTTCGTGTTTTCGCGACACGCGAGGCGGAACATTGTATGGGAAAATTCTACCCCCCCCCCCCGGAAGTTGGGTTATTATCGCTTGCGTAACGTTTTCTCAACTATTCGAAATCACAAGTCCATTATACGGCCGTGTCGTGACAAACAACACTACCGGATTGGCGAAACGCGTCCGTGAGATCAGCGGCAGTCGAACGGATAGAAAAGTCGAACAAGTGTCGTACAAACTGAACAGGTTTCTAAACCGGTGATCGAGGTTAATTGACCCTTGTACACGGCGATGATCGGCCCATAAATTAGAGGCAGCATCACTTTCTATGGCCAGCCGTGAGGCAACGTCACCGGGGAATAATGGAAGAAGACGAACGGTCCCCTAGCTTCGGTTTTTCCTCGAACAACGGGCAACAGGAGGTATACATACGTTCATGTACTCGTGTCATTGCTGTCGGTGTTATGACCGCTTCATTACGAACCGTTTAACACGCGCGTCGAACGCGATTTCAACGCTGCCCACCTCGCGCGAATTAGTTCCGTTCCTCGCGTTAACGTTTATCAATAGGACGGGACCCGTTGAAAGCTGAAAACCCTTTCGATAAATGCAAATATACATTGATACGAAAAATTACATACCTGTTGCAGAGTGTTGTCGAAGTCGTGTCACTCTACGTGCAAAAATAAGCAAGAAGAAAGAGATAAAACTCTCGTGAAAATCTGCACCGAGTGTACTTGAGTTTAATTAATTCAATTGGACGTGACAGAAAAGAATAATTAATAGGAGAGTATCTCACGTTCAAAGATAAGTGAGAAAACAGTAGAATAAAATTTTTATAGAATATGTTTAGTGAAAAGTTTTTGAAAAGTAGATACGGATGTCCTCGTGAACGAAGCGTCTTGCAAAGGAATTTTATTCTATTTTTCTGTTTAAATATTCTTTTCTGCCACGTCTAGAATTAATTAGATTCAACCACACCTGAAACAATTTCCAAACTCTCGAATTTTCTCGAAAACGATGCGTCGTACTTTCAAAATTTTCATTCTTTTTTTTTATTTATTTTTACACGTCACACGTTCTGACCTATCGTATCATGATTTTGGAAACATCCACTATAGGCTGTTACTATTTTCTCCAATCTGTATTCGATTGTGATTTCGTTGACACGGTTCAGTTCGACGTTGCTATTATATATTTCGAGATGGAACGTTCCTTCGACGCTTGCTCGAGCATAATCGAGCGAAACGAGCTTCGGAGGATTCGCAATGCCAATGCCGATCCCATCAACTCTTGCTACGGGTATTACACGGTTCCCTTTCGTTCAACTGCCGTTGTTTCTCTTCGTTGATCGCGCGTCTGGCGATGAAAGGTTCATTCTACTAGTTAGCTTCTGCGATCAGATTCTTGCCTGGTAAAGAAATATGTATATATATATATATATATTGGTGTTTAAAAATTTCTCGCGAAATCACGGAGAAATTGCTTCCTCGTCCTCTGACGGATAATCATTTCTTTCGATTATTAATTACTAATTAAATACAGGTTTCTGCAGGTACTCTGCAGGAAGACTGGAACTGAGAATGTCACACAAACGTGTAATTAATGAAATGCGTCGTACACGATTACTAGTAATGAAATACGCTGGATTAAATGTGAAAATTCAAGCATTTTACGAATATCTATCTACCGTTAGTGCACTTTTCTCGCCGTTTTGTGTTGGAATCATTATTATTTCCCAGGATTGTCGATAATTGTGTCCAAGTCCCCAAAATTATTATTTCTTGCGCGAATACTTTAAGGATTTTTGTTGGAATAGAGTAACAAATTTCGTGCGGAACTCTTGAGCTTGAGCCGAACTTGATATATCGTAGTGAAAGGTTAAAAGAATTGTTTTCAGAGAAATTGAGATAAGGATATAAAAAGATATAAAAAAGTTTTAAATTTATTTGATAAAAAATTAAATTAATTAATTTGAAATTTTCAATTATTATTATTATTATTATTATAAATAAAATTAAAAATATTAAAACTTCAAATGAAATTATTTGAGAATAATTATTTATCGAAACTCATCTAATAATTAAAATTGGATAAACATTTAATCTTATAATAAATGATATAATAAAATTATTCTATATATTGTATTAATATTATTATAAATTCATGGATAAATTAATCAGAATACTGACGATACAAAAAACATAAAAATAGGCCTGTGATCAAATGTTTTATTTAATCTCAAATGAAATGTTTCTTCAAAAATTAACTTTAATATGTCACTGAAAGGTTGAAATAAACCTTTAAGTAATAATTTATTTGGACGATATCGTATATGACTTAAAATTTTTCGTTCAAACAAAGTTAGAAAAGCAACCCTTGCTATTAACATTGATAAAATATAATTTCAAATTCGAATCATCTCACGAATTAAGTTTAAGCTAGCAGAACGAAATGAAACGTTCGCCACGAGTGATGACGCGTCTCTGCTCTCTGTTCGACAGGAAGAGATCGGCGAAATCATCGAGTCGGCGCCGACGACTCCCCTGATCATTGCCGACGAGCCGAGGTATCCCACGCAGACGGCGTTGCCAGTGGAGGCGACGCGTCACGCGAGCAGCGTCGTCGATCCTCTTACCGTCGTGAAACCATCGGCGAGAAGCTTCGCGTACAGACGCGTGCAGAACTGCGGCGTCGGTGGCGGCAGGAGCTGCGACGTGCTCGAGGACGTCGGCGATTGGTCCAAGTTCAACACGATCATCGCGAACGAGATCGACGAGCTGACGAGAGAGCTGGAGCAGAAGAGGAACAAGGAAGAACGGCGCAGGGTCGTGCAGTACAAGGAGCTGTTGAACGAGTTCGGCATATCGGACAGCGAGAGTTCCGTTGGCAGCTCGCGCGAGGCGAGCACCGATCGATCATCGTCCCGGCCGTGGAACGCGAGCCGTGATCGACGAAATGGAAAGTTGTTCAGCGACGAGACAGCCGATCGCTTCCTGTTGAGCTCGGACTACGACGAGCCGCGAGATCGAACGAAGAGCGGAAGCTTGCCCGAGGACCTGCAGCGCCTCGTCGTTGGACGCGCTAGACGTCAAGATCACCAAGATCGTCGAGACGCGCCAGACGTTGACTGTCGAGGGCGGTTCGAGGGGAATAGTTCTAGTCTATCGTTGAAACTGGCGTCGAAGCACGAAGAGGAGGAGGAGGATAGTGCCTTGACTACGCGCGTCAAGTACCTTGCAAACAGTTGCGACCAACCAAAGAAACACGTAGAGATAAGTTCGAGGACCAATGAGGAGGTGGATGAGGAGAGGGCGCAGATCGGCTCGAGCAATCGACTCGTCTTTGTCGACGGGCACGCGGTTAAGGACGAGTCGAACGCGAAGCTACCACCGAGGCAACAACGGCTCGACGCTCACCGAAAGACCAGCCTCCCGGTGAATTTGGCCTGCCAGAACCGAAGAAGAGCGCCGAGGCTGGCGAGAATTCGTCGCAACGACGACCAAACGATGGATCCCGAGTACGAGCTGGACGAGGATAGGGTTCATCACTCGCTCGGGCCGAGATCGGCACCGGTCACACCCACAGAGGAGAAGAAGTCGCCGTTTTCCAAGTTCCTCTGGAAGAAACACGCGCCTGTTTTCCACGAGAACGCGGAGAACGACGTGGTCCTCGTCAGAGTTTCCTCGTTGCCCGATCAGGACTTCCTTCACGACATGGGGTACGAGACGACGTTGCGCGCGAAGAACGGCCGTGTGAGTCTGAAAGATCTGGCGAAGAAGAGAGCGGTCTCGCCGTTGACTCTCCGCTCGGACATATCGGCGAAGAGGTTGTCAGAGTCCGACAAGGACGTGAGACAGGTTAGCCCTGTGGATTTGAAGAAATTCACACTGTCGAGATCGAGGGGCAACGACGTGGGCGTTAGCTGCGATCTGCCGGAGAACGAGCACGCCGATTCCACGGAAAGCGTGGACAGCGGGAAGTTTGACAGGGCGGAGAGCGTGGACGTGAAGAAAATGCTGGACGAGCAGAATTCTAGATCTGGTTCGGTGAGTGTTTGCGAATCTTCTTTCTTATTTCCTGAAAGAGAATCGTTCCTAATTACAGCCTCAACTGTGATTCCTTGAAATTTCTTTCCACTTGAGAAACTGTAACTCGTAATTATTGGTTATAATTCTCTCAAACCTGTTTGGAATTTTTGTTCCTGAAATTACTAGTGACTGTCAAGTAATATTTAAAATCGTTCTATTGACTGTCGCTTAATATTTACTATTGAATTGACATTGTATTTAATTATATACAAATTAATCAAATTTACAATTTGCTTGTATCGAGATTGGACTTTAATCGTAAATCAATGCTCTTGGTATAAATTTTAATCAAAAATGAAGAAAAGTAGGATTTGTGAGAAATGAATTTTTCTCTTAGCTTCTCTAATTTTGACAATCGAAGATTATCGTTAAATAATAGTTAAATAACTCCAATTGTTGTTGTTGTTATTAATAATAATAATATTTCTGAGAAAGTGAACGATGAAACGTTGCAAGCAACAAGATCAAATCTGTTCCCTCGAATAACGAAGTGAAACACTTTCAGCTACCGATTTCTCTTCAATCCCTGTTATCGAAGATCCGAAACGGCTCTGGTTCATGCTGCCCGAACAGCCCGCCGATGGATTCGCTCGCTTGTTCCGACATGGCGACGCAAACTTCGCCAGCTATTTCCAGAAGCTCCAGCTTCACGTGGGTCAGCGATTGCGAATCACCACGAGGTAAACTCTCGCATTTGTTCGACCGTTCTTTCTGCAGTTTCGAGCCGTTGTTTCCGCTTCTATCCATGTTTCACAACCAACATCCGATCAAAAAGTACATGATCCAATTAAAAATAATAAAAACAAACTTTCGGAATCCTTCAACGAGCACAAAAAATTGATATGACACATTTTGCCATCTTTAAAACCATACAATTCTTGTGTTGAACAACTTTTCGTTAGGCGTATAATTTAAAAGTTATTTCGGGTGTGTTACGTGAATTATGTAATAACTCTAACGAATAATTGTAATTATCTAACGAAATCTGATATAGTGTAGTATTAATTTTTTCAGCAAAAACTTGTTGAAAAAAAATAGAAGAATATTTTTATTCATTTGAACCACCAGCTTTTGATTTTTGATCGAATAATGAAACGATTTAATAGTCAATTGCGACAATTAAGCTTATCAAGAAGTTAATCATTACAGTATTAATCTCGACGCAGATAGTGAAACGTCGTACTATTCTCGTCTGTGAATGAATGTCTACAGCAGAGTCGCAGATGGATTCGCAGTCGTTGCAAGACGAGAGCACGTTGGACCCTGGCTCGCCGCAGGACACCGTGGACGACGACAATAGATCATCGTCGTCGTCTCAAGATCTTCTGCAAAGCATGGACGAGATTTCCTCCGGAAGCCTGTCGCCGGATACGACCGACAGAGCGTCTCCGCTCGAGAGCGGCATCGGCACCGCCAGTCCTCCAAGAAGCACCGATCGACGGATAGTTAAGCGTAAGTCGATTATCGTTTCTTCAGACCGTGGGGTTACGTGTCGCGCACTTTCCTCGAGAACGTCGTTTAATTTCGAACGTCTCGTGACTGAAATTTGGATGGAGTTCAGGCAAAAGTGAATGTTTATGCATACTGTGGGAAATTGAAAAATATCTTTCGCTCGTGGAAACTTGAGTTTGCATAAACATTCACGAATTGCGAAACTGTGAAATAATAATCTGTAGTGTACGGAATATTAGTGTAAAAAGAATCAGTAGGAGGTTCACTCACATATCCACGTAACATCCACAATTTCATTGATTACTAAATTATGAAATAATTATGAAATAATCATTAATTATTAAATAAAATAATGAAAATTCAGTTTTGTAGCATTATCTCGATTGATATGAATTATATGGAATATTATAAATGTAATTAGAAAAAAGTCAGTAGGAGGATCACTTACATATTTTCGTAACACCCACAATTTAATAATTACAAATTCATTTGTAATATTATCTCGAATATTATAAATATAATTAGAAAAAAGTCAGTAGGAGATTCACCTACATATCATCACAATTTATTAATTACAAATTCGTTTGTAGTATTACCTCAATACTAAATTATATGGAATGTTATAAATATAGTCAAAAAAAAAAAAGTTTTACGTTAGAATTAATCTTAACCTCAAACTATGTGGGTCAAGAGATTATTAACGTTTCGACAAAAAGAACTGTAGCGTATCATTCTCGTTATTTCAAATGGAATTGACTTCTTACGTAATAATAATCCAATTGTAATTTCGTTAAAAAAAAAGGTCCCAATCTTTCATTCCCCACTGAAAAATTCTCATGTTCTACATGGCGTGTCCACGTGAAAAAGTATGCACGAGTGTTTGAACACCTTTCAACGAGCTACTGCCGTACCTAAGCCAAACACCTGCAAATACCTAAAACAAGCCTGCAAACAGGCCCGAGGCCTCATTGCATCATCAAAGAGTTCGTGTTCTCGGTCGTAGCCCCGTCCTCCGGCAAGTGCCACCGCAAAGAGACCTGGGAGAGGATTCGGCGGCGGCCATCGAAATTGAACTCGAGGAACGACAAACACTCGCAGGACGTGTGGATCAAACGCGAGAGCGTGCACACGCAGACGAAGGAGATCGAGGATCGATACTCGCAGGAGGCGGTGGACAGCAGCAGCGGCCTCGACGACACCCTGCCGAGGATCAAGCCCCCTCGGCCGAACAATCTGCCTCTGTGTGAGTTTCATTAACGACGACGTCGACTAAGAGGACGCAGGGACCGCGCTAATCGTGCCTCTAAACAAACATCGCGCTCTTCTCTCTCTCTCTCTCTCTCTCTCTCTTTCAAGAGACATGCAAATTGCACGGCTCAAACGCCATTTTCCACAATATTCAATATTCAACGTCAAACGTCCGCTTTTGTGCCGTTCGTTTGCGAAGCAATTAACCGATTCGCGACGTTTGATCAAAGATACTTTGGCAACGATACTGAAAGAGTATGTTGCAATGCGTGAAATGTAATGAGGGAATGATAGAGGAAGCAAGTGGTTTTTCGAATCCTAGATCGACACCATTGAACCATTAGGAATCAGGATAATTTGAGATTGAATTCTGATGAAAATGTCGAATACAACGTAAAATCAGATGCCTAAAATTTTATTTAAAACGTTGTAAATTACCACGGCCATTTATATATGTATAACTCACGAAGATTAATAAGTTGTGAACTTGTCGAAAGTTGATAAACGTGATAAATTTTTCGACTCTGTTTGTTGCAAAATACGAGTTTGTACACGGTGGAGATTCAAATCCTTTCTTCTTCTTAACCCCTTGCGCTGGCAACTGGTTCGCGGACCATAACGAGTGACCGAACCGTATACGATAATTCGTCGCTTTTCTTTTCTTTTGACCTCGTCGGTATGATATCACTAGATAGAAATTATTAAAAAGTAATAAACTTGTCATTTGTTTTGCCTGGGTTACATTTAAATATACTTAAAACTGAGAGAATGTTGCAATTTGGGAGAAAAAATTCTCGACGTGCGTGGTACGTCATTCCAGCGCAAGCGGTTAAACATCATGTCAAAAAACAGCTCTCATCAGTCACCGTCAATGCACTCGAAGCATCGAAACATCTTTGAAAATTTTCCACGGACAGTTAACAACCAATTGTCTCTCATTCATTTCTTCGTGTCATTTCGAAATCGTCTCATAATTTATCAAATAGATGATACGGCTCGACAAGCCCTTCTTCTGATTCTTTAAAATGAAGAAAAATTCGCGATTAATGACGTTTCGAGCGTGTTATCCGTAAATTCTCCGACGAATGAATAATTTCTGAAATATTCGAATCGACAGGTTTGTCCACCACAGCGAGCAGTTCGCTGAGCTCTGGGGAATTATTGGAAACACCTCCCAGAGCACCGTCCTCCCCTTCCGCGGCGAGTCTTCAACTGAAACCGGAACCTCTGAGCGTGGAGATGGGTGGAAAGAGCAGCAGCGCCCCTCTGTTGGAGAACAGCGACGCGGAGAAGACGAACGGGACGGTGCCGGTAAGTTCTGTTCCTCAATTTCATGCTATTTCAAATATCCAAATTGTTGAAACAGTGCAATATCGTACAATATTTGATCTAACCTTGAGGAAACAATTCCTCGCCACTTGTTAAAATTCTGTCATCTCAAGTCTTTGAAAGAATCGAGAAAGAAATTTTACGCAGTCGAAAGAACAATTCCTTTTTCACAAATCAACAACTATCCTTTGCAAGAATATTATGAATTGAACAATCAACTTCGAGAATATCGAAACATCCACGCCACTGAAGTAAATTCATTTCTCAAAATACGTAGAAAAATATTCCCTCGTGGCATGCTGAACGAAATTCATTTCCTTCCGTTTTCTATCTTCTCGAAGATTTTCTCTCCGTCGAGGAAACCAGAGATCTCTCGCGTAACTTTCCAACACGAATATTCTGTTCCTTGAAACGACAGTTTGTTCAAATTCACGTTGCCGATTGAACCGGCGAGCGATCGATCACCGCGAACGCATACCGCGACGATAAATGACCGCGCGCGCGAGTCCAGGATAGACTGACAACTGTCCAGGGTTCGTGTTCTGCTCGAGATATTCCTTCGGGTATCGATAACAGGCTCGAAGCGACAGACTCGAGTCCGTGCGAGGCGAAGTTCGGCGTTTCAACCAGCGAGAGAGAGTATCGTCCTAGCATCCAATAGGCGGCATTAATCACGTGGCGGTAAAGCGTGTATGGCATTTGGCATCGAGATTACCAAGCTGAGATACGTTGCTCGGGCTGTTGCGCTCCGTTCGGTGATCCGCGCTTATGGGCCACCATTAGTCACTGCCCACGTGGAACGTGTACGCCACGTTTGCGTGGCATTGACCATCGGCGAGCACCACGGGTATTTGTATTTTACTCGCGGTTGTAGAGCCGCGCGTGTGCAGCCCGTGTGGGCCGGCGGAGGCCATCGCGAGATTGACACTTTGTTGGCACGATGAACCTTAATTTCCCTTTCATGACAGGTATCTCTCCACCTGCTACTCGAGACAGGGCGAGTCGAGTATCAAATTGACTGAATCGCGCCTTGAATTGAATCGCTAAAGATACCACGTGACCACGCGACGACCATTCTCTAGTCTCGTTAACCATTCGTTAACATTTTAATAATTAGTTACCGTTGAGTGCTGTATCTTTGTTGCGTTAGCTTTTTAGAGTCCTAGAAATTTCGTAGTAAATTAGGAATATTTCTTTCCTTTCAGAATTCGTCGAAATTAATCTCTCGCGCTGGAATGCCACGCACGTCGAAAATTTTTTGTCCGAAATCGCAACATTCTCTCAGTTTTAAGTATATTTAAATATAACCCAGGCAAAACAAATGACAAGTTTGTTACTTTTTAATAATTTCTATCCAGTGATAGCATACCGTCGAGGTCAAAAGAAAAGGAAAGCGACGAATTATCGTATACGGTTCGGTCACTCGTTATGGTCCGCGAACCAGTTGCCAGCGCAAGAGGTTAGGTTTGGGTTGATAATTTTCACTTGACTCACTCGTTGCCAGAAGCGCGACGATTTCTACGAACGAAATGCAAAGCTATTAAAATGGAAATTTTTCAACGAAATTGCAAAACTTCAATCAAGAGGCAATATATTCAGACATCGTCGAATATTTCCCTGTCCAATTTTCATGGACTTGGAACGTCGACTCGCGAGGGCAGCACATTTTTCCGATAGTAATTAAAAACACGTTTGAAGAACGTCGAACCGTCTCAGCTGAAGGATCACGATGTGATTGGAAACTTGCCGAAAGATTCTCTGACCCGGGAAGATTTCATTTGACAGAGTGGCTCTCGAGCCAGAAGTCAAGCAAATTACAATTACAAGTTTGAAGCTGGGAAGTTTCTCAGGCAGGCATTAAAACAAGGAAGCACCGAACAAGATTAGCGTAAGCGATGAGCAGCTGATCGAGGACGATCGATGTTATCGATACTCATAAAAATTGCATAGTAGGGGATCTGAAATTTCTCTTACGTTTCGTGACAGAATACAATCAGTTTAAATTCTTCGAATTGAAATATGTAACACTAATAGTACTAATGTAGAATACGAGTATATAATCTTTCAGTATTCCGTCTCGGATGTTTGACAACGATAAATATTTAAACAGCTACTAGAAACACCTATGGGAAATTTTTTCAAACTTCTCCCCCGCAATTCTTCAATAAGTACTTTTGCAATTCAACGATATTTCGATCCAACGAAATTCATGTCACGTCGATCGAAAATTCCCCAAATTCGCCAATCCTTTAATAGTACTGTACTTCGTAGGAAACAGAATAAAAAAAGCTAGTAACGAGCGTTGCTACGTGTTAAATAAATAATAAATTGTCGTTCGTTGACATCGTGTGAGCAAACAGCGTGAGCTATATATTTATCCGGAGGACTTTTCGATATCGTCGATCGCGATCGTGAAATCGGTTCGCGACGACACGTCGCGTGGCTTCTTTTGATTCGACTTCTTCTTTGAAAGAAGGTTCTCGCGATGCGTTGAGTAACAGTGCCGGCGTAATTTATGGGAATTTCAACGCGACCCGGTTGCCAGCGCTTTTAACCTCGTGGTGGATGTCCGGTGTACGTAAATTGTTCAAGGTCAGGCTCGATGCTTTGATGCTAAAAACGACCCTCCGCGCTGATGCACAGCCGCGCCAACCGATATTCCCTGTTTATCTCGGCCATTTTTCATCCCTTCCCCCAAACACGGCAGAAAATAAACGCCCGAACTTTTAGCATCGGGCAAACCTGACTCTTGCCTACCGATGACCCTATTGCGTTTAAGTAAATGGTGCTTGCTTTCGATCAGTGCTTTCCAAGTTTGAGAAAGTAATAACAGATGACATATCCATCTGCATTTGCTTTGCATTGCAATAGAATCAGGTATGTGTTTGTCAGAATTAAAATTCTGTTCAAAAAGGGATAGAAAATAATATCTCGTATCGATCACTGTGTCTCTGTCTACTTTCGATTCACAAAAGTTGTGTAAACTTAAGGAAAGAGATTCTTTTTTTTTTAAGAATATTTATTTATTCCGTGATGTTTGATACAATTGGCGAAGTTTGGACAGAGTTCTTTTGAATCGCATTTGCTCGAGGGAAGATGGTAGTATTAATTGTCAAAGTCTTGAGGATAGATGGAACAACATGGGAATTTTCAATGAAAAGAAATTTTCATAATGTTGTGAAATCGTAATATATCTTTTCATATAAAGATCACACGTGTAATTTAGAATATTTAGAATATTTCAAGTCACACGTTACGTGTGCGAGGTATATTGAAATAGAGAAATATAAAACGATGACACTCGAAATAATCAGTAAGCTCTTCACCGGCCGAACAATTGTTTCGAGTGAGAACTAAATTCCACGTGCTTGATACTCTGTACTTGAAAAGGCAAACGCGAAGCTTTCAACCTTCGGAGCTGCAATTAATTTTCCATGAGTTTCCATTGCGTCACGCGCTCTCCTGCATTATTTTTTTAAAAAGTTTTCAGACTTCGTTGCATGTTTCACTACGGGAAGATTGGAGAAAGAAAGAATAAAAGAGAGATGCTCGCTTTACGAGAAAGCTGTGCGCAAACTTTTACCAGACGTAGAGATATTATGTCAGTTTGCACGGTGAATTATGTTACGAAATAAATTCTTTTACTCGTTCTTTGATGTCGATTTTGATAAAAGACGTAACGTTCTGTGATATCGGATAACCTTGTACAATATAATACGAAATAATATAAATATTATAATATAAAATAATATAAATTCCACGTTTCCATCGAACACTGTTGTACACAAAACAATTTCCATGCAATTACATTTTTGTACAATTCTGATTTTTATACAATATCCATTTATAGAAAATTTAGATATAAAATGCACATACACAATACTTAATAGCTGAAACAAACTCTTGTCGTTCTTGCAAGAATGCAAATTTGCACATGATGATTATTAATTCCTGAAACGTTCAATCAATTTAAATTGCCTTTAAACCCGAGTAAATAACTACGATCAACTAATGATCTTTTTCTCTTGTAAATCAATGAGATTCTGGTTGCAGAGGATTAAACGCGCCGGCACGTACCAGCGAGCGAAATTATGTTGCGTATTTCCACTTGCACGAGTAGGATGATAAATCATCGCAACTCGGCTTGTGAATTCGCGGCATTCCATTTGTTCCGTTTGCTGCGTTTCGCTATCCATCGACGGGAGGAAAAATATTGGACGCGAAATTTGCAACCAGTTGAGCGTTATTTGCCCGGAATTTATTGATCAGCTCGCGGCTCACCACATCCAATGTCTATAAATTACGAGCGTATCCTATTGTTGCGTTACGGGGCAACGCGAACTGTTAATCGGTACTGGTTTAAAAATGATATTTTAGTTGGCGCAATATTTTTCGTTCTTTTAGCAGGATAGGGTTATTTATAGTCCCAGTTTCGCGCGGCGGTTTTTAACACATTTTAAATTGCGAATGCCGGCGCTAAAATATGTATCGTTATTTTGCACGGCGGTCATTCAGATCCATGAATTATGTCGTTGGAAACGATAAACATTTCCCCTCGCGTTGCAAAAAGAGATCGGGAATTGTGTTTATTGTGAAACGCGGCCGGGGTGAAAGTGAAAATATTTCACACGCAAGTGGCAATTACGATTATAAAATTCGATTCAAGTTCTTTTATGCGCTGAGCGTGATGCATAAAATTTAAATGAAAATTTTCGTTTCGGTCTCGACTCCAGTTTTCTCCGCGTTCGTTGTTGAAATGTTCACGAGGTGATAGAATTAAAATTTTAACTCGCCGGATTTAAAATTTTCACAGGATAATCATGTCAGACGTTTGAACGAAATATTTCCCATTTACGTTCTTGTTGCCAGAAAATAATTCGTATAAATTCATAATTAGACCTCACGATCGAATGAATGAAACGTAACTGTCGTTTGCACTTATATATTTAAATTTCGATCAAAAGCGCAAGACACGCGAAATAAGAGATTTCTGGAGAGGAATGGTTTACCAAGTGGTTTTCGGTAGAGTTCGATCGGTGAATGCGCGTTATCAATGAAGTGTCGACACACGAGGTGATAGTTCGCGCACGAGTGAGCATCGTTGCTTTGGTAAACATACATTTTCACTATGCGCACACGTACATACGAGGAGGGATCGGCATCTCTCGGCTGTGGCGAATGATCAAAGCTAATGGAGCAGCGAGCCATGTCGGCGTATTAATCGGTTGGCATCTCTCATAGCTCTAATAACCATCGTGTGTGGGTTGTACGTGCAAAAAGCCTCTAGGTAGAGGAGAACTTCCGTCGGCCAGCGAAAAAATCATTGCACCTGTGATGTAGCGGGCACACACGGGGCTTCGTGTTGATTAGAAACTGCCATGGCTAACTTCACTTTCCACCTTGACACGTGTCGATATTAACCGTAAATTAACGAGCTTCATTACGTGTAATTAACGTGGAATATCATCACAGATCATTCGGAGCGTTAAATTCATGCGAATAGAGAGAGAGAGAGGGAGAGAGAGAGAGAGATTGAAGATTTTAACGATTGTAAAACGAGACGAAGTAGATTCAGGACACTTGTCGAATGTTTAATTATAATTATGCAATTGGCACGTGATTTACTATGATTCTATGTGTTTGAGAAATTTTGCTCGAAACTTCAAAATTCAACAGTCGATGACAAAATTAAATAATTTCTTGTACAATAAAGCACGAACTTTTTCATCTTATTAAGATTATTATTTTCGAATGTAATCACTCGGCACCGAATGAGTACAAACGTTCGTGTGAATTCAACGACACGCAAGGATAAATTGCATTCGCAATTTTACTGCTTCTCGAATGATTACGTCGTCGATCAGGGAACAGCAGGGAAAAAATGTTTATCGACCAAAAGTCAGCGCCGATTTTACGATTTCGCTCGAGGTCGAGACGAAGGAACAAAGACGAACTTTCACGCTTGCCAGATGATTTTTCTCCGTTGTGCGCTGTCGATCGATCGTCAGCAATAAAAAAAAAAGAAGAAAAAATGTGTTTACAAAAACCTGAAAGGAGGGGGAGGGGGAAGAATTTTATCAGAATTCTTCTTCAGACAAGAAGTATATTTTTCATTTCAATGTATGTGCATTGAAATTTAGAAACGCGATTAAAAATGCAGTTTATCGCTTGCAGCATTTTGCGGTGAAGGACAATAAATTTCGTTGTGTAGGCACCTTAAACTTTGTTCCTCCGATACACGAACGTAAGTTCAAGTGTAATTCAACACACTGTTTTCGTTGAGAATTAACGACTGATGGTTTTAACGTAGCGTAGTTAAAGCTTCCATTTTTAGTGTGAAATATTAAATGTTAAAGTGGATGTCAGTGAAATTCGTTATGCCCTACGTTTCGTTGTAACTGCGTTTCATCAGTATTATAACTACGAGTAACTAAGTAATTTCGTGATCCTCTCTATGCAAGTTCGCGATACATTAATTTCCATCGTACGTCAAATATTTCTAAGAGAGCTTTAAAATTGAAACAAGAAAAAAAGAAAAAAAAGAAAAACAAAAGAAGCAGAATACAGAAGCTTGATAGGTATTCGTGCATTCTCATGTTCTATTCGCAGCTCGTTCACCGTCTTATTTGCATGCTGTTGCAATCACATTCTACATGGTACCACGCAGTCTCGGTATTTTTCTTAAAATCAAATTCCCAACGCCTACTGGGTTCCCTGTTATCACAACTAATTGGCCCTAATAGCATTCATCTCCACGCAAAGGAAACGCTCTTTCGTCTCGGACTCGCTCCTTTCCTACGTGCGCGTGCCTTTCGGTTTCAAGTCACTTTCAAGTTCTCGCAACTCGAGATACATTCTGGACGACGTCAATAAAAGTATCCCTGTATCCATCGCTTCCAGCTGATTGATTTTCCCTCAGCATCTCGTTTTACCTATTGTTAGTCC
Source organism: Tetragonisca angustula (assembly GCA_036937485.2). Classification (NCBI taxonomy): domain Eukaryota; kingdom Metazoa; phylum Arthropoda; class Insecta; order Hymenoptera; family Apidae; genus Tetragonisca; species Tetragonisca angustula. Next base: position 433,174 of record JAWNGG020000053.1, on the reverse strand, counting down.
AGTTACCTTGCATTTTGCAAGTTTTCAAAACCAATTATAACTTTGTACGAGGAAGAATGTTCAAAATTTAAAAGTTTCTCGTCCTCAGACGATTGTTCTCATCTTGCAACAATTTATTAGTGTAACACATTAAAATCATTAGTCGAAATTTATTTAGTACAATCCTACTCGACACTCAGATTACTATTCGTGACACATAGATTTGAATTCAAGTTCAGAAGAACTCATTAAACGTTGTAAGATATCTCCTCATACACAAACGGTGAATTTGTCATCGATATAATATAATATAATATTGTATAATATTGATATAATATTGTATTTCGTAATTGAATAATACAATATAATGTTGTATAATATTGTATCTCGTAATTGAATAATATGGCCACAAACTTGACTGCCGTGCTCAGACTAGTCCCGGCGGTGTTGGGTTGCGTTATGTCGCTACGAACGGTCACCGTGTACACTAATAGTTCTCAGACTAATTCGATATACTCCAGCAATTTTCCAAATTTCGGCCAATGCAAGAAAGAATTCCTCGAACGCGTGCAAAACTACCCTCCGTCCACGGTTGTGCGCCAACAAAAAGTTACGTCACGAGATATCTCGTTCGCAAGCAGTGAATTCAACCCCTTGCGCTGGGTAACTGGTTCGCGGACCATAACGAGTGACCGAACCGTACACAATAAATCGTCGCTTTCTTTTTCTTTTGGACTCGTCGATATCGCTCGATAGAAATTATTAAGAAGCAATGAACTTGTCATTTGTTTCGCCTCGGTTACATTTATACATATATACATACTTAAAATTTAAAAAATGTTAGAATTTGAGACAAAAAATTCACGTTCCATTCCAGCGCAAGAGGTTAATATCGACACGCGAGAACGCGGCTATTCTCCCAGATGTTATCCACGGGAGAATGTCGTCTTCCTACACGTTGCCCTTTTTATAGGATTATTTGTACACTGCGTTGATCGATGAACGCTTTGCAGCAGCGGTGGATAAGGTCACGGTCGTTCGTTTGTTTTGATGCTCGATGTCGGGCCAGCTCGATATTTCGCATGTAGGTCATGGTACGACCTGTTCGCTACAAGTGAATTCCCCGATCGTTAACGGGGAGATAGCGATTTTGTTTTTTCTTCCTCTTCCCTCTCCTTGTTTCTTCTCGTTTCTCTCCGGCTTCTCTTTTTTCTCTTCCGTGGCGCACGCCCCCGCGAGCGACGAGGCTAAGTATGTTGTGCAACTATGCCGACAAAACAACGACGATAATGGCCGCCCACGTGAATTTCGACGATGACGCCAATTAACGGGCAACGCTGTTCCCGAACGATTTCAATGCAATTTGAGATGGTAGTAATCACCCAGGCCATCAATCGATGCTAATTTTGTATGGAGAGTTCAGCCGCGGATCAGCAGGACCGACGATTTAATTAATAACTCGGTCGAGGACGAATTTGTTGCCGAAATTGTTGCTGGTAAAATATCCATACCCTCTCGGTCAAGCTCGGTGAAGTCGAACAACCTGATGAACTTTTGCTTTGGAAATTTCGCGATATTCGAATCACTCGAAATTGAAAGAGTACAGTGACCATGATTCGAGACCATAGTTGTCCAACAGAAAAGCTTCTGTTTCTAGATTTCTTCTCATTTTCTTTCTCATCTGGGAACCTGTTATTTTTTTTTTTCGTGCAGTTGAAGTATTACGAAGTTCTTGAATTCATTCCGAACAGTATAAATTTCGCGAAGCGTGAACAAATTGTCAGAAGTTGGTGATCTATTTTCTCTTTTCTTTTACTCTTCGACTCAGTTTTAAATTCAACCCCTTGCCTTATGATTCTCTTTCTAAAAATTAATTACCACAATTTGACTGTCATATTAAATGCGTGGCGTTGTGATTTGTACTGTCTAATTTTCAAATCGAATTGCTCGCCACTCTAATTCAGATCATAATTCGTACCGAGTCACGAATGCACTCGTGACTCGGTATTTTCAGGCAAGAGGTTAACTAAGTCTAACTAATTTGAACACGAGCTCAATTTAAATAATTCGTACAGTCCGAGCTGTTACACAGTTCATTCGTTCGATCGTTCTTTTTGTTACCACCTGGCGCAGAGAGGTTAATGGTGTCGTTGCTAACCATCGACAGGACGACGAATCCATAAATCTTTCGGCGCTGTTTTGCATTTAGGTAAATGCATTTGTCGATGGAGGTCAGCGTCGCTGTTTATAGCATGTTGGAATCGATGATGGAACGACAGGAAAAGGAATCGACCGATTCTAGGAGTGACGTACGATTTCCGTCGTTTGTAGTTTTGTTTCGTCGTTAGGCTAATTGATCCCAATTGACTGCACGATCGATATTACAAACTTTGATTACAGTCAATGTTTCTCCAATTGCAATCTCTGCTTATGTTCTAAATAGACAGAGTTCCTTAAATATTAAAAAATTTATTAAATATTAAGTAATTAAAAAATTTAGTTTTTAAGCAAAGAAACACAGAGTACTTCAAATACCAGATCAAGATGAATATAATGTTTTGTATTTCTCGATTCTCGTCAAGACAACGTTACATTTCTTTCCATGAAATTTCCCAGGTCTTGTGAAATACTTTTTCTCTCGTACTCAAAACAACGCGCGTCTTTCTCAGATGTCCAACAGAAAGAAATAAAAGTTGACAAGCCTGTTGGAATAGCAATAATTATTGTTGCTGATGTAAAATAAGCACGTGTATCAATATCTAATCCAACAGTAAATATATGATGAGCTCAAACAATAAATCCTAAAAAACCAATACCTAATATAGCATAAATTATTCTTAAATTACCAAAAACTTCTTTTTTTCCTCTTTCATTTATAATAATTTGTGAAATTAATCCAAATCCAGGTAAAATTACATACTTGTGGGTGACCAAAAAATCAAAATAAATGTTGATATAAAATTGGATCACCTCCACCTATAGGATCAAAAAAAGATGTATTAAAATTACGATCAAATAATAATATTGTAATTGCTCCTGCTAAAACTGGTAAAGATAAAATTAATAAAATTACAGTAATTGAAATTGACCATGAAAATAAATTAATTTGATCATAATTTAGTGAAAAATTTTTTATTATAAAAATAGTAACAATAAAATTTAAAGATCCTAAAATTGATGAAATTCCGAACGTAATGTCGCAAATGTTGAAATTACATTGCGTGCAGTACGTCTGTAAACGTTCATTGGTGGTAGTGAAACCTCGCGATGATTAGCGCAAGGACACGAAAATTGTCTTATTAAATAAGAAGGAATTTACGGGTCCAACTTTTTGCATGTATTAATCCTCCCGAAAAGACAGAGAACAAAAAGCGGCTTTTATTATGGCTTTTCCAAGCATATTCTTACGTGCGGCGGATTCGTATTTACGAATTAAACATTTGAAACTTTAGTAGACGGGAGTAGTTTCGAAATTTTATATTGTCTTATATTATTTCGTGTTATATTATATTATGTTTCGTATTGTATTATTTTACGCGACATTCCCACGTGAAAAGTAACTGAATACTTCCTTTTGATTACAGAGTTTGCAGCAGCCACGCTCGCAATCGGAACGACAACTATCAGGTGAGTCCTCAACGAACAAAGCAGACAGAAGTTCTTTACAAAGAAGTACAACTCCGTTTCGTTGTTTCGTTCAATTTCCGAGTGAGTTAAACTTTTAATGGCCGTCCGTGCTTACCCTATTTTTGCTATTGGAACGACCGATTCGATTTCAGATATTTTAGTCGTCACCGTGTCGAGGAATACCAAAATTCACAAAAAAAAAAAATCCTTCGAAAGCAATTTCAATAGAAACAACGCTGCATTGATCATAGATCTAAATCAAAGTACTGAAATACAACTTAAACACATTGCGTTCCTTTCAATGATTCCTTCGACATTTCAGAGATAGGAAATAATTTTTATCACAATGCCTTGTGACTGTGATAATCAAACTTCAAAGTTCCATTTCCCATCACTGATCAAATCCCACGATAACTCGTTCCGCGAGTGGCAAAAGCCAGGCACTGGAAAGTTTAAATTGCGCAGCAAACAAGGCGAGAATATCGAGATATCACGCGCAAGAAAAGACGAACCACTTCCGTGACACAGGAACGGCGTTTCTTTTCGTAGCAGAGTCGCCGCAATATCAGCAATACGTCCTGCAATATGTCGGCCGACTTGTCCCTTTCGCCTCGGATCTTTCTTTCCCTTCGACGGAATTCTATTTCCGTCGAGCTTCCTCTGTCGCTCGCCGAGTGATTTATTCGATCGAAGCTCGAGCAATTTGTCGCCACCGGGCGTCACACCATCGGCGAACGAAAGTAGCCGGTGCACACGTCCGCGAAACTCGCGCCCCAGCGCGCCGGTTAATTCTTAATTTCAGCCTTCACGGTCAGCACGCCTCCCACCGGAAGCCTTAATCACGGGACGAGTCGCGCCTCGAGAAAGCAATTAGCGCTGTCCCGCGAGCTGGTCGATAATTAATTAAACTTTTCGCGATCGATTCCTCGAACGCGTTCTCGTCCGCCTGCACGCGAGCTTTTTCAATCCTCTTTTTTCCGGGTACGGCGTTGTTCGTTTTCACAATGAGATTGTTTGGATTAAATGGGACTTTTAGAATCAGGATATCTAGTTTTGTTTGTTTTCTTCATTTTTCAGTGGGATGGTGTGATATAAATCACATTTCTTTTTTTTTTTTTTAGAAATAAAGAGAAAAAAATGTATGTCTTGTATAAATCAATTGTGAAAAGATTGGTTGCTATGCATAAGAATTTTGAAGAGAACAGAATTTTAATAGGGATATTTGTCAATTTAATTCTAACATTGATATTGTCTTCATCTCTCTTTAAAAGTATTTTTGTTTAATTTTATTTGATTTCTTTTTTTTTTTTTTTTTTAATTTCTATCAGAAGTATTAGTACTTGAGAATATTAAAATGTTGCTGACTTCTGCAGTTCGGACACATCTGCGAAGGAAATATTCGTATTAGCAGATGTTCGCGAGATATTTGCATGGTTGATTCCGATTTTTGCGCACTGTGTGAATATTACTGGCATATTTCGAGATATTGCTTTCGAGATCTTTTGACAAGGAAGCAACTGGTGCAGAAAGCTGATGAAAGGAGAATCGTCGAGAAAGGTCGTTGCGAAATGCAGAAGAAACGGGGATGTATACCACCTGTAGGCTGTCTCTATTCCTTGAAAGCTTTAATCTTTGATCTGACAATGTGTCCCGGTCTTCGTCGTCCCTTTGTTCTCGCAAAAATATGCCTCAGATATTCTGGAAGGTATCTGGATTCTCACTGAAACGGCAGCTAGTAATAAAAGAAATGGCCTAGTGGAAATAGACTACCAAGTTTGTGCAGAATATTGTCCCTCAATGTTGGAGAGATTGCGTTTAATTGATAAGTGAGATAATATAATGGAAGATTGTCTCGTGAAATTAATATATTTTGAGATACCAAACTGATAGTAAACTTTGGTAATTTCGTCAAATTCTCGATAGTTCTAAATTTTAAAAGAACTCAGCATTTCAGGGCTTTTCAAACAGTCGTTGGTTAATTTATTACGTGTGAATTTGATACATCGAGTTTCGTGAAATTTTTTATTTACTTAGGGATTTGCTTTCTAGCAATTCACACACGGATGGAAATATTTTCTTAGTCAAAGAGACCTTTAAAAATATTATGAATTATTTGAAGGAGCAGAAATCCTTTCGAAAGAGGAAGAAATTTACCGCCTTTCGGAAAATATGAAATTATAAAGAAATGATTTTTACAGAAACGTACTAAATTCGGTATAAGCAAGAGAAAATATCTTCGTAAAAATGCTCGACGTCGCTCAAGACGAATTCTGCAAAAATATGAATAAAATAAACATGAACGATGAGACATTTTCCACGATAAAAATAAAAAATCTTCCAAGCGACATGTCACAGAAAACATTACCAAATTTTGTGAATAATAAAACATATTACCACCGTCCCTTTTAATAATTTACAGTCTGTTAATTCCACGAAAGAGTAACAACAGATGCTGTTTTTAATTATTAATCCGCCATTGTTTGACTGCATTTGCATTTACGCATTTATGAGAAATTCAAATGTATAAAATATTCAAAGATGCGTAACTTGCAAAATATTCAAAGATGTACATATATTATTTAGAAGGCTGAAGCATATCCATATTAATGTCTCATTTCTCTGCTAAAAAAAAAAAAAAAAAAAGGAAAATTTGCATACTACATCTGCAATCCAATTACTTCGTGCACGCGTCACGTTTTCAAGGTTGTTTACAGTTGTTGCTACGAATCGACTGAATGGTAGTTTTAAATTTGAAAGTAGCGCTTTGCAAGTAACGTTACGTTGTACGATTTTCTATTCGTAAAGAAAATCAAACGGTGATACCAAAGTGCCGATAGAAAATGATCTTAAATAATTTTGGGCTGGCAGATGCAAATTTCGTCTTTCGCGTGTGCTTCGTGATAGATTGATACATCAGAGAGATTTTACATCGACGTCATTATCGGGGATATCAGAGACATTATTTCGGAACTATCGAGCATGCAATTTAAGGGAGAAACTACCCTTGTAACTTCGTGACGACGAACAGTATTCGATCACTTGTTAGAGAAAAACTCTCATATACATTATACGTACGTGTTGTACGAAATGTGTAAATTTCCATTAGTATTGCATCGAGATTCGGTTATAACGAGTTAGAAAATATTTATTTCAAAGCGAAAAATTGATATATCCTAAGCCTACGTAATAATAATAATAATGATGAAGTATTTTCTATGTTCTTTTATTTTCTGTTCTTCTGCAAACTCCTTGGAAACGCGGATTCAAATAATTCTTTTACAAAATCTTTAAAAACATAAACTCAACACCAGTTGAAACGAAATATTTCACGTACATCATATATTTTTAAATTTGTTTCAAACTTGACCAGAGTAATCGTATAATAGGTCTCATCACGTTGTCAATGAAAAATGATGAAAATATGAACATTTGTAAAACACGCGTAACATTACGTACCTCTCTACAAGTATCCAAGCAGTTTCGTGTCGATATCCACGAATCCACGTTGTGATTATTATTATCGACAAAACATCGAACGTACGCAGACGATATACATCGTCGCGTTTCCGTGCCGAAGAAGAATGTGTATCACCGGATATTATCGATTCAGACGCACGTGTTAGAAACGCGGACGTCGCGACTCGAATTTGAATATCGGGTCTACAATTATGCAAATTCGCTGGCCGTGATTTATTGGGATCCTTACGATGTAGGAAGAAACACGCCGAAGAGGCGTATACCTCATGCTTGGAATTGCACATTAATGGGAATTTTATTACCAGCTTTTCCTTCGTCGCCCCGCTGTTATGTGGTGAATTGCATCTGGTGCCTTTATTTTCGCGAATGTTCTCTTGGTCAAAAAATAATTGCGTTTTGTTTTCTCTAACAAGACGTAGAACGAGGATATTAAACAGTTCTTTCTAGTGGTGAGAATTTCTTTGAACCTCTTTGAAATCGTGAAGTTGTCTGAAAGATGGCAAAAGGTAATCGAACAAAATGGTCAATATATTAACAAAGTGTCTATTTCTCGTGAAAATTTCATTTACATACACACCAAAAAAAAAAAAAAAAAAGAAATGTAGTTACTTTTTATATATGAATCGTAGATCTGACTTTTTCTCTTATTTCTAATCTCTGCGAACTTTTTATTACCTCAGTTCACATTCGGCGTTGCGATTTTGTAGAAATTCTGGGTGATTTTATAAAATGTCGCGTAGAGCTTGTTATAGAAATAACGCAGACTCGTGAAATAATTAGGCGGAAATTGTTGAATGTAAATCTACTCGAAATTCGGCGCAAATTCGGTGAAAGTTTTTCGTGGATTGTGTACGATGTATTTGAATCATTGCAGATTGTCTTGACAAAATTTCTTTCAATATTTCATTAATATCGTCGTTAAAAATTTGATTGAATTTTGAACTATTTCGTTTTAATCTACATTGCATTAATTTGTGATAAAGACAAGTGGCGAAAATATGTATGCGTCTCAAATTAAACACAGCAAACCTAAAACCTAATTTAAGATAAACAGAATTATCGTAATCCGTTATTAACCTCGTTTCCACTGTTCATTTGAATTTGATCATTTTACTTTAAAGCAAATCGTGATGTTTGCGTTTCTCTACTAATCGTTGATGAATTTAAAATTCAGTTCCCGATATAAATGGACATCGTTAACGTATAAATGGATATCTTTGATCAACGTGAAAGAGAAAAAGTGATCTTTAATTACGTTGAGTGATGCGTGACGTCATAAGTCTCGACAAATCCACAAACCAGATTTCTTTATCAAATCGTCAGTCGTATTATTGTCATTCCGTCGCTTGACCAGCTCCGTAGTTTATCGCAAGGTACAGCTTTCACGTTCTAAACCAAATTATTGGAAATGCTCTCGGCGCGGTGATTAAAACTCGATACGAAGGAGCGGATACGGCAAACGCTTTTGAAAATTCTGTCGAACGTTCTCGAAACATTCTCGCAACGAGACGGGAGATTCTATTTCCATTCGAAACGATACGACTACTTGGAACTCGATTAAATCATTTTCGCGCAATGTAAATAGGGATGAGAAAGAGCTGTCCCTTTTCAGCGAGTCTCTTGAACGTTTCTTTGAAAAATATGGGGCATCGAGCGCAGCCAATAGCCTGTCGATAATCGAATACCGAAGACAAGTACCATACAAAATATTTTTGACCTTCTTTCCTTCTTTTTCTTTTTTTTTTTTTTTTTTCTTAACCCGCTTCTGACGTTTCGCACGAATTTCAGATATTTCTTGCAAAGCGCAGTGAAGGGATGGAAGTTTTTATTGAAATTCTATTGGATCGTCGATTCTTTTCTTTTTTTTTTTTTTCATTTGTTAGCAATGTTAGATTGTGTTGCAGAGTTTGTTTGATTAAATTGATTTGATTTCCGCTGCAGTTCCGCTCGTTTATTTGTGCATTACAAAAAATCTTTCTCGATCACGATCGAGTTGATATTTACGATAACATAGTTTTATACGATAGCTCTAAGAGCTGAACTAAATTACTCCGGCACTCGTTCATTCTCGTGACTTGAGAGGGAGATAAAAATTAAGAATTAAATTTGACTAATTGCGTTATAAAAATTTTATTTCCACTCCTCTGCAATATGTAATTTAAAAAATACATTACCTGTAATTGGAATCGTTATAAATACAGGATGGCTCTTAAATTTCTGTTCCGAGCGATAAATACAAACGATATTAAATTGAATTTGAATGCAAAAAGTGATGCGCGAGTCGTTGTAACATTTGTACATCCACGTTAGAAATTACGTCATTCACATATTGTGTTGTTCCAACCCCTTATTTTTATCATTAGGCGCTCAATTTATCTCAGAAAAAAAAAAAAAAAAAGAAAGGAAGAGAAGGAAGAACTTTTCTTCTTATGGAAATTTTCTCATCGCAACTGCGTGCGTGTCAGAGTGTTTGCATTACTTGATGTAAAACAAGATTGACGATCGTCTAATAAATTATACCGGTCTAATGCATTTGTCACTTTTCTACGTTGCGCGATAAGTGATGTATCGCGAGCACATCTTCGAGAGCCGGGAAATCCACTGTGTATCTCATAGAGACATTTTTTTGTTCCACAGTATCTCGACGTGTATTTTTCTTTCGTCCTCGGGGGATGACGAGAAGAAGAAGTAAAAAAAAAAAAAAAAAGGTAAAAGAGACGACTTGGTAAGAGCAGGATGTATTTTTCAGAAGCGTTCTGAAACGAATTACCGTAATCACGCAGCCGATAGATGTATTAATCACGTTTATCCGGTGCAAAAAGCAGTCCACCGGTAATTCTATGCCCGTTTCACGTGAAATTAATTACGAATAACGTTTATAAGCCACGAGGATTCTTGTGCACGGCGGTTCTGAACGAAAAGTGGGTCAAGTCTGCTTCAATAAACCATTATTAAAGCACGGGTCTCAAAATCCTCGTACAACGAAGCGCGTTAATTCACAAATCAATTCGATTCTCGCGTTCGTTCGTCTATCAATCAATTCGCGATTTATACATTTGTATCGTGTAAATTCATTAGCGCCTGCGCGTTGATGCTTTTTTTTTTTCTATATCGCGTCGCGATCCCCGTGTTTTTTCCGTCGAAAAATTGGGAAAGAGTAATTTGATTTCAATGTTACTTTGATGTCGAGAAATTCTGGAAATCCTTTTCTGGATTTTTTCCTCTCAATCGTGGGATATTTTAACGACTAGGCGTATATTTACCTTTTTGCATAATAGAAAATGTTCCATCTCGCGATAGATACGTTATTTCAAGTTTTCTCTATGTATATTTCTCTCTCTCTCTCTCTCTCTCTCTCTCTCTTTTTTTTTGTTAACGTTCGTTCGTTTTAACAGGTTCACGATAGAAAGTTCAATCCGGTCTTATCGATTTCCGTGTTTAGTGTTTAAAAGTGACGTTTCATTTCACAGGCGGCACGCGAATCAAAATTCCCGATGCTTTAAATTCAACAGTTCTCGACATTGACAGACCTATCAATTTCTCTCCGACGGAATCTCGTTTGACTTTTATTCTCCCTCTCAACGATTTAATTTCCTCTGAAAAAAATCATATTTTCCAAAATTGATCATTTCATTTCATTGCCTTTGAAAACGTTGCGTGTTACATATTCGAATTGTCAAATTTTCATATCGAAGAGGATAATTTGGTTTACAGTTCATGTATGGTGATAACAATTTCGTCAACTATTTCAATTGCTCAAGAGTAATGCAATTATTAAATATAATGTAATTGTTACGTAATGAGATACGGCGATTTCCATATTTAAAAGGGTGGTTTCCTCCACGAAGGAATCTTTCAAAAACGATGAAGAAATTTTTGCGCTGAGCAAGTGACACATTATTGCGCGCAGTATTCCGTAAAAGGACGATCACGTATGGTGAAATAGACATAACATCTCAAGAATAAAACTAATAAAACAAAACTCGTTATTTCAGATTCTGAGGCGAAGAAAATATTTCGTTGAATATTCCGAGTGAGAAAAAAATATTTCAACAGCTAGGAAATAGTGAGAATTATCACCGAATCTTTCGTTACACGCGGTATTCCATAATTTTACGCAAAAGAATGAACAAGCAATGAAAATTACAATTTTCAATCACACGCTAAGCGATAGGGAATCCACCACCGCGTGATATTCCGCGTAAAAGAGCGTGACTTCGTAAAAAACGATCGCAACGTGTTCGACGAATGTAAGTAATTATGAGAATTGTTAAAAGTTCAGCCGACTCACTAATTGCGACATCTCTGATCTGAAAGGTCTATTAATATTTGTAGTCACACTTGTTATTCTATTTTTATATACTCGCGTGCGTGTGTAACCGTTGATCGTCACTTTTCGTTATTCCTCGTTACAGCGTTGTACTGTGAACACGTGGCCGAACAGTTATTGTACAATGTTAAATGTTTAATACAGTATATAAATATCGAAAGGATTCTTTTCGAACTCTGCAACCAAGAAGAAAAAAAATCGTGCGAAGCGGCGAGTTAAGCGAGTCGAACGGGCGCGCTTTGCCGGCTGTGTTCGTCGTGCATCGAGCAGGTGACTCGATCGGTCGGCGATGGATGGGAAAAAGAAAAAGGGGAAAAAGAACGAAAGGAAGAGGGAAAGAAAAAAAGAGCGCTGGTGGAGACGCTTGCGCTGCGGCAGTGACGGCGGCGGCGACGGTGGCTTTCGTCCCGTCGGCCAATGGAACACGATGCCAGTCGTCGCTATCACGGGCACCGCGGCGCTGGCCGCAGTTCACCAAGCGGCGTCCACGCGACTCGCGACGCGCGTCTCGGTCCTCCAGCTGGTTACGCGGCTGCCGAGAGGCATTTCGAGGCTACCACGAGGCGAAAACCCGTCGCGTTCCACGCGTCCACCTGTGCGCGATCCTCTCCGATCAGACTCGAGCCGATTTTTCTCGTTTTCGTTTCGTTTCGTTTCGTTTCACTCTCCTCCTCTTCCCCAGAGATTCGATCTTCGATGAGGTATCGATCGCAGAGACAGTGCTCGTGATCACCGACATCGGAAAGAGAAAGAGTATGCATCGAGTGCGATACCGTTTCGCGTTTCGAGTAATTAATTCCTTTTGAAAATTGCAATTGAAGTTACGCGAGAGCAGTTGACGCGCGGTTTGCGTGGTTGCGCGCCTTTAGCTTTTTTTTTTTTCTTTTTCTACGGACGAATGAGTTCTGGTTTTCGTTTTTCTTTTCTTTTTTTTTCTTTTTTCATTTTCTATTGATCGCTTCGTGGAAGTCTTTGTATGTTCTGTAAAAGGGCCATTTTCGTCGCGGTGAATTATTCGAAAGCTTCGTCGCAGTGTTTGGTGCAGTTTTACGACTGGACGAGTAACGAAAAGGAAACAAAATGTTTAACGAAGCTCGATTTCGATTAGAAACAACTATTTTGTAAGACAATGACGTTTCTCGTGGAGATAGAAGATCGTTTAACACGTTACGTACACCATAAGAGCCTCGTTTGGACAGAAATGGCCATTTTATATAAGAGGTGTAAGGATTTTTGTGAATGATCGATTTTGAATCGTGAAGATTCGTTTGACAGAGGGTGAGAAGTGACGAGAGATTGAGATTTGACATTTTGTAGAGAGAATTCTGCGTTTGGTCGGTTTCGCGCGCCAATTTCTTAGAGCACCACGCAATCCAAGATATTCGAACGGTGTCCGTGTTGTTGAATTCAGTCGATTTCTTCTTCTTCTTCTCCTGTTAGGCAATTTTCTTGAATTTCTTGCCAGGGATCTCTCTAACAAGGCTTTCTATCATGACATTCTCTTTTCTTCTTCTTCGTTCTTTGTGAATAAATTTCTCTTCTTCGTTCTTGTGAATAAATTGAAAAAACGTTGTCGTTGTATTGAAAATATATCTATAAACGCTCACGCAGACAGATTCATTCCTCATTTTTTAACTGGAACACGTAAATCGCTGCGTTTGATGTTCAAGTGCAAGTACCTTTGTCCAAAGAGAATCCAGATCAGGTCGTTGTGAGTTGCAAAACAATCGACATTTTCAGGTCGCTATTTTCACGATAAGAAATTGCACTTTCGCAAGAAAGAAAATCTACATATTCAATTCTTTCCGTTTCTCTCTTCAACCTTTTACTCTTATCCATTTGAATTCTCTCGTTTAGTCTTCTCCTCGTCAATATTCCAGAAAAGTTAATATACAAAACAGTTTGAGGTCTGGCGCTGTTTGAACGTTCGAAATTTTGAATCAACTGAATCACGACGAAAGATCGTTCCAAACATCATTTTTCTAACATCTTCTCGCGATTTTCTCCATCATTGATTTCTTATGGATATTTCAGATCGATTTCTATTAAAAAAAATATATATATACTTTCTGGAAGAAATCTCCCCTTACATTGCTGAAAAGATAAACAGATAGAATATCCTATCTATCGATCGCGCCAAGCTGTATTTGTAGATTGATTGCGCAATAACTCGATCGACACCAGTTTCTTTCAGTTTCAGTCGACGATTGACTGTTATTCAGATAATTAACAGAAAAGCCTTTTTTCCAGAAAGCGTAGTTGTCATTAGGGTCATTTTCGTCTCAATAAACAAAATATAAACTATAAAATTGGCACGGTGGCTTCGTTGGAACTGCGATTTCGCGTCTTTCGTATTTTTACGATTACATAATTCGCAACGGTCCAAGCAAATTAATTGTATCAAATTCGGTGGTGGAAGAGAGGATCTCACAATTACGCCAAACGCCGTTTTCTCCGTCGTGTTTATCGCGTTACCCACGCAAATATGTGCGAATAGAAATGTCTTTGTAAACTGAGGACTAAAAATCCTCCCTCGTGAGCCTTTTAAATTCACAATTACCATGCAAAGTACTCTCGCGAGGAAATTTCCCTTTTTCGAGGTGTATGAAACGGTGCCCATTTTGAAAGTCTCGCTTGAGAGACACAACTGCTCGTCCATACCCGAGTCTGAAACATTTGTTACGAGCTTTTCTATCAAGCAAGGGTTCGATCGATCGCAAACGACGTTGATAATATCACTGCTTTCGTCAGGAAATTAATCAGACTGTCGCCGAAGCGTTAACACGTTGCGAGATTGACGACAGCTCGCGTCAAATCGACGACGCTATCAATCGTAACCTGTCAAAATTGTTGTTCCTCGAAATCCAAATTTCGACTCGATAAACACCTGGACATACAATTCTGTTTGTCTTTTCTGCGTGGAGGATGTTGCACAGCTTTTAACAACAGAAACCCAGAGTGGGACTTTAATGTCCTCGAAATATATTTTTGAATTTTACAAAATATAAAACTGAATATACTTGCGTAGAATATTCACTGTGAATGTTCGGATAAGAAGAATCCAGAGATCTTAAGTCGTGTATATCTTTTGTCTCATTTGCAAGCTTCATTCTAAAATTTCTGCTCCTCACGAAAGAGGAATATTTCTCTTTTGTACCCGCAAAGTCTAGAAGTATATACTTTCCTCTCGACATCTGCAAAATTTCCAGTAAAACTGACAAAGACCTTGAATCTTTAACATACAAATGACAAACCACTTTTCTTTCACGTTTGCAAATTTCACAACGAACTTTCAAAGCACCAGAACAAAGACAAGACCTTTTGCTTGAAAAATTCACCAAATTTCTCTGTGACGTTTGAAACGATAGAAACTCACGTGTTTCATGCTCCGACGAAAGAATAGTTTTTCGCTCGAAATTTCCAGGGAACGATCGAAAGAAATTTAAAACGTCCAATTGGAAGGATTGCTCGATTTTTCGACGATAGTCGCGCATCGGCGACTTTCACGCCGCTTGGAAAGGAGAACGGTGGACGTGAAGTTAAATATACGTGCGTGCATATATATCGGCGACGAGGTCTGCTCGCAGGACCATAAAATATTTACCGCGACGTGACACGTGAAGTCGAAGAGGCAGACTTTATTGACAGACGAAACGGCGAAGCTTATAAAATTTATCCACCGTTAATTCCCGCTCCATTTGCGTTCAATCCCAATTATTCGTCGGCCACGTCTCTCGTTCGCTTCCTGTTAGACGACGTTTATTAAGTCTCCTCCTAGCCGACCCGCCACTTCCCCCATGTACGTTTCACGAAGTTGAACGCTGATTTTCTGCAAAGTTGATTGTCACCCGGTAGGATCGCTGCCGCCATTAATATTCCAGCAGTCAATTTCAAGCTCCGTGGATGTGAAGTTGGAAAATTTTCCAGCGTAATTTTGGAACTGACCCCCCCCCCCCCCGAGAGGGTGGGTCGAGAATCGTTTCTCTCCGTGACGGGACGTAATGAGCATAGTTGAAATTTGTCATTGTTCAACGCTGGATTTACTAACTCGGTGGCGTATTTGTCGAGTTTTTATAAATTTACGCAAGAATGGATAGAATGCATAACATAGAAAAATATTATTACAATTTCAATATTTATTCGAAAAAATATTATTATAAATTATATAATTATATTATAAAATATTAATATAAAATAATAATATAAAATATTAATATTATATTAATATAAATTAATTCTAGTATTTATATCGTTAGCGAACGAGAACAGGTTCGCATAATTCGATCGTTATTTTCCAAAAGTCATCTGTATTCAAAATTCAGCGTGTCTCTAATACAGTTACATCTCAGTTACAAAATACATATCCGGAGAAACGATCGTTTTCTGCAGTTCCAGTACAATGATAATAATTCTGGTATCCACAGTTCTAGAAAAATAATCATTCTTTCAAGCCTGTCGATATTTGCAAAATCAATGTCAGTCGGCTTTCAGGAGGAAATTAGCTTTCGCGTTTCGTATTACGTTATTGAATTTCGAGGATCACGGTTACCGAGATTGAGCCAGGAAATTCCATTCTTCACAATGGTGTGATTTAATTTCACATTTTTTTGCAGCGTGTCTGTGCCCTTTTCTAGCGGTTTTCGTCGCGCTGTGTGTAGGCGGGAAAATTCAATTTCGAAAAGTCGCTGACTCGCCTGATCGAGGCTTCGAACAAACATCTTCGGTAAAGTTCAAAGGTTTGCGTAACAGTGACAGTGATTGCCTATCGAGCTCGATGTACCAGACGTTTATACTTGAATAAATATCAAGCGTGAAGGTGTCGAACCTGGATGCTTCTCTCTATATCACGCCCCAACTTCATATTCGAATTACAGGTCCGATACGTGACCCCATTGGATTTTCTTCCTAGACTAATAGTTCTTGTTGCGTGATACTTTACCTGAAACAATGAAAAATAAATCAAGCGGGTCGGCTGAGATGGACATTAGCGAATTTCATATCTGAGTCCTTGGATTACTAATATTTTAATATTATTATATATTAAAATAATATTACTTAATATTATAATTATTATATTATTATTTAATATTTTAATATTTCATACAGCTCTTGTCTCGTACTATTCTTGGACGATTAGGAAAATACTTGATTCCTAACAAGTTCGACAGTGTATCGAAATAATTCACGATACTTTCTCAGTGACAATTCTCTTGTGCGAATTTGACAGAAATCGTGACAGATTAAACCAACCAAACAACCAATTTCTTTCGTCTGCAATTTTACGTTATAGCCTGTGAAAAAAATACGCAACCAAAGGATTAATAACTAACAATATCAGCAACACGTCCCTCGAATGAGACTCTCAAATTCCAACCAGTTCACGTCCAATTCGATTTAAATACCTTCGTGGATCCTGGCTATCTAGCGCCTTCCTTTCTCTGTTGAATCTATTATTAATCAATTGTCAAAGGGCGGGGGAGGGGGACGATTGATCGAGCGGACATTTCGAGAGCGGAGCCGGTGGCGCGGCACCGCCAGACAGGAAACGATCTGTCACTAATTGCGTGGTCGATCGAGTTTTCAGACTGGAATCCGCCGCGTGTGCGTCAATTGCTAAATGACGTTTCGCAACAATGCCGAATTAAGATCGATCTCTCGATCGTGGCGGTAGATAACGGCGTTATTGTTCGGCCGGGAAGTGTTTAATCTTGCCATTAACCGCGTTTAAGCGCGCGCTTTGGCCATTCTGTTCACCGTGGTGGAGAAAGGCGTCAGAGTCGATGTTGTTCCTCGGCGTTGTGTCTCGCTCGATGGGAAGGAAATTTTTCGCTGAGAAAACTCCCTGGCTACGCTTCGACGCGTCGGAAAGTAGGCTAATCGGAAGAGCTGATGCTCTCCGACGAGGATGACGGTGTCTAGCGACCAACCAATCACGAGGGAAGCCGTTATTTTCGGTTACTGACTTTTCAGGGAGGATGATTTTTAGTTCTCTTTGCGAGCAGAGGCGATTCTCACAATCAGTGTTGCGAGTTACGCGAGTCTTCGTCGAGATGTGCCAGATAAAGTAGAATTTCTACTTTATCGATCTATTAGCGCGGTTAGAATTGCTTGACGTAGAGTTATTATTATTTTTCAGTTCATCGCTGATCGAAGAAATTTCCTTATCTTCTGGCCGATCGCGTCAGAAATATCACTACTCTCAATTATCAATTATCATTTGCCGATCTTAATTAATATTCAATGTAATTAATTAGCAATGTACACGAACTTTACATTCGTTCATCGTGACTTGTAATTAAATGTTCCATAAATATTATTTCAACACGATACGTGTATATAAATTTTCCAAGCACTTTTGATTATTACCGAAACGTTTCAGCTCGATTGCAAAATAATTACTCACTCTCGTAGGTTCTCCAATAGGAAACGTAGAACGAGGCATTTTGTTTCTCAACTGCGACCCAGTATATCTATCGTTTTTAAATCGACGCGTTTCACGCCATCCTAGATTCATCATAAAGCCAAAACTATTTCGAAAACTGCTCTTCTAAATACGAACGCGAGTGAATCAGCATCTGCTAAACTTACGTCGAAGGGGTTCGGTCCCTTCGAAACGATCACACTTTCGAGAAATTTATATTTTCGGCGCGATGCCGGGCTATTTTTGCCGGCGTTTGATCGTTCCACCGGTTTAAGATCATTCCTGACGTTTCGACGTTCCTCATTCCGCGCTCGTTAGAATCTCAGAAGGGATTCACCCGTGCTACATGCCGCGAGAAACGTCGAAACCCTCTCCTCTCTGAAATCGTCCGATATTTCGAAAATTATTACTCCGATCATTACCTTTTTGCATTGGAATTTGTCAATAGCTCAACTACGGGGTTGGACAGAAATTGATCTCACCAATATTTTTCATGTGAATTTCTCACAAACATCTGCAATCAACCAACGATACATTTACGTGTCTAGTAAAAATTAGTAAATCTTCATTTAGATTGCACAGGGTGATTCAGAGTACTTTCTAGCATCGATATTTCGACTAAAAAAGTCCCCAATCCTGACGACGTCTTCAATCTTTATCGAAAGATAACCAATTTAATTTCGTCGAGTCGGCAATTCTATCGCCAGTTTTAACAAGCTGTGAATTGCCAACGTGTCAACTGTGCTAATAACCAATCGGGCGGAGCAACTTTGGAGCGTATTCACCGTCGACGATCTTTTCTTTTATTTTTTTCAAAAAATAGAAACGGAAAAATAAAAACTGGAATTGTCACAGTAGGACGATCGAGCCGCGATTTGTCAGCGGGTTCCGGTTGAACGCGCGCTGACGATTTCACAAGCGTGACCGATTAGACAACCAGTTCTACCGGCTTATAAACAATCCGCGTGAACGATAGCGTTAATCGAGCACACGGGACACCTGTTCCAATCGGTAAATAACCGACGAAAAGAAAGCATTCGCCACGGCGTACGTTCCCTCTCGACCACCGACGACACTATGAATATTGATCAGACGATTGCAATTAGTTAGCGCTGGATGTTAGCGAGCACCGAAGGTTTCCTGTATGTTGCCGATAGATTAAGCATCGAAATAATTTAGAGAGAAACCAGGTAGAAGGAATGCTATCGGACAGCGTAAATTGTACAGCGATTTGCACAACAGGGATTGAAAAGTTTCAGGACACTTTAATATTTGCGCGTGTTTGCCGTAGCAGTTTAGATCGTAGATCGTAGATCGTTAATAACGCGCGAAGTGAAGTGTTTTTATCTGAAATAATTGGTTGCGGAGTGAAAATTTTCGCGAGAAAGTCGTGAAAAGTACATACTTGGAATATTTTATGTTTCGAATATATATTATACTTACTAATTATTATTTTATTAATATATTTCGATTATATTCGAGTTTTTTATCTTTTATGTTCTCTGAGCGCTATTTTGCTAAGTCTGAATTAATTTACACGTTTCGCAACTATGATACAAATGAAATTTCATGTTCCAAATTGTTGAAAAAATCGAGTAGAAACTGCGAGTGAAATGTCAAACGTTGGCTTTGAATCGAGCAGGAGAAAATAGAGAGATAAATCGCTAGATCCTCGTACTCGTGTACAGAAATTTCGACGCAAGTCGGAAGATGAAACTGGATATCGTCTTATTTGGCAACGTAGCTTCGATGGAAGGCCACGAAGTCTTTCTAGGACGATTTTTATCTCGCGAGGTTATTATCGGGGAAATACGAAGTCGATGTTATACATTGGTGCATTCGCGTGTTCATATCGCGCGCTGTTTGAGAACGAGAGGATAAAAGGAAACGACAGAGATACGGATAAGCTAATCTCTGTACACCCGTGTAAGCTGCAATCTTTCCGCGTCGATCGGTAGATTTTTCGCATCGAGCACGCCTCCTGGAGAAATCAGGGTAGAGATCGAACGAGAATCACGACAAACGCGGCGAATAAACTCATCGATGCTCATTCTTTTTTTTTTTTTTGCGATTCGTTCTTCTTTGGAGAATTTCGAACGATTTAAAATTTGAAGTAATTCGAATAACTCGAAATTCATCGATCGATATTGATCCATCTTTGATCAACCAGCTTTTCAGAAAGTGACACACATTTTTTGCAATTTGCTTTGCAAACAATGAGACTTGCGGTTCGACATTTTCGAAGACGAATCTATTAAAAAAGTCATTACTTGACTGACACAAGTGGCCATTTTACATGCATCGTGTTATTTGTTATTTGTAGTCGTCGTTTACAGAAAAGAATTTCATCATGATTATTATTCTCTTTCCTCTTCCATCTTGATTATTATTCTCTCATCGTACCACGATTGATTCAAAAAAAAAAAAAAAAAATGAAGAAGAAAGAAGAAAAAGAAAATATCAGAACCTCTTAAGCACGAAACAACCGCCATTATCGATCACCTACTTTAAAAAACCAACAAAACCATTAAAACCTCGGGTAAAACCACGTCGTAAAATTCCCGTGTTCGTTGTTATGTTCCCCTGCTAAATTAACCAAGGCAAATTAGCGGTCTACCGAAACAAGCGGAATACGCTTTCGTCGGTGAATTTCAGTGAAATCGGCGCGCAATGGCTCGCACGGCGGCCCCTTGTCAGCCTAATTCGCTGGCAAGGTGACAATTAGCGGGCCGTTGATTCGACAAGCGTAAGCAATTAAGCGAGCGGATTTTTCGGCCGAGTAGAATATCCCCGGAAGTGTCAGACGCCGGTGAACAAGCGCTAATAGCTTCCTCCGAGCTGTCGCGCGCGGTGATAATGCGACAAAGAGGCTCGCTCTCCGGTGGTAGCAGCGCCGGGATCCGAGAAAGTGACGGTAATTTGCATGAACCGAACTCTCGTCGTTTTAATTTCGTTGCACCGGCGAGATCGTTTCACCGCCGATTTTCGAAATGAAAATTCGAGCGATTTCCAACGAGACTCGAGTCTCGATTTCTCGTCGTTTAACACTGACGTTCGAGGCTCAGTGAAATCGTATAAATTTTTCCATCGGGCTCCGATATAAAATCGGGAGACTTCGTTCTTTGAAATTTTTCAATTTGAGTTATTTACAACTTTCGAGAGCAAACGCACCCTTGCTTCCCCTTTTCAACGATGTGAAAGCAGAAAACCTCTAGGAGAAAGTGAATTTGGAAGGGCTGTCGAAGCAGAGAGTTCGTGCTTTAAAGTGAGATTGTCTGGATTGTCGTACAATTTTGTTTTCGCGATAATTTCTCATTCTGTCTAGATATTTCTTTTGGAATATGACGATGAAGTACTCGATGATGGAAATAGGGAATGTTTGAAAAGTTACAAAAATAGAAAGTTTCAAAGTTCGGACTGTTACAAAAGATTTGAGTTATGAATATTTTGACAAGCTATAAAAATAGGACACTTGGAAGCTGGTGTGCTTCAGACATTGGTGTAGCTTCTGATTGTGAGACTAAATGGTGAAAACTTTTCTTGAAAATTGAAATATTTAAGAAGTTGTAGAATATATTGGACAAAGTAATCTCATCTGCGATTAATCTTTATTTTTATTGGAACTATGATTTATATTTAAAAAGGAAACTAGATAATTCGCTCAAATTTCTTCTCGCAAACCACTTCACTTCCCTCTACACTACTTTTCCAGTTCGATCGTTAATTGCAGAGAATTTCTCGCGCAATATCACGGAGCAAAGTTGATAGAAAGCTTGATCGTAAGTCAACAACGCACGATAACAATGAATTGAATTTTATTCTGTTTTCAAATTAGGAAATGGGAGTAGCTGGGAAGTTAATTAGCCTGCAAGTTGGTTATTCAGGCTCCTGTTAACTTTCAGAACACGAGGGTTGAGTCCGGGCTCTTTAGACTTAGCCTCTGGTAATCAGTTAAAAAGTTTTAAACGAGGCAACCTCAAAGAGGCGCCTTTAAATTTTTGTTTTCCACAGAGAGATAGAGAGTCGTAGATGCGATTACCGTAATTAATACCAACAAAAAAAAAAAGTCAAATCCTTTTAATATTCCTTTTAAAGAGAAATCTCAGCGTGATACAGGAATTGAAACGGTAAATGTCGTTTCTTCTTTCAGAGAGGGAATCTGGCGTTAATAGTTTCGTAAATTGACGCAATCCTGCGTAACAAACTTGGAATTAAATTTTGATAACAATTCTTCGCTCTTTCAAAGTTTCACCCTTTTTACTGGACGTTTAACGCTCCGGAGGAAAGCTGTTAACAACATTTTACGGTAGATGCCATTGTGAATTGTAAATTGCACGCAGATGAAACGAATTTTCTCCAAGGTGTTCGATATTTCACAAAATATCCAGGAAATTATGAAACGATAGATCTAGAATTTCACGCTTTGTGAAAGGATAACGATCGTCACTTGGAACTTCATTTTTTATTCAATTTAGATTTATCTATTTATTTATCTATTCATTTTAGATTTTTCAGCAGCCGATTTCTAAATGTAATGACGTATAATTTGACGTGTAACCGTTTCGAAGGGGAAATGGCAATCGAAGAGAAGGCCTGGCAAGTTAGTTGTGCGCGGAACACGAACGCGTCGGTCGAGCCACGGTGGTCGAGTCGAAAGTTCGATGGCGTGATTAACCAATGTCCTCGAGAGATATCGCGGCAGTACCTGTTGAAGTCAGGGGTCGCTGCTCCAAGTGCTACAAATCGCTCGTTAGTCACCGTGATTACCGCTTTCCATCGACAATATACATCGCGTCTTTCGCGATAAATCTTTCCTCCGTTTGTCGTCGCGCTGTCGAGCCAAGCCGAACGGCAATGCTCTTTTGTCCATTTACATCCGGGCGAATTTGCTACGCCGCACACCGGTTTGCAAAATTAAACCTCTCTCTCTCTCTCTCTTTCTCGTTGCAACGTCACTTGCTCTTCCGTGGAGAATTATCCAGATTATTTAATTATTTAATTTTCGTATTGACAGCCTTACGTGTTCAACAAGTTGCTCGACCCTTGAAATATTTTCTCCTCGCGAGATCAACAACTTCTTCGTGAAGAAAAACGCGCGTTTATAAGATAAAATTTGCAACGATCATTTTTGTAAATCAATCGGTCGCAGTTATAGGCTGGCGAATTAGAGAGATTGTTTCGTAGAACTTTTAAGAAACATTGATTCACTTTCTAAATGTCAACAGTTAAAATTTTAGTGATTATAAATGAGATTTCTTTATTTCTTTTCGCAATGCTTCGCAACGAAGTTTCAAATTGCACTTCACAGCGGAAGAACTGGCATCAGGATAGAATTTAGATCACAATCACGGACAAATTTTTCTGTCACCCGCGTGAAACGAAAATTTCCTTCGAAAACATGTAGAGTCGTCTCGATCCTTCGGTGAAAACTGAATTTTCACGGAAAAATGATCCGTCACGGGTGACGAGCATGGCCGTAAACTTCCCTCCCAACGATTCTACATTTTCAATTTTCAACCCGAAACGAAATTGCGTTCGTTAACAGATTAACAGCAGAAAATCGACCGGTTAGTCGTCTGTCACCGTGATCTCTGGCGAATTTTCACTAAATTGCGCGCAATTTTCACGCGACAGCTGCGAAATTACAGTTAGTCTGGGCAAGTGTCGTCTGTCGCGAGTCATCGTCTCGAATTTCAACAGCGTTTTTCCCCCCGGGGGTGGCGAGTCAATATTTGATGGCAAGCAATACGCGGTGATATTCGTCTCCTCGAGCCGCAAATCCCTTGGCGTGGAAAAGCGAATCCCCAAGTGGCTGGCCCGTTTTTCCGTACTCCGGTGCCTCTCGACGTCATATCCCCGCGTCTGCAAACAAACGTCTGGCGTTTCGATAAATCCGCTCGACAGCCGGTGGCCCAGCGATTGATCGACAAATGAAAAAAGAAAAAAAGAAAGCTTCGGTCGTTCTGTTGGATTTTTGTCCAGTCCACCTCGTGAATCCCATTTTTCGAAACTACGAAGAGACAATTGAAAGTGTTAGAAGCGACAAACACGAGGCATTTATTTTTGTCTACTGCTTGCGATTCGACGCGTTCAATATTAATTAAGATACGAGAAATTCCGTGGAAACATGTGCAGAGATTGAGATCACGTTGTTCCTCGAAAGTCTTGAGATTTTTACTGAGACTCGCTTCGGTATTCGAATTTGCAGAATTTGCAAAATTTTCATACAACAGCGACTGTATTTATTTAAAACACTGCAATTTGAAAACTGTATCGTTTGCTGCAATTTGAAAACTGTGTTTATTCGCGAGTGAATAACGAGAGAATAAAAAGTGGACTGTACGGATATTTCAACGGGGAGATTTTTCATGTAATTAACGCTTTGCATTTGCGCGCGACGATTGACCTTTCGAATTTATCATTTCCTGCGAGCTCTCTGTTTGCATAAAATCTCGGATGTTTTTCCCGAGTCACTTGACACCGCCGTTCAATCAATCGCGAAACATCGAAACGCAGGTAGAATCGAATTGCCTCGACCCGTGGGAAATAAACCGCGCATTTATTAACCAGCGTAAATATATTCTCCGCGATTCTGTTCTTCTTTTTTTTTTTTTTTCGTTTTCGAACGTACTCTCGTTGCATGCTCTTCTCTCGATAATCGATCGAATGATAAAATAAAATTTCAACTCTTTCATTTCAACCCGACTGCAGTCGACTGCACTACTCTACTCTGCAGAAAACGAAAATAATGTGACTCGAATGGAAAATCTGCGAAACGAAGTAAAAAGTTCGACTTTACTATGCTCGCGAACTTTCGGCCGGAATGATGCGAGATGGTTCGCAATTTTTCACTCCGTTTGCAAATGCAGACGCGAGCAGTCTAGTCCTCGTGAATTTTCTACAAAAGTGACAATCGACGAAAGGGAAAAGAGAGATCGCGAGGAAAAAAAATTACGACGAATGATCCTATTCTGTGCAATTGATAACGATTTTCCTTCAAGAGCCTCGAAAGGAGAGAAAGTTAAATGATCTCGACAAATGAGATCAGTTCTGATCCTCCGACTGTTAATCGACTTTAACGAAACGAGAAAGAAGAAGCGATATATACGTACGTATGTATCTGCTGCAAGAGGGACGTGAAACGTTTCTTTTTTTTCTTGTTTTCGTCGTTCGTGTATAGTGCAGTGAGATAATCGAGAGTCGAAGTTGACCCATCGAGAAAGGTTCACGTCACAAGTCTCACAAATTCGTGTTCGAATTGAACGACTGTTATCGTCGAAAATGATTCGGATAAAAGGATGGAGAATGTAATTCACGAGAGATATCGCGAGATAACTGGAGAGGTTCGATAGCCAGGATAACGATAACGTGGGATTACGTTGGAAAACCGCAACAAGTGGTTGATTCCTCGTGCACGCGGCAGGTTTCTCGAGTTCTTCCCCAAGGAGAGAGATCTGATTCCTCTTGGGAACTGAGAAACGGATGATACACTCCTCTCTCTCTCTCTCTCTCTCTCTCTCCGTTGTTAGTCGAAAATTCAACTTATTTCACTCGACAAATCTTCCTGAAATCTAAATCCAAGTCTTCGATCTACCTAAAAGATACTCGAGGCTTCCGTGTTAAATTATTTCGAAGCCTATAAAGTAGTATCGCTGTGAGACTGTGACAAGAATATCTTTCGGCAAACACGATGATTCGGAACGTGACTGCTTCGTGCAGAATCTTCCAGTCGATTAGTCGCACAGGGGAGGAACGTTCGTCCCTTCGAATTCTTTCGTCGTGAGGAGTTTTCTTCGAGTGGAAACAGGCCGAGGAGAAAACAGTGGCAAAACTGGAGGGCAATAAGCGAGCGGAGAAGAAGCTTTACAAGAGGATTTGTCGGAAGATGTCGACCGAGGAGGGTCGTGCTTCCACTCCCGCGGGCTCTGGCGTGATCGACGAGACCGGGCACGGCGGTAGCAGAAGGATGTCGCACTCGAAGGAGTACAAGTTCTTCCGCAGCTTCAGCGCCAAGGTGGAGAACTGGCCGATGCGAAAAGCGGAAGCTTTGTGGCGTCGGATGCGCGAACGGAAGATCGCAGGTGAGAATCTGGTGTTTCACGCGCATTATATTCGACAAACCATTCTTTTCTTTTCTTAATTGATCAATGTTATAATCACATGGGATTTTTTTATAAATTTTATTTTTTTTTTTATAAATTTTAACCCTTTGTACTCCTATGTCATACTGGAGATGACAATGCAAATTTGTCATGAAACTCGTATGTCATGCTAAAAAGGTAGATACTAAAAATTAAATTATAATAATAATAAATAAAATAAATATGAAACGTTAAATTCTATCGCTGTAAATTTTCCCTAGAAATAAGTAGTTTACACCCAACAACATTGAAAATAAATGTACTATAAATTAGTCGATGAAGTTTCTGGAGGAGGAATTTACACGATCGATCGATATAACGCGAATAAATTTACACAACTGGCCTTTTAAAAGAAGTTTAGAATGAAATCCTTCGTACTTGAATTTTAGAATTTTCGAAAGTGAGACGAGAGTTTTTAAAAGGAACCTCTCATCCTCGAGAGTTCCATCGGATTTCTAAAAGTGTGACGCGGTAAATGCGAAGCGATTAACATCTTCGGATGAAAGATTCTTTTATGAAAGTCAGAAGTATCCATCAAGGTTTTTTTTTTTATAATTTCGAGAAAGAATTCCATTTTTTTTTTCGTTCTCTCGCGAGCTGATCAATTTACCCCTTTGATGAAATTTCTCCTTTTACTGTTACTTAAAATTACTGGTAGATGCGCATGTAAATCATGTTCGAATGATCGACAAGCTCACAGCGTGATGAGACACGAGTGACTACATCGAATTCTAAATAACACGAATCAGCAAGTTAAATCTCATAGTACCGGGAAATCTAATCATCGTCCAGTTGCATCCTACTTGAATACGCCGATCTCTGGAACAGAGTGTAGTTTATATAATCAGTCATCGTGCGACATCGAATAACTATTTACCAGATAAATTACACGTTCATTTATCAACGGACGCATTCATTGGCGCTCGAGTAGGAACACAATGGCGAAAGCGCCGGAATCAAGCCACCTTGAAATTACTTTTTAATGCGATCTTTCTTCAACCTTGATCCCTTTATTCGTTCAGGCTTAATCGCATTTTAATTGTAGTACCTATCGAACAGATTATTCGTGTACATTGGTTGATCAAATTGCTTCGAATCGACAGGCACGAGGTCGGTCATTGTCATTAATATAAAACACGCTCATTTATAAATGTTAGGATATTTGGATGTTAGTAATGAAGGATAGGATAATTGAACATTAGGAAAGTATTTGGACATTTACCATAGAAAACTTCCATCAATTGTGTATCAATTTCTCACCAAGCGTGTTAAATTAAACGATAGTTTTCTTAATTAACACGTGACTTTTGCAGACATTTTTGGAAATTGAGTCTAAATTTTATTAGAACAAACTTGTTAATTGAAATTTCTGTTTAACGTAGCACGTGGTAAGTGTTCACTTTCGTGAGTCAGTGTACAGAGTGAGTTAAATGAGTCGTGAATTTTCTCGAAAAGCGTCGACGATAGATATCTTTAAACAAATTTTTTTCGACAGCTTCAACGAAACGAGAGGATTATTTTTTCTCAAATAACTGCTAGAGGGATTCTCATTTCTTTCTTTCTTTTTTTTTTTCTTTCTTTGTTTTGAAAACATGCCATATTAGTTTTTGCTCGTTTAACTAGCAATATTATAAGACTGACTGGCATAATTAAAGACGATAGGAAGTTTCAAAAGAAGACTCTGTAACAAGTAATTAAAATAGACATATTCTCAGCTAATTTATTCAACGTCGCTTCGAATATATAAATGCAGATTCAACGTAGAATATGAAACTGACAATCGCGAAAATCTCGGAAATGAAATTAGTTCAATTACACGTGGCGACGGCACACTGTCCAAATAATTCTGAACGAGAGTTTGCATCTCGATGAAGCGAAAACAGATTCGCACTTCCGGATTGTCGCTTCCGTGCGTCTCGCACGCAATTATCATCCCCGAACAATTGTCGCAGTTAATTATCGCGCTCGATGAACCGTTGGCGCATTCCGGCGCGATCTTCGACGCATAACGACGCGAACCGACTGTGGAACGTTGCACCCGCCCTGTCATTCAAACGTCGTCATCATGCAAATTCGCCGCGGCATCCGCCACCGCCTCGCTCCTTGTTCGCCGATTAGAAATTCGAATTACGTTGATCGTGCAAAGTAATTAGGGGACCGTGCGCTCAAATGGCTTCCACGTGCTTGATTAATGCGATACTCGATTCGAAAGTTTGTCAACTCGCTCGACTTATTGGATGGATTCTGTGTCGGGTAGCGGGTGGCGATTTATCGACTGTTCGACGAGAGTTTGTGCATCTTCTTGATGAAAATTTAAGATGGAACAAACATGCGATAGAAGTGGAGCATCTATTTGTATTTGGGCTCTTTAATCGCGAGTGCAAATTATAAAAATACATAGATATCCGAAGAGTATAATTGTTATCAGAAGTATCGAAAAATGAAAAAATCGAATGACTCGAGAAATTTAATTTTCGAATTTTGGATTAAAAGATTCAATGACTTCTTTTCGTACGTATAATTAATAATTAATTGTACAGGCGAAATTTCACATAAAAGAGGAAAGATTGAAAATTTGCGCTGATCATCTTCAAGGAACACGTATCGAGAGACGTGTACATCTACAATTTTGTCATTGCTTTTAGACTCTACGGATATTCTCGAAATTAAATTCTTTGAATAAACTGTAAACATATTCTTTGTAACACGCGGCACGTAGAACTTCCGAAGTTACATCTCACAGAATCTCCCTTTTTCCGCCCGACAAACAGCATAAATATTCATAAATTTAATAAAAAAAAGTTAGCGATCCTTTAAATATGAGAACAAAGGAACATAAAAACAGCTCTTGTACCAAAAAAAAAAAGAAAAAATATTCAACGCGTGTCTGCTCTCCCCTGCCCAGGAACGTAGAAAAAAGAGGAAAAGATTACTCGTTGTTGGTAGTCGAATTCTACTCGCGTTTTGCATCACAAAGCGATCCGCGTGTCTGTGAAAGACAAGGCGAGAATCGCGTCGGCTTTCACCAAGGCGAATCGCGCGATTCGTTCACAATTTTTACTTGCTACCGGTTTCGCGATACGGTGAAACGCTTCGTCGTATCGCCTGTAAATCGAAGAATCAGATATGTGCACGTACACTGCCATTCAAGGGTCTCGAGGCGCCTATTTTTAACGACGATTCAAATCTGAAACTCGTGTCGAGGAAATGAAAGTGCGAAACTAGGGAAATTACTGAGAATTCAGTGTTTACAGATTTATAAAATTTCGACGAGAAATTACCTTGATAATTGTAGCGTTAATACTTCAATAACGAAATTCTGTAGAAAATTTGTATTGAAAGATTCTTAATTTGCTAGATGCTTTCAACAAAATTTATTAATAATAGTTATTATTGTCTTGTCACCGGAATATTCTTAATTATATTTTTAATAAAATTTATTAACAACAATTATTAGGTTATACTATATTACTGAATTTTCTAGTTTCAAAAGAATTATTGTACCTACTGAATGATTTTTCATTATATTTTTAATCAAATTTATCGAAACAATTTATCGATAATAATTATTATCGTTCAAAGACAGATTATACAATATTACTAAATTTTCCAGTTTCAAAAGAATTATAATATAGCTATAATACCAAGACTTTTGAATTCTAAGACTTTTCTCGAAGACTTTTCTCATTTTTCTCTGTCCTAGAAAGGATCATTGGATCCCGAACATCGTAGATCCAATCGTCTCGTGCAAGATAAAACGTCGTCGATAGTACTGATCCGATTATTTCGATTCGCATGAGATTTGCCTCGATTGCGATCGATGACGCAATTGGTAATGAAAAAGGAAATTCCGTGACGAGACTCACTTTTTTTCAAAATTGCTGCTGGAAGAAAACGAAAGAGAATTACGTACGTCTTGCTATTCGAGGAGGGATCGTACGTTTCGAGACGATTTCTATTAATGATACCGGCTGAGCTCAGATCCAGCGGGGGTCTGTTTTTAGAAGTTTTATAGCGCCGATGCTGATACCTCGTTTCAACGAAACTTCACCTCCTTCCTTCTTTATTTCAGTTCCAAGCTGTTTTCATAGCTAGAGAAAATCGGAAGCAGAGATTTATTTCCGGAGCGTAAGAAGTTGGAGTTTGTTTCTTCTATAACGTTATATTCAACTCGCAAGTATACTTGTCAATCGAATTATCAGATATATATCATTATAAATTTGTTGAAGTTTTCTCTTCTCGCGCTAGGTTTTCTTTGAATTTCGCAGAATATACGTTCGTTACGTTGTATTGGATGGTCCAAAAGTTTTTTCCCATTTTTTTTTTTTTTCAAGAAAACATCAAAATATAAGAAAGAAACTAATTTTATTAATTTTAAATTAAATTCAAGCTACAAATTTATTTTAGTAGAAAGTGATTTTTGGCCCACCCTGTATCACAGACACGTTTGTCAACCTTCCAGAAGAATAATTAATACACGAGTTTATTGTGTACCACATTTCTCTCGTGATGCAAAGGAACGTGCTAAAAATCAATAGTAATTCAATTCTGAGATAAAAACTGTCCCTCTGCTCTGGGAATTGTTTGTCTCTACACTCTGGCTTTTGGTCTCTCTTTTTTTTTTTTTTTTTGTTAATTCGGACGCTGCAATTAGAAGGTGAAAATAAAATCGATACAACGAGAAAGGGATCCTTTTGTTCCTCGAACATTCATACCAATCGCGGTAACCCAGTGAAAATTGAGTCTCTCTGTTGTGTGCAACGACGACACAGAGAACGAGAACAAATGTTGGAGAACTATCTGACGAGATGAGTTAATTAACAAAAAAATGTGATTTTCAATAAATTGGCCAAAATATTCGTCGCGTTGAATTTGACAAATTTTCAAATTTTTAATTTGTCAGAAGGGATAAACAGTTGATTCGACAGAGTTCTATAGCTAAACGCTTGTCAACGAGCATAATGGTAAATGCAAGCTAATTTACAGATCGCCGACCGAGCGCGAGACAATATCAGTGGAAGAAAGTACCATTGCCGAAACGTTCGTGTTACCATTATTATCAGGATGTTGCTTGTCTGTCGCGAGGCAAATGCGATTGTCCTAGTTTGAAATTAGTTTGACTTAATGGTAGCTAACACTGTAGCGAGGGCAAACGCGTCCGTCCCAGTTTGAAGTCGATTCCTCGCGCGAGTAATTTGAATCACGCATGATAAAATCGTCGAAACTGGTGGCTGGTACCGATTGATAAACTAGTTCCCGCGATAATTCTACAGGGTTGTTTCGTTGCTCTATCGACCCGTGACTTTCGCGAATATTCCTTCGAGTTTTATTTGTTAAAGTTCATTTAATGATGACGTTAAAATTAATAATAATTTTTTCGAAAAAAGATTTATGTATCGCCTACGTCGAGTGTAAAAAAATCTTGAACATAAAAGTTTATTCGTAACTTTAAATTTAAACGTTGATTTTGTAAAAGCTAAAAATTATTATTAAGAAATTACGTAGAATTGACATTGAAATTTAATTTAAACTTGCAATGTAGTTTATTCTTGATTCTGCGTTCAACTTCATTTTCAAATTAACAGTGAATTTCTTATTTTTAATTTAATCTCAAAAATAATCTCTCTTCTTCAATTTACAAAAAAAAAAAAAAAAAAGATAATTGAAATCAAAGAGCACAATGTTTCATTATTACAGCAATAAAATAGAAATGAAAGATAATGTTTCACTAATTTTTAACAAAAGGTGCAGCGTTTTCGTGTCAATTTGACAATCTTGAGGACATCCCTCGTCGAAAGTCGTGTGAAGGAAAGATCGTTTGAAATCAATTTGACCCGCGACGACGAAATCGCAGACCGCGTCAGATAAAGTCGCGCGATTACATCATATCAGGGGATAAAGACGATACTCCCTGTGCCACCGATGACCGATAAGATCCCATCTCGCAAGCTTCCGCGCCATTGTTGAGATGGAATAACAGCAATTACGTTGGTACTGGCTGTTATCGGGGATTATATCGTAGTCACGATGCATATGTAACAGGGAATCCCCGTACGCGTTTCACGATAATATTTCGGCGTTGCCGAAATTTCCATCAAATTGAAACGTTACGGCGTCGTTCCTCTCGCGAACGAATATAAATTGATATAAAGTTGGCATAAATTGATACGAATTGATATTAATTGCTAAATAATAAATTTAATACTCCGGATGTTTTTCATTCGAAGCTCGTCTAAGGTTATCAATTTCTGGTATTTTAATTCAATTCTGGCACAATAAATGACAAGCAATAAATTCCATGATTGTACAGTCTTATATTTTATTGAAAATCTATTTAAAGATAAAATTTTTTGCGAATTATACACTACACAAAAAATTCGTCGTTCAAAAACGAACTTTAATAGGAAAGAAATCTGCCAAAGGGGTTCCTTCCTTGCGAAAGAAATCTGCTGTTGGAAAAAATTTTCAAGTTAATCTCAAAAGAATTTAATCTTCGTCTCTTGAAGAATTTTAATAAGAAACGAAATTTGCGACCAGCTGAGAGAGTCGCAAATGAGATCGAGTCCAAAGGGGATTCGAAAGATCACGGGGGAAAGGGTTGAAGTAGCATCGACATGTGACAAAGTGAAAAGAAATTGCAGAGTGCCTTCTGCACGCTGGGAAGATGACGAAGTCGCGGGACAAACGACAAAGAGTACAAACTGAAACCCTGAAGGAAGAAGTTGCTGAGGATTTGTAGACCGCAGCTGTACTATACGTAACAATTACGTATTTTTTTTTTAATTTTCACCTGTTCTTTAAACAAGAGAGCAATCATTAGATATAATAATACATAAATATATAATATATTATATTATATATATTAAATATTATAAAAAATATATAAAAAATTATAAATTATATTATATTATATTATATATATATTATAAATACATAAAAAATATTATATATATGTATTACATATATTTCTCTAAAATCATTCTTTCGTCATATTATTAAATGAGAACGTAGTCCAAGATCAAATTAGATCCTCGATCTTAACTGGACCAGAGAGATTTTAAAAACGAATCTCACCAGAAATATTTCCTGTCTATGTTTTTGAAAACGACGTTCAGATCGTCGTCTTGCCAGCGGAGAAAAACATTTCTTTCGTTTGTTGCTTCGCCTGACTGTTATTTCCATCCTTTGAGGAAAATCGCCGCCGCGTTCTCGATCGGCCGATGAATTTTCAAAGAAACCGTGTTTCCCGGCTTGCCTCGCGCCGTCGCGAGGAAAACACGCGTTTCTTTTACGACGGCGTAGAGAATCTCGACACTCGCCATGTGTGAAAATACTTTCGAGGAGCGTGGCTCGCTGTAAACACGGACGCGCGTGTCTCGCCGTATGATTTATCACGAAGAGCGGGAAGGAGAGCTTCGTAAAATATCCTCGCGCGATTGCATTTACGCTGCAGGTTGAAAAGTTCCGAACCACCGGCGCACACTCTAGAAAGCAGTCATTTGAAAAGTTAGAAAATGCTGCGGAAAGACTTTTGGAAATTTTATATGAGTATTTTGAAATTTTATACGAGAATTTTAAACTGGAACTCTGAAAGCTCTTGCTTACGAGATACATAATTATGAGTGTGTCGTTTCTCGAGTGAAAATCTGCGCAAGTCAAAGAGATTACTGTTAGTATCGATGCTAAGGTGAACATTCACGCCAGTACATCATCTTTTTTTAATTTCAACAATCAATGATATTAAACAAGTGGAACTTAAGGACTGTTTCAGTTTCTGAAGGGATGATTTCAAATTTTTGGTCAACGATATACATTGAAAAATTGTCTCTTTCAGTTCGCTGAACAATGAAACGATCATCTGTGCACTTTGTTCTGTCCCAGCCTCCCTGTTTTTTTTTTGTAAAATTTCTGACAATTTAATTTACTTCTGTTCTACGTCAATGTTTCTCCAACAGCTTCATGGAAAATTAAAAATTATCAAATCGGATTTTCACAGAGTCACGAGCGGAACATTGAAATTCGTGAAATCGCGGAATCGGAGTAACGATGGCGCGGCTTTGTGGAAATTCCGCGGAGCTAAAAACCGTTCACACAAAGACGTTCATAATTGCAGTTTTCCATTCGATCCGCGTATAGTATGTGGGTCAGCCCCGTTCGCGGCGGTGTAGCTCTCCCTGCGCTCGATTTAATTATTGTTCGACAATATTCGACGCTTCGCTGGCCTGTTCGAACGGTGCCGCGCTCCAACGAGAAGCTTTATCTCACTCATTTAATTGGAAAGTATCGGGCACAACCGCTGCACACCCGTCGCTCCGTGGCTCGGATTCTTCTGTTCCCGATTTAATGGAATAAACGAAGAAACATACGCGCGCCAGGTACGAACACACGAAAACCCTCTAATTATCGATCGTCGAATGTCACGTCGACGCTGCCACTCGCTTTTTCCGCGCGGAAATTAGTCAGTTTTTTTTTTGTGTGTTTCGCGCGTTCTCGATTGCAAACGAACGTTACCTATTTTCTCAATATACGTTCTCGTTTTTTTTCTTGTTAATCATCTGGAATTTTAGTAAATTATAAAGTGGAAGGTTTTGATATTCGAGTTTGAAAGTCATAAATATTCGTCAAATAAATTGAAAAATAAATTCTGAATGATGTCTAACCAAGGAAAAAAAAAAAAAATCTAGAAATTATACATTGTTCCATAAAAATTTCTCAAAAAAAAACAGAGAAAAAAAGAACAATTTACATCCACGCCATTTACATTTATTCAAAACTTTGACGCTCTAATTTTTTTATCTTTCTCTTATTTTTTGGTCTTAAAAGTTTTTTCAAATTCCTCCAAATACCTCGAGTATCTTTTTCAAATTTTTCCGTGGCACCTTTGAAAACTAACGAGCTCGGCGAGTCCTTTCGAGAGTCATTCGCACGTGTCAAACATAAGGGAGAGAGGGTGGGGGGGGGGCGAGAATCGTTCGGCTGTGACCTTCACACAGGTTGTCTCGATCACAACGCTACTATACAGACTCACGTTGGATGTTACGAAAGTGGTCACTGAGTTCCATTGTTTCAAATGCGTGCAACAGCGCATACTTTTCACCGCGACAACCCATAATTATCGCGGATAGTCTCGGGGTAAATTTCAAGTGGTTTTGATCTCATGTGCCGAGGCGCCGACGGCTGATATATAATCGTGTACAGTCGATGGAATCGACATGATGACGTTATAAATGAAATCTACGGGAATATTTCGATTTTTCAGTGTAATTTCTTTCTAAAATTTCCCAAAACACAGTTCTAACACGTGGACCATTTATTTTGAAAGTGGTGCAAGTCTATCGTTTTTTGTTCTGAGATACCGAAATGTTTGCGTTTGTATCGATCACAATTGACGAACGAATATTTTAAAATTGAAATTGTAAATTGTTTACGTCAAGATGCGTTACTCGTTTCTCCAGCACTTCGAAAAAAAAATTTACAACTGCTTTCGAAATAAACGATCCGTATATTTCAGTGTGTTTTCCGTAAATTATCGTGATTGTAACATGGTGGAATAAAAATGAAGAACTATGATGATCGAGCATCTGGATAATTTCAATAATCTGAAAAAATTAACATACTCGTTTCTATTAAAATACGCATTTCACATTTGCATTCAACTTCTTTGTTAATTTATTTTCTCTGATCCTGTGCAGGTCGACAGAATAATTTCGAATTGACATCAATGACGACTCTAAACGAATCTTCACAAACGAAGACTCCCAAAATGTCTCAAGCGTCTAAAATTATCCGTATCGATCATTAAATAAATTCGACGATCAACTCTGTTGGCTCATTGTGTCTCTTTCGCTGACTATGCGCGGTTGGTGGCCTTTTACTGCCAACGAAAGTCGCCGTGTAATGGCGAAGGAAATTTTCGCCCATAGTTCGTTCTCGTTGCATCGATTCGTCTCTCTGATAAATGTAAGCGAACAATTAAGGATATGCAATTACCGTGGCTGCCCCTTATGGAAGCGGAGTGTGCAACCTAACCTATAATAACACGTCTAATGATAGACAAACGGTACCACAATTACTTCGATGGATCGCGATAGCCTTTTATCGCTTTTCCACGTGGGCACCTCGTGTCGTTACCTCTCGTCTTTTTCTACCTCTATCTTTCGTTTCTCCTTTAGTCTCCTTTTGGTTAAATTTTTTTACCGAGAAGGCAATTAGTCAGCGACTCTTGAAGACAAACTCTAGTCTCAGTCAGTTGGCGACTCGTCGAGTATTCAAAGATTTTCAATTTGACTTTTTGGTCAAATCGTCGAGAAGGTGATTTGTTCCAGTCAAACCATCAGATTTCAATCTCTTCCAAATTTCGAATATTTTCAGTGTATTCCCAAGGGACATTTTCCCATTGCTAAGTGGTCGAGCGAATTTTCCATTTCGAATGGAAATAATTTGAATTTGAATTTTAGCTGATAGTTTTATATATTCTCTTAATTCGAATGATAAATTTGCCCTCACCAATCCTTTTTTTTTTTTTTTTTTTATATCCACCAAACTTAAGACAGTAATTAAGATAATTTACATACCGAAGTGTTAATCACCGATTTTGATGAAATTTGACACAAATTCGTAGCAATTTTTAGAAAAATATTTGACCCGTATAGGAGTGAAAACTACCCTCAATATTCGAAACAAAAATATTCGAAACTCTGTTATAAAGAAAAAAAACTCAAGACTTTCGACTCTGTGCAACCCTGCAATCCCTCACAATTCACTAATGCAATATAATCGAACAACTATTGCTATATTTATTATGCACCTATTAATAATTTCGTTTCTTTTCACGCGAGACAGGGTGAATTTTAATTAATACCGGATCTTATTCGTTTATGCCGGGAATGACTTTTTTTTCGGCAAACAGGCAGACGATCCAGTTTAATGAGGACATCAACGGTCAGTCGATAATTTATAGCCTTGATATTTAAACGGTCATACATTATGCATAAACGTGTTAACACATCGAAATTATTTGCCCGTATTAATAGACGCATTATGCTTGATTATCATTGCAAATATGAACGTGCAGTCGAGTTTCTGTTCATCGTTGAAACTTTCGTTACATCGATTATTATTATTATTATTTTTTTTTTCTTTGTATCAGACAGGTGCAAAATTGCTCGAAATTCGACGAGAAGTGGAGAACAAATGAATTTACGTCTTTCTAGACTATTCCAGCAGCAAAATCAAAAAATTATATCGCGAGATTCTGCTAAAACGATCGTCTTAATCTTTCGTGTCTTTGTTCTAGCAAAGTTTTTTCTTTTCTTCTTTCATATTTTTATGACGTGAATTCCCGTCTTCTTCGTGATGTAAATCCCTTTCTGTGACGTAGATTTATAAATAAATTTACAAACAAACGAATGGTATTCCGATATTTTCAGAATTTTTAAAAGGTTTTAAAGAATTTCCAACAGCTAACGATTTATTTATTTTATCTCTAAAAGCGCGCGTGTTATTCCTATTTTTAAAACATTTCATTTTTAAAATTCGGTGGTTTCAGACGAGATATTGCATCGATGTAGAAAAGTGGAACACCGACAGATAATCCTCCAACTCAGATCTCAAATTAACATTCATTTCTGTCACAGAGATACGAATACGGCGTTGAACACTGACCAATTTACAAAATGGAAGGTTGCTTTAGAGCAAAGGACTCTTTTGTTTCGAATTGGTTAACCTTCCTAGTTTCCTCAAGCTTATTAACGCGTCGTCGCCAATAAGCTGATGTCTTGCGACAAGACGGATAAGTCGCCTCATTGCCTTTTACAAAATATTTCGTTTTATTTCAAGCGTCGAATGACGATACCTCGCCAATACGTCCATGCGTTTGTTTTGTAATTTCAATTCCAAAGCGTATCGAAACTCGATTACGCTCGTTGTAATGTTTGAAAAGCGAACGAGATTCATGTAACATTTGTCTCTCGCTTCTCCGCGCCTGTGTTCATGAAAATGTAAATTTCAACGATTTTCGACGGTGGGAAATCATTTCATTGCCGGACTCTGGTAACGGATTTTTATGCATTCGCGAATGTTCGAGATTCAGAAGTGCGCGCAGAGCGCGCAAAAAAACAGCCTCGGCGCGGTACACGATGAAAATTTCAATTGTTGGAAAATTTAAAAAAAAATATTTTTTTCCCTCCGAATTTCAATTCCATTCGTTGCACTAGAAATAGAACGAACGGGGACAAAGCTGTCTCGTTGTTGGCCAATCTAACCGCCGTTCGCGTAGAAACGTGATCAAAATGATCGCTGAACGGGAAATTGCGTAAGCCCCGGATTAAGTGGCCTGATAAAGGCGTAATGGAAAATGATTAATCGCGAGACCGATATTTAGTAGCGTAGAGGAGGGAAAGAATTTCGTTGATTTAGGTAAGACTTTGCCTGATCTGTTGGCAAGCAGCACGTGCCGAAGGCTATTTCACGAGCGTTGGCTGTAATCACAGCGAAGCGGAACATAATTTCCATCGGCGGTTGCTACAACCGCGGGATAATCGTCATTCGACCCGAGGCCGGTCGTTTACGATGCGTTTACTGTCGGCCGAATGTTAATCCACGATTATCGCTGGTATATTTCGCAAAACCGATCGGGAGCATCGGCTCGCTTTAATATTCGATGATAAAACTGGATTAAATTAACAAAGATCGGATTGAAAGAGCGCAAGACACTCGCGCAAAATGAAAGTGAGAAAAACTGAGATTTCCGTGACGATCGATGTTTGATCTTGTTTCGCATGTTTGACTGGGCTGAGAGGAAAAGGATTTTCATTCGAGCGTGTAGCGACAGAAGAGAAAGAAATCTCGAAGAACGATTAAAAATTTTACTCTACGATACGTTTCAAATTGAAATAAAACACGTCGTTGAATGGAGATTCTTTTTAAATTAATCGCGCCACTGGCAACGAGTGGTCGTGGAAATCAAGTTAATTTTTATTGAAATTAAATGTCACTTAACTTCTCTCCGTACAGTCTACCGATGATAAAAGATTTTTACCTCGTGATAAAAATTGAAAGAATTTTCAAATTTATTCCACTCGGAGTACCTCAGCCTTCGTGAAATATTCTCGTGCTTCGTGAAATAAACATGAAAAAAAAGGTCATCGTGGAGGGGGGAATCTTTGAAAAATCTCGCGTTAGGAAATAGGGTTGAGCATTACGAAACAATGGCCCCCTTCTTGTGTCTGCATCGCGAAACCTTGGCAAGCGTTTAGCAGATTCAGCGTCGCGATTAAGGC
The DNA here is from genome assembly GCA_036937485.2 of Tetragonisca angustula. Taxonomy (NCBI): domain Eukaryota; kingdom Metazoa; phylum Arthropoda; class Insecta; order Hymenoptera; family Apidae; genus Tetragonisca; species Tetragonisca angustula. The sequence goes on along the minus strand of JAWNGG020000053.1, from coordinate 393,919 downwards.
ACACCGTAGCCAGCCGCGAGCGTGGTAGCGTTGTCGGTGCTCGTCGTCGTGCCAAGTCGCTCGCGGAAATTGCACCTGTCTACCGCAGCCAGCGTGCGCCTATCGATCTCGTTCGAATTAAACGAGCAACGATTAAACCCGATTATACTTTCTACCGGACGATCGATACGCTCTACACGCGCCTCTCGCGTCGTTTGATAATCCAAGCAACGCCAGCAACGCAGATTTCGTTCCAAAACTCTCACACTTGCGAGCTACTGTTCGATTGCATAAACCCTTTGTCATTCGCCTGTTCTCGGTCTGCTGCAATCAACCGTTTCGATTGTTAATCAGTTAATTTGGAACTGTTAAATTGTAGAATGATTTACACGTGTTCGCGTTGATATCTGTTGATTAATTTTCCAATCAAATGGTAAGCAAGGTACTTGTGCAAATATGTATTTTTGTGTAATTCAAGCTGCAACGAGTATTTTGTATTTTGCAAAATTGACCCGTCACACTATCTGCGTCGTGATGAGATTACGATTAATGGATTTACCAACAGTTCGATTAATGGATCCATAAAATCAAACAGATACAGAAAGTATTGCCGGCAGAGAATTGGGACAATTGCATGTTACTGTCGAATTAATGATCAAACGTACGTGCAAGCGTTGCCAGCGCGTGTTAGCGTTGAATTAATGATTTGTCCGAAGGATCCGTGAAATTAAGCATACAAAGCGCTAACTGGGACAATTGCGTGTTACTGCCAAGTTGATGGTTTGTCTGAATCATTAGTAAAATTATATGTTGAAATGCCGGTAATAGGACAAAGTAGAATTTTGGGTTATCTGCTTCCTTAACTGGGACACTTACCGTACCGTCAAGTTAACGATTTTGTATAAATCTATAAAGTAACGATTTGTATTTCTATAAAGTAAGATACACGACTAGTAGAATTCTTCTATTTTTCGAAAATTTTCTCCATTTCTTCATTCGACGTCAACGATTTTCATCCATCGATTCTACGACCAAACTTAAATTTTACTTAATTTTTGGAAATCACTCGTCGATAAAACTACAAACAGAATCTCTATTGTTGCACATTGTCTTCCACTTTATTCCATGATATGTTGCCATTACTTCTCACTGGAATTATTTCCAATAAAGAAATCTCGTCATCAAACAAACGAATCATGATAAAAGAATCCAACATTCCTCGTTTTCATTTCGTTTCCCGATCGCGAGAGTATCCCTTCAATTTCCCACCACGAAAGTCCCACTTGTTTGGCAATTTTTCTCGAGTCGCGAATATTTCCAACGTGAGACGACAAACAAATGGCTCGAGCCTCGTCAATGAAAGCCGAGAAACAAATTAGACGAGGTTGTCGTAAATCAACGAGAAAGCACGGTACATCGAAAGGAACAAGAGGCGAGACAATGAGGCGTTTAATTAGACAGGGATGACACGGAGGTGAGGCACGCCCCGACAAACGGGAACACCACACGCGACGACAAATCGCTGTTTAGAAAGCGCGCGTTTCGCACCTGAGAATGTACTGGCCTTCCAAGCCGATACAGCGCGCGAGTTATTTCGTGGGAATGTCGCGAGACCGAGAAGTGAGATGACCTAGAAATCCCTTTCAGATGGAGAAATTCGACAACCCGATGACAAAAATTTCAATGACGCTTGTTTTCGTTGTCCTCGGATCAAATCAACCTTGAGTGGACTGTTTTCAAACGTATTAATTAGAAATTTAGTTAGTTATGGAAACTGTGCAATTTTCATTATGTGTGTATTTTCAGGACAAAACTTGCGTTGTAGTGAGACACGTATAAATTTGGAAGAGCGATTTAACTTTTTTTTTACCTTTTTTTTTGACAAAATTTCAATGACGCGTGTTTTCGTTGTCCTCGGATCAAATCAACCTCGAGTGGACTGTTTTCAAACGTATTAATTAGAAATTTAGTTAGTTATGGAAACTAACACGTATAAATTTGGAAGAGCGATTTAACTTTTTTTTTTACCTTTTTTAACAAAATTTTAATGACGCGTGTTTTCGTTGTCCTCGGATCAAATCAACCTCGAGTGGACTGTTTTCAAACGTATTAATTAGAAATTTAGTTAGTTATGGAAACTGTGCAATTTTCATTATATATGTATTTTCAGGACACGTATAAATTTGGAAGAGCGATTTAACTTTTTTTTAACCTTTTTTTTGACAAAATTTCAATGACGCGTGTTTTCGTTGTCCTCGGATCAAATCAACCTCGAGTGGACTGTTTTCAAACGTATTAATTAGAAATTTAGTTAGTTATGGAAACTGTGCAATTTTCATTATGTGTGTATTTTCAGGACAAAACTTGCGTTGTACTGAGACACGTATAAATTTGGAAGAACGATGTAACTTTTTTTACTCACCCAACATTATAATTGTTTCTGCAACATTCTCACAGTGACAACTACGAAAATTGAATTGAACGATTGAGTCGTATCTTTTTCATCTTACAAGTATGCAATGATCATCTCCTGAAAGAAAGAAGAAAACAGAAGAACGCCAAGATTAAGTAACCAAAGTAGTCAAGATGATTTGGAAATTTTATATATTTGTAACAGTGTATCTTTAGATGCTCGAGTGATTTTCAATAGAAGCTCGTTTCTTTTCGTGTCAACACTTTCTGAAAACACTGTCCCCCAGTGAAACTTTTGTCACTCTCGAAACACCAAACGAGAAACACGCGGTCGTGTCACGGTGTCAAGAAATGCACAGAGTCTGATTAACTGTTAGTCAGAAGAGAAAAAGAAAAAAAAAAAAAAATTCGAAGAGATCCTCGGATCCGCGTGAATGGTAATTCAGACGAGAGTTGTAATCCCCCTGAAAATCGTAACGTTCACTTTCTACGCTGCGGCAAATCGTCGGATTTATTATGGCATGGGACGAGTATGCATATGAGAGGACCTGGCGTTTCGCGGGCGGATACACCCCGTTGATTGCGCTTCTTCCGTCCTTTTTCTGCCGCTGACTCTCCTTCGACTTTTGAATTTCACGCCATTGTTGCCCTCGGAGGATACCGCCTCCGACGTCGCGAGCCAAGAGAAATTACGGTGCCATCGGTTCGTTAACGTCGCGAAACGACGTTATGGCTACGATTGCGCCATCGATTCCGAGTTTTCTTTTTTTTTTTTTTTTCTTTTCGTTTATCTCCTCTGGCCAACTGCGCCTCTCGTATCGAAACTAAAAGATCAGCAGCAATGTAACGCGTAACTGCATCGAATTAACACTCGTTTATACTCGTTTGCCAGTCATTTAAAATTAACCTGGCTTCTTTAATCACTCTTCTTCCAATTGGTCTTGGTAATAAATTTCCCTTGGCTTGTTGCAATAAATCGTGGATATTTTTCCTCTCTGCCGAGTTGTGTGAGAAAGATCCGTTGTCAGTAGTTGCGTAATGAACATTCAGGTTCGCGATCTCTCGGCGAAAATTCGTACAATCGCGCAGATCTCTCGCTCAGACGAGGAAATAACATTTGTTTAATAATCAGAATTCTGTCTTTCGAATCTCTTTTAGTATTAAGTTCGCCGATCCACCTAGTTCGTTAATTAATAATGAAGAAACGCTTGGAAAATTATTTCAAGTCTAATGTTTGGAGATAATATTGAAAATAAGAATGATGTTATTTTGAAATGATCTTTTCGTCAGGTTCGAGTCACGATTTCTGAACATTTCAAATATTTATACAAGGTGTCCCGCGAAATGTGTCAGAAATTTTTTTCACCAGGGCCTTCGTTTTTGAGAGAATCGAGTTTGAAAATTTATCAATATTGTGAATTGAATTTGGCTGATTCTAGATGCAGAATAGAATAACTTTTTTCGTAAGATGCACCGTTTTTTTTTTTTTTGAAAAAATCGAGTTTATCAAATACACTTATACTTGAGGTACTTTTCAATGAAATTCAAAGCTTATCTTCTTAAAAATGACGCGTTGAACGAAAACACTTTGTTCCACATTTTTCACTTAATTTTACACGTAGTTTTACACAATATTTTCCACGAAAAATTCCAGCGTGTAAATTGACAAATTTCCAAACACAATTTTCATCCGTCCCGAGACACCACTCTCGTATATACTTTTCCAATTTGTCCTCGCGTAACGCATACACCACATCACAGAAACAAAGAAATTTGTTCAACGATCGAAGATTGCGACCGACGAATTTATTATTATACTTATCCGAGGGTCGCGCCGGCTCGCCAGCTCGCGATGTTATCTCCGTCATTTCCCTTCCCGTGCGCTTTATCATTATCTCTCTCAAGAACTGTCATTTTCTGCGAAAATGTGGGAGGAAGGACGGAGTTCAGCCTAGAAAAGCGTTGTTTCCCCGTGGAAGCACATCGAGGTCGATTAGTGGTGTGTCAGATAAGAGGATAGATGTCAGATACGTCCTTCGGATAAGAATCTAGGCAAAGAACGCGCCGGAAATTAGAAGCACTTCCAAAGAGATGAAAATCATGGATGTTTATCATAGAACATCCACAATTTCCTTTCTTTCCACGTATGTTAGTACGTATGCATCTGCACGGCCTCGCACACATTTTTGATAAAACGAGGGAAGCTTTCAGAATACGATGGCCAAGCGAAATCAACGATTGACCAAAGTTTTTCTTTTTATTACGCTATAAAACCAGCCACTGGGTTATTAGCAGCATGCAGATTGCTGTGCAGAGAGAAAATTCACATGTTCTTTGTCTTGAAGATTACACGGATATACAACTGTGATACATATTTTATGTTTACATACTTGTAATTAGAACTTGAGGATATTGTTAAATTGTCGATAGTCATTGCTAAGTACTCGATATAAATTAATTATAGATGGCAACTTTAGTTTTTAAGAAATTTGTGAATACACAGCAAGGTTTGCTCGAAAGAAAGTCCATAGCATGAGGGCGGAAAATAACCTTCCACCATTCTAGATTCCTCTGCAGTTCCAGTAAAGCAACTTCAGTCTAGTTCCACAGCAGATGTCACGGCTATTTAAATTATTGACGAAAGTTAATACAGTAAAATATATAATTGAAGGGTGGATTCATTTTTCCTGTTTGTCAATTTGACGAGTCTGTCGGACAACAGAGATTTAATTTCTGAACGTGAGTCGCGAATATGTACAGTAGTAATTGAGAGGATTAATGCTTCATCCCTGGTGACAGGCAACCGAGCATACTCTCGAGTACAGCAGGTTGAGCCTTTCGTAAACACGTGATTCTCTACCATTCACACAGAGCTGACTGTTGAATTTACGCAATTTCAATCTTAACGCACATTCCATCTGCGTTTTAATTTAATAATATTCTGTTAATTAATCGTTAACTCTTATTTTAATCTGACAATATTCTGTTGACTGATTGCGGACCATAACGAGCGACCGAACCATATATTTTTGAACTCGTCAGTATGATAGAAATTGGATAGAAATTATCGAGAAGTAATAAGTTTATTATTTATTTTCCCTAAATATACTTTAAACTGAGAAAATGTCGCAATTTTGGGACAGAAAATTCTCGACGTGCGTCATTCCAATTAATCGTACTTGAAATGTACATTTTTCCCAGATAAATCTCGCCGAATGAAATTTTACTGAAAATTTTGAAGGAGCAAAAAAAACGCAATTTCTATTCTCAACGATAATTAACTCGCGATATAAAGTCAATTTCGCGTTCATCGCGATGCTATTTAGTATCCTCTTATCGAAGAGAATGCGAAACGCGCGGAGAAGCTCGTGCAATCCTCTCGAGTGACTGTGCGAAGCAAAATATAAATCCCTCGTCTTACATCGAATCGAACAGTGCGCTTCATAGTTCTTCGTCACGGAATTCGGATTTAAATCGAGTATCACGCTACGGATCGCTTCCTCGTTTCGAAGCAAATTCCACTCGAATCCTATCACCGACGGTACGTGAAATCACTTTCAGAAGCTTATTGGTCGTAGCAGTAGCTTCGATCTGAATGTAAAGAGCGTAGCGCCGGGTTATTACTTTTCTAGAGCGGGTCTATATACCTGACATCTTCTCGCAAAGAAGGTATCACTCTGTGTCTCATTAACGTCCGATAAAGAATCTCACTGAAGCGATAAATTAATTCATCAACAGGTAGAACGTTCCCCGCTTGGCGTTTATCGAATTCCTTCCTTTTAACATTGCGATTATGAAACGAAGTTTGAAGAATCCCAAGTCTTATAATTCTCAACGAAGCTTGGAGACTAATGATTCTTTCGCAAAAGTTTTACAAAAGGTAGATGCTCTCCGATTACCGAGCGACAGTGTAAAATACGTCGCTTATATTTTTCAACGATGTAATTTATTATACACCTTGTTTCACTAATTCATCCCGTAATTCACGTAAACAGCCATTTTTTAAGACGACAATCACGCCTAACAGTTTCCCCGTCTCCTAACTAAAAATCTACAAACCGTGACGGTGTATCGCCATCGTTTGCTCGCCGTTCCGCATTCAACAGTGTGGGAAAAATAAACGGACAATAACAGCGCGTAACGTGCCCTGCGCCAGTCCATTCGATCCAATCATTCGCCAATCATTCAACTTTGCTGATTAAATAATCATCGACCGCCGCTTTCGCTCGAGGCGTTGCTCAAATATCCACACGCTTCTATCTTTCATTCGGCCGCATGAAGTAGTTAACTGATTCGCGTTCGCCGAAGAAAAGCGACACGAGATCGGAGGAGAGTTGGCCAGACATGTCCAGTTACCTAACAAGTCCCTCGTTCAAGACCAAATATTAGCCAACTGGAGGTTTCTTAATCGCGTTCACCGAGCAACGACAAAAGCTCGACAGTCGCGGGAGGCGATTTTTGACCCTCTTCTCCCCCCCCCCCTCGCGATTTAATTATATATCTGTAGTCCAAGTAGACTATCTCTGCGATCACGTAATCAATCGCGGCCTCGTTCAAACTCGGGCGAACCTCTCTTACGGCATTCACTTAGCAACCAACCGGCCATTCAATGAAGCGTTACTTTCCAGCGTTGCTTTCGCAAACGTAGCGGAACTGACGGTTCCTCCACTATCATTAGACTCGCCTAATCGCTTCCCCGATCGGCTGCACCGGACTACTGGTGTATCCAGTACGTAACGTTCTCTTTCTCCTTGCGTTTTTTGTTTTTTGTTTTTTTTTTTTTTTTTTTTTTTGTTTTAATTAGAGTCCGAACGACGGACTTTCATTCATAACTCCGTTCGCGGAAGCGAGGTGAATCGAGGGACCGTTTCCGCGGACTTCCGGTTCGGCTTCCGCATTACCGTCGTTCGCGATTTCCGTCCTGTTTGACGTACAAGTGTCTCTGCGAAAAAGTGTCTCGAGACACTTTTATTTTTGACATTTGGTACTTTTAACATTCGGCTGTGGATTATGTTTTATAACATATTGGTAAATTAACACAGTTTTTATTGTATAAAGTATGTTTCATATTTCTTGCAGTCAATTGTATTTTAATTCTAATGAAGGAAAATGTGTTTTGTATTTAATTTAATTTTATTGTAACATAACAATACAATATATAACAATGTGTTGACATATTAACAGAGTTTTTGTTCTATAAAATATATTTTATATTTATTGTTTCTAATAATATTGTGTGTGTCATATTTGTTGTAAATGCGACAATCTATTATATATTATATATTGCATACTTATATATCATATATCTCGAGACACTTTTATTTTTGATATTTGGTACTTTTAACATTCGGCTGTGGATTATGTTTTATAACATATTGGTAAATTAACACAGTTTTTATTGTATAAAGTATGTTTCATATTTCTTGCAGTCAATTGTATGTATTGTATTTTAATTCTAATGTAGGAAAATGTGTTTTGTATTTAATTTAATTTTATTGTAACATAACAATACAATATATAACAATGTGTTGACATATTAACAGAGTTTTTGTTCTATAAAATATATTTTATATTTATTGTTTCTAATAATATTGTGTGTGTCATATTTGTTGTAAATGCGACAATCTATTATATATTATATATTGCATACTTATATATCATATATCTCGAGACACTTTTATTTTTGATATTTGGTACTTTTAACATTCGGCTGTGGATTATGTTTTATAACATATTGGTAAATTAACACAGTTTTTATTGTATAAAGTATGTTTCATATTTCTTGCAGTCAATTGTATGTATTGTATTTTAGTTCTAATGTAGGAAAATGTGTTTTGTATTTAATTTAATTTTATTGTAACATAACAATACAATATATAACAATGTGTTGACATATTAACAGAGTTTTTGTTCTATAAAATATATTTTATATTTATTGTTTCTAATAATATTGTGTGTGTCATATTTGTTGTAAATGCGACAATCTATTATATATTATATATTGCATACTTATATATCATATATCTCGAGACACTTTTATTTTTGATATTTGGTACTTTTAACATTCGGCTGTGGATTATATTTTATAACATATTGGTAAATTAACACAGTTTTTATTGTATAAAGTATGTTTCATATTTCTTGCAGTCAATTGTATGTATTGTATTTTAATTCTAATGTAGGAAAATGTGTTTTGTGTTTAATTTAATTTTATTGTAACATAACAATACAATATATAACATATATAGTATTATATACTGTATATAATTCATACTCTTACATCCTGCAGTTTATATTGTACACATTGTATTTATTGTACATAATTTACAATTTACATTCATTGCACTATTTTTATCATACAAATATAGTAGATATCCTAAGATTTCTGAGCATAAGGTAAATATGGTAATAAGATCGAGTATTTTCGATCGTTGTATTTGAACTCTTTTCGCAAGTCATTAATAATTATCATCAATGACAGAAGAATTCCCTGATTCTCTAACTTCAATTCCTCCCATTTTTATTTATTTCATCCGCTCACGTCGGAACCATTTGCAATTTATCACGCGCGCTATTCTACTCGAACAAAACACCCCGAGCAATAACGTCCAGCCGCGTCTATCTTATACGCCGCTCGAGAATCTTGTACGTCTTGAAACGCTATCGGTTTCTCGTAAACGGTCTGCCCGTGTCTCTCTTGAACGCGAAAGTGTTCGACGAAAGCCTTTTACACGACGGCGAGCCACTACTAAAATCCTTCGTTTCTCCCTCTGTTTCAGGTAAGCACTTTACGATTGTGTGAAACAGCTCGGCGCGGCGCAAGTGGTAGCAAGCGAAACACTAAATCCCCGTGTAAGTACATTCTGTGTTTTAAGGCACATCCAATCACCATAAAACAGTGTCGGAGGGTGGCTCGTTACGGTGAACGCGGGATTTGCATTTTCATGAGACTGCGTGCGCGAGGGGGTTATCCACATTCAAGGTGGACCGCATTTCGACCCGGTCTCCTCGCGATACCGCATCGTGAAAAATCGCACGCGCCACGGACGTGCAGGTGTGCGCCTTTCATCTCGCGGTTGTGTGCTCCAATATATTGCACGTACGCTGAAACAAAATTACGAAGGTCGCGAAATTTTGTAACACGGAACAATGATCGATCTTTCGATTCCTGTAACTTTCGAATGGAAAGTCTCGCGACATTCTGCTCGTGTTCATTTCAACCTCTTGCGCTGGAATTAAATTAACATTGAAATTCAAATTATTCACTTCGTTTGAAGGAATTTATTACACTGAAATTCTTCCGAGCAGTAGATCGTTACTGTACATTACATTTATACATTATATTTATTACTTCATATCATTCAGTGTGATTTTCACAAAAATTTGATGGAACCACGAGAATGGAAAGAGATTTGTCCGCGATTAATTTTCCATAGCTGGCGCAGTGACGAAACAGCTGATTTGTCAAATGATTATTTTTCCATCCGCCGTGTTTGGAGCAGAGATGTTTGAGACGTGCTGTAAATCACGTGGTGGATCGCGAAGGTGGACACTCGGGAGCCCGCGGAAGCCGTGGTACAACATTAATCACGCGGGATTAACTGAAATTATTAATTTCTTCCTCGTCGTAACGGGGCTGGCGATTTCGGGACGGATCGTCGCGTCTCGAAAATTGGCCAACTAATTCTGACACGACCGCCGAGATCGCGCGTACGTGATCGTCGTACGTGACGCGAAACGATTCCACGACGATGCACGGTGACGGCGGTGAAGAAAGCCACTAGATGGAAACGACAGCGAGAAGCTCAAAACCTGCTTGTTACGAAGCTGGAGAAATTCAACGAAGGGCTGAGGATTCTTTTGTAATTTGATAACGTTTCTCAACGTGTCGAAGGCTCTAGGTGTTCAATTTCACGGCCAGCTATTTGTCGTTACTTTATTTATTAGCGGCAAATGGCAGTTGAGAGAGCAATAATAGGAAATATAATTAAAATATAATCTTATGAAGAATATAAGAATGATTGGAGACGCCAATGCTCGAAAAAGTGCTCCAGAATTATTGAGCGAGAGGAAAAAGAAAGAGAATCCGACCTTCTTTGAAATTAATACGGTGAAAAATCTGTAAAATATTAATATACTTTGAGTTCTGTGTATTATACCATATTATCCATGATAGATATCGAATGTTAAAACTAAAAAGTGCTCCAACACTTTTGAGCAAAAGTGAGGAGAAAAAGAGGAAGAAGGAGAATTTAATCTTTCTTAAAATTAAGTATTAAGCACAATGTACGCTTGATAATTACACCACGAACTGTAGACGCTCGTGGAGTGGTACGAGAGATCGGATCGATCATAAATCACGGACGGTGGTTATTCAGAGCGCGTAGAGATTTTCAAGCGCCCCGGACACGATATCGTCGAATTATTGTGTTCCAAGTGAAAGTAATTTCGAGATCCATTTCTCGCGGATCTCTCACACCTACTCGCGCCACATTCTCGCCCGATGGTAAAAGTAATCGCAACAATGGCACATAAACCCGCGTCCCTCGAAAGAGCATGTAGATCACTCGGCCCCGACCATTTTATTCGCGTCGCGTCACGATCTCATTTTAGCTAGATTATTATTAGATTATTAAAAATTTTACAGACACAAAGCAACGTATTTTTAAATTCAAATAATTTTTCGAAAAATACGCGAAAACGATAGCTCGTGTAATTTATTGCGTTACTAAAGCTTTCCTAATTTTTTTTCTTTTTTAATGTCTCTGTAATGATGGAAATTTTATGCTTTACTCTCGTTGGTATTTCTAATATTAAATGCCGGTTCAATTATCTGTCTTTCAATTGGATTCGTGTCACTGAAATTTAGAAAATTTAGAAAAAATTAGGAAACTTAATTAACTAGAAAAGAGAGCAAAAATTCAGTTCATCAAGTTGATCAAGCAGAAACTTTTACAGCCGTGGAATGAAAAATCGAGGAAACTGAATGAGTATTAGTTAGATAGATTTTAGTCTCGTACGAATATAGAAACGACAATTGAGTAAAATTCAGACCCAATTGCAGGTCTGAGTAATTCGTATTTCTCTGCAAGAATTGAAGTATTTTCAACTCTAAAAGAAATATTTACATTTTCCATTACAAAAGTATTGCAAACTAACATCGTTGCAACGTTGATAAATCTCTCAAAAAGAACTGAAAGAATTTCGTTTAAATTATAAAATCTTTATTCTTTCTCAATTATTCCCATCTCAAAAACGTTCGCAGAAGTTCCAGTTCGTTTGCAATGATAAACGTTCGATTTCAACTAATTTCTCATGTCGCGTTTGTCTATTAGTTGTTTCTCCATTAAATAGAGATCCCATCCCAAGATTCTCACGTCTCGTTTACACGTTTTTTATTCAATCCAACCGTACAAAATCAACTTATGTTACGAAGCGCTGCAACTTCATAAAGGTCTGCGGAATGTGCATTGATAAAAGGAGAGCGTTCCATTTAGTTTACGGCTAAATTTGGCGTGACGTGACCGCGTTTCAGCGTTATCGTTCCCATGCACGTCGTAATTCAAACACTCGTTAAAATCTCCGGTTGTACGGATGGGTTACAGCAGATGTGTATGTTTCATTCGTCCCTTTGCGAATAAAGGAGAGACGGAGTCCACGATAGAAAAAGGAAAAAGTGGTACATTCTTCCGTTATCAGCCTCGATACGATATAATGCAGCGATGTCTGCACAGTTAAAACCAGTGCGTTTAGACGCGACGTGAAATGGCTTCTTTAATTAACCTCGAGCTCGATATCACGGTTTACGCTGTAATTGAGGAAGTTGATAAGATGTTAGATGAAATATCAAAATATTATTATAATCATTATTACCTATAATGTAGCGTCATACACTAATATTATATATTAAATTATAATGTAATATAAAATATTAATATCAGATATTGAAATATTGAAAATATTTTGTGGGCAAAGCGTAATAACTTTTATCTTTTTTTGAAATGAATACATTTTTAATTCCAAAGATAAAAATATTTTTAATCGTTAGATCCTAGATATTTGTGGAAGTGCGTATTTTTCTGAATAAAAGATATTAATACAAAATATTGATCTTAAATTGAGATGTTAAAAATATTTCGTAACTCCGGAAATAAAAATATTTTTAATCGTTACATCGTAGATATTTATGCGAGTGTGTATTTTCATGAATAAAAATAGAGGAACGAAATGTATTGCATAGGAGAGACTAGGGATTGGGTATATACGGGTTACGCAATTTTAATTTTTCTGTCTCGTATAACAGTATATTCATCGATGTACAGTTAGTGCATAATAAATTACGTGTTGGATATCGAAGAATGGAGCTGGTGATTGATCGATTAAAACTGAAAGAGTAATGAGGCAGATTCCAATAGCTTCTTCCCGATCGCGCATTAATGTTCCCCCGCGATGATCGATGACTACCCTTAACTTTTCGAATAATTGCCGCGAATAATCTCCTGTGAATTTGCCTGTAAATTACGTAGAACGTTCTTAATGTCCGACACATCTTCCAACGGTACCTGTTTCTTCTTTTTCTTTCTTTTATTTCGTCAGACGCTCTGCGATTCGAGAAATTTCTGTGATTAAATTGTCCTTGTTGTCAATTTTCAATTACTCTTGATTTCTCCCCGATTTAATTTGCAATTCTACACAGACCGAGAGTTTTATCGTTAGCCAGTCAAAACGTAACAAAATGATGTTACTTCTCAATATTTTATAATACAAAACATAATATTTATAATATAAATATTTTACAGTATAAAAGATTTATAATATATTATAATTTATAATATTTATAATATAAAAATAGAAATATTTTATAATATAGAGAAGTAACAACATTTTGTTACGTTTAATATAATATAAAGCACCGTAATTTTCAAACAGAGTAAGGAGACGGCGCGTTATTTTCGAACAATTTCTGAACGTACGGCTAAATATAACGCAGGGGGAGTGAGGGGGGAATTAACATTAACAGCCGTGGGATTTTTCGCAGTTTTGTGACTCGCAAGAAACGCGAAGCTTTACGACGCGATAAACGACCGATTGCCACTTGCCCGCCGCCAAAAACCGCGATCAACTCGAACGACTCTTCTTCGCCTCGCGTTTCCTTGAGGATACGCGCCAGGCCTTTTCGACGCGTCGTTCTTCTTCCGCGCGTAAACCCGCCTCGGTAGTTGGCGGATTTCAATGATTCTTAATAGAATGAATAATTCCGGGCCCGCGTGTAAGATTATACGGGCGAGATGGAGAATATCAGTTTCTTGGCATCGAATCGTGGGAGTCGCAGGATCATCGTAAAATTAATGAGTCGCTAACGCGTGTGCGCGCATGAGTTAAAATACATCTGCATTCTCAAGCAGCGTGGAATTCTGCTGTAAATTCTCGTACTCTTACTTTCTTCGCCGCTTTGCTCCTGCAAAAATGATTTTGAATTTGAAAATGACTCGCTTGATAATGACAGTTTCTTCGATAAAAAAGGATTTTATTTCTCTGTTTAAACTAGTATCGAAATATTCCACACACAAGTCGTTGCAATTCGAAAATAAATAGATTCGTACCATTATACCTGAATATTATACCATTATACAATTTTGAGAAAAATACCTGCATCTTGCGATTGCGAGAAAAGGAAAATTTTTAATACGTCATAATTGATGGATTTTTCTTTGTTCTAACGTTGAGAAATGAACTTTGCTCATTCACTTTTAATAGATCTTTTTTTTTAAACGATTCATGGTATCGGCGTCTTTTTTTTTAATATGTTTCACACTAAAGGAACATAGAGTTAAATTAATAAAAAAAATTGTAAAAGTTCAATTTCATTCTTTCACTACTTCAAATACTTATTTTGTCTTTGTTCTAGGGAATTCTGTCCCGAAAATATCTTCCATTTGTCGGAGTAGAATTTCACTCAGTGTCTGATTGAGCTTCTATCGACTAAGTTTGACTCATTTGAAAGTGAATTCCTATTATTGGGGAAAAGATCAGTGAACTTATACAATTTGTATTATAAAGTGCAAATTGATAGAGTTCTATCCTGTTTTAACGTTTCCGTTTCGGACACGTTATTGACGTAATTACTTTAGAGAGACGTTGGAATTTAATTGCTGCTGAAACAGAAAAACTGCAGACAATTGCGAGTGGACAGTAATGGATATCCTGGAATAATGGATTTTAATTATAGAATATATTCCTCGTGTTCGAATTTAGACGACAGACCTCGGGTCGACGACCTCGAATTTTCTTTAATATTCACGACTGGACAGCTTACTGAAATATACTATTCCACGTTCATTGAAGGTAGAATAATATATTCCAGTCTTTCTCTTTGCCTCGCCTCTTCGTTGCAAGTTGGACACTCGGCTGGAAATCGAGGAAAATGAAGGAGCATTGAGTCGAACTTTGAACTCGCATGACTTTCGAAAAGATACAATAACTTTCCCTTCTCCTCTCTTTTGCCTTAAATATCTCGCAGCGCATAATATACGCGCAAATACAAACTCTGTCCTAGGTCAAACATTCTCAAACATTCCCAAAATCTAGACACGTGAATCTCGTCAAGTCGTCAAACACTTGCACACGCAGTGTGCATCAACATCTCAACAGACTCTCAACTCTAGCCCCACACACACACACACACACACAACGAGTCAAATTAAACAAGCAAAAATGAAGAAACCCCTGCATCAACAGGCAAAAAACAAACAGCCGGATCTGTTGGTCTCCGCATTCGCACATACTAATACCCACATGTAGCCAGCGCGTTAAGCAGCAGTACGCGCTGCCATAAAGTCGGCGTTGATAGCAGTACATCAATTTTGTAGGATGATCCGAGCGTCCCTATCGCCGTCGAGGAATGTCCATTCAACGTATAACGGATGAAAACGATGTGGCAAAGTTGTTGAGTCAGTCGGTGGTTGAAGTGTGTCGAAGTGTCTAATTTTGTCAGAAAAAAAGAAAATGTTGTGCAGCAACCACCAGGACACACAATTTCCAAATGTGAGTTTCTTTCGAGGGAACTTGAAAGGGAACACTTTGAAGTTAATGTCTTTGGCAGTTCAACGACGCGTCATGAAATCGAGAGATCTTTCAGGATATTAGTCGGAAGTGAATTGTAATTTGCTCTCGTTTAAATATAACGCGAAGTGACTTTAGATTTATCTCGTAAACCTGTGCTTTTAATATTAATATTGTGGAGAATTGTAACAATGATATTAAAATGTTGTGACATGAAGAAAGAGAGTTATGATAATATTTTGTTGGACAAATAAAATGTATTCCTTTTGTATAATGGATAAATCTATCTACACCCTTTATATAAATGTTACAGATTTAACAAACGACTCTTTCATTCTCAAAGACAATATTCTCGATGAACTTAATTGTCTTAATGTTGATAATGCAATGATTCTTTTTTCAAATCTACCTCAAAGTTATCTATTAAAATCTGATCTCAAATCCGTGTTTATTTAAATCTTTCAAGCAATCAACATTTAAAGACACAAGAAGAAATAATAGTACTTCTTTTAATAATCGACTCAGGAAAAAATTAAGTTGGAATCAAGAAAAGTAGAACACTTTAATCATAATGTATGATTATATATTACATGATATATCATATGACTGATATATTATATAATATATTGACTATAATATACACTGTTGTCATCATCGAAAACTTTACAACTAAACACTAACCACCTGGTTGCAATACCGAATCCGAATATCTTCATCCCTCATCAGGAACCACGTTCTAACAATTATTCATCCGTGTTTTTCTTGGTCACTCTCTTCCCAACCCTGTCTTCGCCTGCTTTTCTCCTCGTGATACGACACGGATTTAGCACGAGGGGCTGTGTAATCATAATTAGCGACCTTGATTCCTTCTGGTTCTGCCTGGCCTTACTCTCTCTCTTTCTCTTTCACTCCACCAGTCGAGGATTCGTTACCTGGGTAAGGATAATTGCTCGACCTGCCTACCATGGATCGCCCTGACGTTTCTAGATACGAGTAGCGGCAGGCCAGAAAAAGTGGCAACGCGTTCGGAGATTGAAAGACGACGTTCTGTGTATACTACTTGGTATCACGGGATTACCGGTGGAATTAATGGACGGAATTTTCGTTTGGCAAATTCGGAATACCGGCACGTTGATGGAACGTCGTTGGGAATGGGATAATGCGGAATGTGGAAGTTGTTTTCGTTGTGGATTGGATCAGGGTCGTCGCAGTTTGAGAAAATACTGATGAACGTTCGGACAATTGGATGGAGAGAAAGAAAACTGAGCGACGTAGAATTGGAAATAATAGATT
Source organism: Tetragonisca angustula (assembly GCA_036937485.2). Classification (NCBI taxonomy): domain Eukaryota; kingdom Metazoa; phylum Arthropoda; class Insecta; order Hymenoptera; family Apidae; genus Tetragonisca; species Tetragonisca angustula. Next base: position 377,173 of record JAWNGG020000053.1, on the reverse strand, counting down.
TGTTGGGAAAACGATTGAAATCAATAACTAGTAAGTTATAAAGAAGTAAGTAGCTGTAGGAATCGCTAATTGGATCAGGAAGTATTCTAAAATGTACCAATGGTGGTTGCAGAAGATTATTTCGGCCGAATTTCAAACAGTATTGAAGTAAACACTTTATGCTATTATGAATGACCGAAACGGAGTTTCTCTCATCGATAACTATCGCAAACAATCGAAATGAATCTCCCTCGTCGACACCTATTATAAATAATCCAATTATCAATGGTAATCAACTATAAAATGAAAAAAAAACAATTTTCGATCGATCGAAATTCTAGTTTGTTAACCAAAATTTCGAACTTTATCCTTTTAATCACAGTCAGTGGTTCTCTGAGAAATTTTCTTCGCATTCCGAGACGAATATCATCGACGTAAATAACAAAGCAAATTTCTCTCGGTTACTGATTCTTCTCGCGACTTTTTAAACTTCCCCGTGGCTTTCACGTGGTAAAAATGAAACAAGGAGTGAACAACTGGTAACACCTTCCCTTGGGAACGAGACGAACCATAAACGAGTCAACCTTCGAGTCAACGATTTCTTCCTTGATAGCAATCCTGAATAATCCCTCCGTGTTAATGTCGAGTCTGCTCTCGAGCCAGCCGCCTCTTATCTTCCCCGGGAAAAGCGGAGAAAAATTGCAACTGGCTAAAGGTGAAGGAATCCCCCCTCGACGGGGATGATAAAAGCAAACGAGGACAGGCTTAGAAATTAAGGATAATGTCCTCGGTACATCCTTACGGCGTAACGAACGAGATTACTCGGGGCTGGGCGTTGCTTTGGCGCGCGTTCAGAACCTCGTGCAAAGGCACGCGAGCCACCAAGCAACCCCATAAAGCCCCATAGTGGTCGGACACTAATGGCGCACGCGGACACCGGCTGAGTAGCACTGATCGCGCGTGCGACCGATCCTCGTCCTCTTTCACCACCATCTTCGATTCTGTTCGTTGGTCATTTTTCTCCGTCAGTCATTTCCCTATGTTTAGAGGATGAACACTTACTGCGTCTTTGCGGTTTACTGCCGCCATTACGACCATCTTAGCGTCCAGCCTCGCGTGCACGCGTTCCATGCATCTCGCAATCAGTTTCGCTGTGACATTCGGTTCGACCTCAAACGAGAATAATTGGGGTTAGTAAATAACGAAGAGTCTGTACACTTTATGCACAGGATCTTTTTATTCACTTTTTCTTGGATTCGTTCGGCCTTTCAAGTGATTGCACATTGAGACTTCTGGCTGGTTTGAAAGAAAGAATTTTTGTCCGTAGTGTTAATTGAATTATTTGCCTCGAAGGTGTATAGTGTATTGGATAGTAAAACTTTCAATTGAGTCTTTTTGACTAAATCTTCTACTTCTGAAGATTCTGTGTATTTTACGCGAGGATCTTTTCATTCACTTTTCAGAGTGAAATTCAATCTTTTAGATGGTTTGAAGCGAGATTATTGGCTGGTTTGAAGGAAAGAATTAACTTAATTATTCTCTTTCGGAAGTATAGTGTATTAGATAGTAAAATTATACGATTTTTTCGTATCGAATACGAATCCAATCGAGCCTTTCTGACTCGAATCTTCTTTATTTCTAAAGCAATGATGACCCTAATGATCCATAAATTGTACTCCATTAACACATGGAATATCAATACATATAATCGACTCTTTAGAAACAACGCCAAATATTCCAAAATTTTCAAAGTATAATAAACAACAATAGGAACAATGCCTACAATCCCTATGGACCTGCAACCTCCAGCAAAGCATTTTCCAGTTAAGCATTTTAACGAGTAAACATCGGTGAACGCGCTTCCTCAAGAACAAAGAGGTGATCGACCTCTCGGCAGAAGATCCCGCGTTTCCCTCCCCTCTCTAGGGAAACTCTCATCTAGAGATATATAGTCGTTGATTCACGACACGAGTCGGCGATCCCTGCAAATCGAATAACAAACTTCTCTGCCTAGATTTCATAACAAACTCTTTAACGGGACAGCTTGTTCGCTGGTCGTAAAAGCTAGCTGATGTATGGGAACAGTTGTTTTCCCCGTCGGCGGACTTCCTGGCCGGGTTTGTCCGGATCGGAAACGAACGAATCGAACAGGTTCAACAATGAGCCACGCGATGGATTATCAGGATTTCCAAGCTTAAAGAAGCCAGCAACACTCGCTACCAACTAAAGTTTAATGCTACTAAAGTGTGATATTTGTAGGAAAGAAATTAAACTGCAAGGTGCTAGAAGAAAGTTAATGACACAATGGACAAGTTAATTAAAGTGAAGAATACTGAAGAATACAGGTTAATAATACAATAAAGAGCACAAGATTCTATTAATATATTTTATTAAAAATCACTCGAGTATCTAAAAATATACCGTGTTAAAGACAGTCACGACTATATTTCTGCGTATATACCTTGGGATTTCGAAGGACCACCCACTGATGTGGGAACTGAAGAACTATGGTCGACGTGGACTATTTTTTTACTGTGTAATATGCCTGATGGCCTCTACTTCATTCTTGCTTGAATCAAAAAGTGTTACAAAATGACTGATGATTGCTATTCTTTACTACTTCTTTGTTGAATACTTTGTAAAAACTGCGCTGACTTTTCATAACTTCTGTCATCGATCTCCTCAAAGTCCTCCTTTATTGAAATATGAGAGAAGGTTTCCAAAATTTATGCCAGACTGACCAAGTTTATGGAATACTTAGATTGGGGTTTTACAAAGTGGTCGAATGGTTTAGAAATTGATTTGCCACGCTGGGTTGGAGCATATCCCTCGTGTCGACATACTGCTATAAATATTATAATAATTATTATTATATATTTATATTGTAATAATTATTAATTATTATAATATTTATACTATAATAAATAATTTTATAATTATAAACATTATAAACAATTTCCATAGAAAATTATCAATTGGTCATTTTGACCATTTTTGGTAGTTTTCAAGTGCAGGTGTTTCACGATCCAGATACATCATGCGACTACTGTTGATCGGTGTACGTTTCGCTGACAATCGCGAATGCAAACCGAGAGTTTCACCGTCCAATGGTGGAAATGTCACTTCTTGACGACGTGAACGGGAAATTCGAGTCCTTCGCGATTAAAGTTCAATCCGTGGTAATTATTGCTGGTGATTGCTGATCGGCAATCATCGAAGAGCCTTGTTCTTGCGACAGGTGCGTGGTCGTGAAATATGGCGGGAAATTGCGCGTCGCTCGATTATAGCAAGGTTATTCTGACATTTCAGTTTCGACGACGGTATATTAACATGTTATTTTTGCGTGAACTAACGCCTGTGGCCGGCTATTTTTCGCGCGCATGATTTTTACCGTGCCACTCTCTGAAAACACGTCAACGAAATACGTGTGAAAAGACGGCTCTTTTTTGTTTAATAGCGAGTGTGCTTGTCATGTGGTAGAAAAAAAAAAGAAAATTGCATTTGCCATTAGAAATAGGTAATGTTGGCAATTTTCACATTTTACATTTTGTGACCAAAAAAAGAAACTGTGGTTGTATACGATTTTTTGCAAGATGAAATAATATACGATTTTATAATAAATATTTGCAATGAAATATGATTTAAAAGCAACACTTCTTTCGAGAGATTTCGTCGATTTTATTACGATTTATTTAAATTTCACAACATACTTACTCTTTCGTCGGAGTCATACTCGTCGCAGGTTAACCCTCTATGGCCCCGTGTAACTTTCAGGTCACATGTTAATATATCGACATTTTACCAAATAATTTTGGTAAAACAAGATGACGTATACGTCTTAATTGTATAATGTCTCTGAGATAACCAATAATAATATTGACGGACAACAGAAGGCGCTGCAAAAAGTCGGTGTAAAGGAGTTTCAAAAATAAAATATTCCAAATGCAACGTACATCTACGTTTAACGCCAAATGCAAACTCTTTTATGGAATTTCACGCTTGAGCTTTTACGCACAGAAGTGAAAATATTGTAAACCGTTGTTACTTCAAAGTTACAAAGTGAATTAATTATAATAAAATTGTTTACACTGGTAAATTTCTTTTTAATCTGCGTATATAGATTTATAATTGTTGATTTTCCGTTGCATAAATTTTTTTATATTTAAGAAAAAAATTCGGCCCCATAAAAGGTTAAGAATAATCAAGCGTACAAGTGCACGAGTTTTCGAAACGAAAAAAAAAAAAAACTTAGAGAGTTAATACATCTCCAGTAAATATATTAATATCGATAAGTAAATATAGAAATATCAATAAGTAAATTGCAAATTGTTATTTTGTTTGTATTCGAGAATACATAAGTGCGCTTGATAAATGTAAAAACGATTCGAGAATAAAAATATAAGAAAATAAGAAAAATAGAATATATTTATCTATCGTCAAAGAGAAGGAGTACAGACATTGCACAGGGAAGGCAGAAAGTTGAAAGTTTCGTTCGCAACACCGTAAACGCAAGAACTTCGCACCTTCTTCGTTAGAGAAAGTACGAAAGAATGTTGCATCGATGATTGCGAACAAGTTTGATAAAATGTCTCGTTTTAATGTTGATTTTCCAACTCGAAACTGGTCGCGCGAGAGGACTAACTCTCAAAGGAGTTTCTTCCAAAGCGTTTCGAAGACGATGAAATCAATGTGAAGATTCGAAGTGAAATTGCAAATGTGAAATGTGGTTTCGTTTTCAAAACGTTTCTTTCTGTTTTAGTTTCAGTCGGCGAGACGAATGTTCGACAATCGGCTCGTTTGATCTGACAATAAATTTCAAGAAGTTTGCCTTGCAATTTTGTTTGCAACGTGCAGAATTAATTGTCCATCGCTAATCAGATTTGTGACGATGATTCTTTGATCGATGCAAGAGACGAGAAAAGATGACACGGCTCGAGGGATAAAATTGCCCGGAGCCCTTGGCCGCTCCGAGAGGCTTTGTTATTTATAATACGCTCGGTTGCTGCGAAGTCCTTGATTAAAGAAAGGGATATCGGAAAAGGGGAAAAAGGAAAAGTAAAGTGTTAGTTACGCATGTGCATTGACTCAGCAATTTGAGGCGCGTCTGGACAGGTGGAAAGATTTTCAAGCAGCTGGAGAGGAGAGTCGTAGCCGCGACTCCACTTTGCCAATTAAGGATTAACCATTTCCCTCAAGGACGCGTTACGATGATCGATCAGACAATAATGTACGGGGACAAACGGCAAGAGGAATGCAAATTTTTCATACTTCAAATTGCAATGAGTGTTTTGTTAAATTTATTTCACCGGACAACAATGATGCGTACGTGAACATTGAATTTCCGACGAATGAAGACTGAGATTGGATACAATCGAAAGTAACGATAGATAAATTGATCCTAGATAAATCGATTTTAGCCATATAATCCAAGTCTTGTTACCTTAAGATTCATTAGAAATAAAACAAGCAACACTACTACTGCTATATTATCCGTCTCAAAATATTTTATAATACTATATTTGAGAAATTCAACGAACAGTTTGTCTTATATCTGTATTAAACTAACAGCTTTATGACACGTTATTTGAAAAATCCATGCGCGCAAGACTCAATTAAAATTTCAACTTCAATTTTAATTTTAATTTAATTTCAATTTAAAATTCGGCCTAAAGAAAAAAACAGTATCGGTTCTAAAAAAAAAAAATTAATCTGACCACGGACTCTGAATTTTCATTGTGCAGCTTCTCTTTCGAAGAAACCACTGCTAGTTTCGTTTTCTGACCGTGTAGTTGCTGCCTTGAAAGCGTCTGTTCGCTCCAATCGAAATCCGCAATTCGTCAAAATCACCAACGATCGCGATCGATCGAGGATGAACTGGTGAAACTGGCCTGTCGTCGAAAAGCGAAAACGCGTTCTGGCGAACGGCGAACGGTGAAGTGTAAAGCGTCGTTGCAGCCGGGTCCGTTTATTTGCCCTCGGTAATATACGATCGTCCATTATCCGCGCAACCGTCGGCCGCATCCGGAGATACCCTAATCCCATTTACACACCGCCTCTGCCGATCTATACCGGCCACGATAACGGCGTCATTTAAACAGAGCCGTACGTCTTGTTTCGGCTCTGTTATTTCGACCTTATTCGTCCGCGTCTTCCAGGAACGTTTCAATCGGCGAGATCCAACTGGACTGGCTCGGGAAAACGAATTCTCGCTGAAGAATCGCTCGTGTCACCCCCCCCCCTCCCCCTCCTCTCTCGCTTCATCAAACGAAAACGTCGTTTCTTTGTCGATAGTTTGTTTCAAGATCGAATTCGTTCAATTGTCCGAGGGAGCTGTTTGCTCACAAGCTGAGTTTTTTCTTTTTTTTTTTTCCTTTTTGCTCGGAATCTGAGTCTGTTGAATCGATATGACAAATTCCTCGTGTCTTTCACACAAGGGAAATTATAGTGAATCATACACTCCTTGCAGGATAACTTTGAAAGTGCATTGTATTGCCAAGCACAGGTTTTCGTGTTTCAGAGGTTCTGAATTCTATGAGATTAGATTCATATAGTATCGTAAAATACGTTTATGTAATGGAATTGTAGTAGTGTGAACTTTGATCATAGATCGTACTGTACGTGGATCTCTTGTGCATGAATTAATTTCACGATTGACGAAGCTTAAATAGAAATTCCTTTCCACCACGATGGAGCAGCATTCTTCTTTCTACATTCTGTTACATATTCTTGCATATCGTCTCTGTATTTTTGTCTCCATTTAAATCCCTCGTCTAATTGATTGATCAATTGATTTATTGTACATTTGTGAAATTCTTGTTTAATTGATTGACTAATTTATTTATTATCTGTATATTACAAGTCTCATTTTAACTTATTTTCTATGCTTAGTCTTACGCTTAATACTATTATAGTAATCCTGTTTTATATATCTAGTAATATCTTACACAAACACACACACACACACACACACATAAAATTTGCATTTATATTTGTACTTGAACACTCTTGTTTTTGGTTAGTCGTGTCCTCTTTCATTTTCTGCAAAAAGCTCTTATTTGCGTGTCGAATATTCTTTCTGCGTCTTTCACTTTTCTTTCTATTACTTAGCCTGTACTGTTTCCGTTCCGCAAGTACACGAGTACTCGAAATTCAAAGTACGAGAACAAATAGAAAAGTTGACGAAAGAAAGCTGAAACAGAAAAGTCAACTGTAAATACACGCCTAATTATATCGCAAGTCTAATTATATCGTTGATATGACAGAATTGTCCACGCAGTTAACCCAAGTCGTTCGACTGTTTGCAGAGTCGATTCTCACGTGCGAGATGAGAAGCGTCTTACACGCGTTTTTACACGATAAGATATCATCCGGTTCGGGATAGATCGCTCGAGATCGCGTTACTTTTACCTCTTTGCAACGCGGCTACGATGTGCTAATTGACGCGACGAGATATTTAATGCCTGGACGATGCTATCTTTGCAAATTGAAAGGGTTTCTCTTAGCAGCTGAGTAACAATCTGTCGGCTCAATTTTCCCTCTTTACTCTTTGCAGCTAATTTTCGTGGAATTCTTCTACTTTCTTTCCTCGTTCTTTGCGACTAATTTTCGTCGAATTTTTCTATTTTCTCCCTTTGCAACCAATTCTCGTAGAATTTCGTAGTTCGATGAATAAAAAAATATTCAACTTTCATTCGTCTTTTACTTTCTCTGGTTTCCTTCAGACAATTACGGACAAACTGAGTGATTCTTATCAAGAAACTAATTAAAAGAGACTGAAGAGTATTTTGACACGGAATCCAGTTTGCAATTAAATTAAACAACGATGATTGATTCCAATTCAAAATCGTACAAAAATTCTTTTCCTTACATTCAAATTTTTGTATCAGGAACACCTATTTATTTCCAAATTATGAAACTGTAGAAAGATAGATTGTAGATGGATGGAATTTAATATTTTGACGTTTTGTACATCGGCGGATATGTAACTTCAGTAGAATGGCCCCGTATCACGTCAGACAACGGCGATACATTTTTAGAGGCTTCAGCGAAGGACAGACGAGTCGCTCAATCTTGGTTATTTTTATCTGAAAATAAGAAACGAACAAGAACCTAAATAAATACCAAAAAATCCTGTAGTTTCTTCGTGAAAAGAAAAAAAAACCCGAAGAGATTAACGATATGTGTACGTATGTAATTAAAATATATTCAACGTGACTAATCTGGAACAATCAAAACACGTTGATAATTTAATAACACGTTTATAAACTAATTGCCATCGTAGTGGCTACTTGTTGGAAAAATTCAGTCCCGCCAAGATAAGATGTAGCAAAGTTTTTGATTAAAAACAAAAATAAGAATGCCAATACTTCTCTCGTAGCGAGACGCTATATACACATATATCCGCAGGTTCTACAGAAATTATCCTGTCGACCGTAAAACGTTCGCAATTCAATTATATAACTGGTGGCGACTCGATTCCGCGTCGAGTTAACTCGCAGTGGTCATCGATGATAACGTTACATTCAGATTACGCGACCGTGAAATGGCTCGCGTTGCGAAAACGAGCGTAATTATAAGGAGGTCCGGTGGGGGAGGGAGGGCAAGTCGAGGAGATCGAGCGTGCAACGTCTGCGTACCGTTTCGTCGTCGGCGATCACGTACGCGACTCTACAAAGTCATAAGCGAACAGAACTTGTAAACTATATCGGCGAATGCTCGGTATCAGCTCGGTCGAAGCTCGTTCATTAATTAATGCGCGAGTTGAGTTACGTGGAACTTAGGTACGGTGATCGGGGCTCGATAGCGGTTCAAGCCGCGATAATTTACACGGTTCCGCCGTGCCTTTCCCCTCCCCCTCCCCCCCTTCCCTTGGAAGCGACACGCTCCGCGCGTAAATAATCGCGGCCGCGTTTATTAATATCGCGGGAATGATAATTTCCCCGTTGAATTTACCTCAGACGGGCGGCGAGTGCGCGGGACGTGTTGGCGGGTAATCTTTGCCCCGGTATTTATTAGGCGTGTAATTCTGACGTGAGCGTACCGCTCGCCGATCCGTGTTCGCCCCGTGTAACGTTCGTTCCGTTAATTCGCTCCATAATTCCCGCGGTGGACGCGGATTATCTTAATGGATCGTATTAAAGAGTCGTTTGACATCCCTCGCGTCGATACGCGGAGAATTAATTAGGGGAGAATCCTCTCTGCGTTTTGTATTTTCGACGGTGTCGTAAGGTTTCGACGACCAATCCATTTTTTTTCTTTTTTTTTTTTTTTTCTATCGAAAATCGTGGATAACGAACTATGTGTGTTACGAGCGTTGTTTGTTTCAGAGACACGCGCACTAACTAGCTCAGTTTCACTTCGACTCGTCAAACTTTCCCTCTCTGAAGCTTCCACGTTGAAACTCTCCAATCTCCGCGTGTTATTCAAATTTAATCATTTCGGCGCGCGCGTGGCGTTATTTGACAATAATATCTTTATCTTTCTACGAAAACGCAAAGTATGTATATTTACTCAAAAGATACTAACGCAATGAACACAAAATATTATATAAAAATAGTAAATCGGCTCTGTCTTTCTCTCGTTATTCTCTCGCTCTCTGTCTTGCTTCACCTATCGATCCCAACTCTTTGACTCTTCTGTGACAACTGACTCTCTGGAACATTCTTCGAAGCATCATCTACATTATACGGGACTCTCACATATCACATTTATACCATAGACTTCATAACTATAGACAAAAGACTCTCGCTCATCCAACGACACTCGCACTCACGCATCTAAAACCAACACTCGCAATTTGCTTTGTCCGACTTGCTCCAAAGTGATCCAGTCAGTGGTCGTGCCATATATTTAGAACTGCAAATCGCTCGAGCGATCAAGTCCAGTTTGGAATTCCAAATGCACGATGCAGCGCATTCGAGCATAATCAAATTTGTCCCGAAACGATCGATGCTGCAACAACTTGGAATTATAAATTACCAAGACGATCTCTCGTGACTCGAGAGTTTCAACCTGAAAATGATTCAGAAATGGAATTTCCCATCAAGGTGAAACACGGACCATTTACGATACGGATTCGAACCGCAATAACACTGTACCTCTAGTTTTCCTTAATAAACTAAAATTTATTATATAAATATTTGCTTATTAATTAATAAATTTAAGTTATATCAAAAAATAGTTTAATATAAAATAATAATTTTGGGAATTATAGATAATTTAATAAATTTTTTTTGAAATTTAAATTATATAATTTAATTAAAATATTAATTTTGTAAATTAAAATTTAATAATATTTGTATATTTAATAATATTAATATTAATATTTTTATTTGTATATATATATATATTATTTTTATTAAAATTATGATTTCAATATATTTTTAAATTTATTTTATGTATTATAATTTTTGAATTAAATAAATTTATTATTAATAATTTTAAATTGATATATTTTATTTATAAATAATTTATATTATTTAATAAATTTATTTAATATTAAATAATTTTAATTATAGTTATATCGTTTAATTAAAACATTAATTTTGTAAATTAAAATTTAAATAATATTATGTAACTAATATAAATATACATATATATATATATATTATTATTATTATATAATTAAAGAATTAGTTATTATTATTATTTTTTTTTATTATTATATTTATTAAAAGATATTATTATTTAAGATATTTAATTTTAATAGAATTTTTACATTTAATTTTTATTTTATATATAATTATATTTATATATAGTTTATTATGGTAATGCTAGAGGTACTTAAAACTATTCGCGAGCTATTCGATACGCGAATCGATTCGTGCTGTTTCGTGTGTTAATATTTAATAAATTGGAGACACGCGCGTACGCGAACCGAATTCGCCGTGTATTTCATACGTGATTTCGCGTAAAGAGATCGCGCGAGCTTAATCGAGTTTGACGGACGGGGCGTGTCAGGAATCGATTATCGTACGGTGACACGTTATAGATTGTCACCGAGTTGTTCTAGGATACAGTCCGCCGGCTCGAACCTTCTCCTTTTCTCTCTCTCTCTCTCTCTCTCTCTCTCTCTCTCTCTCTCTCTCTCTCTCTGTACTCGTATGTTTGCCCATCGATGATCTGGTTTGAAATAACGGTGATTATCGGGCAGACTTGCACGATGCCTTCTCGTTAGAATCTCCGCGCTCTTCTCGGACCCCGGAATCGCCGATCGAATCGACTCGTCGATTCCTCGAAATTCGACATTTCAGTTACGCGAGATAAGACGATTGAAAGTGTGTATTTGTGCGAGTAATCGTTGCACTGGATGTCGTCTTATCGCGCTTGAACTAACGACCGTTTCGTTCTATCATATCTAGCGAGCACGTCTACGATTTTATCTGTGATATTTATGATACGATATTCTGTAATGTGTTACTTTTATCAAATATACACGGTGAAATGCAAAAGAAAAAAAAAAGAAAGAATCGTATCTTTACACAGAATGCCGTATTCGGTTTCGATTATAGGCGCCATATCGTCGTCAGTCGTACCGAATCTTGTTCTCATAATATTCTTTTCAATCAAATCTACTTCACGTGAACAAATAGACAATTTCTACTTGGTCGAGTTTTATTATTTTATTCGCAGTCATCGTCAGCAGTACTATTAGTTAGAGAACAAGCATTAAGCATCGTAACCCGTAGCTCTGAACTAAAGTCATCTCGTTTCTCGTGCATATTTTGCCACGTTCGTCCTTCCACTTTCATTTCGAGGCAAAAAGTAGCCAAACCTTTTCGTTAATTAGTCATCTTGCCGTCGAGCTCTCTCGTACACCCTTCCACTTACGTAACCCGAGAAGCCACGGTGGCAAATTCCTCGCGCATGATAGTACTAGGTCGCCGGTTCACACGCACTTCTCTTCGTCGATTCGCGCGCGTGGACCGAACAATGCGTTCGTTGTCACATTTTTTAAAGTGGTGGTCCTTCCATCGATGAACAAGTCGAGGATTCTCGTTGTCTATCTGGATGGAAATACCTTACAGACGTGAGTTTCTTCAATGATCGACAGAAGACTCTGAAAGATGGACCAAAAGTTTCTTCCCACTTACATATAAAACATCAAAATATGAGGAGAAATTAATTTCACTAATTTTAAATTTATTTATTTATTTTAGTAGGAAGTGACTTTTGGCCCACTTGGCTCTGTACTTTGTAGTACAGCCTGCTTGTCCTAGAACTTTAAGAATCTTCCAGTTTTCCAACGACGAATTAACTCGTCACCATTGGTCGAAAGGTTAAGAACACAACTGATAAACTGTTCATCACGATGAAGAATTGTTTTAAATTGTTACGACTTTTAAGAAGAAAAACATGGTGTGTAAAATAATCCAAACCCTGTTCGATGTTCGTCGTTCGTTGAGACGCGTTCGCAACGTGGACGCCGAAATTTCAATCGAAATTTCACACAGTGACCGATAGCATCTGCAAAGTTATTTAACGCGATTCTCTCGCGCGTAAACCCGATTTTGCATCAGTGAATACGCAGAGCCTACCTAGTCTAACTTTCCAGAACTTCGTAACGATTCGAAATCGCGTTGCTCCAATTCGGCAGAGAACCGTGAACGTCGCCGAACTGGAATAAAAACGAGAGAATCTTCGCGCGAAACTTCTGAGAAAAGACGACACATCGACTCGATAGAATATTGTAGTTATCAGAGGTTTAGTTTCTTCGAGCCTAGCATTCGAGAATTGATATTCAATCATAGGATTCTCTTGCGCAATAATATTAGTGGCTGTTGATGATCAGATCGCAGATTTTTGTGAATTTGTGTTTTTATGAATATTACTAAAGAGAGCAGGGGGTTTTAGGAAAATCTTAGTATTCTTTTGCATAATAATATTAGTGGTTGTTGATGACCAGATCGCAGATTTTTGTGAATTTGTGTTTTTATGAATATTACTAAAGAGAGCAGGGGGTTTTAGGAAAATCTTAGTATTCTTTTGCATAATAATATTAGTGGTTGTTGATGACTAGATCGCGGATTTTTGTGAATTTGTGTTTTTATGAATATTACTAAAGAGAGCAGGGGGTTTTAGGAAAATCTTAGTATTCTTTTGCATAATAATATTAGTGGTTGTTGATGACCAGATCGCAGATTTTTGTGAATTTGTGTTTTTATGAATATTACTAAAGAGAGCAGGGGATTTTAGGAAAATCTTAGTATTCTTTTGCATAATAATATTAGTGGTTGTTGATGACCAGATCGCAGATTTTTGTGAATTTGTGTTTTTATGAATATTACTAAAGAGAGCAGGGGATTTTAGGAAAATCTTAGTATTCTTTTGCATAATAATATTAGTGGTTGTTGATGACCAGATCGCAGATTTTTGTGAATTTGTGTTTTCATAAATATTATTAAAGAGAGCAGGGGGTTTTAGGAAAATCTTAGTATTCTTTTGCATAATAATATTGGTGGTTGTTGATGACCAGATCGCAGATTTTTGTAAATTTGTGTTTTCATAAATATTATTAAAGAGAGCAGGGGGTTTTAGGAAAATCTTAGTATTCTTTTGCATAATAATATTAGTGGTTGTTGATGACCAGATCGCAGATTTTTGTAAATTTGTGTTTTTATGAATATTATTAAAGAGAGCAGGAGATTTTAAGAAAATCTTTAATCTTAGGATTCTCTTGCGTAATAATATTAGTGGTTATTGACGACCAGATCGCAGATTTTTGTGAATTTTGTGTTTTTATGAATATTACTAAGGGAGTAGAGGCATCTTTAATCTCCAGATTCTCTTGCGTAATAATATGAATGGTTATTGGTGACCGGATTGCGGATTTTATGAACATTTATGGACCAAGGGAGTAGGAGATAAATGCTTGCCCATTAAAAATGGCACGAGACATTTCATTCCGGGCACAATCTTGTACATCTCGTACTGCATATTAAACGCAATTTGCGCATTTTCTCACGTCTTTAAATTCTGCACGAAGAACGCGGAGACCCTCAATCTGCAGGCTGTAGTTGCAAGGTGTAAAGTTCAACGCTGCAATCTTAAAATTGGATAATCACGCGAGGATTGCAGAAGAGACGGGGAAACGTTTCGGCGAGCGTTTTTAAAATTCGATGGCCAGTCCCGTTGAACGTTTCATTGTTGATACTTTAAATAGCAGAAACATCGATTGAAAATTCCTAGAATTTGTTCGAACCTTCTTCGATAGCGCGTAATATTAAAATCGCGATTCACGAATCAGTTGTTGCAAAAAGGGGAAGAAAGAAAATTCGTTAGCTTCCCCGGTGATGTACGATGTAATTTAGAATTTTTTCTAGCGTGTGGGACGAAGAGAGATCGCCACGATGGAAAGTGACGGTGGTAGCTATGCAAATTGGCTTTTAACACGCAGCCACCTGGTGTCCAGCTTTTAAATATTTCCGCTTAACGCAATGATTGTTAACGATTCTAAATATAGTGAACTGGTTCCCCGGAGGCAGAGTCGAACGTTCCGAAGCGTTCGTCGAGCGTGATACTTACGATTCTTATTAGCCTGTCACTTCATAAATTATGCATTTATCGCTGCATCTACGGAATCTGTTATTTACAAGTGTTTCTGATTTGTACCGGAGAATTCTGAATCACTTTACCCTGCAAAGGAGAAAAAGAAAGAGAGAGAGAGAGAGAGAGAGAGAGAGAGAGAAAAATTCAAATACCACAACCGATGTCGATAGCGGTGCACAAATAATAATCGTATCCTTGAATAACATCGAGAAAACGTTCGACTCGCGATGAGAAAAGTCCACTTGGACTCGGACGGGGCAAATTAATTTTTCACTGCCAGGCGAGATCAACTGTAACGAGCCGTGAAACACGTCAACATTGAGATTCGTCGACTGAAAATCCTCATTAAATCCTGTCACGCCTCGCGTGAATTCTACGTTTGCCGTGAAACGCGTTAGCTCGCTCGTTACATTTTTAATCACAGTACGAAGCGAGAGAACGAAGAGAAGCGACACCGAGGGACTCGCGCGAAAGAGAAAGGCGATCACGCTCGCCGTGATTCACTGTCTTTCTTTTTCGCGATTGACGCGGCCGCGACACGCGAATGTATTATTAAACCTATGTACAGTAGGCTATGGCACAGAAATGTACGTGTATTTCTTATTACTTACGCATGTAACGCTGTATAACGTAAGTTATAATAATAGAAGTACGTACAGGACGCGGTCGATCGTTAAAATACCAGAGGCGCGGTGCGCCAGCGATAGCGCCCGCGATTAAGATGCTTTTGTTTTTTTTTTTTATTCGCGGTGGGCCAAAAATGCCGGCCCCGACGATTCATTAGAACGGAACGCGAACTACGCGGTAATTCAACGCCGTAAATTAGATAGCGTTTCTGTCGTAGAAAGTTAACTGCCGTGGCAAATAACCAAGTGACATTATTATTATTATTATTATTATTATTATTATTATTATTATTATTATTATATTACAGCCGATTGCTCATAATCCGATATTGACGCTACGCGTGATACAGTCACTTACTTACGTGAACGTCAGTGTCGATAAATATGAAACTATGGAGCAACGTTTTCCCCGGGTATCGAGACAATTAGAGTGGCGCTCGACGAGAGGTCGCAGACGAGAAACCGTGACGCACCCTTCTTCAGACGGTGCACAGTCTGGAAAAGGGGGCGGAAAGCCCTTGTGCCGAAGCTCGAGAAAGACGAGAACAAAAAGCGGATCCGCTTCTTTTTCCATCAAAGTCCAATTACCACGACAGAGCGGAAGGGTCCGTTAAATCTTGTTCCTCGACAGTCGGCGCACTTCCTCTCCGTTTCTTCTCTCTCCCTCTCGCCTCACTGCCGCGCGAACCAGTGGATTAATCCAGGAGTCGAGACGTTCTTCGCAATCTTTGTGCGTCTTTCGAAGAATCTACTTGTCAATTCGCGGAACGTTTAAGCGTGTCGAGTTTCCCCACTTTTTTTCGACATTTTTCGACGTTATCGTTCTAGAGAAGAGTCGATATTTGTTGTTATTTATTAATGATATTGTGCCATTCGTTTTGATGGGCCACGCTGCGTTGGATTTTCCGCTATTACTCGCGAATTCGAGTGAATTTTTTCGGGATATCTTCTTACGTTCGTGGAAGTAAATATACGAATCTTCAAATCAAATTCTATTCTCCAAACTAGAGAAATGGTAAATGGTTTCCATTAAAGAAATTAAAAATAGCTCTCCTGTTTTTTTTTTTTTTTTGTGAAGGAATGAATAATATGAGATAATATAATTCTGCAAATCAAACAAATTTTATTCTTCAAACTAGAAAAACGATAAATGTAACACCAAAGGAATACCAATATTAATTAAAAACAGGAATCGAAATTAACATTAAATTCTTTTCAGTTTTGAAAAAATTTTGTTCGTGTAAAAAGAAAAATATCTGCTTTTGTGGAAGTTTTATGTTACACTTGGAAACACTTTCGAGTAACGCTCTCATGAGCATTTATTTTACATCGAGATACCACAATATTCAGTGTCAGTTGCTACAAACATTGATGAACAACTTCTCTGTTCCTCAAACAAAGAAAAGAAAATTTTCATTTCTTGTACTTTCTGAGTTCCACTCTCTCTGAAACTTTTATTTTCCAAAACATTTGTTCTCGCCATTCGGGCGCTTGTGACGCGAAGAACGTTGTCCGAGAAAGTTGCGCTGAAAGGTGCACGTTTCAAAAAGTTCCGTAATCCTGTTTCGATTGAAACGAAAGCCAAAATTTCGCGACAGTTGAAGAACACTTCACCAAGCAGGAGAAATCTCTTCCCACACCCATTGCACCTTCGTCGAGTTAGAAGAGAGTCGTGCTATACCGTTCGTCCCAGAAACCATCAAATCCCGTTCGTCGGGACCGACACCGGGGCACCGTCGGCGAGGGTTCTCGGTGGGCCACGACAATATAATTTCGTAATTGGGTCGCCGGCCAATTATCTTCTCGGTCGTGGGCCTCGTCGTTGATCGGCAACGGGGCACAAGTTCGACGTGGCCCGTGTCCGACAGGTGGGCCCCTATTAACGTACCCCCCTCCCCTCCCTGCTCTCGAGCAACGTGAAATCTCGCTCGATCTCTCACCTTCTTTCGCGTTTCCCCCCTCTGGCAGCCGTCTCCTTCTTCTTGCCCGATTACCATAATCACGTGGATTATATATTTAAGCTAATTGCACGTTCGTACGCGGGGCCCTCTTCTTCATCGGGGCCACGCTTCTCCCGCATTAATTCAGGATCGATGTCGGTGGAAAAAGTCATCGACCGGCCGGAATGCTCGCGAAAAATCACGTCTGCTCCCCGAAGAGCGTGATCTTTATGGCGTGATGAAATAAATCTGTACATGGAGTTTTCAAGAGAAAAGATCTATACGTACATTTCTTGGTATTATTGAATTAAAGCGGGTTTACATTAATCTCGAGATTAAATGCTGGGTGTAAAAATAGCAGGTTAAAATAATTAATCGTCTGTTTTTCTGAGTTATATTTATAGTTACATAATAGGTATTCTTAATTACAGCAATTGCCACACGTATATTTCTTGGCACCATTTTTCACTGAATTGAAACAAGTATTATTAACCACTTGCGCTGGCAACTGATTGCGGACCGTATACAATAATTCGTCGCTTTCTTTTCGAACACGTCGGTATGATATCGCTGGATGGAAATTATTGAGAGGTGATAAATTTATTATCTGCTCTGCCTGGGTTATACTTAAAACTGAGAAGACATTGCAATTTTGAGATAAAAAAAATTCTCAAACTGCGTGGAGAAAGAAGTTAAAATGTAGCAAGTTAAAATAATTAACCTTCTGTTCCCTCATTCACGTTAGTTATAGTATTACGAATCACAATCGCTTAAATTTCGATCTTGATCGACCACTTTGCGATTTATTCAAGACGCTGAGAGAAAGATCCTCCAGATTCAACTGGATGCATAGTCAGAAAACGGTCAACCCTTCGCCACCGCTGGAAAAATCTTCGCCCGCTCGAATTCTTCGCTCCGTTTGCCATGCAAATAACTCTCAGCTCCTAACCTACGGTCTGTCAATAACCAGGCGCACCAACAATGTGAAGGTTGTGCCGGGAGGAAGTGATGCAAGCGCCGTGCCACGGCCACACACGCCGCGCGTAGAGACGCACACGCGTGTACGTGTCGTACAGACCTGTCTTTGATGAGCAGACTGATAGACGGCACGAGGATTACGTTGCGGCAATCGCTCCAGCTGCATTCCATCGGCCTCTCTACCTCCCCCTGCCCCACCGGCAATGCGCCATCTGACTCGTGGAAATTATTCAAATAAAATTGTGCAATTACCGGTGGCGCGCGGCGCTTGCAACTGGGACGTAGTTGTGCATCGCGTGATAACGCGGCCGACGGCTGATAAGCGACGCGAGCTCGCATAAATCCGTGAAACGGTGTACAGACGGTGGATGAAATTTGCGGTTTCCGTTAAAAGGGAGAATTTCAACCGGGGGAAGACAAGAATTTTTCGCTCTATCTCGCGAATTTCGATCTCAATCTCAATCTCGTGTTATTTACGTGGGTGTACTTCGTGTACGTTCGTGTTGCCTTGACAAATAGTTTTGCACGTTTCGAACACTCTGAGAGTAGGCAGATCTAATCGCAACGTGAAACCACAGAAAGTGTAGAATACGAAACATTTGAAATGTTAGCTTATGTTGGTAGTTACATCAATACGTAATATACGAATTGTTACTTTCGTTTCTGATCTTGTGAACGTCATTGAATGATACATCGTCGAGTTTGTCCTTCGCGCGATATAAAAAAGAAATATTCCGTTTAAAAAATTAAAGGTCTTCTATTCTCAAAAGACAACACGATTAGGAAAGATTTTTTTACGTGTCATTACAGTACAACTTTCATTTCCCTATAGCATCTATCTCGTTTACGAGGGGAAATGCTGTATACATCCCCGACCAGTGCAATAAAATTCCGTTTATATACTCCCGTTTTGCACGAGGACAAATAGTTAATAAATTGGAGTTAATTGATTCTCTACTGATGATTTTTCGTTTGCACGAAAAATTTTACTTCAAATAAAGTAAAAATGGCACTTTCAAATAAATAAAAGAGTTCCATGCAAGAGAAACTGTACGAAGTGTACCATAAAATACACGCGTGACCTTGTCGTTTACTGTCACAAAGCTTCACTGTACATCGAACGTCAAAGAATAAAAGAGTCCCCAAAGACTTTGAAGCGAGGGTGGATAACTCATGACCGCTTGTGAGAAGCGCAACACGTGGGGAAACGCACGTTTTCTGATTTGGCCGCGTCCATCTTGGACACGTGACGTATCGGTGATATTTATGCGCGTGGACGTATACGCGCCACGCGATGCATCGCGGTGCACAGAATATTACTATTTATTACAGTGGCCGAACGACGGCCGCGGGGACGAAATGCCGTTAGCCGACATAGACACCAGTGACACACATTTCCGTCGTTCGTCCTATGCAAAGTTGCATTTCTGTCAGACGAGATCGCTGATGACGGCGTCAGTGGTTTCGAAAGTTTTGGAACACTCGTGGAGGGATGGGGGAGAGGAAAAATATCGAAAATTTTCGGAAAACAATGACAAATCTTGTTTGAGAATTGCAAGAGGAATCTCTAGAACGAGTGTAAAGTATCCAAGTTGGATTAATTCGTCGCAATATTTGCAAAGTTATGATACGTACACTCCTGCTCGAAAGTCTTGGGACCCTTTCTTTACTTTATTTTCTATGGATTTTATAGATTCTTTATCATACAAACTTATTGTTTAATTGTTTCAGTTCCGAAATAAATATGATTGCTTGTCTCGAGATTTTTGAGAGAAGGTTATGTATATTTTATTTTACGATGACGGAGAAAGTCTAGGCACACTTTACTTGGTTCGACACTTGGCTACATTTTTTGGACACACTATATTACACACCGGAGATATTTATTCTCTGCACACTTTGTGTTAAAATACTCTGAACCAGGAAGTTGTTACCGATTTATAAATCACGTACGGAACGTGTACACTTGAACTTTTGGCCGGCTAATGTTCGATCGCTATACCATACGTAACAAGCGCATCTTTCTATTGTATAGGTGATTTTGTATTTAACGACCACGACCGTGCTCCAAGTTCAAACAAATTTCCTCTCGCGAGTCCACCGCCAGCGCCGGTAATTACCAGCGAGACGCGCGATAAATCAATCGGTGGAAAAATTTCATTTACAAGCTGTTCGTTTAACTTTACATCCATTTCCACCGAGCGCTTATCGCCACCGAGCGACTCCTAAATATCAAACTTTCTACTCCCGATACACATACTCCCTCGACTGGTGTCGTTGCATCGAGGAAGTCAAAAGTTCCCCAACATCGGAAATTGCTCAAACACACACACACACACACACACACACACACACACACACACACACACACAGGAAAACAAAAAGAAGAAAACACGCGACTGTCTCTAAAAGTATTTGAGGAACACTTTCCATAGAAGCATATCGAGAAGTGCGGCGTTTTCTACGCGGTGCTCCGACGACTTTCGAACTGGTTCGCGTCGCGAACCAATGATATACGATTTCCTTTGATTTATCGTATCGAGAGGGTATATGTAGGTATAACGTACCCACGCACGATCGTCGGACAATTTTATCCTTGAGATCTCTCTCTCTCTCTCTTCTCTCTTTCTGTTTCTCCTAGGCCTCCAAGGACTTGGCTGCCGGGAGCCAGCCGGCGGCAATAAGTAGAAATCGAGTATCACTTAGCGTCTTATAAGAAGACCTCGCCACGATGGAGGATTTGCCTTCGTACTCGAAACAGTATGGCCGTGATTGCACGCTCGCTGCGCGAAAAACCGTGTAATTGAAATATTCGCAAAAAGGAGAAGCCAACGGGGGAAACTTAATTGGCAGACCAACAGGTATAGATACAGGGATCGGATCGTTCGAGAGACGATCGTTGCACGCCTGCTCTCAGGCAGTCGTTACTATCGGACGCGTAAATATTTTCCCTTTGCTGGCGCATCTGGATTTTCGCTTCTTTTCGTTTCGTGTGTCCGTCGTTCGGGCAATAGTCGGCCGAACTTGTTGAATCTCGAGTCGAGACGATCGGAGGAAAATTGATGAGACTTGTTACGCGGGGTAACGATTGTGTCCATGTGATTTAGGTGCGTCGGAAGATGGCGCTGGGAAGACGTTACACCGAAGAGGAGGATCTAATTATCATTCGACGGATCGATAAACCGTACACGTCGCAGTTTGCCGATTTGCAACGAAACTTTTTTGTCGATCGTTCGAGCAAACGATGCAATTTCGAACGTGCAACGAGAATTTTGCTGATTCCAGCGTTGATTGATCTCGTGCGATCTATTTTGTCGGATGAGAGATGTATTGAGAACGATATGAGTTTATAAAATACTAGCTGCTAATTAATAATGAAAAATTAATATTAACAATAATAGAAATAAAACGACAAAATAAAAATATAAAAAATATAATGACGATAATAAAAATAAAAAATGATATTGACAATTTCGTTGGCGCACTGTTTCAGTGCGATTGGGCAAAGTTCGTTTATCTCGATACAGATGAAAAATCGCAGTTTAAGAGTACAGTATAGTGATTGAATCGCTGGCCAGAGCGGAGTTCTATGGAACATTGCACGTACACGTACTTAGTTCAGCCAATCAATAGAGAATCAGGAACGACCGCGTGATAGTCGTTAGAGGAACGCGATCCTCCAGTAACAACGTACACCGAGTAATTGAATTTCCGCTACTTCTGGCCCCTGCATCGTCAACCGGCCACGCTTCTGCCTTGTAACCGTCCGAGGGACAATTATTCAGAGGTCGTGTCACTGGTAATTCTATTGTTTCGGAAGTGATCGCGTCGCGGACACGTGTCGATCTGAAATCCGCCGCGTAATTGGAAATTTTGTCTGAAAGTTCTGTCAACAAGCTTTGCTCGCGTCAACGTGTACAGCGAAATTAAACATTGGTAACATATACGCAGTGGTACGCGTAATTATTAGAATCTGGGGTCGCTGAATAACAAATATTGCATAAATACACGCATACAAAGAGAACTGAATTACGATTAAATTTCGTAAGAGCAAAGGAACAAGAATCGAAATTTATACGTTAGAAATAAAAACCCAAAAGTACGGAAAAGTTTCGAATTTTCCGAAATTAGCACGAAGATTCTCCCAATTCATTGATGGTTTATTTCACCGTCGTTTACATATCAATCGAGCCGTTAATAATTCGTAGATCTCCCAGTTCGCGGCGAATCACGGGACATCTCGAGGCTAAGATCGTAATTTCCTCTTCGAAGATCCTTCTCGGCGATTTATCTCCTCGAAACTACAACGAGTGGTTTTCCGCCTGTCTGGGTCGATTTCTAAATTGATGTATTTCCCGACACTTCTCCCCAAAGCCGGCGATATTTCGAGATTAATTTTCTCCTCTTTCGGTGAAATCGCTCGATAATTGGAATCGTGATGTATCGCACTGTGCAAATTACTGTCGCTTGGCAAAAGTTGACAGGAGGCAACGCTGTCAGGGGTTAAGTGTCGTCGACTCGACTGATAGCCTGATAGGCGATTTCGTTCCACCTGCGTTTACGATCGTGCGACAGACGATGGTAGTAAACTGTCGTTTTTACGGAGAAACAGCCGTTGGAAACGCGCCCACCCCCGGGGCCATTCAGTGTCTCTCCACTCGGCTCGATACCGAATATTAAATTATTTTTCCGCGTCGCACGGTTAAAACGCCGCCTTTTATAGTCTCGCGTGTTTTAACAGCGAGCGAGAGAAGAAACATCGTGCCTCGTCGTGGAATCTTTTTAGGAACGATCGCTCCGACCAAAATTGATAGTTGCCGGTCGTGAAAGCTTCTGAGAAATTTTAGACGAAACGCGGACGTGACACGTGAGTTTCTCAGAAGCTCTTGCGAGACATTTTTTCCTTTGAAAGAAGAAGAAAAAAAAGAGGAGAAGAAATATCGAATTTGGTCATTTGGAAGACTTTCGGTCATTTCATAAATGACCATTTTATTAAAATACGTGTTAGTCCATCTTAAGAGTATAAAAGTGTTCAAATACTTTCGACTACGTAACTCATTGGTAAACTCGATCTTGCCAAAAAATTCTCACGTCGCGTTCGACACATTAAGATTTCCTACGAGTTAAAAATCTCGTTTGGCCCTAAGTTACGTTGAGATTCGTCGCGCGCGAACGAACCACGAGTCAAAAATAGAGTCGTCGAAACCTCAAGTTCGCTGGTCCACGTAGTAGAACATAGACAAGCGAGTAACCGAAGAACGTTCTTCTCAAAATACCGCGGATACTCTCGAACGCGACAAGTATCCGGGAAAAGCTTAGTCAAAGGAACAAGGAGAAAGAGAGAGACAAAAAAAAATCAAAAAAAGAAAGGAGAAATTGCTCTCGAGAGAATGTCCGCGGGTTTCATAATGCATTTGTCCCCGCTGTTGGAATTCCTTCGGACGTGCACACGTGCTTCCGAACGGGCAATTTACATACGGCTGTCCGTTCATAAATATCTGACGAAAGACAATGTCGGCGAGTGACCGGCGCGGTTGCAACTCGAGCACTCGGGAATGCGAGGGTAGCGCACTTGTTACGGGTGAGGTACGATATATTTTCGCTTGGCGTATAAGTTACGTCCCTTTATGCATATTTGCTCGAGGAGACACGGAGAGACAGCCACTTGTCGCCGTTTCTTGACGGGTTTTCACAGGAAACGCAAGTGGTCGGGACGAGTCTCCCTCTTTGTACATTCGGATTTCCTCCATTCACCGCGGTTTCTCACCTCTCGCGGCGAGCAGAAGCTGCTCGTATCGCCGCGCAGACGAGTCGCGTTCCTCCGCGAATTCTTCGCGACGATCTAACGGTACGCGCCTTGTCGCGTAAAATATTTTATCTGGACACGGCGAAGGAAACACGGCGCGATACACTTATTATGTTTCTTTTTCGTTCGCAGCGTTGATTTTTGTTTAAATCCGTGTATCCGCGGTAGTGGAAGGTGTGTGGAATTTTAATACCCAACTGGTCGGTGATTCACGACGTTAGATAGGTGTAAAATCTTCGCTCGACGAAATAAAGACGTTTCCCCGTTTGATGCTCGAACATCTAATCCTGTTATAAATTCAAACAATGCACGCTGCGTCGGATGTCATGCTCGGCTGAATTTCACTCGTCGTTCATTCGCGCTGTTTTACGATTGTTGATTTAGAAACTGAAAAACGCGTGGATCGTAACTTCGTCTTTACGGTCGGGCGATGTAATTTTCTCGCCACCGGAATAAGGAACACGCCTGTCCGCGGAATTTCATATTTTCCTCACGAACGAGATTTTTAAAAAAAGGAGGGGGGGAAACTGGCAGGCGGAAATTTGCCTCGGTATTAAATTTCGCAACGCCTGTTACATGCCCGTGTATGCAGTTTCGTATTTTTTTACGAGTCGAGTTTAAAAAAAAAAAAAAAGAGGAAACACAGTGGAAAATTGTTTTTCCCAGATGCTAACTGATGCACGTCGGATGTTCACGCAGTTTCGTATCCCTCGTAAATAAAAATGGAAAAAGGAAAAAAAACACAAGGTTATTTTGTCTAGATATTTCAATTTCTGTCGCACGTTAAACGTTCACCCACAGTTTCGTGCATTGCGCGTTTGAATAAAATTGAAAACGCGAGATTTAAGTAGAACGTTTTTACTGAATTCTGCAAAGACAGAATTTTCATTATTTACACACTCTTTCCCCACCATAAATGTCTGAAAATTCACAAACTGACGATCAGTCGTCGCCAATAACGATAATGACACTATCGCGAACGATGTCCATGGACTTTCGTCGCGAATAGATTTTCGAAACGTGTGGAAGGAATCCTTTGAACAAGCTGCTTGGATCTCGCAAACCTAATGTCCTCTGGGTTGTTTCACAGGCTGGCCGGGATAAATGGCCGGTTGTCAGCTGATGGATTTTCAGCGGAAACTCAAGTAGTCGTGGCGCGGTTTCGCTTTGGTCTCTTTTGCCCCTGGGTTACTTACGAGCTGCGGGCTCGCTATTCGCTATACTTGCACCTCGCGTAACGGGACCTCATGTACGTACAAATGTAAAGGAAGTACAGTTATCGGTTACATGAATATTTCAGAAAATCTCGTAATGTAGAGGGTTCATGAGACAAGCAGCCCGAGGGAGGGAATTACGATCGTAGCGACTGAACCGGAGCGGTCTCAGCCTCGTAATTAATCTCCTCGCAAGGGGGATGAAATGAACTGCAGTGTACAGGGTGGAAAGAAAAGTTTGTCCGTGGCTGTCGTAGATGAATTTTACATTTCTTGAATTTCAAGATTAAAAAGTTCTTTCTCCTTGCATCACGAAGGAACCATATAGCTCTCTTGAAATATGGCAAAAAAGTTTCTTGATCATTTAACACTGCGACTTTATGGTTCTGGACATGTGACTGTAATGTTCATATTTCGAGCAATACGTTGACAGTTAGTTTTATTATTGTTTGATTATTTAGATTCACGCTGATGCTACAACCATGATAAATCAAATGTTAGTGAAACCTAATACGTAAAATAGACATCCACGCGTCTAGAATCGTAAGGTCGCTGTTAACACGCACGCGTCCGCAATGTTGAATGATTGGCCGAAGCTTACAATTAGCTTAGTTAATCCATCGATTTGATTCAAGTGGTAGAAGTGACAGATAGTTGGAAACAACTAGGTAGATGAAGTGAAATAATGGCGACTTTGGGCGAAGTGAAACAGGGGCTTTTTGTCGTCGAGCAAGTCGATTGTTTCTAGGATGGAAAAACGTTTGCCTTTCTCAAACAGCTTGCTTCGTGATTGTTCCATTTCATGTTGTCGAGGTAAATAGATTTGATAAATATTTGTCATTTATTTTAATTGTTGTAAATCCTCGAAGTGCAAAGTTTCTTTCAGAGTTGTTGAAATTGTCGGTAATGAAATAAATGCGCGCATAATAAATATCAAATCATCAATGACGAAATAAAATTGTCGACAATCGTCCAATGGGAACAAAAAAAAAAATCTAAGAGAGTCTTCTTAACCACTTGCGCTGGCAACCGATTGCGGACCATAACGAGTGACCAAACCGTACACAATAATTTGCCGCTTTCCTTTAGAACTCGTCGGTATGATACCACTAAATAGAAATTATTGAGAACTAGTAAATTTATTATTTGTTTTGTCCGTGTATTTTGTTATACTTAAATATATTTAAAACTGAGAAAATATTGCGATTTTAGGGACAAGAAGTTCTCGACGTGCGTGACACGTCGTTCCAGCGCAAGTAACAATGTAACGCATATAATAACATATAATAATATATAATGATACACACAGCAAACATCAAATCATCAATGACGGAATGAAATCGTGGAAAAAGAATCTTCCAATAAATACATTCGCGAAATCCAAGAGAATGTTCAAATGAAAAACAAAAGTTAGTAAAGGAACCTTCGTATGGTGTATGAAAAGACGACAGTTGCAAGAACTCAGCTAGAGAGGCACATTCAAAGAGAATTCTTCGCGCGATGTAGATAAATGGCGGGCACACGATAATAGAATGCACGAGTCACTGACTCGATCGCTGAAAAAACAAATCATTACACGACAGAACACGAGAAACCGTTTTTCCGCGTAATCTAGCCACCGTGGACGATCGTGCATTAAGCGCGCGTTTAATGAAAGCGTTCCTCTCGCGGCTGCCGGCCGCGTAAATCCGTCCGTTGCTATTTACAGAAGCCCCTAAACGTTCGAAACGTCTGGCTGGTGGGAAGGCTCGGCTCGATGCTTTTGCACAAAAACAGTGAGAAACCGAGGCCGCGGGCCTCGGGTGAGTTATCCGTCTCTAAAATCGTGGCGTTCGCGGGGAACGAACGAACGAACGAGAACTGGCCGCGAATGACGGGGGAGAGACATTAAGCGATAAACAGCGAGGCACGGCTCGTTATTCACGGGGATTCGCATCAGAAGTGGCCGGTGAATAATTTCTCGCGCCACCGTCGACGTGCATTAACATCACCTGAATTCTCAGAAAACGCCGTGGTTCTCTTCTTCTTCTTCTTCTTCTTCGTCGATTTATCGTGTACCGAAGACGTATACGCCTCTGCGCGCTGAAACGTTGTACGTATTGTCTTTAGACTCTACTGAGAGTTGGGACAATTTTTGATAATCCTTTTGGTCGATTTTTTTTTTTTAGTAAAATTTCGTGCACGTACGAGATAAGAAACGCACGAATTTCTCATTTCCTTAGGAAAGCTTGTGTCTCGAATTAAATTCAGGTGATATCAATGCACGAAATTGGACGTGTGATTCTGTTTGAAACGTAATTTCGATAAGAAGAGAAATATACAGTATGGTACTATGAGTTTTTCAGCTAGAGAATAAAAGTCGAAACAATTACTAATCACTTGGATTGGCGAAATGAAACTAATCACGTATATCGTCATTTTTTTCTTTTTTTCTTATTTCCCTCTGTATTGACTTTAAATATATATTAAATGAATGAATTCGTAACACGATTTAGAAGGTGGCCGGGTCACATTGGTCCCTAAAAAATTTATTTGGAAAGGCACAAAGTAAAATTGAAATTAATTTAAAGAAGAAAGCATAATTGAGGAAATGATCGACCATTGTCGAAGATATAGGTAAAAGGAAAGATGAAACGGCGGGGCAAACGAAAGTTGAACGAAAGGAAAGGGTAACCAGGCGACGATTTAGAAATCGTCGTACGAGGATCGCGTTACAGATGGGAATATCAGGACGAGTTTCCATGTAAATTCTCGCCCCGGCGACTAGAAACCATGTGACCCATATACGCGTGGCACGAGTAACAAAGAACGTGTATACGTCCTGGAACGTACGCCGGATCATTCGGATATTAGTTTACCGAATGGACAGCTTACACTATGGACTTTCGATCGATTAAGGTTACATCCATCAACGAAGCACGCGCCTTCTGCCCTACATTCAGCCGCCGTCGTTTTCGTTGAAGTTATTGTTGCGCCTCTTCGTGATCTTCTTGCGGCTTCGTCGCCGCTCCTTGGAAAATGGAAGCGTGACGGCTCTTCTCTTTTTGCTTCCGCAAGAGTGTAACAAGCGTTTGTTCGTATACTCTGCTTGTCACAGTATATACATACCAAAATTAATTGAACACGTCAGATCAATAGTAGTGAAGAATTTAATATTACAGATGAAACGAAGTTCAAAGTTTCGTTGAAAAATTAAAATGATACGAGTATTCGATTCTCTTCTTTTTCCACGATAAGTTCACCAATGGGAATGTCGCTTCTTTAATATCGATTTTTTCATCTCTGGCGCGTGACGTGTTCCATCAAATTTTTCAAAGCTGATTTGAACGACCAATCAAGCTATAGAAATTATTTTGAAATCGGGAAAATCAGTCTTTTGTTGAACTGTTGGAAATTATTGTTCGCGGTGAATAAGTTCACCGTTCCGATTGCAAAGTTTAAAACGACAACGGGAAATTCCGCGAGTTTGATCCTCCTGCAAGTCGAGGCAAATATTGAATAAAGTATTACCATTTAAACAATCGAAACTTTGCAAATTTCTTGCGTTGAAATGAATTTTATTCTCCGTAAACTTGTTTCACCTCCGTAAGCTAGCAACCATTTCCGTTTCTTATCTCATTTGTTCAACAAACACCACTTAAATAGAAAAGACGTGATTTCAGATCGAGTAATTTAATTTAATTTCTCAAAGTCTAACTCTCAGATCAACACTGATCGTTGACATGAACACTTACGAACGTGAGATTTCACGTGAAGCCGTAAATGAAATTGAAATTTATTAATTGAAAGTTGGAATGCAAATGGATACTCGCTTTCGCCATATCGTCGTATCGATAGAATACTGTAACGTGATTAAATTAATTTTCAAAAGCTATATCTCGGTGTCACTCTGGAATTCCACAAACTACACGAACTATTAATTTCTGAGTTATAAATCAATTCGAGAAATTTTTTTTAAAACTGGTAGACCTCTGAAATTACTAAATAGAAAAATTTATTATCACCACTGTCTCTTGATAAATCCTTTAGATCAGCCAATGTCATTAGATTAATTTGATTATTTTGTTATTAAGTAAAATAGCGATTACTTACCTGAGAAAATTAAAAAAAAAAACAAACTTTTGGGTGGGGATTTATGAGGGGAGGAGTACTTATAGATGAAAAGGCCTAATCAAGGGGTGCAGGAGAGAAAAAAGTTGGAAATTATTATTATTAGCCTCTAATTATTAATTTGTCATTCGTTTGCACATTTCAATTCAAATATGAATATTTGCAGATGCTAGTGCCTGCTCTCAACCATCAAGTTTGAGTTTTACCTTTCAAAATACGATGTCAGATCTTCTTGTAAACTCGATCAAATTTAAAAAGGAACATGATCGTCTTTCTTCTTCGCCAAGTAATTTGCGTTGATGTTATTACGCTTTATTCAGTTCACCTCGTGCCGCGACGCATCATTTTGCATCGTGGTTGATCGCGTAGTTTATCATCCCTCGGGTGAACGATGCGCCTCGACATCGTGTGTCTGTAACACAATTGATCGATGGAAAATCTGTCGGTAACGAAACCTCAAATTTATAGAGCGATCGTAACAGTTAATTGACAGTTATCTCTATTGACGTAAAACGACGTATATCGATCCTTACGAGTTTATCTCGAAGATACGTTTAAAGTATCTATCACTCTTACTATGTGAGTCAAAATTGGATATTTTTACCACCACTTTGTTATTTTCGAACAGCAAGTTTCAGCGAGTTGACAGGTTGGATCACTTCGAAGAATTTCCAGGAAAACCTTCGTGGAACAATGCGTAAGGAAGTTGCAAGGCTAGGATTATTTCGTTGTTTCGGAGTAAACTGAAATTTTTCCCTCGCTCTGGTTGTCTAATAAAGATAAATTTAAGGGGAGCGTCGCGCGTGAGAAATTCAAACGAGAAGAAAAACATGATGCACAACGGAATTCTGCGTACCGCGCTCTCTCGCAAGGATCGTTGAACACGTGTTCTGTTCTGCAAGAGAAACGATTCGAGTCTTTTTACAGTATAAAGTGCTGACCAACGATGAGAGTGAAGAGATACGCAAAATATAATTTCCATCAGATAATTAATGAGATATAATATAATATAATGGAATTTTCATACGATAATTTAAATACAGAAGATGTAAAATATATTTTAATACATCAGTATCGTAGTCTGAATCTGTAGAGATTAATAATAATTGTGTCGATTACGTCTGTCTAGTTGTATGTCTTTATTTTAAAGAGTACTGAAATATTATTAGAATAAAAATTCTGTACATACCATATACTTTTATAAATATTTAATTTTTGCCTCATTTTTGCTACCTTACTCTCTAAAAGAGAGGATATAATAAATAATATAACTTATTCCTAAACTTTTTTTTATTATTACTTTACATTACTTTCTAAGAGAAAATGTCTCTTCGTTACGTGACAGAATAACAAACTGTTAGTTCATCATATTTCAGCACATTCAGTAAAAAAAAACAAAAAAAAAAAAAAAAGAAAATGTAGAAGAATATAGTAAACGCATGTGCATTATTCTGCATGTACGATGAATATTCCATGAATATTTAATTTATTAATTACTCCTCGCGGGAAAATAAGATGTAGATACCTCCCTCGAAAGACAATATATAACATAACCTGATTCTAAAACGATTCTCCGTTATTATTATTATTTTACATAATTTTCTCTTCGTTGCACGTTACGTAACAGAACGTAACAAATTGTCACGCGATACACGTTAGTTCTCAGCGCATTCAGTAAAAAAAAAAGAAAAAAAAAAAAGAAAAATTGGTTCTCTGCAAGAAAACGTAATACGGCGCCACTGCAGTAATGGCATCGTTACCATGGACAAGAATTAAGCTAGCCGCGTTAATCATTGCGAAACAATAACGTCGCGAGGAGGGGGAAAAAATGCAAATTTTACACGCGAGACGGTAGTTAGAATAGCGATTGAGGGATGGCGGGAAAATTAATTTAATCGAGGCGAAAGTGAACCATTGAGTTTTCGAGCCTGCACCAAGCTCTTTCTAATTCATTATCGCTAATTGCGCGCGAGCACGCGTGGAAAGTCTCACTGCTCGCGGCAGAAGGATGTCTAATTATGAAATTAATTAATCAATTAGAAGGAACGTCGCGCGTATCCTCGAGCGAGTCACCTCGATTTTCTCGCGCGATCAAAAATCATTCCCCCGGCTCGCTTTCGAACGGAGCCTTGGCTGATGACTCTGAACGGTCGAAATATTCGCACTGTCATTATTTTTAATCGATCTTCCTCACCGGGCAACTTATTTGCCAAGTGTCAGAAACGTTTATCGACTAAAAAAAAAAAAAAAAAAGCGTTAAGTGGAGGTCTGCGTGATAGCTCGAAATAGACCTCGACGTCAATTTCTTTAAATATTCGCATATTGTACCACTGGTGTTCAAAACTTTTCGTTGGAAACTCGACCACCATTCGAAGATTTAATAATTCCAAAACATGTAACAATTGGAATTAATTTACAAGTTCATAGTTTATAGATTGGAATCTATCTGTAAATTCTCGAAAGTCTCTATTTTGTATCAGTAGATTCTCTTTTGACCTTGATACATAATACGAAAGCGCATAATCTGGACACTCATTTGGATTGTAACAATATTTTGCAAATTTTAAAATAACACGTACGTTCTTAGAACGTAAGTTAAATTAAAGCAAGTTAAATTACTGTTATTTTAACCTCTTGCGCTGGCATGACGTGCCACGCACGTTGAGAATCTTTCGTCCCAAAATTGCAATATTTTCTCATTGTCAGTTTTAAGTATGCTTGAGTATAAAGGCAAAACAAGTAATTAATTTACTTCTCAATCATTTCTATCCAGTGATATGCCGACGAGTTCAAAAAGAAAAATTACGAATTACTGTACACGATTCGGTCACTCGTTATGGTCCGCAATCAGTTGTCAGCGCAAGTAGTTAAATTAACGCCCACGTTCTTAGAACAATTTCGACTCACGTAACTAAAAAGAAGTCGAAAACAATAGAACGAAAGATTGACGACAGCGGTGAAAGGACGACTTCCTCTTTCGTTTTCGCTGGTGCAGAAGCACTTCCGTGGCCCGAGCGAAAACAAGAGTGCCTCGTTCGACGATCGCGAGGTAGATATATACACGCATATGTATCCCGATAGTCGTCACACGGCGATCGATCCACGGTATCAAAGGTACACGAAGGCCGAGGGAATTCCTCGGTTCGAAATGCAAAGTGCCGGAAGAAGGGAAACTCTTATCGAAGGTGGTCGTCGCGATCGGGCAGAGATATCGCGGAGATATCCCCGGGGAGATATCGAGCGCGAGAAACGAAAGGGACGGGCAGCTCTCCGCTCGAAAGCTAAAACTACGCATTACCAGGCTTATCTGCCACGACCTTTTCAGCAACGAACTCGACGAAGATCTACGAACCGTGTGAACGAGCCAACGTCCAGCCGCGCGCGTGTTCCGAGGACGG
Organism: Tetragonisca angustula; assembly: GCA_036937485.2. Classification (NCBI taxonomy): domain Eukaryota; kingdom Metazoa; phylum Arthropoda; class Insecta; order Hymenoptera; family Apidae; genus Tetragonisca; species Tetragonisca angustula. The sequence continues at coordinate 344,575 of JAWNGG020000053.1, read as the reverse complement.
AGAGGAACGCGGCCCACGCGATCATCATCGGCGCGGCCGATCCGATCGTCCGTGTTCCGTCTTCTGGCTGTCTCGGTTTCTCGAACGAGACGGTTGTTGACGTCAGGCTACGTGGCATTTCATGCTAATGCGATAACGATTAGGCCAGTTAAGCGGGCCGTCAATTGACCCTACCGGCCGCGGTCTGGTGTGTGTTCTACCGGCGATGAATCGAATCGAGTCGAATCGATCGGACGACAGAAAGGCGCAGAAAGAAAAGGAAGAAAAAAGAGAAAGAACGTTGATACGAAGGAGGGATCCTTCCAGTGAAAGTTCGTCTCTTAAGTGGATTTCCTTGGCCAATCACGGATGATAGGATCTGTAGATAGGAGATTCGTCTGTATGTCGTGCACTGCGTGGGAGCTTCCACTCCAGTGGCTCTCAGTTTCGAGCTTTATAATCAGGCTTTCGTGTCACGGATTTATATTTATATTTATATTTCGATGATGTACGTCTGAGGATCATTAGGTTTTCACAGATGAAAAGTTTTTCTTTAAGTCGATGATCTTCACGATCGATTTGTGTAACTTTATCTCCTACCAGTATTAGCAGCAGCAGTTACAATATTATTATTTGATTGAAACTTTAATTTTGTTTTTTTTTGGTCCAACATTTATTTTGATTAGAAAGACACGTATTAAAAGGTACACTAAAAACACACACGTGTATTAAAAACACGGGAACCCTCAATTCAAATACACGTGAAACGTACGTTCGAATTGAGAATTTTTCTGTTCTTAATAGTACGTGTTTTCAACGTACTATTTCAATTCGAGGAGTCGCTGAATGTCACAGACAAACGATTTCTAGCGCGACGAAGATTTTCTTGGTCGAACGAAGCATGTTCCTACGATGTTTGTGTCGGGTTCGCCAGCGTCGTTATCGTTTTGCCAAAACTTTCTTTTCAAATTACACGACAGTGAGCCATTACACGACGTGTCGAGCCACATGTTTGAATAATTAAATATAAAAATCAAATTTAATCGATCGATCGAACCGATCTTCGCGAGTCTTTTCAACGTGGTATCGCTCCCCGACAGTCCCCCTTCGAACGAATCAACCTTTAGACGGCAAACGGCACGCTGAAGACATTGGCATAAGGAAAAGAAAATGGCCGGCTATTAGAAAGCGGTAAAAAGGTTACACACGAAGCTGGCGTTTAATTTAATTTTCTGCTCGGTCGCGTTTGCCGCGCGGATCGCACTGTCAGTGGCATCAAAAGCACTCGACGACTTCTCGGTCTCTCGTTACCGCGTGAAAATTTCCTTTCGGTTCCGAACCGAACGCAATTGATATCGTCTCGCGTCTCTCGACGAAACTGCTCCGACTGCGACGGATAATTGGCTGGAAGGTTTTGTCTCGACGATTTCACGTCCACGCGAGTACGTGTGTTGATGTCGCTGTACATACACGCTTTCGGTAATTAACAAGTTTAGCCGATCGTTTAAAACGATCCGCAGTCAGCCGACGTGACTTTCACTGCGTAATTTGCGATATACACCTTTCGACTCCGTCTGGCCTGCACGGAATGATAATTTCACGACGCGTGGAAGAACGCGAACAGACATTTGTTTGGATGTTTAGAAACGCGTTGAGATACCGTTTCATACCTGCCTTCGAAGGTACAAGAGTCGATTTTGCAAGAAGAGAGTGAGAATAATCCTCATCGGACGAGTTGCTCGAGAAAGCTCGTAGCCACCAGCCAAGTTCGAGAAACATTCGGGAACACGGTACTGTTATGAATTATTACCTCGCTGATCGATCGATCGTTGCTTTCGAATTCGATATTTGGTTAACTTAATTGCTACGCGTCGCTGAATCGCTCTTGTTTCACTTTACGGTGGGACGAATCTACGCATACAAACTTGTTCACATTGTTTGAAATTTTGTTTGATGTAGTTTTTAGGAAATTGAAGTGAGAATTTGCTAAATTGAAGAGAGGCACCGTGTGTCGATACAAACGACAATCTCAGAAAGGGATTCTCGCAAGGGAAATTTCGTTAAAATTAAACTCTCAGAACGATCAAAGCGACGAATCAATAATTTTTCATAGAAATATATCGCAGACACTTCACTTTGATACTTCAAATTTCGATCGTGCCAATATCACCCCTTTGCACTCGAACATTTTCTCAAGTGTATCTTATCAACAACTTCGATTAATATGTTAATAATGTCACTCTCGTTAGAATTAATGCGTGATGTCTCAAAAAAATAATCACTATCTAAATTATTGTCATCATGGCTACTATCTTCTAATAACTCACTATCACTCAAAATCATTAAATTGAAGACTTCTTGCTTTTTTTTATGTTTTGTTAGACTGTCGCTATCGTCAAAACTAATGTTTGATATCTCAAAAAAAGAAAAAAAAAACAATCATTATCTAAATTATTGTTACATCGTTCGAAAACAATTTCGTCATCGCTACTACATTCAAATAACTCGCTTTCTATTATACTTCTTCACGTGATGTGTAATATGTATTATTTATTCAATCACAGAAACTGCAATAGAGTATAGCAGTAGTTAAATGGAATTTATTAACAATATTTTGACTTCCTCTCCCACTACATCATCAAATATTATCTATGTCTAGGAGAAGTAGACTTGGAGTGCAAAAGATTTCGACACAATCTTGCCCATCCAAAAGCAAAAATAACCCAATTCGATCATCGATTAATCGTCCCCTCGATCGAACAACCTAGTCGCAATTGCAAATTTGCACGATTGACCCCTTGCGCTGGGATGACGTGCACGTCGAGAACTTTCTGTTCCAAAATTGCAATATTTCCTCAGTTTCAAGTACGTTTAAGTAAAAAAAAAAAAAAAGAAAAAATAATAAATTTATTACCTCTCAATAATTTCTATCAACTGGATATCATACCGACGAGTTCGAAAAGAAAATCGACGAATTATCGTGTACGGTTTTCGGCCGTTCGTTATGGTCCGCAATCAGTTTGCCAGCGCAAGTGGTTAAAACCCCGTCATCCAGCGACCGGTCTCGTTGTCTGGCTTCATCTCGCTCGCCGGTTATCTCGAGAGTCACTTCTCCCCCGAAGTGAGCGAATCTTCTCCCCGCTTTCGCCGAGCTTTGATGCAGCCGCGTGGGTCCATTTCGATCTCACCGGCCACCACGCTGTGGTAGATCAACGCTGTCCATGGTGGATTGCATAAAAAGCACGAAAATAGGCCCGCCGATCGGGGCCATCGCGGATGGCTGGGCTCTCGTCGGACAGAAGAGAGCTGGGGCGCATCCTGCGTCACGGCGACGTCAATGCCTCTTCTCTCTGGCTGGGTCGACGAACCCAGAAGAGGTGAAGAGCTGCGCATCCAGCGTTATTTTCAACGAACGGCTATAAAGCCGTGCGAGAGACTCCTGGCGTGTGCGCTCCTGTTCGAGTTGGAAAGAATTTTGCAGGCGCGCGAAGAAAAGGGGAGAATCGGGGGGGAGAGAGAGAGAGAGAAAAGGTCCCGGGCCCGGCACGTTCCCGAACGAACGAATTTAGATCTGGAAAGGTGCGCGGCACGCACACACCGAACCAGTAATTGTTGTTTAGGCTACTGCCGCTTGGTAACCAGGGACCAGGGAGATCGTAAAATCTGATCTACACGCTGTCACGAAAAATTGGAAAATATTTCGACAATTCCCATAATTTCGCAATTGTCGTTGCGAAAGTGGCGGTTGCAATTTCTGAAGGAAGGGTGTACGTGCAACTTTCACTTGTTTGACAAATCAAATTATGCCAAGCAGAAAATAGTTTGTCTGTGTGTACATTATAGAAAGAGAAACCTTGCACTCAAATTGAAGGTGCAACAGTTTTGTATATATAATGAAATCGATTAAAGTCTTTCGATTCTGACACGAAGCCTTTTTTTTCATTTTATATAACAGTATTTTACACGAAAATTAATTTATTTATTGTTACACTGAAATTTTTAACTCGTTATCAGAACGTGATTGAACTGATGTAATACTGACAATGAGAATAATATTGTACCAATCATAGACGCTATCTAACTAGTTTACAGTGACAAAATAAATCAAAATTCCCCTTTTTCTTACAATTAACGACGATGAAAATATCGGAGCTAGAGAAACGCTTGTCAACTTGTTAACGCATGGCAAAACTTGCATAAATAAAATTAACGAAAATGAAAATATCGAAGCCAGAGAAACGCGAGAGCAATTTTCGCGATCAGGTTTGACCTCCAGTTAAGAGCAACTCTTGGGAATCGATTCGCTTAGGGACTCGCTGCTTTTCATTCACCAGGCTTTTCCTGTTTCACGTGTTGCGAGGTTATCGCGAGGAATGTTGATTTTCCAGCGCCGAATCGGAAGATCATGGCGTCGAATAATTAATAGCCGCATAATGGAGTTTCTCGAACTTTCTCCGTTGCTCATAGACTGTGGCAAAAAGTAATAATATGTTTGCGCATTGTTATTTGTATTATTTATTGGTTTTTCTTGGTACACGATTAAAACACGCGATTCTTTTTCTTTTTTTTTTTTTCTTTTTTTTTCTATACAACGATAGTGAAGTGGATATTGAATTGTCGGAGATCGACGAAAGGAGTTATCGGTTATATTAAGAAATTTAATTAAACTTTCGATCAAAATTCATCAAATCCACGTTCAAGAGAATCTCGTTATATTTCGCTCTTATCAACTTCAGTTTCAGTTTTATAATTTGCTAGATATCATCTTACCTCGATGATTCACTGTCGTTTCTTTCTATGCTCGTCGTATCTTCGTCGAACTTTGTTCTATCGTGGAGCTTACCTCTCTCTCGTGAAAATAACTGTTGACGAATTTAATACTTGCCTGAAATATCGAAGAGAAAGAAAACGAAAAATATTAGAAATTGGATCTGAAGGTGTCAAATTAATTTATACTCATCCATTCTTGATGAGCACTTTAGTAAATTATGGTACGTGATTTTAATAAATAATTAATAAATATAGATATAAAATTTATAATTAAATTTACAAATTGATCGATACTACAATTAATTAATAATTAAATTTTATTTGTATTATTAACATTAATAATTCTTTTAGAATCAATATCTAACATTCAATTTACATTTAATGTAACGAAATAATTATATTAAGTAATTCGTAAGCCAGTTATCTATAATATCACTACACAGATTAAAATTTTCGAAATACAACGATCAGACGCCGTCATTTTAACCAAAAAGTGAGTTTTATTTATTTGTACGAGCTGATACATTCGTAAGCTAATTATCATTCCTCTCGATTACAGAGAATTCTCTAGCAAATGACGATTTGGAATAAAGACGATTATTTTTCCAAATATCATATCCCCGATAACAAGCAAAGAATCGCACGCGATTATCACAGGCGACGAAATGCGAATTTTCACGCGACAGAGCGCTGAAATACTGACTTGGCTCAGGCAACGAACCGGGTGTGTATCAGTTTGGCGATAAAGCACGGTGCCGTCGATCGGCGAGATTCAAATTTAGCTGGGCCAAATTCGATTCGTGGAAACGCGAAGGCGTGTGCGTGCATTTCAGCGGTCAACGCGCTGAAATAAAAGTTTCGCCCGGGGTCTCGCGTTCGAAGCCGCGGCAGCGGAAAAACGCGCGTTGAACAGTTCGTGGAAGCGACAATAATTCGGTGACGCAATTGGTTCTCGGCGACAGCGTGTCGTCGCCTCGAAACCACACACGCGCTCTCTCCCGCGAATTTTGTATTTTCGTATTCCCCCTCCTCCTGGACTCTCGCGAGTTTTCACATTTCGAACGAGCAAACTTTTTGCGCAGAAAATGCAAAAAGCGCTAACGCGGACTTTTTTCTCCTTTGCGTTTGGAGGAAACTTTTAACTGTAAAATATACGTTTTAATATACATTTATACAATAATATATATTTTTGGACGTTAGTGTCATTTCAAGATCATGTCTCTTTGCACATCTGAAAGTATTTTTTTTTTTTTTTACCAGCTACACGATACAATAAAAAGAAAAGTATATATATAGTTACATGAAAAAAAATGAAATGATCAAATCAAAAAAATATTTTTATCAGTTTTTGGGATTTTGACGTTATTCATATTAGATGAAAAATATTTTTTGCTTCGTCACAATTAGAAAAATATTTAGGTGCCCTCACTTGACTGGACCAACCTGTATTGTGAAGTATTTTGCTTTCCATAATAACAATTTTCTAGCGAGCTTTTATTTTTTTCAATTACGAGTAATAAAAATGATTTATCTTTACAGTAAAGAGAGTACAGAAAATACTGAAATTTGAGTCGGAATGACTGTTCCGTACCAGAATTCCAAAAAAAAATTCCAAAAATTTCCGACCACGGTGTTAGTATTCCTTTACGAATACTAACTAGTTCAATGTTACCGTCTTGTCTTAGGAGGATTGCGCTTTTATGTACACTATTACACTATTGTCTATATTATTATATTTCCTTTATTATGTGTTAGATTTGTACATGAATTGTGACGTTGTTGTCTCGATTGATTCCCTTTTTCGACTGACTGTCTCGAATCTTCCAAACGCTTCCAAATCGACTCTCTTTTTTCTTGGAGTGGATGTAAGTGGATGCGTGCCTGTGTGTGAGATGTAAACAAGGCGAGTGTAGTAGTGAGTCGTGGATGGTGGTGTGTCATAGTGCGTAAGACGGAACAATGACATTCATAATCTGTGCCAACTTCTCTTTCTCAAAGTTTTATTCAGATAATATTCGTGTTACGATTGAAACGCGTCAAGAGTGACGTGAAATATGAAGCAGCAACGGAATAAAACATTTAAACATACTTTCTAGTAAAAGAAAGGAACGTTAATTCAGGAAATATTACACGCAATTGAAACGTACATTTGAATATCGCCGGAACGATAGAAATAAAATAGAAACACGATGATCGAATAGTAGAAACCGGTCGCGGAATATGCGCGGTAAAGGGAACCCGATCGCATCATCGTGTTTTTCTATCGAAATCAGCGATGTTCATCGTCAGAATATAGTCATTCAAGCGATCGCTAAATGCACGTAAACGAGCAGTACCGTAAGAAGAAAGATTTAAGCGAGAATTTGCGAATCTAACGGCACCGTGAAACTCTAATCGCGCGATCTATGCGACGTCCAAGAATTTCGCATTCACCCAAACTTTAAATCACAAATCTTCGAGGCTGTACGACCTGATCTCAAAGACTTTTAAAATTATCGTTACACAAAGATTGAACTTTCGATGCTTCGAGATCGAAACTTTGAAACTTAGTTCTCGAAGCTCTTGAGACTTGAGGTACATATAATCATGAAAATTAACAATAAATTCTACGACTCTTATTTTTTCAATGTTCTTTCCACGAGTCACGTTTAATGTTACAATTGTATACTTTAATTTCACATCTATAATATAATTTATCACATTTATTTATAATTTACAATGATACTTTAATTTAATATCACTTTAATTTCATTTTCCTTTCTCGCCTTTTGACGAAACAAATTTAGCGAGTTTTTCAAACACGTAATTGGCATTTAACATCCAAAGAGTCATTCCCAAATGACGATTTATCGCCAAGAAGATCGGATGAATCAATGTTCTCGACGTTTCGACGAAACTTTAGCAACAGCGAATCCGGAATCGCAGCAAACCTTGAGGGAAACTCTCATGGAACAAAATTTTCTTTGTGCCGGTCGGGGAATCGCGGCGCGAAGGCGCGAAAAACAAATATTTCTCGGTGAAACGTGCCGTTTGGCGCAAACGGAACAAGTGGCCGCCAGGTTGTTTTTCCAGTCTGCCGAGGAGGCGGCTGATCGCGAGACGTCGTATCCAGTATCTCGTACGTGTAACGTACCATCCAAATTAACGTATCGTTCGTTCGTTATTCGCCGGGAGGCCGGATTTATTTTAAAAAGCGTGATTTATCAGCGGCGCCGTTTTATATAGACTCGGTGTCTTGCCTCTCGTTTGTTTTCGCCGGATTTTTGAAATAATAATTTCGCCGCGCACGCCCGCACCAGCGTAGGGAGCGCGACGTGATAAAACAACCTGGGATAAAATAAATACTGGCAGCCTCTTTTTTTTTTTTATTTGAAATAGAATTTCTGGGAATGATTCCGGGGATGGGTAGGGGGGGGGCGTGACACGGTGTAACAAACAGTCGTGCAATGAAACAGCATCGCGCAGAAATTTTCGCACGTTACATGAAACATTTTCAAACTTTACCAACGCTTCGCCATTAAACTGAGAACTTTCTTTTTAAATGATTCGCGCGTAAGCAATATACAGAGACACGTGGCTTGGTTTCATTTTTTTTTTTTCTAATTGTATGAAAAATCCGCGTGTATGCGTTATATACAAAGATACATAAAGTATCAAAAGTTAAAATAGTCGTATTTAATAAATGAGAATTCTCCGGCTGGGTGCCATTTCTTTAATTGCACCAATAAAAATGTACCATGAAGAAGATTTTTTTAAATTCTCGTATATACATAATGTACAAAGATACACTAAGTATCCAAAATTAAAATAAGTGATGTATTTAATAAATGAGAATTCTGTGGCTGGGTGCCATTTCTTTAACTGTACCAATAAAGTCATACCATGAAAATTTAAAAAATTCGCGTAACATACGTAATATACAAAGATGTATAATGTGTCTAAATCTGTTAAAAATAATTGTTGTATTTGGTAAATAAAACATAAGTATCCAAAATTAAAATAAGTGATGTATTTAATAAATGAGAATTCTGTGGCTGGGTGCCATTTCTTTAATTGTACCAATAAAGTCATACCATGAAAATTTAAAAAATTCGCGTAACATACGTAATATACAAAGATGTATAATGTGTCTAAATCTGTTAAAAATAATTGTTGTATTTGGTAAATGAAACAAATCCTCTGGCTAGGTGCCATTTCTTTAATTGCACCAATAAAAATGTACCATGAAGAAAATTTTTTTAAATTCTCGTGTATACATAATGTACAAAGATACATAAAGTGTCCAAAATTAGAATATGTGGTGTATTTAATAAATGAGAATATTCTGGCTAGCTGCCACATTTTAATTGCTGTATTTGGAAAAAACTGTCTCTGGTTTTCCGAATATCTTCAAGTGTCGCTGTATTTCACTTTACTCTTTCATTTATGCAATGAATTCAACAAGAAAGAGGAAATTCATGTTGAAAATGACGATTGTCACAACGTCGCAAGCGTATTATCTCTTCGCGTAACAAGGCAGTTTCCTCTAGAGCGTCGAAACGAGCTCCAAAGGAGGATCGATGATGATTGGACTCGTTTTTCGGAGATCTCGACACACTCGAGACGTCGTGTCGTGAAAGATTTAGTGACGCAAGCTGTGTTGCCCAGCGTGCAAGAATTCAAATAATTTCACTCGCTTCTGGCTCATTGTCAGAACGAGTCAGAGGAGTCTGTCCGCATTGACGATGATTTATTGCGTACAGAAACGCGTGAGAGAGGTGTTAATCCGGCTGTAACTGAAAAGTCAATACTTGCTCGAGGCGATCGCGCCTTTTGAAAATTGAAAAAAAAAGGCTCGTTCGTACGAAATCGCAGCAGCGTGAAAAGAGAGGTACTCCTCCTCAATTCGTTGCGAGACTCACTCTCGCTTGGGATCGAGGAGTATTAAAAACAACGATCAAACAAAAAGGTTTTTTTTATAATGAGTCACGTCCAATGCTGACGATCTTTAATCTCTGAATTACTGCCGGATAGAAAGGATAGAGACTCGTGTTTATTTGTCTTGCAAAATTACCTGTCGCGGAGAGATAACATTTGCGTGGAGATGCGGAGAGGAGTTTAGAATTCATAATAATATCGTATCACGCAAAGATAATTTCTTGCTTTCTAAGAGATAAAAACTGGGAATCTTTCTGAGCTTTGTTTCGAAATTACAGTTAGGTAAAAACTTGAGAGAAACTTTAATGACGTTTTCGATGTTGAATGCTTAACACGTTAAGCGCGGAGCTGATTTTGCTGCGCTATCGATCACACGAGTGTTGGATTACAGGGTATAAACAGACTAGACATCGCTGTGATGACATTGTTTCACTTTTTGCTTAAGAATGCAAAAGTATATGAATTATAGACTGAACACGAGATTGAAAGTATTAGAAGGCTACCTTCGAAAGACAATCAGTTCTATAAAGACAGAAATATTACTTTTTGTAATATGTGTAAAGTCAAACCTTATTTTCGTTTAGAATGTTTCAATAAACTCCATTAGAAATTAAAAAATTACAAAAAAAAAATTATTTTTTAACCTTGATTCTGCTGTTTCAACGGACAGACGCCGACCAAACGAAAAGTTCAATCCCTCGGGGACTGACACCGCGCTTAACGCGTTAAAGTTATTAAAAAAAAAAAATTTTTCCCGAAGAAATACCTAGAAAAAAATGCGTCTAGGAATGATATTTCTTTCGAAAGAGATCCTGCAATTATCACATGTAGAAATTCCATGGAAGGCTTAACGATTAAAACGTTTCTACCTTGACATCGTCCAAGCAGTCTCGCCAATCTCACAGGCGAAGGATCTCTGAAATTTCTGCACGATTTCTATCAATTGAGCGTCGTCGAGGGATAAATATGGATACACGTTTGCGAAAGGTGTTCGGAAGAGGTGGATCAGGAAAGCGTATCAAGCAACTGAGACCTATTCTTTCAGGAAGATTGTGAAAGATCGTACCGAAGTTCAGCGACGCGAAATACCGGCTCTCGTTTCACGGCTGACGAGTCTTGGTAATCGTTGTACTCGGACCGTGTCCTCTTCCTCGTTCGAATCGTCGTTTGACAGCAAACAGTCGCACTCTTTCGACGTTAAGCTTGTCGTAAAGTTCTTCCTTTTGGAGACCAAGTGATCGCCAGTCAAACTGTTTCGTTTGACACTTTTGAAGGAATGTCTTTGACTCTTCCATGTCGAACAATCGTTTCTGCAAATGAAAGTGTTTTAAATTAAGTTTATATTATTCGTGTCGTATTTGTTCGTATCCTCGTTCTTTCATCGAACATCTTGCGCTTTTTCTTCTTCAAAGTTGAGCAATAGGCAAACAGTGAAGATTTTCGAACATTCGCGAATTAATTCATCATTCAACGAAAGACGAACGCTTATTTAAAGATTATTCGCGTAACACAGCTACGTTTTTTGAATAATTGAATAATTCACTGTTCCCGTCGATACTGAAAATCGTGTGAAAATCTACTTTCTGATCTTCCAATTACCAATCACAGTTATCTTTCGAATTACAGCTGCATTGCTCAAGGGATGCGTGAATTTGCAATCGTATTCGAATTGAATATAATAGCACGTACGATGTACTGGCTAGAAGAATTAAATTCAATGACTATAGAGAATCTTTTCAGCCCAGAGCTAACGTTTCTCAATACTAAACCTATCAAAGCCTCGTCAAAATGACCGATTCCTAATTTCTAATTTTCATCAGACACTTTACAGATGTAAAACCGTGTATTTTCAGAGAGATTCAAATAATTTCTCGCAAAATGTACGAATATATACGTTCCATTCTCTATTTTTTTCGTCTTCAACGTCTCCGATGGAAATTGCACGGTTTAATCGTCCAGCGTGAACCGATCGTGGCACGCGCGTGCCTAGACAGAGGCAAATTAGGCGAGACCTGGCCAAAGAATCGCCGAATGTATGTAAACGCGGTCCACGTGTTGGCGAGAGGCTCCGTCGAAGAGAATCGTCGGTGTTCCACCGGTGGACTGGCGCCGTTCAGCTTCCTCGGCCCGCTTACTTCCTGATGCGCCGCGGATCATTCCCAGCCGGACTAATTTACGACACGTCGGAGAGCTTTCGACGTCCAGAAATAGCTGTCGAGCCGTTTAACAGAAACAAACGGGCCGTTTATAAATGCCGCTCTTGATGCATTGTTGAGAAAATACACCCTGAGAAAGACGCGCTCGGGTGACGTCACCGACGCGCGTTATTTGTTTAGGTTACCTCGCGGGCTACCCCTTGAGCAGAGACGGGATCGAACACCTCGCAAGTACATTCTCCCTTTTAATCATTTTTCTTTTTTTTTTTTACCCTTGTAAGTATTCTTAATGACAGTTCCAACTTTTATTTACCAACATTTCTCTTCCAGAGATATACTGAAATATGTACGCATTACGGATTGTCATTCTTCCGATTATCCATTTCGTTTGTTTCTTCTTCTTTTTTCCTTCACTGCCATCTGACGATGCATCTTTCAGCTCGAAGAATTTCGAAATGTATTTAGATGGATCATTTCTCTTGTGCGTCAGAGTCGTTGACGATTAGCGTGTAGGAAAATAGGTACGAACGTCTATGACCGTGGTGCGAAAGGTTTCGAATCTTTCAAGTATCAAACGAGTAGAGATTTTTATAAAATCTACAAGCTCGAAAAGATGTATCGTATTTAGCGTTTTCTCGAAGACAGTGAAGCCACTGACGAATCTTTCGAGGCAATTCTTGCGAAAAATCGTTAAGCTTTCTACACTCTTTTGAACAGTCAGAATTTCACGGTCGGATCGCCATAAAGCATCCGTTAATGGAGTCGCTCAGAGTCGGTTTGTTTAGGATCCTCGCAATTCGCGACGGAAGATGAAACCCTCGCGTCCCGTTTGATCAAGTCCTTTCTTCGCGTTCCATCCATAGGTATATTTATTTAGAAAGAAAGGCAATCGATCACGTTATTTGCAGAGGGTGTATATTCGCGAGAGACGTGTCATCGATCGCTTTGCTTTTCGTCTCTATCGTGTTTCTCACGTTGTTCAGAGATCAATTGGACAATATTAGATCATCGAACTCGATCGTGTTGAATTTATCGAATTTGCTTGATCTGCAATACCTAGTAAAAAAATCACGAAACTAATTGTTACGATTTCATTTTCTTTCGCGCGCTGCAACTGTCGAAACAACACGCGCTTACTTGGAAAATTATTATGCCCGAGACAAATGTTACGTAATTAAATAAACACACGATAAATTGAACAACGGACGATTAAATTGCCAAGGCAATAAGATTAAATTCTAAGGCAGTAGATTTTTGTACAGATCAGACAATTCTATGTACCGTGACCATTGAAGTTAATGTCGAACGTTAAATTTGTACGTTTCCAAAATTCCATTAAAGGATTTTTATCATTTGTAATATTGATCTTCTCTCTACGATTCAGTCGAACGATCAACGCAGGGTGTTGTTCTTCTCCGCAAGGAACAGAGTGCACGCGTTTCCGTAAAATTGCAAACTACCCTCGTTGTCGCGTTGCCTTACAGCCGCACGCGTCTATAACGAGAGTAGTTTGAACCATTGAACTGCGGTTCCACGTGCCAGCACGGTTGAATGGTCGTGATTAGCATGGCCCTTTAATGACCACGGCGTTAAACGTAAATTGGGACTCGCCTGCGCCATGCGCACGTGCAGTTCAGCCTATGTTTTGTTTCGCGCCGTGAAAGAACTTTCGCCACTTTCAGTACCTAAACTCGGACGTAAAAAATGACGAATCTCGGTTGAAAATTGGTGAATTTAGACGTTCTGTGAATTGTTTCTCGAAATTTAAGAAATAATAATGATAATACAAATTTTATGTCTTCTTATAATATAATATATAATATATAATAATATATTATAATAATATTATTATAATTATATAAATATATAATAATATATTAAATATGTTAATATATATATATATATATATATTTAATAAGTTTTAGTATTAGACGTCCAGTATGTTTCCCATAATTGGGCGAAATCATTAGCGTTTTCAGCATCGTTAAATTCTTCCAGTTGAAAGGAAAATCTCGCGGGAGATACAGTTGATTCGAACAATTTTCATCGTTATATTTCATCGATCACTGTTACGTTCTTTTTTGCCCTCCTTATTTTTACCAATCTGAAGTTCCTCAATTGTCTAGAATGTCAGCTCTCTCATACACATCTCTCACAATTTTGATAATTTTGCCTCAGCTCTCCATCACACGTCCCGTTCTTTCTATACTTTTAACTTGTAATATTTTTCATACAAATAAGAATTTCTCGATCATTTTAATTATCTTTCTGATGACGAAAATAAGAAAATTTCACTTCAAAAATAACAAAATCTTGTAAATTCTTTTTCACGCAATTTTACATAATTTTAAACTTTTCATGCTTCTTCTCCCCCTTTTGTCTTGATTCACTTACCGTAGTTCCGTAGAAAGAAGGAAATCGCGGGACACGATTTGGGGTCTCGTCGCCCTGGCAAACGCCCGAAGATAGACAGGCTTCTCGTTCCAAGTTCGAGATCGAGGACGCGATTTGATTTCGAAGGTTGTGCACGCTCGCTGCACGGGATTTACGCGCACGTGCGTAAGCACGCACGGATGCAGTCGCTCCGATGCTTCGAGGCTTTATGTCGAAGTTCCCTGGGACGGTCGGTTCCAGGCATTTGGGTCAAGGTTCCTTCAGGCTCAACGAGCACGATAATTTATGAAACCGCTCCGGTGAATCGATTAGCCGATACTTTAGGGAACGGATTGTGGAGCGAATCGTGGCAAACGGAGTGTGCACAACTCTTTTGTACCGTAATCCATCATCTTTTTGCCCCTTACTTTTTTTCCTGTTTCTCCTCTTTTGTTTTTCTTTTTCTCTCTCTCTCTCTCTCTCTCTCTCTCGTTATCATTCCCTGAATTAGTTAGCGACATCCATATGGATTTTCTTGTACCTTGGAGAACATTTTTGGGGATACGTCTGGTGTTATTTATTTTGAATTAAACACTTTACTATGGTCAATGTTAAGTCTTCGAGAGAGGGAAGTGCTTCTTCTACACCGAACGATATATTATTTATTCTTTCAATTATTGTCTCGCGATTGTAAATACAAAATTTCGCGTCAGAATAATTTTCATTCGATTAAATAAATAATCGACAATATTTCGACCAAATAAATAGTTAAATTCCCAAATGTGAGATTAAAGTATCTTCTAAGTTTTTACAGCACGAGGTGTGTGTTTCAGTTCGAATAGGATAGAAATTTTTGAAGCACGAATTATTAGTGTGCAGTCAGAACACTGCCGAAGTTGTGTATTTTAATCGTTCTCAGTCTTGCAGTGATCGCGAAATAATGAAAATTAAATGAAACGCTGGAAATGAAAACTAAAAATGAAACGCTAGAGATAAAAACTACAACAAGATATCAAACAAAAAGTACCTGCCAATATTAATAATTTTGATGTAACAATTTTTCAACCTTGGAGAAGGCAGTGCCACAGCACGTTGAGAACTTTTTGCCCCAAAATTGCAATAT
Organism: Tetragonisca angustula; assembly: GCA_036937485.2. NCBI lineage: Eukaryota > Metazoa > Arthropoda > Insecta > Hymenoptera > Apidae > Tetragonisca > Tetragonisca angustula. The sequence goes on along the minus strand of JAWNGG020000053.1, from coordinate 329,257 downwards.
CTTCTCAGTTTTAAGTATACATAAGTATAACCCAGGCAAACAAACAAATAATAAATTTATTACTTGTCAATCATTTCGATCCAGTGATGTCGTGCCGACGAATTATCGTATAACGGTTCGGTCACTCGTTATGGTCCGCAATCGGTTGCCAGCGCAACTGGTTCAAAAAGAAGGCCGAAGAAACGTCGAACTCGCGTTTGGAAAATTCACGCGGCACGAGGATTGGCCACGTTGCTTTCGCTGTGATCGTGCCGCGAGAGAAACCAAGTTCGCGTCACGTGGCAAATCGATGGCAACTTTTCCTGCCGCCCTCGTGTTTCCGAGGGTCGGCGCGATGTTTACAGCGGAATGAAGTGTGATCATCCGTGTGACGATAGGAAAAGGCAAAGCGCGCAGAGGGGTGAGAAAGACGGAGAGAGAAAGAGAGAGAGACTTCGTCGAAGGTCCAGGACATTGATTTTCAATAGGTCAGTTGTTGGAACCGGTACGAGAACGTTTGCAAGGATCCATACACGATGGATCGGCCCACGTCGGATTTTCGTTCACTCTGTAATCAAACTCGCGTAAACAGAGCACGTGCGCGCTTTGCACGAACGAAAGGTTACGCGTGTCGTAAATCATCGAAAGTGCGAAATTTCGCGAACTTTTTGAAATCAATCGAATCTAGTCTAGAATTTCTCTTCAGTGGACAGCCGGGACATTTTTGATAAATAGAGCAAGTCTCATACACCGAAGTAATTTTAGGTACCATGAATTTCTATGCAAGATATTGCGAATTTCAATAATACTTTCAGTCGATATTATTTCGATACTAAAATAGAATAGGATTCTACGAACATATGGATACATATGTATCAACAGTTGTTGGCTTGATGAAATGAAATTAAAGATATTTTCGCGAGAGTGCAGATAAATAACGTGAAATACTAGAACAAGATTCTACGAGCGTGAGATATATATGTACTAACAATTGTTTGGAAATAGTTTGGAAACGAAGTAAAATTAGAAATATTTTCGCGAGAGTGCAGGCAGATCGATACGTCGATATACAACGTAGGAGAATTCAGCTTTTTAATATTTGTAAAAATAAAACATCCACGGGAACGGAAACTTTTGCAAACATTTTTTATTCCTTCCATTCGTGGAACCGATTTTTATACGTGGAAAAGGCATGCCGAATTTTTATTAACATTTCCATAGACACCGATTGATTTGTTGCTTTTTCAGCTTTTGTTGCTGAACAAATTTTTCGCTTTTTTTGTTGTTTGAAATCAAATAAAGGAACGTATTTTTCTGGCACTCCCGTTTTGTCTGGAAACGCAGTACTCTGTCCAACAGATAGAAATCGCACGATCTGACTTTATTCGTTTCGAAGTGTTGGTTTCTTCTAAACGGAGTATATGATATTTTTCAAGCAAAGAAAAAGAGAAAAAATATTACATTTTAATGTGAGTTTATATTCAACATAATTCTGCTTTCACGCTTTCATTCGTTTAATTTTTTTAAGTTCAACCAAGGCACGTAACGCGCACGATACAATTATAATTACAGCACAGTCGTTTTTCACTTACATACATTTAGATAAACCTCCGCTGTAATTAGCGCAGAATTAATACAAGTAAGATAATTTCGTATCTATAATGCATAACTCGCATCCTTTCCATCTCCCTCCCAGCTCAACTCATAGTTAATCTGCATACTGAATACCCATGTTCTTGTGCCATTAAACATTAATTAAACCTTCGAAGATAGTGCCCTCTCAGAGCGATATATTAACAGCTTGTTACACGAAGTTGCATATTGAGTTTCCATACTGCGTCTCGGCAAAAGAACCATAACACGTGTCATTATACCTGCGAACGACGTAACTGTAACCACGATAATAATAAACGAATTTAGTTCAGTGATATTACATTTTTAAACAATTTTGATTGCTCTTTGAGTATTGGCTTTAAATATAATTACTATATTGAACATTTCACGTTTCGTTCGAAATAGAGGATGAATTATTTTCAATCATGAAAAAAGTTTTTCAATGTTTCTATGATAATTTATTGCATTTTCGATATGACGTATGACATCTTAAAATCAAATAAGTGACATATTCCGAAAGTAGAGGCTTCAGATTTTAAGATAAGCCTAGGTTATTTAAGAAATTATACCAGTTTAAATTTGCAAAAATTATAATAAATTATAGTTTAAATCTTTAACGTCCGAATATTAACGGGAGTCAGATGCTTATTAACAAATCTGGATTGATGAGTCAACGTTCTTGCAACACAAATGTGCTCGTGATAAATTGTTAGATCTGCATCTTGGGGAATATTTCACGCATTGAATCATTGAAGTACAAATTCAGCTCAGAACCAACTTCATCGTGTCACCATCGACTTCTTCGCTGACCATACGAATATCGGAAACGTTGACATAATGTCATCGTGAGCGTGCATCGAAAGCTGAAACAGCCCTTTCCGTTCTTTTTCTAAAATTAGCTACGTGTAAACAAGCGGCTGATCAATGATTCAGGCGTCGTTCAGTCTCTTTGTGCCAAGTGCACGACGGGAAGAAGAGGTACTCGAAGCTTTGCAAATACACCACCGCCACCGATGCTTCTATTTTAATTCGGTTTCGATCCGCGCCCTTTATTTAGACCGGCCACGGCCGCTTTCCCCCCGAGATAAAAAACGAATGGAGGAAATCGCGTTCCATCCGAAAAACACACCCTGAAGTTACGACTTTAATTTTCAGCTCCCACCAGACCGATTACTCCTTTGGTCGAAAATAAATAGTCGGCCTTTCCCTTTCTCGAGTCCGTACCATTAGTGATCGAATTGATCAATTTGTAATTTTCTTCCAAAATTTATACGCGAGAGATTTATTTCTAGAGATTGAAATGATTTTTATATTGGCGAAGGGACAACACTTTTAATTGTCCTTTGCACGATTAAAAAATTATTCTCGTTGCAGGGGGTTGATCAATTTCTTTTTATAGAAAAATGATTTCTTTTCCTTTTGGATTTATTTCATTGTATCATACTGATTTATATCGATTATATAATATTATTTACATTGAATATTATACCGATTTGAATGCGAGATGCAAATTAATTATTAATGAATCTATATCACGTCTATGTTCAGTTTCACTGAATTGAAAACAAAAATCTTTCACAACGAAAAAAAAGAGCTTCGTCTCTGTAATTATTATTTCAGAGAATTTTGACAGCTCGATTCACTGTCGAAATATGAGAGATACAAAAAGTATCAAGAAACAAAAAATAAAAAAAATAAATAAATAAATCGAAAGTACAAAGAAACAAAGAAGCAAGGCCGGGAGAGAGACGAGAGCGTTTACACTTTGATTCCGCTGCAAGAAGATTAAAAACGAGTGTTAAACGATGTGCATCGAGGTGCATTTATATGCAGCCGGCGGTCGGTTTATGGTCAACAAAGGTTCGCGGGCGACCTTGTTGCAAACGTTGACAGCCACGACGGTGTTCGCGCACGGGGTTTGACATTTCTCGGTTCTACATGCAGCGAATAGAGCGCGAAACAAGTTGACAGCCGCGTGATACCGCAAACCTGTGGCAATCGGATCGTTGACAAACGTTCAACACGAGAATGCATCCCTGCCATCGACGACTACGTTTCCCGATGGAATTCGTTCGGGTGACGTGCGCTGCTTTTAATCAAAACGAAAAGGAGCGCGTACGAACCTCGAAAGCTGTTTTGCAACGCGACACGTTCCATTCCTGCATACGAATATGTTCGCTCGTTAAATCGAACGTAAGAAGTTTTTGTAGAAAAATGGGGATTTTATAGATTTCAGAAGTTTGAATGATTGTGTGTGTGTGTGTGTTTTTCTTTTCGTCGTTTATTTAGAAACATTTTTCTGCTTCTTGTATTTTTAATCACTTGCGCTGGCAGCTGATTGCGGACCATAACGAGTGACCAAACCGTATACAATAATTCGTCGCTTTATTTGTTATTTGTTTTGCCTGAGTTATACTCAAATATACTTGAAACTGAGGAAATATTGGCACGTCAGCGCAAGAGGTTAATTTCTCTGAATTATTTTTACACTAATAATGGCGTTAATAGAGACTTTTTGTGTCAATATCTCCGAATGATATTGACCAAATAGCAAGAGAGAAAATTGTAGAATATATATCATTTTGCGATCGCTTGTGTTTGAGAAAGCGACAAATAGCGTGTTAAATATACCGTGAAGTAATTCAATAGTGTGAGCTTGAATTTTCTTTCTGAAATGTTTAAAAGATAAATAATTTTTTATCTTTGGAGAGCTTTACGATATATTTCGAAGAATTTTCGTATCGAAACGTCGACTACCATTTAATGACTTCGAAAGAGATCTCCCCTCGATCATTCTGGGAACTGTAAACTTCATCAAATTTCTGAAAGCGTAAACCGCGTCGAATCGCAGCGGGTAGAATTCCATTCGTTTGGAAAGTTTCCTTGTCGCTGGCGCAATTGGCAGAGGACGTACCGGAATTTTCTGTATACGGGAATTCATTGAGAAAATACACGAGGAAGAACAGTGGTATCCGGTGGAGTTCAACGAACGCCTAGCCCATTACATTAGAATATTGGCTCGGTTGACGCCTCCTCCTTCTCCTCCTCCCCTTCTTCCTCCGCGTTGGCTTCTTCTTTACTTTCTGCCTGCACCCTTCACCCTTGCTGAGTCTCGTTCTTGTTTGCATCTACCAATTTCACACTGCACGTGCTTGAATCCCCTCTCGATTGCTCATTTGTACGAGTAGAGCACGAAAAACTTTGATGTACTTTCGTACGCCATGTTTCTGAAATATTTCGAAACGAACGAAAATGTTTCAAATCCTGGAATGATTAATCGACTCTTCTCTGATGTATCATTATAAACAATATCATATTTGCTATGATATATTTGTAAAAATGAATTTCTTAGAAACACTGATGTACGTTCGACGTATTTTTTTAATTTAAGCACGACTTGAAAAGTTGAATCTATTTTTATTTAAATTGAAAAGTTTACGCATGTATCTTCGAGAACACAGACTGAAATATGTGTAATTAAAAACTATTAAAAAGTATATAAATATATACGTTTTACCTATACACGTTTTAATTTTTCGAATCGAACTACGTAAAATGATCTTTTTTTTTCTTTTTTGCTCTTAACAAATCACCCTCTAAGATTTGTTAAAATAAGATTTAATTTCTTCTTGCTGATATAAAATATTTCGTAAAGTTTAATCTAAAGAATCTGACTAGACAATATACGTCTGATCCTTCTTTCAAGTCAGTTCATCAGTTTCATCGTAACTTTCGAAACTAAACCACCCACTATCTCTTCCAACTTCCGCATTAACCTCGATGGGTCTCATCAACGAGCGTCTTTTATCTCGAGTAGTATAAAACGATCGTGTCGTTTTTTCGTCTGTCAGACGAAGTCGATTTTCGCATAGATTTTCAATTAAATTAGTATCCAAATGTCAGTCAGGAAAGCCTGTACAATTTGCCTCTTTCTTTTTTTTTTTTTTTTTTTGCTATGCTTAGCGTTAAAATTTCTACAAAATGTTCCTCCATTAAACAACGACCACTATTAGCTTCAAATTTTAAAATCCATTCTATCGTCAATAGCTTCTTTTCTTCCACTTTTTACCATCAACGTCATACACCACAGTTACAACAACAAAACAATAAAAAAATATTTCAATCATCGCGTTTGTTACAACTTAACAGAAAGCAGACTTTAAGAGAAAGTCTCGAGTACGAATGTCTTTGGTTCGTCTCGAGATAATGGTCGAAGAGGTTCCAATCAACTGGACGTTGATACTGCGAGCAGCCACCCCCGATTTCTTGACACACGAGGCGTTCGTTACCTAAGACCGTTTATCTCGGGCTGGTAACGACGCGTTCATTCATGCGAGCCGAGTATTGTGCACGTCGTTCGCTCACCACCCACGTGCAGCATGAACGTTTCGCGCCATCAGCACGCGGCCAGTGTCATCCGCGGCGAAGTTGGCAATTTCCGCGGCGTTCCGGATACACCTCGCGCGCGATCACGGGCTTTTACGAGCGTGTAAAAACGACCGTTGCGAAATTTACCGCCGGATGAATCGCAAATCCTCGTAAATTGTTTTACACCGGTGACACCTCACCGCTGTCCAATGTTCTTTTGATTAATTGCGTAGCCGCTGTGAGAGGAGAGCAGTTGAAACCATCAACAATTGTTGGATCAGCCAGTTAACTGGCGGAATTTCATTTTAAAAATCCTTCATGGAACGCGTAATTAAAATCAGGCAATAAAGAGTATGTCAAGGGGCAAATGCTTCTATTATAAATTTTAGGAAGAAAGTAAAGCAAAGCGAGGGAGGATTACATTTTTACTCGAGAAAAAATTGACAATTCACCATTGAAAAGGGTATTGCTATTAGAAACCTAAGAATTGTCAAAAGATCAATCAAATTCATAAACAAGAAAAATTAAAGAAGAAAAATAATTTCAAGCAAGGTCAAACACTATTATCGCGATTCAAACTTTTTTTTAATAAAATACACAGCAGTTTTATTGGCAATATAAAGGAAACATGCCACCAAATGACATTTTTATTACTTTTTATTGAAATTTCGAGTTTCTAAAGTAAATGATAATTCTTTTATTTTATACGACGAGTTTTATTTTACTGCAACGAAATAAAGTTTTGGAATGACGTGTATGCACGTGAAATGAATGGTAACTTGTTAAAACTGAAGTGGCTAACTGGTGCCTCTTGCCCCCACTTCTCTGAATGCTAGCGCTACCCCCTCCACTGCATTCATTAGCCAGTCGGTCTAATTAGCTCTCTCCGATGTCGATATTGTTCCTGAAATTTTATTCTTTGGAAATATTGTCACTTCTCCCTTTCTTCTTCGATAAACATACTTCCACGAATGAGTGAAAGATCGGTGTTTTCGATTCCTTCGTTTATCGGAGTCGGAATTAAGAAAATTCCTCGCGTTGAAATTGACTACCCACGCGAAGGGAAGAGAACTCTCTAGAATTTCATAATATCGAAGCACGATACAGCATCGATGGTTTAATAATGGAAAAAGCATTAACACGAAGCAATAATGAGTACATCGTGTAAATGAGGCAATAACAAGCGATACGAACGAACGGGATAATTAACGTCAAATATTTATAAAATCGATCTGCGTGCGATTAGAAGCACGATAATGAAATTTCACGTTTATTGTTTCAGGCAGATGTTCTTCTACAAAAGTAACGTTTGCGAATTATTTGCTCTAATTCGCAAAATAAAGCACCAGTGTAAGCTTCAAGCGTGCAGTCCCTCGACGTTATAGTGTTCAAGGATTCAATCGTTCTCTTCCACTCTGTCAATGTTTAGCAATCGATAACATTTGTGTAACGTCGAACTTAGTGATCATTGATGACCATTGTCGCGTAATTTTCAATCGTAATCCGATTCCCCATTTGCCCCTTGATATCAAATCGACACACGCAAAGTTAATGCCTGCAATGGAAAGATAAACTACGAAACTTACAAATTTCTGTTCAAAATTTAATCTCAGACTGATGGGAAATGCATGTTCGATTTCGTATAAATTTTATAGGATCCAAGTGTCGATTTTAACCTCTTGCGCTAGTAACTGGTTCGCGGACCATAACGAGTGACCAAAACCGTGTACAATGACTCGTCTTCTTTTCGAATTCATTGGTATATCACTGGATAGAGATTACTAAGAATTAATAAACTTATTATTTGCTTTGCTCGGGTTATATTTCAATATACTTAAAACTGACGGGATATTGCAATTTTGGGACAAACATTTTCGCCGTGCGTGGCACGTCATTCCAGCGCAAGAGGTGAAAAGAAAAACGTGCGAAACTGACGGACAAGGTATAACTGAAGGACAATGGGAACAAATTATATAAAATAGCCGAAAATTGCCACACATCAGCAGCGTTGGCCCGAAGACGATGGAAATTAAATTCCAATGGGAAAATCGTTGCCTCGCCGTACTGATCGTACGTATTTTGAGAGCCATTAGAAGGCAAGAACGTACAGTACAGTTTCGACGGGTTGCACCACCCCGGAGGGTGCGGCCCACACGTGACGATAATGACAGCCCGCGCTCCTTTCACGGAGAAACCTCGCGGAAACGAGGGAAATTTCATGCAGCGTGCGCGCGCACGCGTTACACGTCGAAACAACACGGGCAATCGGCACCGGGTTCTCTTCCAATCGGGCCACTTCTCATGACTCTTAGCCCCGCTCTCAATGACTTGATTGTAGCTCATCTCGCTCGTGCACGAGCGTGCTCGCTAGTTTCCACGGATCCTAGACGCAGAAACGTTTCTGCGAACTGCGAACGTTCCCTCCCGTTCATTCGCGGGACTCGTTTATCCGGCACGGCCCGAGAGCAATTCCACGTGAACGAGATGCGTGATTAAGGTTCTCCTGGTTTTTCTCTTCTGGCGAGGTTGCATACATCGCGAAGGGGATGTACACATGGAGGTACGTTTTGTAGAATTACGACGAATGCGATGAGAGACCGACGTGATAAGACTCGTGATACACGTCGTTGTTGGCTACGAGGACGATATTCATGGAACGCCAGTCAGCGAATACCAGTTTAAGACGTTGTTTGTTAACGAGGTTCGTCGTTTTGTACGGGAAGATGGTTACGTAATTAATGCCTTTCGTTCTTAATGCCAATTTCAGGTAGGAGCGGCGTTCGTGGGGTATTTTTAGAAGCAGGATGTTCGCTTCGGTTACGATCCGGTTATTCGACCACACGCACTTTGGAAATTGATTTTCATTTACAGTCGCAAAATCGATATTGGTTTCCCGGCGTGATGTATTTCACTCGGTTTCGTTTCGATAATGAACAGGTAGATACATCTTGCTGTATTACGGTATCACGTGCAAACTCGTCAGCGAAACAAGCAAAGTGCAATTAAACCGAATTTCATTCCAACGTTTCGCAAACCATTTGGCGAAATTTCGGACAAATATTACGTTTTGTTCGAACAGTGAAAGAGATTTAAAATTTAACCCTCGGTCCGTGAGGATTCGCACGATTTCGCACATGATCTGTCCGTTTAACCTGTGTGTTCTTCGGCGAGAAGCTATTTTGCACGCCGAGGATAATCGCGGTACGATTGCCGTTGCGAGTTCAAGATCATCGTGATTTTTAGCCCACTTCGATGATTGCTGGCTCGTCTGGTTTCAAATAAAACACAAGAGTTATTGCCTGCATTTCTGAATTGCATCGTTCAGGCTTAGCAGGAAGCACTCTCGCGCATCCGCGATGCCACGACGCCTTCCTCTAGGATCGTTTCCAACGATTTCGTCGTTAACGTCATCCGCTTTCGAGAGAACGTATATAATTTTATATGATTATTAGAGAGAGAGAGAGAGAGAGAGAGAGAAGACAGACAAACCGACTTGATCAAAATTACGTCTCCATGATAAAATATTTCGATGAATTTTAAGATATTCCAAGATATGAGTTTCAAGTCGAATATTCGAAACGAAAGAACGTGTTTCCAAGTTCTAAATACTACGAACATTCGTGTAACTATTGAAAACTATATTTTTAAGTGAGTGCTCTTCGCAATGACGCGATGCACAGGTAAAAGGAATCGCTTTTGAAACTCGAGTGATACTCGTAAATTTCGTCGTCAGAGAAAATCTAGAGGACTTGTTAATTAAGCACGATTTACCGTTCGAACGTGGTCGTTTGAAAAGGGAACAAAGGAAATATGATTACGATAATTACGCGATTTCGACACTCGCTCTATCGACGAGCAAATTGATACGTTGTTAACGATCGGTTTCTTTTCTCTCTGTTCCAGGTATGTAACCACGAAGAAGACGCGCGCATGTTGTTTCCGTAGCAATGGATGAAGCGTACTGCGCGTGAGTGAGTAAAGAAGTGTCTTTGAATAATTGAATAAACAACAGAAAGCACAAGAACAATCGTCGATCTTTATTTTCTAGCAAGTTGAAATTGAAATTTTGAAATTTTCACTCTCAGGCGTAAAGAAAATAACGCTTGCTTCAAGAATAACGTTCGAAGAATTTCATAGAGTATTCGAGGAACAAGAATCGATCTGATCAACTCTACGAGTATTTCGGAATATCAATACCAAAACATCTATTTCACAGTCAAGTTTTTGTCCGGAAGAATTTTGTATATCTGCCTGCCCTGATTAATTAATTCATTCCATTTGACGCGAACGCATACGTCGTAACCGCGGTTCGATACGTCCTCTTTCGTACAATCCCCGAGAAATACAATCTCCGTATTGCATGATTCTCGTAGTTCTAGTGCTCGACAATTCGAGTCGCCGTTTCCGCGTAACGCCTCGTCCCGTATCCGGTCGAACAACCACCCCCCACCTCCCGGTTACTCTCTAATCCCGAGGAACAATGCTCCGGTTTTCACTGGCGCGCGTGTCAACGAGGGAACGACGCTCCCAACGGTGGAAGTGGGACGATCGTGGTGTTGTATCGGCTTTCCCTGGAAATTCGTAGGTGGCGAATGACGGACGCGGAACAGCGCCGATCGCGCATAAATTTCGTAACGACGTCGCCGAGAGCGGTGGTATCAATTTCCACGTGGGCATTAATTCCGCGGCCTCAAACGCCATTTTTCTCGCTTGGTTCCTCGCCCCTTTACGCTCCAGTCGACCTCCTTCACCCCTTGTTCACGTCGAAGACAGATGGCGACGTTCGGGATGAATCTCGCGTGATCGTCTACTAAAATAACAATATTAAAAAAATCTCAATGAAAGACTTTTGCTTTTTTATTATTGCATCAGTCTTTTCCCCATTATTCGCGTCTTTAGTGTTCCACCTCTTTTTATATATCACGTATATTTATATTTTATTATATTTTATATTTTATATATTTTTGTATATTATATATTTACGTGTTTTCTAGTTTTTTCAGGGAACGCTCGAATACCAAAGACGACGAGTGACTTTTAGTGTAATTTTGACGAGTATATACGTACGTAATAGCCATACTTGCGAAAGAGGAGACAAACTCTCATTCCTACTTGCAGTCATCTATTGACCAATAATTTTTTTTCATCGCATTACGATATCTTTCCTCAAAAATTTAGAAGGGAAATAATTATTACGAGTGAGCAAAATTTTCTTTAACTTTGATCAAATTTTTCGTCGCTAGGAGATTCTTATTTACGTAATTTGTTCCAACAGTTGTCCCCCGTGTGCTTATTATTAACATCCTAGACGTTATTACGTCGCGGATTTCCCCCCGGGATATATTCAGAAACAAAAGGGACGCCCGTGTACGTAAATACGGAGATGAAAGAAAATATCCCATATATTTCTGCCGGTAACCCTTGAACTTTGACACTTGCAACGTTTCTGGTTGGCGGCGAACGAGACCCCAGCCAGTTTAATATTCTTCGAAGAACTGAGGTTTTATTACAGCGAAGGGAGAGAATGGAAACGAAATAGAGGAAGGAATGCCAGTGAAACTGTCAACCCGAGCGTGTTCCGCGTCTGTATTTCATTCCCAGGTCGACGTTTTGCATTTATTTCAACGGGAGTCGCCGCGAAAACCAATTAAAAATGTATCGCCGTGGCACCATCCTCGTGGCTCGATGATCTATTTCAATAATTCGAGATCGAACACGGGACAGAACTCTATTTCTTGGTGCTTTTATTGTCTGCCGTTTTTTTTCCTCGTCATTTCGAAATTAATACTTTAATATAAATCTACTTCCGTTTTCATAAAATACTCAGTTGAATTCGTATTAACATTAGAATTATCGGCGGCTAAAGCATAAAAGAAGATAATTGAATATGTCCGGTACAATAAAATGCGCAATGATACAGTTACATTATTTATAATATAATTAATACAACAATACAATAGGGTAAACTTTTATGTATTTTACGAAAAATCGCTCAAGTCTCCAAAAGTACAAAAAAAAAGAAAAAAAAATTAAAGAAAAAATACTCAAATGGCCATTTTGATCATTTAGGTGGCTCATAGTGTACGACATACGTTTCACTGGAGTAGGTAGTAGAAAATTTTTGATTTACAATCTCTGTTAGATCTTTTGCCATTTTTGCCATTTTGGAAGGAAAACGAAGAACGAACGTGTAACTTTCAAATCAATTAAATTTCGCTTTTACGCCATTTTCACTAAAATTGCCACCAAATTCCACCACGAAGGGAAGTTCTCACCGAATGTGAACGTTCGCGAAATGTGCATCGCGCGGCGCAAACGGCGTGACCGTTTACCGCTGCAAATGGCAGAACGTGGCGGCGGATCGGCGTGCGCACGAAACGATGCTTCATTGTCCGCGGTTGAAGCGTAATAAAAAATATTTATGGCGGCGTATTCGGAACAATTAGCATAACACGTATCGCCGGCGGGCTAGCGCTGCAGATGGGGCCCGACACGTAACGCGCCGGGTAAAATTCGGACCACCCGGGAACATGCTCGAGAGTAGGGCCCATAAAGGGGCAGAGATTCATGCACACACGTGCACGCAAATTTCGCAATGTATTAATCCTTAAGGGATCGCGTCCGCGCACGTGGGAGTAACTAAGTTACTTGGCAGAAGCGCCAAGTGTGGCTATCCGTTGCCGTTGCTATACCCTCGGGTATATTATCCGAGATTTATCGCGGCGGAAATAACGAAAAAGAAAAAAAAAAGAAAACATTCGACCGGCATTTGTCAATCGCTATCTTCTTACTTCCTTCTCGTTGCGTTTGTCTCTTATCTTTTTCGTTAAATTCGACGAGAATCAAACTCTTGTGAACGTAGGTTCAAGGAAGGGATTGTTATTATCATTGAAGATGGACATGTACACTGTGAAATTGTGTAATTTGTTGCTTCGTTATTGTGTTCCTCCATGACGTCTTCTCACAACACGAGATCCCGCAAGTTTATTCCAAAGAACACTTACTCTGTATCGTACGTAAAACAACCACTAAATATAAATAGCATAAACAAGCAGTAACCATCAAATGGTATGAAAATAAAGATCGAGAAGCCAACTTACCTGAACGAACACAAACTTCCCTCATTTCTCTTTTCTTACCTAATCTTCTCTACATCTGTTCTCACAGTTCTTTCGCCAGAGTCCCCTCTCAATGTTCAACAGCCAAACGCGTTCGGTCTCTCGCTGCGTGAAACGCCAAGAAAAATGCCGATAACGAGGCAAATGCAAAAGAAAAAGAAAGAAAAAAAACAGAGAAAGAATAAAGTCTAATCCCCCTGGGTGCCGATCTTGTTGGCAGCGTCCGTGTATCGTTGCATTTTACGAGGCTGTGGTGCGAACGGTTGCCGGTTCACGCTGCTAGCGAACTTGTATCTAAATTAAGCGGCCGTGTCCGCGCACAATCGTGTCCGCACGCGGAAACGTAACATTTGTCGCGCTTAATTTGCCGGCCGAACGAGCGAGAGACGTTCGCTTCGCCTCTTTATCGAAAGGGGCCTCTTAACGAGGCTAGGGCCCAGCAGACGTTCGCGCTGATACCAGCTCGAATTAGAAACCATAGAGAGCGGCGAAGGATCAGATAAGCGGGGGCCCTTTATTGGTTGGCAATTACCGGGCGTCGAATATGGTGGCATTTTACCGTTGATCTTCAATTAGAGGCCAGACGGTTTCGTTCGGGGATTTCGAGACAAACGAGGGGGGGAAATGGCGGCTGATTTGATACGCAGGGTGTCGCGCGAACTAGTTGAACCGAACGAGTGGAATAGGAAGAGCGATTATTTGCTTTACAACACTCGAGCTTCGTTTCCAAGAAAATTCATGTTCGCGCGAATTTCGATCAATTCCGGATAATTAGATTGGAAAATGTCGAATAGAATTTTTCCTATTCGGAGGGCGATGAAATTTAAGTATATGCGTGCTTGGTAAATTTTTAAATTTACCAAGCGTATATCCCATACTTTCGAGCCATTATTCGTCTCTTGTCCATTATTCATTCCTGACTTAATTTTAGGTCTAGGATCTAATTTTAGGATTCAATCGAATTCAAGTGTAACTTGACAAATTTTCAATCTCGATTTGACAAGGAAATTTTGTCCCTACTTTTCGACTCGGTTTTCCCATGTAAAACCACGTATGTATGTACACGCGTGCCTGGTATCTCGTTAGTATCCCGAGTAATTAAGAAATTGTTCGGTGCAGTGTGACGTTTTACCGTTGCTCGACCGTTGTTTCGGTTCTTGTTTCGCGCGTAGCGTGCAGTGTGAAACGCAGCCACGGTCTTGTTGCTCTGGGCGGAACTCGGTAATGGGAACCGAATCGTTTTCCGAATTCGGTTCGGTTAAGTCCTTCGCGTGTGGTTGCAACGATGATTATCCTCTCGGCGTTCTCAGCGAGAAAAGTGAGAAATTTCTTGTTTGTAAGAAGGCAGTTTCTTCGATGTATGTTAAGGGAATGTTAATCAATTTCTATTTGTTAGTCATTTTTAATTTGTTGTTGATCTAGTTCTGACAATTAAGGCATAACATAGTAACGGAGGAAGGATTGTCAAATTTATTCCAGAATATAAATATGCATTTAATCGACTTTTGAAAGGGAAATTTGGAACGATCTTCAAATTCAGACGTGAAAGGATCAAGCACACGCTCGGAAGTTCGAAGCACCCTTCACTTTTTGTCAAGTGACATAAATAGGAACGTCGTATGCAATTGCAAGTTCCGTTGTCAAATATTTGCTTCAAAATATTGAAATTGCAAATAAGTTGCATGTAATTACCTCCCCCCTCCAAAAGAAAAGATATAATTATTACAAATACATACGATTCGATCAGTAATACCAATAATTATTAGTAATATTATTATTAATTAATTCTAGTAATAATTATTATTGATTGTTAATTATTACCAATAATACTAGTAATAATTAGTTTATACGTTCCTGCGTCCACGCACCAGTCGCCACCGTTCCGCAATCTGCGGAAGTTTTCACGCCCGCGGGAGAGAACCAGCTCTCCCGATCCTCCCCCCCCCCCCGCTAGGAACTTCATTACGCTGAATAATTATGAGCGGCAAAGAAAATCCGGTTCCCCGAGGGAGGAAAGAAGTCAGACTCGCCGATCGCCGAGCGTAGATAGCGTAGCGAGTTACCTCGTCCGCTCGTTCGCCGTCGAAAATATCGAGCTTAATTTATGCGTGGTAATAGTGGCGTCCCTAATTCTCCCCGTTCGGAGAACGCGGAGACTCGGGCGATCGGCAGTCTCGCTCGCAGCAGTGGCGAAACGTCTCTCCTCTCGGTGGTTGCGTGCGGATCGCGTGGTCGTTGGCCAAGGCGCGTACATACTCGCGGCGTATATGTATATATAAAATACGATAGCAACGGCAGCCACGCCAGCAACAACCCCCATTGATTTATTTAAATCGAAAGCGTGCCATTAATCTAGCGCGAAACGGTGCCGGAGAGTGTAGCACGCTGGTAACGAGAGAGGAGGAGACCTCAGCTTCGTCCTGGCTGGCCGCACGCTTCGTCGAATCGCGATGGCTATTGAACGCGCACGCTCAAAAATTTTTGCGCTCTCGTGGATCTCTCGTTCGCTGTTCGTTGACGACTGACGTCCCTTGACGAATTTTTTATTTCGAAATTGTCATGTTTCCTCAGTTCTTTTAAATATATTTAAGTACAGAGCAAAATAGGCAAAACAAATAATAAATTTATTACTTCTCTTTATAATTTCTATCCAGTGCAGTTATCATACCGAGACGAGTTCAAAGGAAAAAGAAAGCGACGAGTTATTGTATACGGTTCGGTCACTCGTTATGGTCCGCAATCAGCTGCCAGCGCAAGTGGTTAATGGGCAAAAAGAAAAAAAAAAAGAAGTTAATTTCGGTTGAGCCAGAGAGAGGGAGATGGTGTTCGATGATAATTTACTAAACTACGAATACATAGACGAGACATAGGCTGCACAAAGTCGAGAATTACCATTCATCTATAATTAAATCTGTTAAATCTATTGTTGTATAATATTATAAGTGCGAATTAATTCGTTTCCTACATAAATGTTTGGTTGTTCGGCTTTATTCTTGTATCAGTCCGAAGTAATGCGTTCTATGATTTCGTAGTAAACGTACGTTTGTATAGATTCTATTTCTATCTCACTAATAGACGATAGGATTATCAGTAGACTACAACGAATATAAAACATTTGCGTGCCACAGGATTATTCTACAGTACAAAAATAACAGTTGTTTATTCTATTGTGAAAAATATCAGCAAGCCTGTTTATCATTCAAGTTGATGCTATTAATCCTGAAATGTAAATTTTTCGATAAACTACATGACTGAAAAATCACATGAAACGTTTTAGTTACAAATAGCAATTGTGGATGATCGAAAAATTTGCTTCGTTGCCGACGAGAGGAATTTTATTCCAATTATTTCTAGTTTTTAAATGTCTGATTTAAATTTATTTATTTACAATAGCTGGATTAAACAAGACAAGGAGGATTCTATTGATAGTGTAAAGTGTAAAATAATGTCGTGCATTCGAAACAAAAAAATCGTGGAGTTTCATTTTCCAACGTAAATTAACGAGAAAATAAATTTCACGGGAGAGAAAGAAATTGAAAGAAACATTTCATTCAGAAAAAGAATCTTCGTTTTGAATCTAACTGAACGTGTCACTCTATCGTATAATCAATTCGATCTAAAAATATCTGTTACGAGAGAGAACGAAATGATCCAGCGACGGGAGCCGCTTGTCGCGAGACAATGCCGAGTGCAAAAGCAACGTAAAGCTGCTCGCGACTCGCGAGAAGATAACTCGAAAACTCGGCGGGGGGGGAGGAGGGGGGAAGAAAGCGGGCGCCGGTGGCTCGCTTTGCACGTCCGCGCTCGGCTCGCGTGCTATTTTAAATGGTACGTTACGCGAGAGAGACACGCCGCTCGCGCGTATGTTACACGTGCACGTGTACGTCTCATTTGAATATGCGTACACGCAAGCGGAGCGGAGCGGAGCCGGGCCGGGCCGGGGCGGCGCGACGATCCGCGCGACACGCCGACTCCGTTTACTAATGAACTGTATTATCCGCGATATACACCCGGCCCGGGATTTGCATTAACACGGCTTTTATTGCATTTCATTAAACCGCCGTCTCAGAGAACGTGGCCACAGGCGCCACGTTCGTTCGTCGTCCACGCTTCGACCACGTTCCCTTTTAATACTGACTAATTGCTCGGGGCCAGATAATCGACGCTCGTCGAGCAACGCTCGTTTCGCCTCTGGTCCCCGCCCCTCTTTCGAATTATTCGGCGAATACGCCCGGAAAAACGAAGTTTTTCTCCATCGTTGCATGGAGAAAAACGACGAAGCTTGGAGGGAAAATATTGGCCGAGTTGGCTGACTCGAGGGTTGGAGAGACAACGTTTGGTTTCCCCAGTGGTGTTCGCGAGGGTTGAGGGAGAAAGGAAAGTTTTGCGTACGCTTTTACTGCGGTCGTATTTCACACTTGCGAGCGGCTTTGAAAGAAAAGTTCGAGAAAATTCGAGAATACGATCTGCACGAGCGTGGTTCCGCGCGACGCTGATAACGGGACAATTTCACGCTGGAAAAAACGGTCCCTGACTTTTTATATTATACGTTTTGCATTATATATGAACCTTTTATATTATATACAATTCTGTTGACACGTGTACTGACATTAGAAAATTCGTTCATATTATATTTTACACGTACCAAGCTCTCAGTATTTACAAGTAGATGCATTTGTACTACGATTAACATGATTACGTAATGCAACATCGTTCTCCCATTATTTCAAACTATACTCGTTTAGTTACAATTGAATCAAATTAATCACGTCAAACTAAATTAATATGATTAAAAAATCATTGAACAACCATTCGAATCTACGTCAGACATACCCTTCGATTAATGTGACATTAAATTCAATTAATATAGCATTCGTACGACTGAAAACTAATATCTACTAATCCCTACCAAACCCATCAATCCGCGTTTCCACTAATCAACTGTGTTGTCGAATTGTTCGCCGGAAGCACGGTACATAGGGTGTCCCTACATTTTTCGGCATAACTTCGGCGTAATCTCAGCCCTAAAATTAATAATGATAAATTAAAATGCCAGCGATAGCGATTAACAACTTGCATTGTAAGTTAATAATTTATAAATTTTATTATATATAAAAATAATTATTATATTAAATTTATTAATTTTAGGTGAGATTCAAATTAATATTTATAGTATAAACTTTTATGTTGAAATATATTAAAATTAAATAATAGACTAGGATTAGATATCCTATTATATTAATTTAAGAATAAAATTTTTACTAAAATAAACCCACCAAAATAAGGTCACACCAGACCTCACGAATTTTTATTTGTAATGAAACGAAGGGTTCATTTTACCAAAAAAAAATGAAACTTGGGAAAAATATTCGCCGAGTCGGAGGACTGGATGATTGAAAATAACGTTGGTTTTCCCAGTGATTTGGAAAGAAACAAAGGTCGAGGGATTTAACAAAAGCTAACACTCGTAAAGAATTCTCGTGCAAAGAAATCTATTATTACAAGATTTAAATTTATTTGTGAGATGAAATCAGCCAGGAACATAAAATATAATAAATTCAATTTTCATAAGATCGTTTCGAATTTTCGTTTCAGTTCGAAGAATTTCTCACCGTACGTTCGTGTGACAGTTTTTCCTTATTTTCGCAAGCGGCATAGAGACACCTTGTATGTGAAGGAGCGCTCTCGAGGTTTTCGATCGTGAAATCACCGGCGTGCCGCTGGATAGATACTACTCTGGAATCAGTGTCACGGGGTCCCCAGCGCGACAAACCAGCGGCCTACCGACGGAGAAAAATCCGCGGCGACAAGTACCGTTAAGTCTCTAATTATCGGTTTAGTTTCTCATAAATCAACTGACCGCGGCGTTGTCGCGTAACGTAGCGCCAGTCACCGTGTACCACCCGCCGCAGAAAATTTCTTTACAAGTCGTAACTGTGACTCATTAGCGCCGCTTTTTCACAGGGTTCGGCTGGAAACGGCCCCGGATATCGGCCTTCCTATCCACGTTTTATCTCGCGTGTTTCATTGTTCCGAGGTATACGCGGATACCGGTCTCGTTAGCGATCGAATTAGGCTTGCTGGAAATGAGGGATCTCGTAGCTTCTCCAACCATTTTCAATATTCATATTTCATCTGCCTTGAACAGACATATTTAAAAGAGACGTCGGTTCGTTAGTTGAGCATCTTGTGCCAAATTTTATTCCGGATTTGAATATTTGACTAATAATCTAATCAACTAATAATATTTTATATGACAATGGAATCATTTCGAGAATAAGAGACAGATCAAATTGAGAAAAGTTTATCAATTGAGATCGATTATCGGTTCATTAGTTGCGTATCTTGAGTTAACATTTTAGTTTGAATGGAAGAATTTGTATAGTGAGGTAATGATCTACTTGTCGTTGAACGAATTCGAGGGCAAAAGGTAGATCAAATTGAGAAAATTAGTTTTCCAACTCAGATGGCGATTCCTCAGTTGTGTGTCGAAATTTTATTTTGAATGGAAGAATTTGAATATTTAGCCAACAGTCATTTTATAATAGAATCAATTCAAGAACAAGAGGTAGATCAAATTGAGAAAAACTCAAACAAAGTTGCTCAACTTTGAACGTTCCGCGATATTGAAAAACTTGCGTGAGACAAACGTCTCGTGTTGAACGCACATGTTTCTTCGAAGGTTCTCTCTCGTTCGAAGAGACCTCGCGCACGCGTTATTTCTACGATTCCTCTTGTCAGTGGTTGTTTGCAACAGTGAGAGAGTCTCTTGGATGAAACGTAAGTTCGACGCTTTTAAAGATATTTATCAGGCGTTTTTATTTTCCCGCTGTCACGGTAACCGCGCATTAATCGACACGTAAATCATCGTCTTGTCGTTGCCTCGTTACGATTGCCGTAATATTTTTTAACAGGAAGGAATAAAAAAAAAAAAATAAGGAAAAAATTGCGTGGAATCGACGCGCATCGTCCTCCTTGTAATTTTGGCCTGTCTGTTTCGACGATGAAATACGATTGCCGCGTATTTCGGACGAAAGTCTCGTGGCTTAAGGCGCGTTTAGACCGTCCCACCATCTTTCTGTCTCCTTTTTATAAAAATAAATCCTCGACTCGTTCGATGGGATTCTGAATACAAAACGACAATTTTGTTGTTGGTATATCTTAGTAAAGATTTAAATACATGTTATTCAAAAAAAAAAAAAAAAAACAGAAATTTTCTTACAAATTATAGAATAACGTAGAATACCAAGACAAACGTGATACATCTCGTTTCGAAAAAAATACCACGATTAAAAATCAATTAAAAATCTAAGTGAACTGAGAATTACATTCAAAAATCACGTGGACGATCACTGAGCTTCCAATCCATTTTTGTTCCAAAGAAAAAAAGAAAAAGAAAAGGTGCTAATTCAACTTATTTTCCAAACTTTAATTCATACGGCGACGAAAGAGAAAGTGGAATGCTTAATATCCCATCTATCATAAGCGGAAAAACAATTAACAGATAGACATGCAAAAGAATAGCGACTAAAGTGTTGCAACTCGAAGGACAAACGAGCGGAACAACTTGAAAACCGTGGGTACCGGGTCTAGTTCGGGACTGGTACGACTTTCCAACGCGCGCGATTGCCTGATTTATCGAGCTGCTCCGCCGAACAGTCGTATCGATTCGCGTTTCAATCGAAACGTATGAATTCTCGAATCGTTGACGTTCGACGGCACGGCATCAAAAGGCATAAATCTCTGGCCACTTAACGTTCCTTAAAATTCGTTCCGCCGCGGCGGTTTGATGGAGAACTGGCGTACGCTCATTAGATCGTGGTCGTCTAAACGCGGCTGTGGCCAAACGAAACGCGCGAGTCGAAATATCATTGCGCGCCGCCGTAAATCACGCCGGCGCGCGCTAAATCGCGAGGTTCATTTCGCGAGAGGAAACACGTTTCGCCGGGGCAAACGACAATGTAGCTGGCTGAGGAACCTCGTGATTTATGTGAAATGAAATTTTCTGAAGAGATTCGGCTTCTTTATAAGTTTTTCTTCTTTTTCTTTTAGTGAAAATGATTTTGACGTTTTTAGCGAAACTGGTCTGGCTGGTTCAGGTGATTGGATGACATATATGTAATTCAGACAAATCAGAATGACGATTAAAAATTAATATTCTGTACTCTAATATTTTAAAGAATATTCACAGCTGTACAATAACGTAGAAATTGTCAAGAATGAGATTAATTTCCAATCATCCTCCTGAAGGGACGACAGAGAGACGCCCAATTTAGCGTGATTAAAATTCTGCTCACTAAAATGACCCACCATGTAAACAAAAGTCACGTTCAATTTGAATCCAAGTGAGGGAGGAAAGTGATGTCATTTCAGAGAGGGAGGTTATTTCAAAATTTAAACACATCCCAAAATTGACCCGAGTCTTTCCAAACTTACCAAAAAGAAATATACATATCCCATGATACTTAATATTCCAATGTACTTCAACACAAAACGTCGACGTCAATATCCGTCAATACACGTATTCAGGGACGAAAGGAGCAGACGATTACCCACAGAAAATCGTTCATTATGCCTCTTCCCTCACGGTAGAATCCCTTTCATATACGCGTGTACGCGTATATCCACGATGTGCTCGTACACGAGGCGGGCAAGCAGCGCAACGATTCAAAGTGAAGGCAGCCGAGCATAATCGAGCGCGGCAGGCTGGCAGCTGGTTGAACGCGGCAGCCTCGAATCCCGACTCGGTTTCCCTGGAATAATGGAGTATCCCCAAGCTCGATGTTACAATAATGATACAGCGCTATCGCCGGAATGTGTGTTTATCTTGCGCCGATTGAATCTTTCCGTGAAAAATTACGTCGAACTAAACGCCACGGCTGACAGGGAGGGTTCATCGTCCAGCGGACGATCACTGCAACGAGTCAACACTGCACGCTGGAGATCGTATTATCGCGCTTTATTGTCAATCGAGCACCGCCAACTACGCTGTGGCGTGTTGTTGGCTCGTGGCTGGGAAAATATGTTAGTCGGCGCGGAGGCACGAGGCGTTTTGGTTCGCGTAAAAAATTTCTGGTCCGCATAAGCATTGTGTAATAATAACATTGGGTAAAATGTCGCATAAATTCTTTTGAATTCGGTTCTTGGATTTTAATTATCACAAATACGTATTATAGTGTGTAACCGTAGAACAAGTAGGGTCGAGTAATGAGAGACAGAGATATTTATTAGATGTCTTCAACAGTCGATCGGTTCGATCTAATTTCAGACGTGCAATCGTTGCGGCCAAGTAGGTCAATGAAGGGAAGTGGAAGAGAACGACTTACAGCTCTGTGTGACAAAAATTCCACGCGACAACCGTGTTTCGTGCAAAAGCTCGTATCTGTCACTTGGCTCATTAACCAGTTGCGCTGGCAACCGATTGCGGACCATAACGAGCGACCAAACCGTACACAATAATTCGTCGCTTTCTTTTTTAACTCGTCGGTATGATATCACTGGATAGAAATTATTGAGATGTAATAAATTTAGTTTGCCTGGGTTATACTTAAATATACTTAAAGCTGAGAAAATATTACAATTTTGAAATAAAAATTAACAAATGGCTAAGAACAAATGTCGCAGTAACGCACGTTTCATTTGCAATTCTTCTTAATCAGCTTTAAAAGTATGAAAGATATAGCTAATTCGCATAATTAGCTACATCTTTTACTCATGCTCTATAATCTTGCCCAATCTCGAGAAATTAAAGTTATTGCTTACTTTAATCATACACCGAAGCCCTCATTTTTGCTTGAAAATAAACACGCCTTCAACGAGAACTATCAAAAATGGTCAAAACGACCGAATGGTAAATTTCTGATTAGATATACAAAACAGTGTATCGTTAGAAACTTGAATGATTTTTCGCAAGATACACAAATAAAAGCTTGTGTGCCCCATTGTGTTGTAAAGATTTTCTGTTTCGTTGGAAGTCTCCGATGGAAATTTCACGCTTTGGTTCCAGATTAATATCGCGTTCGGATTGCGTTAATAAGTCAATCAGACTCGCATTTCTTTCAACATCTTCCTTCCGAGTATTCGAACAGAATCCGAGGCGCTGGTACGCGCGACTAGCAGCGTGTACGCGCGCGTTCACTTCGCGTATACCGTGGGAAGAGAGGCACAATAAGAAGGAATGGCTCGCGTCTGCCTTCCTGACTCGCTCGTGTACGCCCCGAGCCTCCGACGAAATTCGTAAGGCTGGCTCTCCACCGTCTTTTTTGTTCCTCGACATTTCTTCTTTTTCTTTCCCCTTCGTTTCCTCCTTCCTCTGTCTTCTTTCGTCCTTCTTTCACCCGGAGCGCATGTGTGTACCCTCCGGCGCCGCTTCGTGACTGGGATTCAAAATAATCCGCGAAAAAGCGGCGAAAGGAACCGATCGGAGCTTCGTTCTCCGGGAGGTCCGATGACAGCGGGACCGCTTCGAGTCGTTGAATTTTTTACCGTTTTTTCTAAGGATCTTTTTTTTTTTCTTTTATTAGGGCTGACGTGTTATGTTAATTCCGAGAGTAAGAAAGAGACGGTCGAGAGTAACGTTTTGGAAACGTGCATGTTTATTGATCGATGTCACACAACCGCGACATTACTCGTTTGTTCCACAAGATTTTATTACTATGAATATATCACTATGAATAATTCTTTGTCTTCAATTATGTCGACGTACAATCCTTTTCCATATAAAATGCTAAATAACTTTATATAGATAATTACTTCGATGTCATTCACTGTAGTTTCCTTTCACTCTCAGATCAATTTTTGTTACTGTGAAATTTCTTTTCATGATTTCGTTATACGTTCGTCCTACAGGAAAGCCCATTTTTATCACCATAAATACCATAACTTGCACACGTGAAATAACTTTCAAATTGTGCATGTCCGATGAAAAATTGGTAATACAAAAGTTGCATGATGCTTAAGGAATGGTGTATAAATTTTTTGTGCGTGCTGAGTACGTTTCGAAATTTCCAAGGGCATTTTTCGTTTATTTTCTTTTCCATCGGACTGTACATACTTTTTTCCGTCATAAATCGAAAGACGTGTAATTTTCTAATCCTCCAAGATACTAAGATACTCGAGAGTCCGTCTTTCTCTCCTTTCAATTTTCTTTCCATTGTTACCACAACGAAACGTTACCAGAACAGGATAACAAATATCAAAGACGAGAATAATTTTCCGCTACTCGAAGTTTTGCAGAGTCTGTCGAAAGGCAGACGTAGCGTGGCGCAGTGACAATTGGCGAGATGTCTTCCATGATAATTGAAACAGAGATTGAGGAAACGTCCGATACGTTTTACAGCATAATCTCCGTGGTAGACCAGGGAAATAATCCCCGGGATCGTTAGCTGCGATTCAAAGCTCGTCCGTTTCAGCGAACCACGGTTTCGTTTCGTTTCGTTCCCGCGCTTCCACCAGAAAGTCTTTCCTGAACTCTGCAAGTGGAGCACGAGAAACGCCACTCGTTTCTTTCGTCAACGAACGAGCCCCGGTGTACGAGACCAAATCCTACCACGGATTCATTGTCGTTTCAAAGCTGCTCCTCCGTGCAGTTCACGGCCTGTTGAAATCGTTCGTGCAATGAACAAAATTCTGGTCCATCATTAACGATTGAATATGTTGAAAATTTACCAGTCGATTAAATACACGAGCAGACAGAAATGGAAAGTCCGCGTCATTAAAAACGTTTGAGTAAAGTTTGTCTACTCTGATATATTTTATCGATCAGACAAAATATATCTCGTGAGAAATAGTAACGTTATTTGAATCGTGTCTTTCGTGTTTCATTTCTATGAAAATCCCAGGGAATTAAAAATTTTAAATTTTTAAATTATTTCATCGTCAACGATTGAATATGTTGAAAATTTACCAGTCGATTAAACACACGAGCAGACAAATATGGAAAGTCCGCGTTATTAAAAAGTTTGAGTGAACTTTGTCTACTCTGACACATTTTATCGAAACCAGACGAAATATATCTCACGACAAATAGTAACGTTATTTGAATCGCGTCTTACGTGTTTCATTTCTATGAAAATCCCAGGGAATTAAAAATTTTAAATTTTTAAATTATTTCATCGTCAACGATTGAATATGTTGAAAATTTACCAGTCGAGTAAATACACGAGCAGACAAATATGGAAAGTCCGCGTTATTAAAAAGTTTGAGTGAACTTTGTCTACTCTGACACATTTTATCGAAACCAGACGAAATATATCTCATGACAAATAGTAACGTTATTTGAATCGCGTCTTACGTGTTTCATTTCTATGAAAATCTCAGGGAATTAAAAATTTTTAATTTTTTATTATTATTTAAATTAAGGTATTATCTATTATCTTTTGTTACAGACTTTTTCACACGGAACGCCGGTTTTCTTAATCACCATTGGATATCTCAATAGCTGTTTAATATTTCCTAACCTCTTCAAGGGGGTATTTTTGTGCTCTGACACTCTATGAATAGAATGAAAAAAAAAACAAATAAATAAATGAAAAAAGAAACGGCTACGTATCGACAGTACTGTCGATTAAACAGAATTACGTTTGTCTCGAGTAAAAAGATAAAATCTTAACTGGCTCGCGTACATTCCTTCGTAGTTTACCATTGTACGCTAAGTAGTTACGGTTTCTGGGTAAGACATTGTAGCGGTCCATCGAGAGTCACGGCATTCCCACGTTGGCACATTTGAGTTAATAGTTTTGACAGGCATGGTTATAAGCTAAAAGTCTCATACTTCGTTGACCTTTGTAGGATACTCGTTTGAAAAAAAAAAAGAAAAAAGAAAACGTCGCCATAAAATGTGATTGGCTGAGGTACCATTTTTTTTTTCAACGGATAAAAAGACGCCTGAATGTTTTATCAGATTAATAAGACAATAGCAGCAGCCTCCTTTTCGACGTACTTTCTCCTTTATGATTTTATTTTTGGACAAATTATCGCTGGCGCCATTATCACTTACCATATCTTATCAGATCGTTTGAGAGATCGTTCGATGGATTTTACCCGTTTCGTTGTGCATTTAAGGATATAATTGATAAAAAGCCACGTGATGTTTACAGAAAATTCATAAATTAATTTTTACTTTAAAAATAGAATTTACGCACGTTCCTGTTTCTGACTGATGAATTCCATTCGAGAGTACACTGGTATCTCGTCTTCTACCTAAATCCTGAAATTCTACGAGTTTGATACAATACTCTGTGAGAAACTATTCTTTCTAAATTGTAAAATATCCATTTAATCCAACTTGATAATTACAACTGTATTCGTACATTATTTCTTTGCTTACTTCCAAATGAAAGCTTCAAATACACGATATAATGGAATTACGTCGTAATCGAACAAAAATCCTTCAAAAAAAAAAAAAAAAAAAAACACTTTGAAGAAGAAAAAAAAAAGAAGAGAAGGGAATAACTTCGATTTTGATTAAAGAGCCTTGTACGCATGGCAGATTTTCGGCCGATGAATAGATAGTTGATTTCGATGTTTCAAAGAGCGCGTTCGACGGATTGGATCGTGGCACTGAATGGAAGCATCCATTAGCTTGAAGCCTGAATGGAAATTTTTCGACCTCTGTCGCAAAGTCCTCCATTCGAGCCAAGTGTTTTGCTTTCTTCTTTTTGTCTTTTTGTTTCTTCTTCTTCTTTTTTTTTTTTTTTTTTTGGTTTCTCCCTTCCCGAAGTATCGGGTTCGCCGATTGGCTTCAAGTAAATGAGACTGTATACGGTTAGCGGAACGTAGCGCGACTGTCACCGTGAATAATTATTCAGAACAATGGAGAAAGCCTTGGCAGCTGCCTATAATCGCAATATCTCCGTGACAAACACCCACATATTGTCGTTGAACGACGATCTACGACGACGCGGAAACGCGTGTTGCTGCTTTCGCGGTAATTATCCTCGTGCTCGTTCGGATTTCACTCGGCCCGAGCCATTCATTTGGAAAATCTCTTTGCAAACCCTTTTGCTCGCGTGATCATCCTCCGTCCGTTGACATTATGCGTTAGACGGCGAAATCACGGAGAGCGAATTAGAGGAGTTCAATTAGAATATAAATAATTTGTTAACGTTGGATTTTGGCTCGAACTTTCACTCGTGATTCGTGTTCGTGATTGAAGACTTTTATTTTAATTCAAAATCTAGAATAGAATGTTATTCTGTCGCCTAAACTATATTCGTTTGATCTAATGAAAAAATATATTTATGATATATTTAAAAATATTAAAAATATATAATGTATTAAAATAATATTAAAAATATATAATATATTAAAATAATATTAAAAATATATAATTTAATTGTAGGGAAGATCCCTTGTTTTATATGTATTTACATCCATTCTACGCATGTTTATCTTTGTGAATGTAATTAAAAATCTAGTAGAATATTACTCTACCATCTGAACTGTTTAACGTACTCAAGTATTATGGTGAGTTGGATTCGTTGAATTTAATGTATTCAATTATATTTAATTATTGATTAATTAGGAAAAATCCCTTATTCTATATATATATTTATACGCATTCTGTGCGTATTTTCAAATTCCAACATAAATACATAAAAATCAGCCCGAATCGGATTTATCAGACAGCTTCAAGCAGCTCTTGCAGTTTCAGAAAATGTCGGGAACTTTACTCTGATGTAAATCTAGATTTCCAACGGGAATGTATCTAATTTCTAACACGACCTACAAATCAAGTAAAATCATTGTTAGAATACAAGCAGTATTCTAAATGCATCGAATCTCAATATTGAAAATAATTTACATTACACCGTAATGCACTCGTAATACGACTAATAGTCATGTTTTCCATCTCAACCAAAGATCGGCCTCCAACAAAAGTCCACCAATTACAAAACAGTATCGCGACAACATATTTATCGCACAAAGTAGAAAACAAAGAGTTCCACTGGGAACGTTGTCGACGTCGAGTTTCCAAGTTACGTAAGTTCCGGTCGACGATGGCCCGGAAACGGCGCTCTCCAACTTCTTCGTCACGTGACGCGGCGCGCTCGCTGTCAAGAGCGTACCGGGGATGCAGGCGCGATAAAAAAAATTTCTCGCTCGTCTCATCGAACACGATATTCCGATAATTCAAGCGTGGAAATACCAAGCACACCCACGCTTAACGTTCTCTCGCAACGAAATCTCGCTTGCACACTCGCGATGCACATTTTTTTCGCAACGGCGCGCGTTTATGGCAGGTGATGGAGAGGGAGGGGGGGAGAGGCGGGGAGAGAACATAAAAGACTCGTCACTTCTCGAAGAAGCACGCGGAACAACAACGAGCAACACCTCGATACCGTGCTCGAGAGAACTCATAAATCCCGCGTTGATGAGATTCACGCTCATAATAACACGCTCGTTAACAACCAACCAAGCTTTTCGAAGCTTTCCAATTTATTTCGACGAATCGAATTATATCGCGTTGCACGGCCATCGTCGAGCATCTTTTTAAATAAATAAATGAGTTGCGTTTAAATAACTTTAAATAATAATCAAGCTGGCAGAGAGATTACCGAATTCAAGTGCACCATTACGATTTCTACGATAGAGTCACGAGCGGAATTAAATAACGCGAGGAACGAGCGTAATGAACAAATATTTCTATCGGATGATTATTTCGATTGACTTTGATATTCTATCTTCGCTGATAGTTAGCTTTACACGTTCAAGAAACGAAAGCGTGCGATACGACAAATTGCTCGCTTATTATTAGAATAAATCTGATTGGCCGGCCTTAATTATCATCGATCACTCGTAAACAACGTCCAACGCGACGCGAGTCAGTTTCTCAACGTCGTAAAGAATCGAATGATTTATTTGAAACTCAATTAGCACGTTTAAGGATATCTACGAGTTACCGTTAATAACTCGTTGCATACCTCGGCTCTTGCTCGGCTCTCACGAATTAACGTGACTAACATCTTCGTTGCCGTTATAATTATTACGTAATTTATTAATAACTAGCGGGGGGTCCCGGCATACATCCCTAATTATATCCTCTCACCTTGACGCATCGGCTCGAAGTAATAGGCAACGTTCAGGAATATATCTCCTAATCGTTCGCGTTAAGTAGCTCATCGTGTTAGCCATTAGTTTGCCCGATTAGCCCGTTAAGACGCCATTTTCGAGAATCAATAACATCAACTTTCTATTTGAGGAATCGTCGATCGAGTACTACGCTGTCCAGTGCGCATTAATACTTGTAATACACGTATTAATCTAACACAGCTTTAATTATATTATCATTATTGTATCATTTGTATTATATTTATATCAAATATAATGTAAATCATGTCATATTATATTTATATCAATATTGTATCATTATTGAAAAAGAGAATTCTCTGAGTTTGATGACAGGCATGAAATATTCTCAAATAAGTTGCAACTTATTGGTTTTTTCGCATCTGGTAATGTAATATAATATAAAATATATAATAATTATGATATATATGATATAACATATATTATAATAATTATAATATATATAATATAACATAATGAATTTTATTTCACTCGATAAAATTTTGAGAGAAGTTTCCAAGTGTTGGCAGGCAGCAAATATTCTCAAATAAGTTGCAACTTATTGGTTTTTTTGCATTTGGTAATATAATATAATTTATATGATAATTATGATATATATAATATAATATAATGAATTTTATTTCTCTCGATAAAATTTTGAGAGGAGTTTCCAAGTGTCGACAGGCAGCAAATATTCCCAAATTTAAGTTGCGACAAGTTTCTTCGCATCTAGCGTTGTATAATGAATTTTATTTTATTCGGGTAACAATTAAATTAAAATTCTGTAACGCCGAAGAGAGAAGTTTCTAACATTTGACAAGCAGCAAACATTTCCCAATTTCTAGTAGTATAATGAAATTTATTTTATAACGACTGAATTAAAGTTTTGCTCTCTGATTCCAACGAATTCGTAGGTATAATTCGCGAAACACAGCTCGTTGATCTCGGGTCAATAGTCCCGTGGCGCGCATTGTCCAAATTCGATCGCAAAGTTCGTCGAGCCATGCAGAAAATTGTAGTTGTGGGCGTCATAATCGGTTGTGTTTCGTTGCGTCGAAACCGAGCCGCGCTGTCATTGACAGACGTGTAATTTCCCCGCGTTTGGAAAGCTGTTCGCGCCTTATCCGGCAATCGCGAAAAATTGGCCAACAAACTGCCGTGTACGAAACAATTTTCTCTCAATCATGAGAAAGATTTCATTCCCTTTCTTCTTTCTTCAAGTGTAAAATCCGTGCACTATGAGTTTAATTCACTGGAACTGCCGACAGTAAGTGAAGCATAAAATTTCCATCAGAGACATTAAAGTAAAAGAAACGGAAAATCTTTACGATACAATTATTTACGTATTTTACAAAGAATCATTCAAGTCTCTAAACATGAGTAAGTTTAAATGAATGATAGAATAAATTTCCTCTAATATGAATATAAATTTAAAAGAAATAACATGATGCTCCATTTACACGAATTAAACGAATTAATATCTTTTACAATGTGAGAAATTCTTTTAAAAGCAAAATCAATATTAGGACAATGATGTACTGATGAAAATAATCTTGAAATAATTTGAATTATTAAAAAAAATTCCTAATATTGATCCAAAAATTCATATACTATAATTAATCTCTCTAAGTCTCAAGAACACACTGTTTTGTATCTGTAAAATAACAAAAATTATTAATTTGGTCATTTTTTTGACCATTTTGTCAGTTTAATGTTAAAGACTGCGTAGTTTCTGATGCAAAAAAAAAAAAAAAAGAAATGACCGTGAAATTTAGTGTTTCGGAATCGCGTATCTGTTTCTGGCGCAGGTATCGTTTACGCAAAATTCACGAGAGCTCAGGTAGCATATCATTTCTCAGTTAGTATGCGAGAAACACCTTTGCACCCGTTCCCCAGCGCTTTTTTTTTACCTAAAGGCTATCCCTCCGTAGGGCTCGCATTTGACCTTTAATCCGAGATATTGATTTCCCTTTCTTTTTCTCTCCTTTCTCTTCTTTTTTTAGCGCAATATTAATAGAATTAACATACATGCCTTGGGCTACAGATGGCTAAAATGATAATGACGTAACGGTATGACTAATGTCTTTGATAACAACACTCGCCGCGTTAACGGTGAAGGGAAAAAACACTACTTGACGTCAAGTAAATATTTTTAAAGGGATCTTAAAATGGCTAGTTTTTGCGCTTTTTCTTTTTATATCGCTCGCTAACAATAGATCGAAAATTTCGTAGGGTTCAGGGTAAAGTGAAAATTTATTTACCTGCTTGTTTGCGGAATTGCGCACCGACGCAAACAGAATACACGGTACAAGTATGAAAATAGATACGAGAAAAGAAAGAAAAGAATTCGCATTAATAAATCTCCTTTCTTCTAGAAGACGCTACGACTAGTCAGATTAAGAAGGAGAAAAGAAAATGAGTAAAACGATTTGAGAATAATTCCCAAAGGGGAAATTATAACCCTCGTCTATAATGGGGTCGTATTTTTAATAGCTCTCGGTGGCAAAAGAAATATTACAACGCAGGATATTTTTATAAAAGTTCACGTCTCGCCGTGTCGTTTTCGAAATGACCAGCCGCGAGAAAATGAGAAATACAGTCGGCGTTTCAAGAGAGAATTCGATATTAAGAGAAAAATTGTTTATGTCACCTTAACCCTTTGAAATCCTATGAATACATATGTGCTAATATATTCAGCGAAGGTCATCGATATGACTATGCGTTTGTCAATCGTTTCGATCACTACATACGCTGCAGTGACAATATTGTCACGTCCAAATGAATTGTTAAGTATAATTATTATTTAAATTTTTTACGAAGTGACTGAACTATTTAATTGCGTCAATACCCACATATTAACGTTTCATTTTTCACTAAACGAATCTAAGAGAATAGATGCAAAGTATTTATATAATTTAAAAGTGAACATTTTATTGTTCATATTTCTATCTGTCAGGTTCAAATATACAAATTCGTACGTTCCAGTTAAGACGCGCTTTCTAATAAAATAATCTTCGTTCGAAAAGAGCTCTCTCGTTCAATTTAGTTCGATTGAAAAATTACGTTTATAACTTGATTACGCCTTGTATCGATCAGCAAAGTCCATCGATCTTTGGCGAAAAGTGCTAACTGTAAGCGAAAAAGTACTCCGTCAATTCCAAAAGCATTCCACACTGGGTGCGGAAGTATTCAGCAGTCAAAGGGTTAACAAGGACGAAGCTCAACACCGCCCACGTTTTCACATACACACGAGCGACCCAATTGGATTTCCTCCGTTGAATCCCGGTTGCATAAGCGACTTCCAATCAACGGAAGTAACAACTCGGTTTCTCTCGCAAATCCGGCCGTCGATATAATAACGATTCGAAGGGGACACTGTGTAACAATTCCTCGATGTAAATACAAGCCTCGTTAAAACGTAATAATATCGGCGTTCGTTTCGTCGACGACCTAACCTCAACGGTTCGCCATAGGTAGGTCACGTGTCTCGAACTATTGCCAGTTAATGGCCGCGACGATCTCTTCTTTTCGATGCAACTTTCTTCTTACGTCATTGACTGGCTAGCCCAACA
The DNA here is from genome assembly GCA_036937485.2 of Tetragonisca angustula. Taxonomy (NCBI): domain Eukaryota; kingdom Metazoa; phylum Arthropoda; class Insecta; order Hymenoptera; family Apidae; genus Tetragonisca; species Tetragonisca angustula. The sequence continues at coordinate 296,538 of JAWNGG020000053.1, read as the reverse complement.
TTCGTCGAATCGAAAATCGCTTCGGTCGAATTTTCATTGGAACTTTCATTGGACAGTCTACAGACTACACGAAAAAGCTCGAAAAGATGGTTGAAAAGGTTTTTGAGCTGGGATTATTTATTTCTGGTAACAATCGATCGGCACGTTGACGAGTGATTGTCTGAAATTTTGGGATTAAAAAAGATCGATCAGAGAGATTCAGATTCTGCTCGAGGTGTCATCTCAATCGTGGATGTTCTATTACGTAACGGTCAAAAACGGGAGTTACAATTTGTGGAGTCAACCTCTTGCGCTAGAAAGTCGAGAACTTTTTTTGCAATATTTTCTCAAGCTTCAAGTATATTGAAATATAACCCAGGCAAAACAGATAATAAATTTATCACTTCCTAATGATATCTATCCAGTATACGGTTTGGTCACTCGTTATGGTCCGCGAACCAGTTGCCAGCGCAAGGGGTTGAATATCCATTTACGTATTGAGCAACAAGAGGGTAAGACGGCGATTAAAAGAAACTTTGGCGCGTCTTCGAGAAAAATTCCAAATTTCAGTTTCAACCTAAACGTCGAAAATATATACATATATATATATTTTCGCGTGTCGGCGAGCATTTCTACACCTTGGGATTCCTCCCCGTAAACGCACGGGTCCATAAATAGCGGCAATAAAAATTGCCCAATAACTTTCCGACTCGAAAACTCCCTCTCGTCGACGCTCCACTAGCCTGGAACCAAGGGTTCGCGCGGAGAAGAAACCCTCGTGGCTGGAAGGGGTGCTAATTTTATCCGCGTAAGGCCACGTAGTGAACGGGTGGCGGCGCAGCCGGCTGTGATCGTTCGAGAAGATGAAGGTGAATAGCAAACGGGACACGTCGGGCCCTCTTTCGCGACGAAGGAACTCGTCGTGAAAAAAAAAAAAACGAAGAAAAAAAAGGGGGACACTTGCACACCACGTTGCGAGGGGCTCTCGCACACGCGTACTCGTCCCCTTTGTGTCTCATTGTTACCGGGAAGAAAAGGAAGGCGAGCCGGTACACTCGATACTCGAGTCGCCAATGCGAAACGGCCTTTACCTCAGGGACGGTTACGTGGTTACGCTCGCCCTTCGGAATGCGCGCTTATGTGCGCACCGCCTGTGGAAAAATGCCGGCCTTTTTACATTCGTGGCCGTTCGCATTCGATTATCGCCACTTTTAATCGCCTCCGGAGTTGTCGGAGCCATCGTTCCTGAAATTACTGAAAATTTCATCGTCGTGTTATATTATACGTTCACTCGTCAGAACCTGACGGTCATATTTATTTTCATCGTTTCGTACATTATACATGGAATGTGTTTTAACTAATTATAGTTGTAGTTCGTAGTTACGGGATTCTAGCTATTGTTTGCTAGCACCTAAAGTATCAACTGTTTCGAGAGTTGAATGAAAAAAACAAAAATATATGCTTTGAGGAAAAACAATGTAGAGGTTTTATGGGAGAGAAAAGTGGACGTATGTAGATGTTTGATTTTACTCCAATACGTAAAATAAGAGAAATAATTACTTATAAAATCCAGTAGAAAAAGAATACTTTTTATACCGTAGAAAATGGTCAAAACGACCAATTTGTAATTTATAATTTGTTTCTAAATTGTAACAGTGCGTTTTTGGTGGCTCGATATTTATATATTTTCTGTAAAATATATAAATAGAAGCTCGTGTTTCTTGCGCTTTAATTTCCCCGCTGCAAATTGTACACTTTCGTCGTTGACAGTTCTGACGTTAGCTGCAACACGTGAAAAAATTACACAACGATCTAGAAAAATTTCGGTAAAACAGTCTAAAAGGAAAAAAAGAGCAGAAAGACTAGTTGTTCTTTCAACCAATAACTCCGATAATTTTTATCATTCGAAATAAAACCAACTGGACGCGTGTATTTTCGAGACGTTGAGATCTAACTTTCTATGAAGGCCCTCTAATTTAGTAACTACCGCCCCATTAAACTAATGAAGTACTAAATATATTCATCTTCTCGGAACGTGTTCAGCGTAGAGAAGTGCAGCGCAAATCGTCAAAAAAGGCCCGGTGAACTATGCAAAGAAGCAAACCGGTTCCGTGGGTTCCAAATCTCCATAGGGTAGGACCGAGTTTCTTTCCTTTGCTCTTTTCTCTTTTTCTTTTTTTCTCTTTTTTTTCTCTCTTTATTTCCTCGCCATTCCCTTTTTCTTCCTTTCTCGCGTCTTTGTCACCGTGACGACACACCCCGCGCGCGTTACCTTATTCCAGCGCAGCGAGCGGTTGTGTCCTTTTACACCCTGCTGATCCGCATGTTTCAGCTACGCGACTCGTCTCTCACTGTCAGAGACAATCCGCACCTTTTGCCCAACGCGTAGTTATCTTCACAGAATCCATGAAATTGAAAAACCCCGGCGTCTTCTACTTCCTCGAAAGTCAATTCTAATGAATTTGAAGAAAAAAAAGAATTGATGGCAAATGGAGAATTTTTGTAAAAAATCAAACTTTACCAAAATGACCAACTTGTGACTTTTGTCGTTGTTAGAAATTTCATAGATACAAAACAGTGTATGTTCAACGATTTGAATCAGTTTTCGCGAAATATTTAAATTAAAAGCTCGGATAAAGTTTTCCTATCTTTTTCACTCTAATAAAAATTTTGTGCTCTAAGCAATCGAGGATTCCAAACGATTAGACATGCCGTCAAAATTTTCTATTCGAACATTATCTACGATACGTATAAAATTTCGTAAAAAAAAAAAAATAATAATAAACGTCCACAGTAACTGTATTTAAAGAAAAATTGGCAAATTATTTATTTTAAATCGTCACAACTATCATCTTGACCTTCGCAAAGAAAAAAGAAAAAAAAAATACCGAAAATTCAAATTTCAATCTTCACCCATTCCTTGCAATTCTGTCCCATTTGCATTTTTACCACCCTCCGTTCAACTTTGTTGTACTTCTCCATCTCTGTTATCAACTCCATTGCGCAACACGTGATATACGTCGCACGACTGCTGCGAAAACGATAATAAGCCCGATCGCTTCGACATTCCTAGTTGTCGCGAAAAAAAGGGCTTGAAATTACCGCGGTGTGCTTCAAGGGCTGCGCAAGAATCCTTTTCGGGATTTGCGCATTTATTGTGCCCTCGAGCGTCCCGTGCCAGTTAAACCATGCATAACGTCCCCTCCGTGCACCCTGCTGATCAGTTTTGAGCGGTGTTTGTCAGTGGTGTGTTACCATCGGCATCGGCTAGCCTCCTGGTAAAAATACCAACGGTATTCGTATTCCGTGTTGCCGAGGAGATAAATCTGCGGCCGACCGATGGCAGCAAGGATGAACCAGAAGAGAAATAAAAAAGAGCGGAGCACGCCGAGGGGGGAGGAAGAAGGGTCACGCCTTTGTCCTGGCTACGTCCACCAATCTTTCACCAGGAAGACGTAAGAGAAAGAAAAAAATCGTGGTCTCCTCCTTTGGTCCCTTGGTGGCAACCGAACGCGCCGGCCGATATGCTTGTTCTTGTTAAAATGCAAAGTGTTGCCGGTCTTGTTCCTTTCTTTCGATCTATGGACACTCTCGTTTGGCTTTGATGCTCGAAGCTTTGTTGCTGTTTGACAACAATAATTATAAAAATTGTCTACTTCTTATTTTCTAATTTTCCGATTGCACCTCCATTTATGTCAATCGTACTTTATGAAAGGAATTTTCTTTTTTTTACTTTTCTACCTCTTTTCAGTCAGAAGTGTCTCCGCGCTCGATTATTTTATTCATCTTGACGACAGAGTTTGTCAGAAATTGATGAATAATTTAACGTTAGGGTAACGTAATAGTAATATTAATTAAATAATAATATTAATAATAGTAATATTAATTAAATAATAATATTAATAATAGTAATATTAATTAAATAATAATATTAATAATAGTAATATTAATTAAATAATAATATTAATAATAGTAATATTAATTAAATAATAATATTAATAATAGTAATATTAATTAAATAATAATATTAATAATAGTAATATTAATTAAATAATAATATTAATAATAGTAATATTAATTAAATAATAATATTAATAATAGTAATATTAATTAAATAATAATATTAATAATAGTAATATTAATTAAATAATAATATTAATAATGGTATAGTAGTAGTAATATAGCAATGGTAAACTTGAAACTAGAGAAAGAGGCAACGATAAATTTCATTTGAGAAATTTTGTATCCCTCGTGTGAATTTATAATACCCGGCTTCGTGTTGTTTCAGGGTGGTTCTGTAACATCTCGTGTTACATTAGTCATTGTTCATGGTCGTGGAACTCGACGAAGTAGGTTGGAACGATAGTATAGTAGAAATTCGTGTTCTTCGATAGTGCCTGGATGGAACCCTGAACGAGAGGAAGATTAGTAGAGACTCGTGTTCATTGATAATTCGTGGAACTGTGTGGAAGACGAGAATTAATAGAAGTCGTGTTCTTCCACGATAATTCGTGACCATGAATAAAATAAGACAGTACTTTGAAACGATCGTTAACTACGCTTAATAACGCTTAACTGTGACTGAAGTGCAAGTTCTTTCGTTAATGAAATGAAATTCGAATCAATCTTCAAATCAATCGAAATTCACGATGCTTAACTTCGATTCGTCGTGAGTTTTTTTTTTTTTTTTTTATCAGTTTCGAGTCTCATTCGAAATTTTTGAATTGTAGAGACGAAACGTTAATAAAACGGGTCAACAGTTTTTCACGTCAGAGATTTCAACGTTTCTCCATTCACCGAGGGAAAAGTGAAAAGCTGAAACGCAACAAAGCAACGCGTGCAATTCGCTTTTCAGCGCTTCGAATTTTAAGAGCGGGTCTAATTAGCCGAATGAATCGCGGGCAAAAGTTGATTTTCCTCGCTTACCTGGTTTCTCTCTTCGAAAGTTTCTTCATTTCCTTCTGAAAACTGAGGGCGAAGTTTTCTCCCTTCGTGCGGCGTTCCAAGTTGGCTTCGCAAGTTCTTTCAACCTTATAATCGCCTTATAAAAGTGCGAGACCGTCTGTGTTCCCTTTCATATTTCGCAATAACCATCGGCCGCGACATGCACCTCTGAGTCGTCCAATATTTGTAAATCATGCCAGCAACGTTCGAGCAATGTTCCTCCTTATTGCAATTTAAACGTGCTTTCGTGCGTTTTAATGCGTTTTCTTGCCGATTAATAGAGTTTTTTTTCATTGTTTCTTTGGCGAGTTCGATTTCCGCCGCGATTGTATTATATTATCGGCGTAATTATCTCTCAGCCTCATCGTCAGAATCAAAAGGTATCGTTTCAAAGGAATTTCAATTACTCGCAGTAACGCAAAATTACGTACGTAATTGTGCGTTTCTTTAAATGTCAACTGCTTCTCGTTCGTTGCAAATTTATTTCGTCTTTTCACTGTAGAAATTGATATATATATATTTCAAGTTATATTTTAATTATAATTAAAGATATATATATAAAATAATATTAATTTTAATATTTTTATATTTTTATACATATATGTATATAATATATTTAAAAAAAATATATATATACATATATCCACTGTAGAAAATCAGCCTATCGCGTAATAATTTACTTGGTCCAATTTTAACGAATGAAATTTGTACAATATTACAATATTACTTGCTAATATTAATAAAATTTAATAAAATTTAACACTGAGATAAATTGTTCGATTGTTATGTAATTCAATACCAACGTAAAATTGTTAGTTATTACTCGTGACGCGCAATTTAATAGTTAGAGAAAAATCATTAAAGTTGAGCAAAGACGTAAAGAGAAGACCTCAAACTTCAAGATCATGGTGAGATCTATCAATTGACGAAAATTTGTCAATAATTTAAAAACGTTCCAATTCTTACAATTTTTCGAGAATAAAATGAGACCATTTCTCTTCACGAAATAGTAACAATTTAAAACGTATAGTCGCCGCTCTTTACTATACGTTTTTATAATTTTCAAAGCTACCTCGAGAATTTAAATACTTAATGTTTAGAGAAAGCTTTTCGATTCGATTGTTCATCTCAAAGTTGAGAGAAGATAAAAGGAGCAGTCTTTTGTGAAAGGACGCGAGCATCCAGCGACCGTGACTTTTCAGAATCTTAGGGTGAGCGAAAGTTCGCGCTCAGGCCTATTAATTCATCCCTAGGGAGGCGTAAATCATTGGCCGACACACCCACGCCTGGTAATGGATTTCGTCGCCGGCAAACGCGTAATTCTATTTTCGCAAATGATACCTCTCGTCTCGAGCGATTAGCAGTCGGGGTTGAACTCTTGTTCCGCATTATAGAGGGCATTATCACACTAAATATTACGTAGCAGAGATTTCTTTTTTTTTTTTCGATCTTCGAAGATCTTCAAAGCCCAGGTTTCAAGAGTCGAGAAACATCTTAAAATGAAATAAAACGAGTAGAATTTTTCAATAATTAAATTAGTGAATAATTTATTATTGGAACGTAGAAATTTTAATTTACTGTAACTAGCTTTTTTTTTTGTCTCGATCTTTTCATTACAGCTAGACGTAAACTATGAAACTGAAATATCACTGTGTATAACAATTTTCAATTGAAAGAGTTTAATCGCAAAGCTCGAAAGTAAAGTGGAAATTTCACACGACTGGAATTCGACGTTTAAAGGGGGATTAAATACAATTTTCTACGTTGAAAGTAATGAGAATTACGAGAAATTCCACCTCTTATCTGGTAGGCTTGTATTTAACGCCTACGAATCACGCGAGCGAACGAGAGCTCAATCAGAAGCAGGAAGATTTTAGAATATTTCCAAGTTGAAAATAAACGAAGCGTTGCTTGGGATCGAGGGCACGTCGGAACCTTGGCGCACGCGAGAGGGTGTGGCAATCACGAGCGAAGAGGAAATGCACGTTCACCGACAGCCCATGAATTTCCGGTCCATTTAAGTCTCTGAATTACTTCGGAACCGCATTGTCTCACGTCGCCGTTTTACGCTACTTAAAAAATTTGCATGCGCTGCGTCCAATCGATCCTGCCCTTCTCTCTCCTTTGAAATAATTAGGTCGTTCGGGAAATACGTACGTGGAAGAATTTATTAACCGAATGAGCGAATTGTGTTTCGTTTCTCGTACTTTTTTTTATACTTCTTGTACGTTTCTTGTACTTCTTGTACATTTTCCTCTCCACGTGTTTAATAATCACACTGTCAATTATTTTTGTGAACAAAATTGAAGGAACGAAGACTAAGTAGAAACTGCAACAAATATCTCATATATTTCTGCATATTGTACTTGTAAAATTCTATTAATAACTGCAACGACTGTCTGAAATTTGTTTCCTTCTTCTTGTTAATCAATCTCAAGGCTGAAATCAAATTTTCATCGAACCTGAGATACGAAAGAAATAGAAAGAATATAAAAGTAAAATAGAAAGAACAGAATATAGAGTGAATCGTGAGAAAAATACACGTAACTTAAAAATGTTAAAAATTTCACCGAGGTGGAAGGCAGAGACTTTACATTCGAAGAAACGAAATCTGAACGTAGCAAATCTGATCGAAACCTGAGGCAACAGTTTCTCTTGGTTCGAGAGTTCATCGGGCGCCACGAACCAGTTACGAAAACGCGGATCACTCGCAGAACGCAGCGCGATCATGTCGGTGGCTGAGGGGACTCATTACGGTTACGTTTATGCAATGGAAGGTCATAAACAGCGTACAACGTTGCCATATATCACTGAACAAAGGTTGAGTTGTCGAGGGAACGGGGACGAGTTGCAAAAGAACGTTCAGTAATGGGCGCGAGTAGATAATCTCGCATTCTAGAAGCCAGAAGGCAATAAACCAATGAAAATGATAACTAAATAATCCGGGCTGGGAACGAACCGGCTTTATTTCTTCTTCGTATCCTCCCGATAGCCTCCTTTGCACTGCCACTCACCTTTGTTTCGTGCCGTGAAATTCTCGATTGAGTCGTTGCGGGCGGCAAAACGATACGAATGTCAGAAGAATGTTCGACAAAAAAAGAAAAAAAAGGAAGAAAAGGAGGATTTTCTTTCTAACGAGAAAATGCGTAAATTCCACGAAAGAATGTTATCATCCACGAGTCAATAATAATTTATTTTAACTCTTGGAACTGAAACTGTTAATAGATGAAAGAACGACAGAAAAATAAATCTAACTGACCCGACGTATATATACTTTTACAGTTCAGTTTCCTTTACAAATTTACAACGTTCTCAGCTGTTCAATCTACGATTTTGACGTAAGTGAAAAAATACGCGGCTACTTCGACTCCTCGAATTTTTTAGTTCGTCGAAACGTCAAAGAGGAGATGAGGAATTGCAAATTTTCGAATTGAGGGGGATGATTTAATTACGGAGATGAATGTTTGGAGGTTCCTTGGCAAATAATCAGTTTCAGCGCAGATTTAGGGTTCCTGCCAAATGACAGGGCATCGCGAAACGCTCGAGCGCAAATTCCCTCCTCTCGACAGGGCAAATTGTTTCCCTTTTTCCTTCTTTTTCTCGTTGGTCTCGCCGAGATACGGCTAATTCCGCCGCGTGTTATTAAGGAAATCGCCGTGGCCCCACGACGCGGGGGGGAATTTTTAAAGTTCACGCCGGGCGTTTAACCTCGATTGTGTTTCACCCACGCGACCGCGTTAATCGCTCTGGCGATTTTTACCAACGAGCAGGCGAGCAAGCTCCGAAAGCTTTCTTCGCTGAAAATTTCGCCTTTCACCTCTTGCGCTGGAGTGACGTGCCACGCACGTCGATAATTTTTTGTTCCAAATTGCAAACATTTTCTCACAGGCGTAACTATATTTATGTAAAGTAAAATAGGCAAAACAAATGATAAATTTATTACTTCTCAATAATTTCGATCCGACGAGTTCAGAGAAGAAAGCGACGAATTATTGTATGCAGGTTCGGTCACTCGTTATGGTCCGCGAAACCAGTTGCCAGCGCAAGGGGGTTAAAGACAATACACGCACGCCGTATGCATATTTATGAAGTGAAACGAAATTGAATTAAACTGAAGCAACGTGTACCCGCGGGAACTTCGTTATTTCACTTTCCAATTGAAATTTTACTCGGCGACGTTCGACGTACGGGGAAAATTTCCACATGTCTGCCGTTGAATCGTAACACCGTGAAGTGTACAATGTTTGATCAACGGAGGCCGCAGCGAAGATAATTCCGGCTTCAGGTTTATCGCTTTTACGGCCAATTACAAGTAGTCGAGAGTTGTCGTCTCGGGAGAGCCCTCTCCGCTCTCAGGAACAGAGAACAAGAGAGGTTATACGTACCACGTACTCCACCAGGCCCCTCTTTATGTTGCTTGAGGATTTGAAGGCAATTGGATGGCACTTAGAACCGAGACACTTCATTTGCATCTCTATAAGTCGCAGACGTGCGTCTACGCACACGCGAGACCGAGACCAAAAGCCCCAGCGAAACCCCCACGTGACTGCTTTCCTTGTGTCTCTCCTACTCTAACCTCTCGACTAAGTTCGTCGTTTCAACTATTCTGAAAAAAAAAAAAATACATCGAAAACGTATTGAAACACCCGAAAGCGTACTCTCGCGAAACTGAGAAGCTTGTTAATTAAAAAAGAGAAGAAAAAAGAAGAGAATGGAAAAACTTCGTCGATTCGATTAACTACTAATTCAAAATGATCGAGTCAAATGAAATAGAAGTGTCTCGAAATAATTTTTATCGAACAAGAAACGAAAGAAACGTTCGTTTCTATCGAACTGGAAATCGTTGATTCTGGGATTGGCCTCGGCAAATATAGAAGCCGATGTAGTTTGAATGTGTGAGAAGTTTGAAAATGTCACGGATCCCGGGGATTTATGCCAGGTAAATTAATGCAATCAATTACATTGGAAACAGAGATCTCGACTGTATCGAGTCGTGATTTCGAGCGGGTAAACAGAGACAACCGGGGAAGTCATGCGAATCGATTGCGATTATATTCAGGTCCCTGGAAACCTGGTACCGAACGTCGACGATCTCCAGCTCGTGAGAACCGATAGCCACGATGCTGGGATTACACGAATATGCCATTGACAATCTGGCATAATTTGCAGGTTGTAGCTATTGATTCGCGTGTTTCGGAGGCCATTACTATCGGCTCGAGCCGTGATTTACGACTATCCCAGTAATTTCTAGTGCTAACATCATTAACACCCTAATCAGTTAACTCAGCGAACGCTAATTTCATCGGATTCGAAATGGACGTAATTTCATCGTGTTGGCACGTTGAATTTTCAATCTTTCTTCTTTCGGACTTTACGTTGAAAACACATACGATCGACTTTGAGGAACAAGAAATCTATTTCAATCATGTTTTTGAAATGCCTTTGCAAATATGTGTAATGTAAAAATGAAATAGACAGTCTACAACATGCAAAATTGGAAAAAAAGGTATAGACTACTTCGTCGCCATAGATGCGATTCATGATTCAAAATTAATACAATCGCTATTTTACACGAGACGTAAAATAATATAAAAATGACAAAACGCAACGTTCTGCGATGTATTTCTGCTTTCTTGAAAAAAAAAAAAAAATTGGAAAAATGCAGCAACCTAATTTTTTGTTATAAAATTCGCTTTTGACACAATTTAAGATTCGAAATTAATTCATGATTTAAACGTCGTGTCTTTACAAGATGTAAAATAATACCAAAAAGAAAAAAAAAAGTAAAGATGCAAGATGCAAAATGATGTGAAAATTACAGCAATCTTCGACCATCTTCGTTAAACAAAAATTGGAAAAAATGAAACAACCTTGTCTGTCACAAAATTCATTTCTGACGCGATTCATGATTCAAAATTAATATATCCGCGAAACATAAAATAATACCAAAAAAAAAAAAAAAATGTAAAGATGCGAGATGCAAGATAACACGAAAATTACAACAATCTTCAACCACCTTCATTAAAAGAGAAAAAAATTGGAAAAATGCAGCAACCTAATTTTCTGTTATAAAATTCGCTTTTGACACAATTTACGATTCAAAATTAATTCATGATTTAAACGTCGCGTCTTTACAAGATGTAAAATAATACCAAAAAAAAAAAAAAAAAAAAAAAAAATGTAAAGATGCAAGATGCAAAATGATGTGAAAATTATAGCAATCTTCGACCATCTTCGTTAAAAAAAAAAATTGGAAAAAATGAAACAACCTTGTCTGTCACAAAATTCACTTCTGACGCGATTCATGATTCAAAATTAATATATCCGCAAAACATAAAATAATACAAAAAAAAAAAAAAATATGTAAAGATTCAAGATGCAAAATAACACGAAAATTACAACCATTTTCATTAAAAAAAAAAAGAAAAAAATTTGAAAAATGCAGCCACCCCAAAAAAAAAAAAACTCGCTTATGGTACGCGGCGTCGGATGATGGCGAACCAAGGGCCTATTCTAATCGCGTACGCTCCGAGCTATTAAAATCGCGCATTAAGAGGACGGGCGTTGACTCGTGACGCCGCGTCAACAATACACGAGCACTTTTACAGACACGGGGGCACAGAGAGGCAACAAAAGCAGAGGAACACCCCGGCGTTCACGTATGCAAATACCTGGCAAAGAGAAGAGAGTCGACATTGATCCCGTTTCAGCTTGGTCGCCGCGTGGCTATCGTCGTTTCGCAGTTCCTTCAAAGCCAGCGGCTTTTCGCCGTTTCCCCCGAAGACAGACGTTAATTAAATGACGCACAGCCCGACGCGACAACCCGATCGACAGCGGCCGCTCGTTATCGAACGGCCGGTCCACGTAGGCTTTTTCCATTGTAAGCGATATACCGGCCACGCATCGTTGATTAATGCGGAAGTGTGAAGGCGAAGACGGCCGCTCGATTCCGTAGTATCCATTGATTCCAACGCTGTCGTTGTACCCTGTTAACGAGCTGCCGAAGAATCCGCGTTATCTCGTATCGCCAGACGTTTCTAACGGACGTTACAACCATGTTGATCTTCTTTTTCTTTTTTCTTCTTTTTTTTTCTTAAGAAGATTTTTTTCGGTGTTACTGGAAAGACTAGGACAATTTATTTTTGGTAATTTTGTTAATTTAGATTTAGGTTGGTGTTGGTTCGAAGAGGTTGGTAGCGGTGGTTCCAAATCTTTCTTTGACCGTGCCTCGCCTAAGCATCCCTAGAATCCTGACACATAATTTTTATTCAAAAAGTGAATTTTTGACGTAGAGGAAGGCGTTTGACTTCAGAGCTCTAAACGAGTTTCCAAAGGACACGACGTCTGCGAAAGAAGACAAATCAGAAAGTGAAATTTTCATTTAACCCCCTTGCGCTGGCAACTGATTCGCGGACCATAACGAGTGACCGAACCCGTATACAATAATTCGTCGCTTTCTTCTCCTTTTGAACTCGTCGGTATGACGATCATTGGATAGAAATGATTAAGAAGCAATAAACTTATCATTTGTTTTGCCTGGGTTACATTTAAATATACTTAAAACTGAGAAAATGTTGCAATTTGGGAGAAAAAATTGCGTGGCACGTCGTTCCAGCGCAAGAGGGTTAAAGAAATGCAAAAAATTCACTGTTGACAACTCTTTCTCGAATTGCCCCCTTTTATGCTGGGATTTTTTTTTCAATTAACAAATTAAATGAGAAATTTTTATCGACTCAACATGTCCAGTGATAGTTTGTGTCTTCGTAGTACAACGCTATGAGAAAACGAAGAAGAAAGGAAAGAAAGAAAAGGATAGGCTGCATGGAAATACAAATTATCGATTGCAGGAAATCGATCGGTGATGCTTGGGGGGAACAGAGAGATGGAGGAAAGAGATCGTTAAGAGAAACGAGTAAAAAACGTTGGAAGAGAAGGTAGCTTTGCGCAGAGAAACACTTGAGAAACTGAAGCTGATCTGTCCGCGCTTTTACGCAACGTGCAGGGGGTTGAAGCGACTTTACGGTGTTTACGGCCGACTTTTGACGTCAGAATCGAAGTAGGTCGGGCATTAAAAGCTGCCGCACGTTCGATGCAAGAGTCACGGGCGAGAATATCGCGCGTTTTATGCGACGGATCGAAAGTCGAAGGGCAGGCTTTTTCTTGAAATTGTGTCGCGTGATTCCTCATTGTCCACGGTTTCATTCCGTCGACCGTGTCACAGATTTTCGTTTCAATTTGTAACGTCACCGAGGCGACTTCGCAAAATGTGAGAGAAAAGTTCAAGGTTTTCACTTTTCATTCGATAGAATTATTCTAGAATTCTTTGGTTACGCGTTAGAGATCGATGAATTTTAGATTTTAGAAGGAATTTGTTTTAAAAATTTAATTGAAAAGGAAACTTTACAGATGAGAAAGGTGATTTGAAGTGAATCGATTTTAAACATTTAATTTACCTCGGACAAATGAGAAATGTGCAAGTTGAACTTTTAACACGGGAAGATATTCATTTATCTTTCATTTGATAAAATTATTCTAGAATTTTTAATTACACGTTCTATTTCTTAAGAGACTTGATACATTATTTGATGGTTACATATTTCCCAATCGAAAGAAGAATCACCAACGATTCATCAACAAAAGAAAATTAAATAGAACGAAATAAAAAGAAAAAACTAATTTTAAATTCTGTTTAAAAGCATTTAAAGAAAACTTGCAAGTTGTGCTTTCAATATAGAAAATTTTCATTAATTCGTCTAGAATTAATATAGTCATAGAATTACTCTAAAATTGCACGTGATTATTCTGTTTCTTAATAGACTTGCGTCAGATCTTTCAAAGACTGATCAACGATCAATAAACGTTAGATTCCAGAGGAATTTAAAGGAGAATTTAAAGGATCTTTCACGAGGTCGCCATGCGAGCACATTTATTCTCCTTGACTCGTCCTCATCATTCGAGGGCATTATTTTACTCGATATCAACCGCCCCGGTTATATCGCGTTGCAAGGGGGAAATAAAATTAAACAAAGCACGAGGAAATACCATGGAAATGGACGCTCCATCGCGTGTACTTACGACGACATTACCTCCATAGAAAAGACAACTGAGGGAAAAGAATCTTCGATATTTTCCGTCGTATGGCTTGGATTCCAAGTGAAACCAATACCAAATAGAATTTCTTCTGATTATCGTTTCTTCATTCCGTGACCTGAAAAAAGATGAAATATCACGCGAAATTTTTATATTATCAAGGTATTCGAACGTTTGATCAAGTTTGATGACGAATTCGAGATATTCGCTCACAGTGGATTGACGTCTTTTAAACGCGACGTTGATATTACTTTCGTAAGAAAAAAAAAAAAAAGGAAGAAGAAACTGAAAGAAAAGAATCTTTGATATTTTCCGTCGTAGCATAAATTCCAATTGAAATCAGTACGAGATAGAATTTCTTCTGATCATGGTTTATCGTATGCCTTGAAAAGAAATTTTTATACCATGAAAGTTCGAACGTTTGATGTATTTTTATGATGTTTGATTAAGTTGGATGACGAATTCGAGATAGCTCGCTCACGATGTGTTAACGTCTTTCAAGCAACTTGCTTCTTTCCGCGTATTTTGTTGTATACGGAGGGATAAGGAACTATAAGGCAACACAGCTAATCAGTAGGTATACGTGAAGTGAAGATTAAGACGAGGAAATAGAAAAGTTCTTACGAAGAAATCAAAATATTATCGGAAAATGTTATTTTCGACTACACTGTTTCCAAAAGTAGAAATGTATCGTAAAGAGAAATACGTAGCAAGAAAAGTCTAAATTAAGCAACAGGTCGGTGCCATTTTTGCGAGAAAAAAAACCCTTTCTCTTCAAGCATAAAAATTTCCTCACAAGTTAAATTTTTCACGCCTGCTCGGAACTTTCTTTACGTGACATCGTTAAATTTTTCAACCAACTCTGCTGCTGATTTTCCAACATTGGTCATCCGAACTTGTTAAAAATAAAGATCCACTACCCTTCTCTGTACTCGAATCACTTAATTGTTCCTTCGTAAGTTGAATTTTGAAAACTAGACGCAACACGTTCGATCAACTACAACTACGTTCAGAAGTTGTTACAAGCCTCAATCCTCGATCCGGTTGCCCGCGTCGCGACGACGATTCGTTCGTTCTTGCGCAGCAGCCGTATTGTCGGTTTCTGGATTGTCGCGTCTGAATTGCGTAAAAGCAAATCTCCTTACGAAAGGGTCGTGTACACCGTACTGCGCAGTACCGTACTCCCGCAGCCTTTTATTCCGCTTGAAGCAGCACACCTACGTGCCGCTTTATTCGGAACGTGGCTGCGAGTCTCTGGCGACGACCTACCGCAAAGCCGTATTATTTCGGCCTGTTGGATTTCCGCGTGTGTGTGTGTGTGTGTGTGTGTGTGTGTGTGTGTGTGTGTGTGTGTGTGTGTGTCGTCCGTCTCGCCACGCTCATTAAACCGGCCCCGAAAACTCGCGTCACTTTTCGGCCGCGAAACTCGACCTGAAAACGAGAATTCGCTGATCTTCTCTAACGACACTCTTGACAAACCGCTCCACACGATAGACGACCTTCGCGAACACGCGTTTCTCGCAGTGACCAAGTAGTTCGTGTCTTTGACAAGTCGGAAAATCTCGATTTTAACATTATTGTCGCACGATTTGCAATGCTTGATGACTGTCGGCGTATCGTAAATCACTTTCAAACATGATCGATCCATACGTATGAAATGTACATTTGTCTTGATTCTAGTATCTTCGTGTCGAAAATTCTTTTTCTTCAGCTTTCTTTTTTTTTTTTTTTTTTTTTACAAAAGTAACATCAATGCTGCGTTGTGAGCGAGCTATCCCAGAATATTTCGTATTCGTCATCGAACTCAATCAAACATCCTGATCAAACCTGATCAAACATTCGAACACCTCGGAGATATACAAAATTTCTTCCGCGTGATCGACATTTCATCTCTTTGCAGGGCAATAAATAAACGATAGTCAGAAGGAATTTTATCTGGTACCTAGTGTCACAAAGGATCATTGGAAATTGGCAATGAATTGCGATCTGGACAATTGGAAATTTTCATTAATAAATAATTTGCATTAATAAACTAATCAATGGAAATTGAAAACTCGTCGCTCGAGTATTTTTCGTTGGAAAACATTCTTTCGCACCCGTCAAACCTCACGGAGATATTTGCCGCGTTTCTCGCGAAAGGGCTTCGCTCGGCACGTTACAAATGCATCAAAGACCGAGGAAAGACGCTTAACCCGTCACTTGCCCTTCGCGAGCAGTTCAAGAAGAAGCCCACCCCGCGCCGTGAAACTAGCAAAGACACGCATCTCTACGAACGCGTATTTCTTCCGCGATCGATCGATCGGTCCAACGAAAGACAACGCGAGTGCCGCCAAATAACGAACTTCCATCGACACACCGAAAGTGAAAGGTTCGATTGAACGTCCTTGAAGAAATTTTCCACTTACTCGTTACATTCGTCTATCGAATTTCGAGAGGACTAACTCCTCGCGATCTTCTTGATTCTGATGACCATTTTTGTTAATGAGGGGGGAGAAGAGTGTTAATTGAGATTAATTTTGTACGATTTCTCCAATGGAGAAGATTTCTCGTATAAAATTATTATTAGCATTTGGTAATACAAGCAAGGAACATTTTCTATTTTTTGTAGAAGGAGAATTCTGTCGAATGATTATATTACGCTTGAATGAAGTCACCCTCTCGAGCGCTATCTCGAGCTGTCGACAATTTTAATCAAACAGACCGACCGAATAATCGAATTAAGCATTCTACGAAACAATCGTAGATTTATCCTCTGTTTCTCAATTTCGTAGAATTGAGGTACATCTTTCTTTTCTCTTTTCACGTGAAATTGACACAAATGGCCGTCAACATTACTTGAAAAATGATTTCGTAGCTCCATTAGATTTTTAAACGTTTCATTTCAACCATTTGCGCTGGCAACTGATTGCGGACCATAACGAGTGACCAAGCCGTACACAACAAATTCTAATTCGTCGCTTTCTTTTTGAACTCGTCGGCACGATATCACTGGACAGAAATTATTGAGAAGTAACAACATTATTATCTGTCTTGGCTGGGTTATAGTAGTAAATATACTTAAGACTGAGAAAATATTGCAATTTTGGGACAAAAAGTTCTCGACGTGCGTGGCACGTCGTTCCAACGCAAGATGTTAACAAAGGAGAATAATTGCGATCGCGTGGAAGATGGTCGAGAAAATTGCATTGGAGTTGATCTATCGAGGCTGCACGTCGCCGAATAGATCACGATCGTGCATGCGAACGCGCATGCGTGGTGTCGTGCAGCTCGACGACGATCGGGAAATAAAGACGTTAACCACTGTATCTAACTCTCTCTCTCTCTCTCTCTCTCTCTCTCTCTCTCTCTCTCTCTCTCTCTCTCTCATATTGTCTGCTCGTGTGTAAACCCGCAAGCAGACTTCCTGCTGTTCGGGAAATCGATAAATTCACCGCGGCGATATCGATAGCGATAGCTACCAACGTTTTATCGCGCGGCGATGCGCGATCGCATCGACATCGCAGCTGTGGATCCTCTTTTTCGTCACTGCGGGTGGTCGGAGAGCTCTGCCTCTCCAAAGGTAGAAAGGTGAATCGCTTGAACGAAACCACCAAGGCTTTTCTCTCTGCTTTTCACCTTCGAATCACAATTCGAGGCCTGTTTCTGTCTTTCCTTCCCGCGAACTCTCCACTTTAAAACCGCCGCGTTTGCTGCCCGTTTTTAACAGAGTTCTCGTTTCCGGCTAGCGGAGATCCCTCGTGGGAATTTCGCTACCGCCAATTAACCGTACCCGGAGAAAGTACCACCGCTGAGAGCGCGGTACGCGTGCGTATATATATCTGGTTCTCCGAACCGGGTGGAAATTTCAACAATTTTTTATTTTTATTTTTTTTTTCCCCCTCTTTTTGCACGCGTTGTGTTTCCTTTCTTTTCGTCGGTACACGCGAGCTGCAACGTGAAAGTTGAACAGGTCAAGAAACGTAACTGGTCAGGTTTCTTGGTCGGTATTTTTATTTAGAATTCTTTGCAATTCGTTGCGCGCTTTTATTTGTCTTTCGCAAGTACTTTTGTTTGAAAAGATGTTACAAATTTTTGGTCGAGTAATTTACGAACGTGTTTCTTTTTTAATTTATTTTAATTTTATTATAATTCTTTAATTGAAGAAAAACATACTACGGAAATGTTTCTCTTAATTGAGCCTTTGAGATTCCGAGTTTCAATGTTGTTGCGCGTCCACTCGTATTTATTTCAAGGTAAATTAATGTACAACATATAAATTCACGATATAGTTTACTTTTTATACTTTCTTCTTAAAGCGCGATTAATTTTTAAAAAACAATATCCAAAGTTTTGTAGAAAATTTTTATCGTCACCTCCAGCGTGTTCAAAGGGTTGATGCTACTGTGCAACGATCTGGATTTTCTCGTGCGAATTTTGTCGAACAAATTACATACAACTATTTTAGTTTATCTCGAGCAAACACAGCGAGTGATGAATGAAAAGGATCAACGATAAAGGGATAAGAAATCTGATCTCAAGAACGTTGACAATCGTTCTCACGATAAGGAGAGCGTTAACTACAGTCATTCATAATCTATTTAGCATCTCGGAAGATTAGATACGCAGCATGTTCAGACAACTCTTCTGATTGAATCGTCGAAAGATTGAAACAGAAGGAGTCGTGTCTTATCGTTTTCCAGAATCGAGCGAGAAGAAACTGTGCTGCAACACGAGCCTCGTGTATCATCTTTCCAATGATTTATGCGCTTAGTATTTCAAAAAAAAAAAAAAAGAAAAAGAAATTCTATTGGTAATTCGAAATCTCCGTTGAAAATTTACACGAAGCTTCAAATTTAAACGTTTTCGTTTTTGAGTTTGAAGTTCAACTTAAAATTGCAGGGTACTCGAGTATTATAAAATTTATGATTAAAACTTCGCTGTTTAATATCACTTTTTGTTCGGAAACTTTTCTTTCATCGTGTTAATCCTGTTGAATGGAAATGAGCTTAGCTTTCACTTTGCCCTTCAATTAACCAACACAGATTAACCACTGTTGTAGATCCTATTGTTCTTGCTTTTTCTTTCTTGAAGACTCGGGCACTTCATGCTCAATTACATTCTATGTTTTATTCGACCAACAGCTTTCAATTAATGTACAATAAAAGTAGCACGGAGATTTAGACATTATAATTTTCTCTTGTATTTTACACTTTTCATAATTGAAATTAAATTAAACGACGAAACAAATTAAAAATTTTCAAAATTAAATAATTTAACTTTAAAATTGCTACAATCGCCAATGTAACTCGATGATACCAGCTACAAAATATTCGTAAAATATTCCATCAAAATTCCATCAGACAAATAGCAGGGCGTCGTATATGCTATTTTCTTCTTAATAAAAGGGCAAATTTTCTTTTCAATGAACATCATCCTCAAGAACAAAACGAAATCGATAATCAGCGTATTCCTTAACACTATTCTTATAGAATCGATAATCAGCGTATTCTTCAACACTATTCTTATATGTACAACCATAAAATATTCCATCAAAATAGCAGGACATCTAATAAAAGAATTATTTCTTTCCAATAAACATCACCCTCAGAAACAAAATCCTATAAAATCGGGCACAAACGTGTTCTTCAACACTATTCTCATTTATATCCACAAAATATTCCATTAAAATTCCATCAAACAAACAGCAGAACATGGTATATATTACACTTCTCCTAACAAAAAGACAAATTTCCTTTTTGATGAGCATCATCTTCAAAACAGAAACCCTATAGAGCCGAGCACGAACTATTCTTATTTATATTCAAATAAATAAAATATTCCATCAAAATTCCGTCAAAGAAACAGCAGGATATCGTGTGCGCCACTTTCTATTCTTAGTACAAAAAAAAAAAAAGAACAAATTTCCTTTTGCCAATGAATATCACCTTCAAGAATCGAGATTCTCTGTAGAATCAGGTGCGAGTTATTCTTGTGTCTATCCGAATGAATAAAACATTCAAAATTCCGTCGAGCAAACAGCAAAACGTACATCGTACGTGCTACTTTCCTTCTGACAAAAGGACAAATTTCCTTTTCAACGAACGTCACCCGCAGGAATAAAACCCTACGGAGTCAGCGACGAGTGCAACAGCAACTCGACACGAATACTCGGAATTCCAGGGTACTGATCCATCGTTCCACCTGACCGCGAATAAATTCCTACCTCGTTTCAGCAGTACCCTCCCCCGGGACCTTCGTCTTTCGACGAAGTTTCATCGCGGCGCACACGCGTCCGCGAGTTTGTCGCGTCGCGCTGTCGGCCAAGGTGCCTCTCGTCTCGTATAATGAAGAGCGCCGTTTTCGTCGCGGTCCGCCGCTTTTTCCGACGAGGCCTTCATTCACCAAACGAGCAGAGCCGTGGGCCACGCCGAACACAGAAGAATCCTGCCCCGCTAACGATCCGAAAGCTCCTGTCCATGTAAATGCGGATCCCCCGGGTCTTTTCATTTTCACGAACGAGTTTATCGCGCCGTGGCGCCTCTCGTCTCGTCGATAATAATAACTGTGTACGTTGTAAGGGTGTAACTAAATTATAATTTAGAAAATTATAGTTTACCGATATACAGGGTGTTTCGTAACTTATGTATTCATTCTATCTCATAAACGAAGACAGATAGGACATATATTTATATGACTTTTTCTCATTATTTTTAGGCGTACAATCAGCTCCCGAAGTGGGTTCCACAAGTTACGAAACACCCTGTATAGTAACTAATGTATAGTTACTATAATTTAGAAAATTATATAGTTTAAAACTTTTATTTGAACGAAACGAGACTTTTCCACTTAACTTATTGTAACATACAATATCGTGAAAATGTTGTATTGACTATGGATCCTATTCTATGTTTGTACAGTGGTTTATCATTGGTGAATGGAAATTCATTGCAATGAATCTGCCGCAAAATTGATCTCGACCTTGAATGTCGAATTTTTTCACTTTCTGGTTTTTAAAATTGCATTCAATTGAGTAATTTATGAAGATCACAAAGTAATTCTTTGGGTTAAATTCTGAAATTTCTATTGTTACAGAGATCGAGGCGCAAGAGGCTTGCAAATGGCTGAGAGCGGCTGGTTTTCCACAATACGCGCAGATGTACGAGGGTGAGTCGAGCGTTTTCTATCCACCAATGTTCCTACGCACGCGAAACTGCGTGTTTAAGAAAGAAAAGAAAAGTCAGACCCTCCACTCATCCGAAAAACAATTACACACATAGAAGAATAACAATTAATAACAATTATCTTCTTTCTAACTAAGAAAGGACAAAATGCAATGAATAATTTACCATAGAAAATAACCGAGTCACCAAGTGTGCCTACCAATCCGGAAGCAGAGAATAGAACATCGTTGATAAAAATCTAAATCTTCGACCCTTCGAATCGAAGCTGCTCGAAAATACGCAATTAGAATGAAGAGCGATCCATGGCCGTTGTTCCCCGAGCGGTTCCAATTTATTTTCAATTTATTCTCATATATTGAATAATTTCCCTCGAAATGGGACGTAACGCGATCAAATAAATATTACAACGAGATTCTCTGTTCGATAAATTTTCATCCTAATATATCCTTTGTTCAAACAAATTTTTACTCAGTGAAACTTTACTCCGATTCGATCGCTGATGAAACTTTCACCCAACGTTTCATTTCAAAATGAAAGAGTCTAAAATTGAAAATTTTATCAAATGTCAGAGAAACTGGTGACAGTCGCAGACACCAACCAAATGGCACAGAATGGAATTATGCGTCCGATTTACGTCATCGAGACATCGTTCACGCCAGCCAATTCGGTACGAAAGAAAAATCGTTCGAGCATCCCTCCAAAGAAAAAAAAAAAAGAAAAGAAACGTGAAGCAAGTTTCGAAAGATGAAAATGAGAGGAGCGACCACAGTGTAGACTTACAGTATCCTTTCAAACGAGAAGAATCGTCAATTGGAAAGGAAGGGTGGTCCGTGGACCACCAAAGCAGACGTGTGTGAATGTTTTCGTCGGGGATCACGTGTACGTGAGATTTTTACTAATATCCACGGCCTCGGAAACAAAGGTCTCCCTGTTTCGGTTTCGTTCTTTTTCCACCCGGCTACGTACCTCCATAATATTAGAGTATAAATTTCAAGATCTCATTGTTCGGCGGCCTTGGCCGGGCCGTTTCATTTGCAATTCATCGATCGCGCCGAGGCAAAGAAGTATAACGAGTTTCGACTTGATGTTTTCGATAATAACTATGAAAATCGTTCTTTCTTTCATACACTTTGCGATAAAGCTTTGGGTACTTGTTGTTAATAATACACTCTATGAATATTGTTTACAACGAAACTTAATTATTTCATTACAATATGAAACGTAAATTCTCTGTTTGCTGAAACTTTATGTATTATTATAAAACACTGTTCGATCCTCTCGTTTGATGTAACACCATCTCACATCTATAGCTTTCGATACATGATTTAACTTGAGAATTACAATTTTATTCTTCCAATTGAATTACAATCCATGCGCTTGTAATTTTGTACTTCACTTTTGGAAAAAAAGCCAAAAGATTGTCAAATGACGTCCAGAGTTCGTCAAAATTTCCAATTTAAAATAATATTGCTCTTTTCAAAATTACTCTTCGTATACCAAAGTGGGCCAAAAAATCACTTCCTACCATTGTGAAATAAATCCGTAATTTTTTAAATTATTTTTCGTCGTCAATTTTCGAGCGAAAGAAATAACTTCTAAAACGTAATGAAACAATTACGTTTGAACTTGAATTTAATTTAAAATTAATAAAATTAGTTTTTTCTCATATTTTAATGTTTTACTAAAAAAAAAATATATAGATGGGAAGAGACTTTTGGCCCACTCTGTAGATATTCAACTCACAAGTTACTTTTATTACTTTTATTTTTCTGATTAAATTACACTTGTACAACTCCGTTCACCTGTATTTTTATATTCTGTAAAAAAAGAAAAGAAAGAAAGATAACATTCATACTGTACCAGATGTCCAGATTTACGGAAAACTTTCAACAGACTACGATTTTATTCACCCAACAAAATCCTACTAAAAACTGTATTGCACGGAACGAAAACGGCCGGTGTTCGGCGAATAGCGGGCCGATTTCAGTGCAAATTGTCGCGGATTGTTTAACAATAGTGTTGCCGGCGGGAACGGCGAGCAAATAAACATCGCAATGAAACAATGGCTCGCTAATGACGCGGTAAGAACGGCACCGGGGCGCTGCCACTAGCGTAAACGCGACAGCATTGCGCGAGAACGCACGGACGCGCGAGTCAGCGCAATAACGAGCGCATTGTTGGCAGGCGCCGCGACAAAGAGACCCATTATGATAAGTATTAACATGTCCGGACGCATCAGGCTACCCTTTAATAAATTACTCTCCCGGCTCGTGTCGCGATTCGACTCGTTCTGCCTACGTGTGTCTGTCGCTGCTCACTGCAGAGCTCTCTTCTTCCGCCTTTTCCCTTTTTTTCTTACTTGTAGTCGGCTACTAGATAGAATCTTTCCATTTAAATGGAATCTACTGTTTTTTCTTTTTTTTTTTTTTTTTTTTTTTTTTTTTGTGAGATGGAAAAAGAATTTAGGACGACGAGGGGATTTAACTCTGATGAAACTGACTATCAAAATGGCCAAAAATGAACAATTTATAATCTTTGTTGGAAATTTTACGAACACGAAACACGGTGTATTGTTTCGAGATTGAAATGATTTTTTTGTAAAATGTTTTGTGAAAGTCAAAGCTCGCGTAGTTTATTGTATCGTTTCTACCTTTTTACTTTGATATTTCTGATGGAAATTTTAAACATTTCAAATTGTCATCGATAGTTCTAGTGTTCTGGTGTTATATCTGACGAATTTTTTTTTTTTTTTTTTTTTTTTTTTTTTGGTTTTCTTTTCAGACAAATTATATTCTTACGCATTTTTGCAAAATTCTGTCATATTGCTAAGACTACTTGGAATTAAATTGATGACGTGTAAACTGTTATATGATAAAATGTTAAAAAAAACAGTACTAGATAATAAAATAGAAAAAAATATGTAAGATAGAAAAAAGAGTAGATAGAACAAATGAATGAATCGATCAGGCATTTACAAATGTTACAAAATATCTGACCTAAATTCGAGAGTTCGGCAAAAATCGGTATAGGATACACGATGCAACGAGAAGAAGACATGAAATTGTCAGACGAGAGAAATGATGTGCATTAACCGTGTGATACTATCGCTTTAATCATGTATATAACTGTATATACATGTCCAATGAAACGTTAATATATCTGCACTTCGAAATAATCAATCCCATAAATCTTCAGCTGCATTTAGCAACGCACGACAGAATTTTAAGTTTTGATACAAATCTTCAGCCCGGGTAAAGGACAAAAAAAAAAAAGGAGGAAAACTCGAGAACTGGAGCCACGATTCTTAATTCAACTTCCTCGTTTTACCTCTCTTCTCCAAACGATATCAATCTCTATCATGCTCACTTCACGCTCAAAATTTCACACTTTCACCTTACATCGAAGCTCTTCTTTCCTCTCTAAAATAAACCTGTCCTTTGGCATAATTAACTGAGAATATGGCAGACCAAAGATATTCGACTCGCGTAAGCTACAACACCTTGAAATCCAATACTGAACTTGTGCGGGATAATCAACCGGGATAATCATGTTGCGCATTAGTGTAATATCCCATTTTTTAAGTCAGAAAGAGAAAATGTCAGAAATGAATAATGTCACTGTAGAAAATGTTAAATCGAGTAAAATTAAAAACAGACTGAGCTTATCTTCTAGCGAGCGGAGCTTCAATCATCGTGGAAAACTATCTGTGCCAACATACGCACACACGTACAAGATATACAGGGCTAAAAATTACTTCTTACTAAATACTAAATCCGTAATTTTTTTATTTTATGTTTTTTCTTTACAGATTAAAGTACTGTAATTTAAGTTCTTAAGTAATTTAAAATTAATAAAATTAATTTTTTCTTATATTCCTATATTTTTTCCATATTTTGATGTTCCTTACATTTTGTGTGTTTACCCTATATTTCACTGTATCAAATATAGATCACTCTAGCACGCAAAACACGATACATCAGCTCTATCCGCGATTTTTATCTTTAACGTTTGAATATTCCAGCTTTTCTCACTGTTGTCTCATTTTTACAAAATATTTCTACCGAAAAGCAGGGGATATGTGTGTGCGTTTCAACGTTTTGGCGCGTTTCCACGACAATGCTTTATCGTGCGACGATACATAAAAAAACAATCGTAAGATAAATCATTCGCGACTGAATTTGACAAGCTGAAACGTCCTCTCGACAGAGACTGTCCTACCCTGAAACTGGAGCAAACGAAACGGAGCCTCTTGCCGCGTTTCGACGCGTGTCGCGGATCATGTTCGAGGTAAAACTCCAAGTTGGCTCGCAACCTGCCGCGCGGTAGAGCACCGAGAGCCAGGTGCTACAACGATACCAGAGAAAGGACTAATAACACCGCGTTCCACGGTCATTCGCGTCCTTGACGCAAGCCAGCCTCGAGTAATTCCAGGCCTTTTCCTCATCTCCGGCAGCTAATGCGCGAATAATAATCAGGCACACGTGGGATGATTAACGAGCGCCGGCTAAATAATTTTTCAGTGATACGGTAGCGCAACGCGGTGCCAATTTACCCGGCGAGAGATAGATCGTTCAACGACCAGCTGCCGGCTAAATAACACAATGTCCCGCGAGATTTATGCGGAAACCGGGCCGAGGGATTTGAAGCCGAGGGACGAATTAGTAGACCGTGCACCAATGCACTGCGTCGGCATAAATTTTCTGCGCTCTTTCTCGTTACCGCTGTCGCTCGCTCCGATCAAACCCGGTCAAACCGTACGCGTGTGTCGATACGCCGATTATAACGATTAAACGGTGATTTAGCGGCGAACTTTGAGCAGATCAAACGGTTCAGATTGGTAGCAGAACTTAGCGTCCTTGCAATCCTCTAATCAACTTCGATGACAAATCATTGTTTCGTTATTTAGCGAATTTAAATCATGATGTTCATTTCCTTTGAAATAATTCGTCCGAGATCCAGCAATCGTTAACCTCTTGCCACGCACGTCGAGAACATTTTGTCCCAGATTGCAACATTTTCTCAGTTTCAAGTACATTTAAATGTAAACCAAATCGAAACAAATGATCTTAATCATTTCTATCCAGTGACATACCGACGAGTTCAAAAGAAAAAGAAAGCGACGAGTTATTGTATACGGTCACTCGTTATGGTCCGCGAACCAGTTGCCAGCGCAAGGGGTTAAATTACTGACAAGTTCTCAGCCAGTTGAGAGAATTTCCTTCGTCGACGAGATAATCTTCGAAGTTCAATTTAATCCTCTGCAAAAATATCAGATTCTAAGATCGTTTAGAAATTAAATTCACTCGAATCGCGAGGAACGATCCAGAACTGTCCAAAATGGCCGTCAGACGCAACAAAAATTCAACTCTCACCCTCTCACCCTCGTTCTTCTTCTCGTCTCGAACTAAACGACCGTAAACCAACGACACAATATGCGCACGCGTGACGTGTACGTGTCTCTGAAAAGAAAGATAGAAAGAAAGCAAAACAGGCGAATGACGAACAAGAAGCACGTTGGCAAACAACCGACGACATTGTTCCGTTCCCTCGAAATAGCGCGTGTTCGAGCGAACCGCGCGCCCAAGCGTTCAGCCGTGCGATGAAAAGCGGTCTGTCAAGCGGTATCCATCCGTCGCTAATTAATATACACGTGGATTAACCGTGGATCGCGTGTAACTGCAGCCAGGATATATACCGCGAGGAGGGTATCGAGTTGAGTCACGCCTCTCCTGTTTCCATTATATTAATCAAACGAGCCGATTCTCGCTGCAGAGGGAAAGAATAGAAGAGCTCCTTGGCTCTTCGCCCCCAGTATCGGTTCTTTGACAACGAAGTGATTGAACGCGACTTGTTTGTCGTCGCGGCGCCTCGAGCTTCGCCGCTCAACGCTCCGATTTCCTATAGACGTCAGCGTCTCGACGCGTAGCTCCAAAGATCGTCCCTCGACTCCGGCGAGGCCAATTGCCCTTTGTTCGTTTTCCTACGATTTGCGACTTTCAAATTCGCTACTCGTCATTTTTTTATACAGCAGCATAGGTACAGTAATGCCCACTTAAGTTCGTTGCTGTCTCCACTAATTCTTGGAATTGACATGCGGTCGCCTGAAACATGAAACAAAACAGTACGCGATATTTCGGCACGTTGTGATTGTTGGGCGTTAATAATACGAGTATCTATTGATATATTTTATCAAAAAGCACACTTATAAATATATAAAATTTCCATAGAACATCATAAATTAGTCATTACCGGCGACTGAGGCACAAAATTTCTATCGGAGATGTTAAATCAAAAGAAACAGAGAATCTTTATAATGCAACAGGGTAAACAAGCTTTTATTTATGTATTTTACTTTTGAAAAAAGTCATTCAAATCTCCAGAAATATACTTACATCTAACAAAAATATTCAAATGGTTGTTCCGGCCATTTTGATCATTCTCGTGATCGGTCATTTTGGCAATATCGGCGAAATTTTTATTAATCTCGATCGAGAGAACTTACATCTTATTCCGTCCAGCTCGAGTAACTTTCAATTCAAAAGTTCAAAAATGTTCGTTGCACGATGTAACGAACATACAATTTCAACTCGCTCGTCAAGCAACTCGTCAAGTCTCGATTTATACATTTGAAATTCCACTTGGAAAGCAACTCATCGATTCATCGATCAACGAGTTCAACTGAAGTTCAGCTTCGACGAATAAATGATAATGCCGCTCGTCCGAAATACGGGCCCCGTGGATTTCATCGGATGAATTAATGAATAACCTAATAACGTCGCCCCCGTTGGCAAGCGGCCAAGACGAGTCACTCTACGTCGGAATGATTTTATCATTCGGACGTCACGCCGCCGCGAAAACGTGAAACGTAGCCGAGAAAAATCGTTTCCCCGAACCCGTACCCTTAGAAACGTCCGTTAGAAACGGAACATCAATCGGAGAGAATTCGTTTGACACTTTTACGATTCCCAAAATGAGACGAGACGAATATAAAACGTCTATTTGGCTATTTCGTGAAAATAAAATAAACGCAACCGAGCCGAGCCGTGTACACGCGTTGGCTATTATTGGCTCGCTATTTAAAAAGCCTAGCTAAAAAGAGAGAGAGAGAGAGGGAGAGAGAAAAGATAAAAAATTGACGGCCTACTTTATTGAAATGACGTAGAGAGAAACGAATCGCTAGATCTCCTAAATTTGTCAATCGCGCTCCTACGTGGTATAAAAGTCAAATCACCATGGTAATTTTCCGTGCTTTCTCGCCGATTTACGTATTTTCTTGGAACGAGACGCGCTTCCAAGGATGCTTTCTTGCCTTGATTTGTTGAGACACCTGAACGATCCGCTTAGAGAATGAAGTCCATAAACTCGTGGAAAGTATATCTGTTTGCGTCGCGCTGGTAAATAACAGCGGCGAGTGTAATAAAAATCATCGCCGGATAAAAATACATATTACAACCAGGAAGGCGGTAAGTTTCCCTCTCGTCTATCATTCTGTATAGCTATTCTTCAACATTGGTACGTCGCGGACAGGTGATTCTTTAGCTTCTAGAATCAGGGCTTCTCGAAACGTTTCCACTTTACCCGAGCAAATATTTTCGCGACCCTTTCGCCGATGATAAACCATAAAGGAAATTTACTCGAAAACAATCCTTTGGTAAACTGCGGCTTTGGATTAATTTTCGTACAAGAATGTTTTAGTTTCTGCTGAAATTTCGATTTCCCTCCATCTCTATTGCATAAAATTTTATATGAAATGTAAGAATTTATGGAACACGTCTAAATGTCTAGAAAAAAAGATTGTACCATTTAGTCGAAGGTCACAAAAATTTGTAGAATAAACTTGCATGGTCGCCTCGAAAGTTGAAAATAATACGAAACTGAATAAAACAACTGATAAATCTTTTGCGAACTGACAGAACTCGGTTCAGTCATAAATTTAATTATTTAGTGAACGGTGGTTAAACATATTACATTGCGTGGCTTTGTCACAAATTTGCTGAAAACCAACGTGAAAATCTAATTTTACTGTTCGACAAATATCGATAACAAACCTGGATCAATCCTGGAAATGATGTCTCTCCGTTTCAAAATTAATTGGCGCACGTACGTATGTATCCCAGACATGCATATCAACCACCCGTACCGGAATTGGATCACCAGCCCCGTGGGATCAAGAGAAAAAAAAAAAAAAAATACACAACAAAATAACCACGATCGATCTTGCATGCATATATCTCGCACACACGTGTGCTGGTAATAAAACGACGATCAATCACGTCAACAGCTACACTCGCCAAACGTATCTTCGCGATACTCCATAACTTGGCGTGACGTCGCGTCGATGGCCCAATTCCCCCCGACGCCATTGAAAGGTGACGCGACATCACGTGTGAACCGAGTGTTTTTCTCGGGACCGTCACGTAGCACGTACATATTTGTGAGATTTCGTGCAATTCAAAATATTCGTCTGCACGATTCGTCGATTGATCAGTTAAATTAAAAAAAAATTAAATCCTGCTGTCCTGCGTTCTCAGATTGCGAGGAAAATGATCGTCAAACGAAGGTTCAAACGTTTGAACGAAGAGTTCAGTTATAACTGATAGTCGGATTATAACTCTTCGCGCTCGATTTCGATGTAAATTATACAAAGTTGACAAAAAAGTACGAACGAAGTAATTTTAGAACGATCGAATCAAAGATTTTCGCTCGGATTTCCCTTTTTCTTTTTTTTCACCTCTGAATAATCGTCGATCGGCGCGAACGCCAAAAAGAAAAAAAAAAGAAAATTTCAACCTGATGTATCTAAAATTACAGGTCGAGTCGCGGCAGTCGTAGTCACGATTCACGAAACGTGCGTGCGGTGTCGGAAGCACGTGCTGCTCTTTCTGCGACTTGGAACGCGTCCAGCGATCGCCACGCTCTTCTTTTTTTTTTCTTTATTCTCTGCTCCTCTCCCTTTGCTCGACGTCCGTGTCGTCCGGCTCGGAAATCGCGATCGTCCTGCTTTCCTGGCCGGCCAGACAGCCGGTCTGTTACCCGGAATCGCGAGTGGCACGCGGGACAAGCTGTCCGTACGGCGATTTCCGTGGACGAGTCTCGCTTAATTAGTTGCTCGAACCACGCGAATAGAGCCACGGTTCACGGAACCGGACGCGAACGAACCCAAGAGAAAGACAACGAGAAACAAAAGAGGAAAGAGTCAGAGAGAGAGAGAGAGAGAGAGAGAGAGAGACCTCGCGAACCGAGGTTCATTAGGTTTCTGGGGTATTTGCGCGACGAGAATATTTGGCGATGATTAAGAACAGCCGCGTCGCTTATTATTCTGCGGCGGGCAGAGTCGTTACGAAGCGAGAGGCCTTTACACACCGCGATGGCAAATACAAATTAGCATGTGGATCGCCCGGGCTTTTGCCCTTCTTACCCCATCTCCTCTTCTCGCCGTGACGGCCGCCATTAACCGGGTCTTTGGTGCCGTTTAATTCAGCTCGGAGACCGCGGCTAATTGGCACACCTATAGAAATTGCAGGTTCGTCGAACGACCGAGTAAACTCGCCCGAGTGAATTCCCCTCCGATCGACCGAATTCCCGCCGAGTTTAGATATCGTCGATCCCACCTCGGGCTTGCTTCGACCGAATAACGTCGAGATAATCAGTAGTCGTTTCCCTATTAGATCTTCTTCTCGCGTACTTCGATTTCTTTGACACTTGAGCTCTTGAGATACGATATAGTCGTGTACAGCGTGCCCCGCGTAATTTTCTGTAGAAACTAGAGAAACCAGAGAAAAATGTTTCAAACGGAAAAAAAAAAGAAAAAAGAAAACTTACTTGTTTCGAGGGGGACAAATTTTATCTAGGTGGTCATGCTTTCGAAATTTCAAGGTGATCTTTCCTTTTTTTTTTTTTTTTCAATGGAACTGTATATTTTTAAGTTCACAATTTTTTTTCTTCAAGAAAATTGGATTTTCTAAAAAATCAAGTGTTTCGGGAGGAACCCGCTACACCTCGTAATATGTAAAAATTGTGTAAGGGATGCTAGCAAATTACTTCCGGAACATTGGGAAGGGTGCAATTGTCGTTTTAGAGACAGTGTACTGACGCTCAAGGTCACCACTTTGGACATCACGGTTAAAAAAAAAAAAAAAACGAATCTCAAGCTTTGAACGGCGTGAAATGACCTTGAATGACCTTGGAATACCAACCTAGTTATCTAGGCGGCTGAATTGGCCTTGACGTCAGCTACAAGACTGTGAAATAATATACTCAAAAATCAAAAATAAACAGTTTCATCTAAAAAAAAAAAAAAAAAAGAACGAAGCTCTCCTTGAAATCTCCGAAACATGACCTAGACAAGATTTATATCATAAGATGTTTCATTTGACACATTCTTCTCTTCTAAGCGAATAGTTTCAGAAAAAAATTATGCCTGGGACACCCTGTGTCTCTCTCCTACGAACGCTTTGTTACCTATTATTTTATTTCGATCGTGTAATATCTTCCATTTTTTATTTCATTATATTCTAGTCGCAGTTAAACATCTTCCAAGACAGTCACTTTGTTTTTTTTTTCTTTTTTCTTGTTTTTCAAAACGAAGGGAAACTTAACCGCGCTCTCACTTCTTCCTCGAAGCTTACACACTGATTCCATAAAGCGTCGATCAGGATGCTCGAATCAGAGGGACGGACGAAAGGGAAATTTGGAACGGCGATGATTATTTAAACTAACCAGTTGTTACGCTGTGGCTGCACGAAACGGGCCGTCCTAGTTAGCCACGACCTCATGAAACGTGTGTGTGTGTGTGTGTGTGTGTGTGTGTGTGTGGTTGTGGCTCGCGAGATTCGCCAGAGCGAAAAGTAGAGTGAACGCAGCACACGTTCGAGGAGAAAGATGAAACTGACCACTAGAGCTCTCCTTCTGTTTGAAGTAACGAGTGTCGAGACTCGAGTTGCGGATTTTTTTGAGCGGAGCGAATTTTCGCGAACGATAGCAAAAACCTCGTGAAAATGTTAATAATGCGAAATCGACCCGACCAGGCTTGGAGAATTCGTCGTATACTTTCGCCCGCGAGAATTCGATCGATCGAAGCGATCGGGGCGGTATCGGAAATATTTGCCAGGTGAAATTTACCGATTAAATCTCATTTTGGAAATTAATTGATGAAACCAGCTTTTTAAATAATCCGTCTCCGCGATCAAACACAGAGTGCACTCTCGTCACAAGAAAAGGCAATTTCCATCGAAGTCAAAAAATGTAACACAGTGAACCATGCAAGCTTTTATCTGTGTATTTTGTGGAAAATTATTTGAATCATTTAAATATTTGAATTATATAAATATAATTTAAGTTGTCAGACATTAGAACAGCCGACGATTAAAACGTAAAATAAAAATGGACAACTTTATAATACAATGGAGTACGCAAGCTTTTGTTTCTACATTTTATGAAAAGTTGTTTAAATTAAAAATACGCTGTTTTATTTATATAAAATATCTAACAGAAATTATAAATCGGTTATTTGAAACCACTTTGGTGGTTCTAGTGTTAATATAATTTCGTGCATAAATTATACAAATTCATAATTTATATAAATTACAATATCATATCTGTGTATTCGATATAGTCTTTCGTATTTATATATTTATAGGAATTACGTAAATTATATAAATTCAATGTGACTCATCTGTAAATACACGTACTTTATCTTGCATCTCTCGCGCGCGCGTAATTTTTAATTTTCAATACCTAAACGTCCCACATATTGTCTGTAGTTCTCAGATTATTACCTCGTCATTTCGAAACGCGTCATTCACACCTCATTCTCGACGCCGGCGGATTTCTAACCGTAAGGCAACCCGACGGAAAATAAAAATTCTCGCACTCGTCAAACGTCATCTGACGCGCAGAATCTCCCAATCATTCTATCAATATTCATCCGTCTAATATCAATAGGCAACCGTGCAATTATCTTTCACCATTTTCGCAATTACCGTTCGAAGGAACGTCGCCAGACCGTTTCGTGACCACCCGCAACACCACGTATGTACAACGACGCGGAACAGAATCTCGATGCGCCGGCGATTTTCCAGGGAAAGTGGGTGAAGGTTCTCTCCCCCTCGGCGAAAAAGTTCTTTTCAAGCACGCTTGCGTCGCTTCTCTCACGCACGAGATTATTATTATAGCCGGGGGGGGGGCTGTATTTATCGGGGAGGAGGGCAAGCTTTATTTCCGGCAAAAGTGCCCGTCGTCCTTCGCTTCCTCCTCGCCGAATTGTGGTCTAAGTAAGCAGCCTTCGTCCCAGTTTTCGTGGATCGCGATCGATATTCCACCGTGTTCGATAAACAGCCGTTCGTTCGCCACTTATTTTCAGTGAAGTCGGTGTCAGGCTAACCAAGGTTTCGCATAAAACGTAACGCAGCGCGCTCTCAAAGGTTCTCGCGTTCAAACGATAGATGAGAAAGTCGCCCTGCCCGTGCTTGGCAGGAACGATCGGCTCGCCACCGATATTGACACTGACAAATGACGTTGAACTTGATGACGACTCTTTTTTTTTTTTTTTTTTTGTTGCGCGTTACGACAGAGCTTTACAAATAGCCGACCCTGCAAGGAGGACGTCATTAAATTTAGATTCCGAAGGTAAAAGCGACGGAAAAAGCGTGGTGGTTGCTCGGAGTTACCTAATACTTTTTAATATCTCTTTCGTCGTTGATTCTGATAGCACGGGAGACTAAATTTTCAGGTCCACTGTGTAATTTTTTTTTGAACTTCAATTGCGACGAGATCTTGTTTTGTTCAAACGATACAAAAAAAATAATACTAATATTATAATATTATCCGTAATATTATTGTAAAATAAATCATAAACTTTGAGGAATTCTAATGTCTACAAAGGGGAAAAGTACTAATTGCTAAGAAATTTTGACTTTTAGAAGGAAAATTTAGAGATACTGTTACGTATACTTTCTGAATATTGATCACAACGAAATTTTGATTTGCTACGAAATGTATGAAAATGTAAATCTCTGAAGAATACCGTGTAACTTCTAGAATTCTAATATCCACAAATGAAAAAGTACCAACTACGAAATTTTGATTCGTCTGAATCGTGCCTGAAGGAGAATCACGTAACTTTTTGAACATTGATCGCAATGAAATTTTAGCTGGAACGTGACACGAGGAAGTTTTAAAACGAGAAAAAGAAATTTTAAAGCTTGTATGGAAATGGTTTGGAAACTATTTCGTGAAATTTTCTTCGATACAAACTGCTACGATATCGAATGAAAAATACGTTCAAAGGCTAATAAAAAAAAAATAAAGCTTTCCTTCCAGTGTTTTCGCATTATCAGAATACGTGCATTGAAACAGTAAAAGGAAAGAATAATATTTATCAGACTGAACCATGAAGCGTATAAATGAGTCACAAAGACGCGCTCGTGCTGATTTGCACGTTGCTGTAGGACAAGGTGTATTAGTCAAACCATGGGAATATATTCGACTGAAATAATCTCGAAGGCTGGTATGTTACGTGTACTAATTATTTATCGACTCATCTTATCTTTTCTATCCGGGTGGAAAACAAACTCATTAGCAAAAAGATTCAGCGAATATACAAACACGAGATACAGTAATCTATAAACGAAATGAACGATTCTCATATGCGTTCGTGCGTACAAATTAATTAAGCAACTGCATATAAATTGCGCAGTGTGTTGAATTAATTAAGTAATCGGAAGAGAAAATGTAATAATAAAGTAAATAAATAAAGAGAGACGTAAAAATAAAATAAAATTAAGAAAGAAGAAGACATAAAATAAACAGAGAATTTATAATTTATAATAATTGACTCGTCCTGTATGTGTTTCTTCAGAAAGAAAAAAAATTACGTTTACGAGTAGGCTACAATGAACTATTATAAGCAGTGCGTACGTGACAGGCTTCTAAATGCCAGTAATCGCTCTTTGCTTGATCTTCGGCTGAAGACGTTTCAACGTTATCTTTGTACCACCGGCCTTTTGTTGTTCTTCATCGAATCGACGATAGCGAACGAGGACCTAACCTAACGCTGGCACGTACGACATCGCACAGTATACGCAATTAGTCAGTTCGATGTCGATTCCGATTCTGACGTGCTTCATTTCAATGGGTCCTAACGATACAAATTGCTGAAATGTTTCCCTTCTCTCGACTGATAAATTTGAGCGATATAAAATCGAGCAAAATCGCTGATAAAAATGGAGCAATCGTGCTGGATAAAACGACGAATCGTCTCGTTTCGAATCTTGTGATTCGTTTTCTAGGTAAAATTTTTAAATAGAGTGCTAATATCGACTGGCTGGCAGGATCTTGCGATTTAAATTTAACGTTTCGCTGAGTCGATTATTTGATCATTACTGACGTAAATAAAATGATGACGTACTATTGACGAATAGTAAATAAAATAAAAATTGATTACCACTGCATTTTAATTCCTGGGCCAATGATCTAGAGCGAAAATATATCGAAACAATTATTAATGTTCAAAATATTATAATTATCATAATATTATAATGTTCAAAATATTAAAATTATCATAATATTATAATGTTCGAAATATTAAAATATCATAATATTATAAATAAGAACATTTAAAAATATCTAGAAAAGAAATTAAACTCCAACCAATAGTTCCCTATTTAGAGTAAAACTGTAACGCGATACGAATTCGAAATAAAAAGAAAAATGTTCTGCAATAAGGATTAATATTTGAAAATCGTAAAAAGTCGTGCGATGGGAAGATGACTCCCGTCATCGGCGATTGTGCTCGTGTCGGATAAACAGAGCGGCGATCGCAGAGTGTGTAGATGCTACACACACCCGTACACAATCAATCTTATCGTAACGCTGATTCGTAGTGGCGAACCATGATCACATTGAGGCACTAACATAAGTATCATTGTAAGGCTGCATCGCCATGTTTTCACGTGCCGTTCGTAAGTCTTGTCGATGTTCCTGTCAGTGTCGGCGAATATCACGAACGATTTTTTTAATGTTTCCATCAAAGCGTGGAAAGCGTTTCTACTTCTTATTATTGAAAGTTATCGTGCATATTGCGACGCCGATTGGCTTGTTTCAACCAAGTCATTGCGATGTTTGGAAAATTTTCTATGTATTGTGATACCGTTCGTACATGCTGATGTACGTACGATGCTGTTTGTTAAACAACGAAAACCATGACGATTCAAATTGTGCAAACTGCAGTAAGATTTTTAAAACGCAATGCAATTATTGGTAAAATTCCCCATGCCATGATGCAGCCAGTCAGGAATTGTTAGTATATTGAAATTTATTTTTATAATTATCCAGAACACAGGTATAACGTGTGTTAACCCTTGAGTTGAGGATGTCGCGATACTAATTTTTAATTAGTAGTATTAGCATCTAAGTAATATCATGTTACACATTGGTGTTGTTATAGTTTCGTTACGTTTCTAATGCCGCGCGAAGAAAATTTACTTTCACTGTTCAATTTCATACAAATTAAAAGTAAACTCAATTTCCACTTTACAATTTGACATAAATTAATAAATAACGATCTTTCTCTCGAATTACATCGAGCAGTCATTCGATTCCCTGGGCAACTTAGAATTAACCCGAGAGAATTTTTTGTTTTTGCAAAATTGCAATATTTTCTCAGTTTCAACTATATTTAAGTATAACAAGTAATAAATTTATTACTTCTCGATAATTTCTATCCAGTGATATCATACCGACGAGTTCAAAGAAAAAAAAAAAAAAAAAAAAAAGAAAGCAACAAGTTATTGTGTACGGTTCGGTCACTCGTTACGGTCCGCAATCAGTTGCCAGCGCAAGTGGTCGAAACACATTTCAGAGGGACCGAAACGAAACGGAACGATCGCAAGCGGCAGCGGTAGCATAAATTCGCGTCTCGCGGGACTCGCGTCGGAATAAAAACGGATCGAAATAAAAACGAAACTGCTGCTGGCCGTTGTTAAATAACAACGCGCGTGATTCGTGGAATCCGGAGAAACGAGCAGCGTAACCTGGTTCTCTGCTTGGCTGAGCTTCGCGAATCGTCGTCGTCGATGTTCGCGGATGTATTCTTGTTTCCTCGTGCTCTTCTTCCGGGTCGGTGGCGTACACGAGGAAAGAAACGCGGAAAATTTATACGTACACTGGTCGGTCGACGTGGCGACGAAGTCGATGAAACGAGGAACAGATGCTCGCGCGAGCACCAAAATAGACGACTCCACCGCGCATGCCGCGATATGTATACTATACGCGTATATTGTACATGTATATATTTCTGTTCGATTTCGCGCGTTTACGCAAACACCCTAGAAATTGGCTAAACGAGCGTCTGCAACCGGCCGAATGGCCATTCTGTCGTCGCTACGGCCGATCGTTGGCTCCCTGCGCCGATTATTTGAATTGAACCATAGAACCTCATTTACTACCGTTTCATTTATTTTTCCTTTCCTTCGTTGAATCGAATATTTCGGTCTGAATCGAAATTCTATCTCGTTTCTCCGTTGGATGAGATGTAATCCTTTTTGAGATCCTTCGTCGCTGATCTAATTAGATAAATTGGCTGATCGAATGGGACGAGAAGGTATTGTCCATTGGCCTGAGAAATTAATCTACGAATTATTTGTATTCGAATGTATTCGGACAAACGGCTGCACAAAGTCAATTTGCTTCACTTGAAGTCATTTAGATTCGAGTAACCCGACTTTAAGTAGCAGATATGCCTGAAGTGGTGCTTGCCAGTGATGAGAGAGAAATCGTGAACGAAGTTCCGAAAGTTGCGAGCAACAGTAACAATAAGAAGAAGAAGAAGAAAAAGAAGGAGGAGGAGGAGGAGGAGGAGGAGAAAAAAAACAGTCCTTTGATTAAGAAAGTTCATCATCGCCGTGAAAGCTATAAAGAAGGATAAAAATTACTGGACATAAAGTTCGGAGAAAGTCCACTTGATTTAGGTAATCAGTGCCACGAAACTGTAAATAATGACCAGTGTTTCTCTCGAACGAGGAGATAATTTAAAACTATTTTAAGCTTGACGAAGTATCCCCGTTGAATTTCTCGAATCGAAGAGACTCGAAATCTCCGTTCTGATTTCACAAATTAAATAAGAAACAGACACACGTTGGCACATTGGATATAAGTAGCAGACGAGTTCTGAATTGCCCGAATTCGAATAATTTGACTTTAGGCCACGTTTCGAAGAAAGAAACATTCATGCGAGACAAGTATGTTCATGGTTCTTCTCCGCAGCATTCCTGGTGCTCCTTCTCACTGAACTTTCTGTACGTGGTAGCATTAGATCATGCTACTATTAGGTCAAAAAGTAACTGCAAACGAAAGAGGGAATTTTTCGTGACAAAACAAAAACTTTGTCAGACAATATGTTGTTCGATATTGTTTTATATATTTCAGACAACTTCGTGATTCCAAAAAAAGTTCAAAATAACTCTCATTGGGATTTTTCTACCCAAGCAGGCTACCGATCCATTATCATCTACGTGTCAAACGAACTGTTAAGAAATAAAGTTCCTTGTGTCGACGCTTTCGCACTTCCCCCCACTACGGCGCGAGTCTGCACCACGTTCTCTCATTAGTATACGACAACGTTGCAAATCAAGATACCGAGAACTTCCAACTGGTCGGATTGACAGTCGCTCGGCGACTATCTCGGACGGAAATAAAAACTGTACCCTGTGCGTATGTTGCTCTATGCTCTACGTATATGGTGTGTTTTATGAGGCTAAATACGTAGTACCATAGTCTGATCAACTCTTTGAAACGAAAGTTATCTCTCTCGTACAACTGTTCAACAGCATACGATAATTAAGTTAAAATTTCAGTTTTCTTACTAGATAACTTTCGAGTGGCAATGCGCATTATTGGAATTTCCAAATCTCGATAGTTTTTTTTTTTTGAAATTACTTATTTATTACGTTACTATGATGTTTATGTAGATTGCTGATGTTTATGTAAATTCATATTTCAAATCGATAATATTTTTTACATAAATAGTATAGAATATATTAATAATATATACTATAAATAATATAGAATATAGAAAAGATATTTGTACGAAGTAAATTAACGTATATTTTTTTACGACTTAAATAAAATCAATAATATTTTTTTATCACTAAGATTACCTACAATTGAAAAAAATGCGAAATACAGTTTTATCGTGAGTAATTCGTCCATTAAACAAATGAACTGTGTACATTTTTGCACGCCTAGTTTGTACAATTTTCCCTAAAAAGCACAAACGTTCATCGATCAGACGCACTTTGTACGCACTCGAGAGAGGACAAAAGAGAGTACCGAGACGAAGTCGAAACGCACAAGAGAAAAAAGTGTCGATCGTTCCGATCCGGACCAGCCTTTATTCCACGCTGATTATTAAGTCGCCCTCGAGCCGAAGGATTTCTCTACTCGCCTTTCCGCGCGATTCGCTCGCGAATCATTTCACCTTTTCCCTCGTTTCGGTCCCACGCGCGGTTCTCGAGCTGCGTCGAAAAATAATCCCGACCGAGATAAATTGTTCGACGCGCGGCGAAGATGCAAATTCGCGGGCAGCGGTGGGCGAGGGCGGCAATTTATACCGCGAACCACCGCGTGATACTTGGCTCTGGCAGTTAAGTGGCCGATCTCTTTCACGTACGCGCCAGCATCATCCTTTTCCCCGCCTCACCCCTAATTTATACCGCTACGATTCACACCACTGACACCTTGTATCGCTCTCTGTCCGTGGAATCGCGCAGACCTTTCGTCATTGACTCGTTTAGACGATTCAAGGATTCTAAGCTTGTGTAACCTTATTGATGGTGTTGAGTTGATTCTTTTTTTTACATAATTCAGAAGACCAAGCAACGACCTTTTATGATTAATTTGTTTATAGGTCAAAGATTCTGAAATTGTGTCACGTCTTATGGAGTTGACTTCTTAGATTATAATTCAGAAGATCAAACAATGATTTTGTGATTATTCTACAACCTTTTTCTTCACACCTCTGCTCGATGGTTTTAATATCGGAACGATGTCGTTTCACGAGGGATTAAAGATCGCATCTGGCTCCGAAATGAAAATTCACAGCGTGACGAGACGGCGATTGATGTTTCAAGTGGAAGCGTGAGAGATGCACTCGTGTTCGTTAAATTGACATTTGTAATTCTTAGTAGCTTTCAGACTGCGAGTCCGGATTTATAGTTTACTTTACGTTACTAGGAAACTCGAGCTTCGGAAACTGGGGAACACGATTGACGCGTGCAACGATTGACGTTTGTAGCTTCTGACTCCTTTGAAATTAAATACACGAGACGTGCACGTACGTTCGCTGTTTCAACAAAAACAGGTTTTTGAAGAGAGAAATTACAATGGAATATGTACGTTATATAATATCAGAAAAATACTCGCCTATAGTCTCAAATATATACTATATATTTTGCTATTTCGATCGTAAATTTTTCGCAAAATAGCTTCTTTAATCCTTCCTTCTTAATGTTGGATAAACATTGACTACTCTAATTTATCGTATCAGGTGTAAAGTACTGAAATATTATACGCATTCATTTTTACCAATCTCCAATTTAAAAAATACTGAAGTTTCGAATTCGAATTCCATATAGATCAGAATTTATCTTTTCACTGAACTCGAAGCAACTTGCACCACAACACAATACTATGACACAAGGGAACCTTGTCTGAACAAACCTAACCCAAACCAAAGTCTAGCAAATTGAGGAAATCTTTCAAGCTCCCATAGACTCCAAATTCCCAATAACACGTCTGCAAATCATCTTCCACGCATAATTTTAATCTCTTGCGCTGGAATGACGTGCCACGCACGTCGAGAATCTTCTTGTTCCAAAATTGTAATATTTTCTCAGTTTCAAGCACATTGGAGTAAAACAAAATCGGCAAAACAAATGATAAATTTACTACTTCTCGATAATTTCTACCCAGTGGATATCATGCCGACGAGTTCAAGAAGAAAGCGACGAATTGTTGTATGCGGTTCTGGTCGCTCGTTACGGTCCGCAATCAGTTGCCAGCGCAAGCGGGTTAAAAGACATCGTCGCTAAACCAAGTAACGAACCAAACAGCACGATACTTAAAAAAAAGAAGGGAAACGAAAAGCAAAACAGGAACAAATCGCAAAGGGAAACGTCACGTTTCCCTGTTGGCAGAAGTTTTAAGAGTTAGCAAGATTTCATTTGCTCGGCCCAGTAGATGATATTTTAGGGGATTTTCGACTCGAGGAAAAACGCGATGCTGTTCGTCACGACTCCGATCGCCTCGCATGACAGTCGTCTACTCGCCAGTCAGGTTTGCACGCTGACAATTCAGCGCGAGAAGAAACAGCTCTTCGAGAATCGAGCCTGCTACGATTCTCTTCTCGCAGCCTGCTGCGTGTGTAACGCACCCTTGAAAGTCGAGAGTCACGTGAACCACCGTAGACACACCATCGAGCTTTAAAGGCTGCCTGCTGGAAAGACGGAGCCCGGTCTTGAAAATAATCAGGCTTTTGCCGAGGCGCTGACGTCACGCGGTGGAACACGAGGAGCACCAGAATCCACCTACCGTTGCTCTTCAGCTCTTTCAAGTGGGCTCGTATCCTTGTCCATTCGACGCGATGCCCCCCTTTTCTTTTTTCTTTTCTATTGGGTATCTCCCTCTCGTACGGGCTTTGAGTTTGTTATATCGCGGAACTGAACAATATTGTACCCAAACATTTAATTTCTAAATATATATTTATTTTTTTTATTTAACAAAAATAATATATATATATATATATAATATATAATATTTAGATCATTTATTTTCGAGATTATTAAATTATTAAAATAAATTAATTAACCCTGATACAAAAGGTACAAAATATATTTTACTTATAATTTTTTATATTATTTCATTTTCATTACTTTAAATATTAATAATATAATTAATTTTAAATTAATACTATAATAAATAATTTTTATATAATTTTATTAATTAACATATATATATATATAAATAAAAATCATAAAAATAGAAAAGTTCATTTCACCTTCGATTTGACGGAAGTAACTTGTAGAGAAACTTGCCGCAGAATTGATCTTGATCTTAAATTTTCAAGGTTTGAAATTGACCAAATCGGTCATTTAATGTTAAAGATGAACTTATATCATCAAATCATTTTTAATATCGGAGTTGTGGAGAAGACGTTGACATTTTTTCACACTTAGACACTCTACGATCTTGAAGTCATTAAATTCGAAGAAATTGGAAAATTGATGATACGACGATGAATATCTCTCGGTCTTTAATAAAGATACATCATGGTAATTGAAACTTCATTCATTCTCGTGGAGGAAGATAATAAATGCAGAAGGAACAAACGTCCGAGCTGAATGAGAACACTCCCAGTCTTCTGACTGATTACTTCCTGTGATAATTGCACGTTTTAACACACGATCTTAATCTCCAATTTAAAGGTCGAAGATCCTTCAACAAGTGCAGCAATGTTGCGTTGTCGAGTAACGTGCATACGTACGAGCACGTGTGGGAGTACTGCGCGTAGGCACAGTTAGCTTTTCTGAAAACAGAACATTTTGAATATAAATTACGCCTGGAAGCGTTCGCATTTGTTATTCGATCTGCACGCCTTTTACGCAAAATTGG
Source organism: Tetragonisca angustula (assembly GCA_036937485.2). Classification (NCBI taxonomy): domain Eukaryota; kingdom Metazoa; phylum Arthropoda; class Insecta; order Hymenoptera; family Apidae; genus Tetragonisca; species Tetragonisca angustula. The sequence continues at coordinate 253,699 of JAWNGG020000053.1, read as the reverse complement.
AAAACAGAATTGCTCGGATTATACAACCGTCGCGAAGCAATGAAGCAAACCAAGTGAATCAAGTGCGGACAAAAATCTTGAAAGAAATTAAATTCGTATCGACTTCGAAAAATTTCACGATCCTGAGAGATCTATCCTTGAATAAACCTCTTATTTCGGAGGACCACGTTTGAAATCACAGTAACCCCAAAAATTAAATTTTAATATTTTACTTGTTAAATTATAAATAATATATACATACACATATATATATATTTAATTTTTGAAATTAATATAAATTAAATAATTACAAAATTTAAATATTAGAAATTAAATATTTCATACTTAAACTAAAAAAAAAAACTTATATATCAAATATTTAAAAATTAAATTTAAGTATTATATTAAAATTTAAATAAATTTAAATAATTTTTAAATTATATATTTAAATAATTTAAATTATATCGTCAAGGTATGAGCCTGAAAGCTTATATTAGTTTGTTATACAACATTAGATGAAAGGAATTAATTTTTTAAATTAAAATACAACGATAGATATTATTTCTAATGATTGATTCGCGAACGTGTTAATTAACGAACTGTCAGGAGCCGAGGTCTTTGCAATTCGATGCCTGGTTCCTCTGCGCTAGAAACAACAGGCGGTTATTTCGGGCGGTGACATTGAGCACTGACGAAAGGAAGAAAAAACGAGAAAAAGGTGAAAAAAGCGAAAAAGCACGCGACACCCGAGCTGCGTTCTCGCAACGAGAAGCCTTACTTCTATATTCGTCGTAACGAATTACTTTACGCGCCGGATTAATGTAAACCGCCCCCTTTCAGCCGCTACGTACACGCTCGATGACTACGTTGAAGAGACAAAGAGTGGAATTTCGTTGGCTTCGTGCAACCGTGTTTTCCCTTGTACGTTTCTTACGTACCTCATTATATAACGAACGCGATCGAATCGGGCGATGTTCTTCGCAGAAACGGAAGCACTCGAGTCCCGTGCTTGACAATGTGACATCATTCCTCGACTCCGTGTTGCGAACTTTTAACAAGCATCGTCTAATACATTTTGCAAAGTTACGTGCTCGTGATTATCGACAAATGATATTGAGACTTTTATCACACATAAATATAAAATAATAGAAAATTCTCCTGAGAATATTTCTGACGATGTTATTACTAATGAACGGAAAACAGATTTCAAAAACCCAGACCAGAAACAAAATAATATTATATAACTCATAGAAACCAAAAGTTTATCTAAATCTTAAAAAAAAAAAGAACAGTTGCAGATTTCAGTACTTGTACTTTATTTCCTTTGTCGGGCAAGCGTACGATACAGTTTGCGGAAGCAAGTTTGCGCAAAAGTATCCTTCGCTCAAAGGGTGTCTAAAAGCCGGGAGGCTTCGAGCGTAAGTTGTTCGGCGAGCGAGCGAGTAGTGTTAGTTAGTGTTGGTAAGTGAATAGTTTTCGAGTCGTTAACATCCAGAAATATTCTTGGTAAACTATAGTGTCCTTTCGAGCAAAATCAGCTGGTCAAGCGACGAGGATGATGCTCCGATCAAAAGGAGGGAAATCGTGCGTATATAGTTACACGAGCAACACCGCGCTCGTCCGATTCGAAACCGAGTGTCGCGATCCAAGTGCCTGTTCTCGCGTTTCTGCGGCGGAACTGCGATCACTGCTGCAGATTAAACGCGAATACACAGACACACGCTTCGGAATTCCGGATCATTGCGATTTCCTAGGTAAAGACGCGCCCTGAGCCGCGTTTTGGATCCTCGCCAAGAAGACGCGGGCCTCAGCTTCGCTCTGCCAACATCCGAAAGATCCTCGACGCAGCTCTTACCGAGAAACGCTTACGCTCGGCTCAGCGATGCGCCTACAGCCGGAATATTAAGGGAATATTTTCATGGTGATCCCTTGTGCCTTCTTGACGGACGGTTTGTTGAGATTGTATCGCATTATGGAGAATTGTTTTGATGAATCCATCCCGCGTGGTATGTCGGTATAGATGAGCAGCGATTTATGCAAATAGGAAGATGATGATGGAATAGAATTTGCACAAAGTTACTGTCTGTTGAATGTTGTATTTGGAAAGTGAAAATTGCTTCTTGATAACTTTTGCAAGATTGTACATTCGTCTCAAAGATAAAAGAGACGAACGTATAGTATGAATACTAAATTATCGCCATTGCGTTATGGAGAATTGTTTCGATGGATTTGATGGATGGAGTAGATGATGCGCGAATTTTGTAAATCTCTAGGAAGGTGACGGAGTAGAATTTGTACGAAAATTTGCATTGTCCGTTGAATGTGTTTAGTAGACGTATTTTGAAGTGGAATTGCTTCTTGACAACTTTTGCAAGATTGTGTATATCTTGAAAATAAAAGAGACGAATGTATAGTATAAATACCAAATTGTTCTTGATCGTCCAACGATAAATCAGAGTCGGCTAGGTCCGCGAGCCCTTGTCCCTACTTTCCTGATCGCTAGCACTATCCCCTCCACTTGCTCGATAGAGTGAGAGTGGGGTTCATGCATGGCGTAGTGGGGAGATCGAGGCAATGGAGGGGGTAGCGCTACCGATCAGGAAAGCAGAGGCAAGAGCCGCCAGTTAGCCACCTCTGGTCTAAATTATTACCAAATGTATCGCGTTATGGGGAATTGTTTGGATGGATTAGAATTTGCACAAAGTTACGGTCTGTTGAATGTGTTTAGTAGATGTATTTGAAAGTGGAATTGCTTTTTGACAACTTCTGCAAGACTGTATATCATAGAAATGAAAGAGACGAATGTGTATGACGTAAATATTAAACTATTCTTGATCGTTTAAATTATTATCAAACAACTCGTCAGGCTCAAATCTGAAACAAATTTTTTTTCCGTCGTTATGGACGGACTTGTACACTTAATACTTATAATTAGTACATTTCTTAATACTTAACGAACGGGTTGATTTTTTTCTGTATCTTTCTCCACTTTCTTCTCGGACATTTTTAAGGGAATTAAAGAAAAATGCATGCAAAGTTCCAAACGAGATTGCGAATTTACTAAATTAGCATCAGTCTTAATGAAATGTTTAGAAAGTCATTTATTTTTGTGTCCAATATTTCTACGTGATCCGTCTTAGAAAGTCAACACGAAAACGCCTGTCGGTTAAGCGTTATCCTCTCTGAAAAGAGAAAGAACCCTCGAAAGCGTGAAATGGTTCGATCCCAGTCCAATGATCAGATGGCAAATGATAGAAATCCAGATGAGACGACAGAGTGACATATTAATCCATTTCCAATTAAAATTCTGGCAAAACTCGAGCAAACAGCGAGCGTACGTTCGCTCCTCCGGGCGACAAAGGAACGGCGAGCGTGCGGTGGGTCGGATACAGTCTCGAAATGCCTCGATACTCGCTCTAATTTGGCCGGCCATTTCCACGAAACAGCCATCTAAGGGTTTGGTCGTGTGCCAACGGCGAAGCGGGATGGGGCACTCGCGCGCAGCGATTCGAACTGGGCGAGGAGGGTGCGTCTTTGTCGATATGTCTTTGACGCATCTGTTGGGGGTGAGCCAAGTACGAAAACGTGGCCTGTACCGCGACCGCACCTGGATAAACCGCCGTGGCGTTTTCTCCTGCCAGCGTGCACAAAGCAGCGTGCAGCACGCTGTTTGGCGACGCGCTCGCGAAAATCACCGCGTTGCCAGATGGAACGAACGATGGGGCGCAGTCGGTAGCCAAACGTTCGGTTAATGCGTTTCGATGGTAAATGCCATTTTCCGTGAAACGCTTTGTCGTGCGTTTCGTAGTAGGTGGGCTGGCTCGTATCTGTCGAGCGTTCCTACGCGGGACATGTTAATTTACGATGGACGCGTGGCCCGCAGCTAGACAAATCGCGTCGGGATACAGGCGGTCCTCGTACAGTTTACTTTCGCACAATTCGCTGTGCGAGATTTCGTGCAAATTATTTATTCGTTTCGTTTATCTTCCACGTAACTTAGATATTGTAATACTCTGACGAATCGTGGATAACACACGTTTATAACAAAGCAATTGCATTTTTATTTTATCGTAAAATTAGAAGTACGTTTGGCACAAAGTGATCGCTGTTGGCGGCACTGTCAATCGGAATTTAGTCGTAGAGTTTTCTAAATTTTCTCTCTACTAAGGTTTCTAACACATGTCGCGTTCTGCGTGTTTCTAAGTAATGACTGACATGAATAGCAACATAATCAAACATAAAAGTGCCCTCTTCGATATATCGATATATTCTTTTTTTTTTTTTTTTTTTGAGTGTCCTGATCAATGTATTATTTTCTTTTTCTCTTCCGTACTTTCTCGCGGATAAATTTATATCGTTATCCCTAAAACGGAAAGGCGCATTCCTTGTCGCCGGATTCAGCGGAATCTCCGAATCCGAAAGTTCGAAAGGCGAAACCGACGACAGGAATTATTATTATTATTGTCGGGACAGATATTATTACGCGTTCACGTCTGGGAAAACTGGCCTTTGAATGAAATCAGCGAACGCGGCGACAGAGAGGCACAGGCGGTCTTAATCACGTCTGGACCGAGAGGCGTCCAAACGAAAATAGTTGGCCGGTGGACCGCGAATAGTCCCCTTTGAACCTTGCTCGCGATGAAAATCGCGTGTCGTGCCGCGTAATCGATGGCTGCCCGATGCCAGATGCATAAATCCTCTCTCGGCAACGTTTGCCAGAAACGCGGAAATCATTGGCGCCCCAAGATTCGAGATTCATTATACGAAATTCTCTTTCTCTCTCTATTTCTTTACCAGCCACGCGAATTCGCGAGATTCGAACAAGACTCGAACAAGACTCGAACAAGAAGCTTATTAATTTTAGGGTTATTAACATTCCGACGATCCACCGGCACCGCCGGAGGAGATTTACGGCAACGAGCCATTTACCATCGGGAAACCATCGTTTCCTACGGAATTTTTTCCCTTCTCTTCTCTTAACTGTAATAATTTCTATTTCGAAAGCCCCGGAGGAATCGATATGGGAGTCACTCCCCTCCCGACGGACGTAATCTCACCGTGATATACAGGGTATTCCAAGGTTTAACAGCCCGGTTTTGTGGCCGTATTTTATGGGCATGATCGAGTAAAACTACGAAATGCAAAAGGAACGGTAGCGGATTTATGATTTACTATGCTACGCGGCCGGAACAGATTTACGATCGAGTGTAATCGTTAGTTATTAGTATTTCGTTTCAACGGGAAAGAAGAAAAATACGAAGAACGAAATTGAATTTATCGCTCGGTGAAGTTCATTTTGAATTAGATATCGTAACGTTAAAGTAGGTGTAGAGGTTAATTCGAAAAGATGAATTTCTGGACAAGGAAAAAAATAAAATAAAATATCGGGGACTGTTATATCTTGTGCCACTTTTGCACGAAGGTTAAGCTTCCGGAACGCGACGTTAAATTTAATAAACATTGACTCACATCACGTTTTTGCATTAGACTGTTCGCTAACGGAATAATTCTCTTTTATTACACTCATAAAGTGACGATAACTGATAAAAACTTCTAAATCTCGAGGCACTCCGTAATATATCTCGATACAGTTTGATCGAACTGAGACTCTTAAAGTCGTCCAAAACGGCTAATTTATAATTTTTCAGAGTAATTTCGCGAACTTGCGATATTGCATTTTTTAGAGATTCGAACGATCTCTGTAAAATATACGAATAAGAATAATGCTTCTTGCATTCCAATTTCTTTGACTCGATTTTTCTCTACTCTAGTTCACGGTGGTTCTAACGTTAAAGAAATAATCATTTCCAGATTGAAAAATTAAAGGCCCGGGTTTTTATCTTCGAGAGAAATCCAATTGCTCGCGTATCAGATACATACGCTCGCCCAACATCCTTATCTGGAACACTTCGTTATTATGAAGGGCATCTTCCCTCTCTCTGAATGAAATGTCCGATTTCTTTCTTTCTTTGTTCTTTTTATCTACATCTGATAACGCTCGCTCAGAGTCGCGGAGTTCAACGACCCGTGACCCAAAGGTGCTTCGAAGTTTCCGTAATACCTTTTGTGAAGATCCCCCTCGCAAGCCTAACCGGCCATTGAACGTGAGACGCAACGAAGAACGTGAGACCTCGAATAGTCCTCCTTCCCTTATATCAGCTCGTGCAATTAGTCGAGCCTCAAATTTCGATCTTTGTCGACCTTGAGGTACTTCGAAGGCACGGGTGGTTGAATCGGTGAGCGAAGAAAATGCAAGTACATGCACCTAGATAGTTTTCATCAACTGACAAAACTTCGGGACAAAATCGGGAGGAAATTTATTCGTCATACTGTGAGACATGTTATGTTGAATTTTCGATGATTCACGTGTTTGTTCGTGACACATGCTCGTCGCGTGCAATTGTAATCGTCCACAAAATGTTGTTTACAATTTTGAGTGCAGGTTTCAATTAACCCTCTTGGAGATTATATTCATTTCTTTTCTGTGCTATAAATTTTCGCAGATCATTATTCGTCTCTTTGCGAATCAAGTTCACCTTATCGTGGATCAGATTCGAGTGATGACGAAAGTGACGTAATGCAATGGATGTTGTTAATCATTTTTCAGCAACTATCGCACTTATAGATTGTCATAATTGTTATATATATATATATATATATATACCCCGCTACAGATGAATCTACATATGTGTATATAAATATTTTTAGTGTTAAACGAGTATTTTATTTTAATTTTACATTATTTTTTGTTCAAGTATTATTACATACATGAAATAACTTTTTTCGAACTTTTTTTTTTTTTCTACTTAAAAAATCAATCATTGCAAAAGAGTGAATTTGAAACATAAAAACCTGTATAGAACAAAAAAAACTGTATTCTGCTTTATTGTTCATTACTGTTCAAATCCGCACGTACATACATACGTACACGCGTCCATTTGTATAATACTTCACGATCGCATGCACACGCAGTTATCCTAATCCTATTCTGTAACATCTCAACGTCGATGAAAACGTTCCCCGTCAACGTAACGCTGACCAGTTGATCAGTTGGAGAACCCTCCTCGCTCTCGCGAGCGAATTTTCGCAGCTTCGAAAATACGATTCCGCGTATCGTAGACCGCGTGTACGCGAGGGACACGGTTTCTCAAAGGCCGGATTCTGCGAACGCCGGATTCCACTGGCTCCCGACGTTAGGATCGCGTGGTAGGTGGGCCAACGAACGGATCGCCACGTCGCGATGCAAAAACGAACGCACGAGGTATCGCAAGTATCGGTCTCCCTCGGCCTTCTCGCCGCTCGACACACGCCGCTCGTCCGCGCGCTGACGGAGCGAGAAATTCGCGCGGACGTGTCTATCCCGAGGCGAGGAGGCGACCGCTTCTCCGGGGAGGTCGATCGGGTCCGTTTTGGCCCTGATATCGCGCGCCATCGTTGTTAGACCGTGATCCGCGCGTTTTCACTTCACTCGGGCCGCTTCTTTCTTTTCCTGAGAGTCGATCAGAAAATGAACTTACACTCGCTTACAGCTTTCTGCGTGCTGGACAACCGACTGCGGACCGTAACGAGTGACCGAAACCGTATACGATAATTCGTCGCTCTCCTTTTGAACTCGTCGGTATGAAATTATCGAGGATAAATTTATATACTTAAAACTGAGGAACTGTAGGCAATTTGGAGACAAAAAATTGTCGACGTGCGTGGCATTACAGCGCAAGAGATACTTCGACGAAACTTGATGGGAATAATGTTTGATACTTTTACTCTGTTATTTTTTATCGACCTGGATCGCAACGCCAAACGAAACGAAAGCCAGAAAACGCATCTAGGATTAAGGGGACAGGACAGTTTGACGGGCCTAAAAGTTACGAATACTTTGGAGGGTAAAACTAGGAGCTAGTAAAACAAAAGTACATATTTGATCGATACGAGCTTTTGTGGTTTATTTTAACATATTATGAACTGTAAGAAGCAACATTAAAAGAGAAAAGTAGAGGGCTCTTTAACTTTTTAATGACATCCTTTTACACAAATTTTTTTTACATTGCCTATCGGTGTACATGATTTCAGTGAAACAGGATTAGTTGCAACAAAAAGGCAAAAAAAGTTCAAAAGTAAATAATACTCTCTAGGGACTGACGATCCAACATTTTCAGTTTTGTGAAAGTTACGAAAATAGCAGCTTTTTGTTTTTGTTTGATGTATCGAATTTGTGCCAAAAGTTTCTACGTTTTTTGTTTATATTTTTCGAAATTGTTCGACCGTCAATCCCTAGTAAATGTTACACTAAAAGATACGCACCAAGTTTCACAGTAATGGAGATATCTTGCACACCGTTTCTAAAAACCTAGTTTCGAGAAAAACGCGTTTAAAGTTTCAGAACGTCATTTTTCATATGTATCCTTTACTTACTTTTTTTATTTATACATCGCGACTCACAATTCTTACAATTCACAACTAAACTGAATCCAAATCCCCCAATATTCGATTTACCAAAAGTAATATTTGAATCACACGATTTACACTTTACAATACTGCTTAAAGTTGTAAACAGTGATACGAATCCAATTATTCAGTGGCGGATTTATTATTATACCCCAAAATAAGTCGTTCTAAAGACTAGGACCTTATTTCTAAGACTTCAAACTACTATTTAAAACAAAACAAAAAAAAATCGATTTTTCGAAAATTTCAAACTGTCCTGACCCCATGATCGAGGTCTGAGCAATTTTGGTTGCGGTTACGATTTTCGAAGGAAACTCTCATTAAGCAATCAATGGCGGGTTGGAGGAGGGGGGGGGGTGTGAAGGACGGTGGTTGGATTCAGAAGCAAATTTCGTGTCGGCGATCGGTACCCCGCGAGAGATGGGAGATCTGCGCTCGAGAGTACCGATACGTAGGGCCAGCGGTGCATGCCTCGTTCATTCTCGCAGAGGTATCCATCAGGTCATCCTCCTGGTGGAGATCGAACGATAGCGGGATCCATTGTTAGTCGTAGCAACGAGCCAGTGATCGATGGCCCTTAAGGATCCACCTTGTGCCCGTCGCGAGACACGAGAGAGGTGTCGATTAAACGATTTACAGCAAACGATCTGGGATTTCGCGGTAAATACACACACACGCTCGAGGGGGCCTCTCTCGTCGATCGTTGCGATCGATAAGTGACCGGCTCGCGACTCGTGCCTTGCAATTCCAACAAACCAAGCGAACGACCAGCCCTTCCAGGAATCGCCGGGACATTCTGTTTCTTGGACGTGCGTAGTCTTGCGCATAGTGCCCGCTAGTGGAATTGAGATATTTCAGCAAGTTGCTTCCCAACGTCATATTAGCCGCCGGTGTCGTTACCTTCCTTTGACTCCAAGTCTGTTTTCTTTTTTTTTTTATTTTTTTCATTTTGGAATTAAACACTACAATGTTCGAATTAATTTTTGTGACGTGACGTTAGTATATCACGTGATATTTCTGTGTCTCTCGACGAAAGACTAGCCTAGGTGATGAACCAATCGGTTTCAATCTATTGGAGATTGATAAATGAAATTCCATTTTATTTCGTGATCTGTGTCTTTTGATACAACACGGAATTTACTATGTAAATTGACACACACACAGTTTGCATGTTTGAAACGTTGGACGTTAATTACCAGGATTCAGAAATTCGCCAAATTCAAATTATCGATCGAAACCTTCGAACCGAATCGCTCACCTTACGTCATAATAACCAACGAGGAGAAACGTTCAAATGGTAATTGGCAACTGAACGAGAAACATCCCATTCCGCGAAAAGGAGAAAAGAAGCGGTAAACAAGTCTTTCGGGAAACCCGGAATTTCGAGAATCGAAGACGCATTAAATCTCGATTCCTCTTCTATCAACGAACTAATCGATTGACTGAAAATCAAACAACAGTCTTCGACGATGTCTGCTCATCGCCACGCGAGTGATCCAACTAAACTGAAGCTGTCTATTCCTAGCATAAACACTAAATTCTCCAAATACCAAATTCTCTGGCCGAAACTCTGTAAAAATAGCCGTTTCGGGTTTTCAAACGTTGCATCAAGCAGGCCCGCCTGAATAATGTCGGATGAAGTTTATATTTTGTAACGAGTAGCGCCAAGCTTTAAAACGTGCTAATGGCTGTAATTAAACATCGGGCTGGCTGTGAAAATTAGTTCGTTTACCCTCGAAACGCATCATCCTTTCGCGAAACACCAGATTCTTTTTCTATACTTCTCGATGCTACGTTTTTACCCGACGATCGAATACTACTGTTTATTTGCAGAATAGTAGAATATCGGAGAAGGCAAGTTACTATGTACTCGGTGAATTTACTCGTTATTTATCGACACTGATGCAAGTCCCAATTCGGAAAAATGTAGCTACTCTACTCAAACCATGCGTTTGAACTTTAAGAAGCTATTCTGATAATCCGGCTTTAAAAAATCAATTTTTTTTTACATTTTCTCAAAGCACATGCTTTCGAGAATGCCTGTGTAAAAGGATTTGTTTGAACTCGTAAAATTAGCAAAGTTATAGATGTTTAAAAGAAACGGTGTGCTGCTTTATCTAAAGCTATATAGTTTCCACGACTTTCATTAATTTCGTTAAAAAAAAAAAAAATTGTAAATACTCTTCAAGTATGAATAAACCAGTGTGCGAGAACTGCGTACAAAAAGTGTATCACGGTTTCCTCAGAAAAACAAATCGCAAAACAAGTCGATTTCTTCGAGCCAGGATTACCAAGGATGACCTCCTTCCTCCCCGATGGAAATAAACGAATTCCGCCATTTCCACGAAACGACGAAAGCAGCAACTGTTCGAAAAAAAAAAAAAGAAAGACCGAATTAGAAGCGAGAGGCTCGTGCGCGAATCGCAGTGGCCGCGGTATAGAAGGTATAGAGGAAGAGACGATCGGTTTCTCGCGCGAGATCGCGCGAGAATTCTCGGCGCGGAACGCGAGCCGTAGCAGCGAAGTCGAGCACAGGGCATGCACCCGTGAAATGCATCGGTTGCATCTCCCCTCTCCGCTGGCACGGCCGCCGTTGGCGGCGGTGGTTCCGTGTGCCCTCCGCAGGATATACACAGGGTGCCCCACCACCATCCGGGGCTCTTGACAAACACACATTCGTACACATTTATAGGCGGCAGGCCGGCGTCCTCCGCCGCCGTCCCTCTTTCGAGACAGCTGCCCCACGGGTACGGTGGTATCCCCACCCAAAGCCCCATCGCGCGCTACGTTTCGTGCTGTACGTTTCTTCGTACCGCGAGCTTCTCTTCTATACCAGTGCTACGCGCCGACGACCGCTAGTCGACAGGCAACCGGTGGAGGAGCTGTTTGCTCGGTCGAACCGATCCCGCTCGACGCGCGTTGCCCCGATTTTCCCTCACAGTTCAAGTCCCCGTCGCTTTCCCAACGACAACGTTTCGTTTATTCGCGTTCGTCGTCGAATCGTGATCGATTCGTATTTTGCAAAAAAAAAAAAAAAAAAAAAAAAAAAAGAAGAAGAAGCAGCAGTGAACGTCGACTCGTCCAAAATCGTGAATTTTTCTTTTTTTTTTAAGTCTCTGATAGGTTTTAGAGAGTAAAGGACTGTTCCGAGTCTTTTGATCAGACGAGGTCAGTGATCCGTAAAAGTGGTATCGGGTCGCGTGTGTGCTTTCGGAACACAGCCAGCGAGATTAGAACTAGGTTGAACTCCCGTCGATCGTCGATCGATGCGGTGTCCACTTTCGGTGAACGATTACGAGGTGATCCGTTTTCGGTAGTGATCACGGTGGCCGAGCACCGACGAGACGAAGATACCGATGCGAGCGCAGAGCGACTGTGCCACGAACGTTGGCACGACGATCGTGTTGGTTTTAGATCCACACCAGCGAGACTGGCTGGTCGGCCGACAACCGGAAGAGGAGCCGCGTCAATTACCACGGCCGCCAGTTCGTCTGACAGTAATTCCTGCTGGTTTGTAACACAGGCGTCTCTCCGCGTTTCCTCTCGCCTCGCATTGTGCGGCCTATCTTTCTAGGTCGTTGTGATTGAAGAAAGAAGAAAGAAGAACGGGGCAACAGAAGTGCTACTATTCCAACGACTATTCATAAATAGCACGAGCTCCTTTGGTGAAAAAAAAAAAGAAAAAAAACTCCCATCGCTGCTCGATATGATACTTAGCCACCGCGATAGTGAGTTCGTTCCTTCGTCCTCCGAGTATCTCGTAGGAATCAAGCGATTTCCACGAATTTTCATCGAGCACTCGCTCGTCATCTCAGAAAGTTTGCCAAAGTTGCAACTGGTTTGAAGCAAGACATTGACGCAGTTCGTTTCTCGATGTGGGAGAGAGAAAAAGGCTCCGCATTGTACTGTCGGACCACTAAGTATTCGTTCGTGATTCGTTGAGTGATCGTGAATCACCGTATCGCTGAACCCGCGAACCACTCGGCCACTGCGCGAAGAAGCGATCAGCGATCGATCGAAGCCAAGGTGTAAAAAGTGCTCCAAGACGAAATGCGATCTAGTAGCGACAAGTTCGTAGCGAGACTCTCTCTCGAGGCTGATCGATAAAACGGACGAGCGAACGGTGGTCGAACGGATTGGACGCTCGAAGCGGATGGTAGCCATGAGCAGCGTGGGATTTTTCACGTTCGCGCGCCACTGAAGGCTAGCAGGCCTTCCCCGAAGACACGAGGAATCGAACCAGCCCCGCTACCACGAATGTGTCGACACTGTCACGCAGGAAACATGAAAGGTAAACAGACCGATTTCCCAACAGTTCGTCGCCGAGACCTTTTCTAACCCTTTCCAGCGATTCGACACTTCGAGTCGACTTAACCTCGCGTAAAGAAGAGGAGAACTGGGTCACTGACGCGACTCGAACGAAAAATCTCACCCTTGATTCTTGACTCGGGGAAGGCTCGTTATTTTTGTCGAAACGAGGTTCCGAACCGGGGGTTTCGAGGTGACGAACGATCGTACTACATAACCGGTGACGTTGATAAATGTCCGACGATTTTTTTTTCCGCGATCGTTCGTTGCCCCGATTCTTCTACGAACAACAAACAAGCTAAGCTCGAACAGAAATGACCCAGTTCGATTATCAAGCATCGTTGGACTTGCTCGCCTAACAGTAAGAGAGATCGCGAGAAACTGTGTAGAATCACGCACTTCTGACGCGAGTGTATGTCAATGATATTTCAGCAGAACCGCACGAAAACGAAATAATCTAACACCATATCGAAATGGTCAAAATGACCGTTTGAACATTTTTGTTAGATATTTTGTAGATAGGGATTCTTTCTTTTTTTTCGTGTACTCTATCGTCTCCGATGAAAATTTTATACTCTAGTATTAATATCATTCGTAACTTATTCAAGCATCTGTAATTCCTAAAAAAAAAAAAGAAACTCTCGAAGACTCTCAAAGCTTCGAAATTTAAAACCCCAGGTATCGGTTGAATAACACGGTTATTTTCCACTTTTTTCAAGTTTTGCCCAATTTATTTGCGAACGCAATCGCGATCCCAGCTATCTGCCTCGCCGTGTGTTTTCCTTTTTTCTTCTTCTTTTTTCTCTCTTTACTTCCACGCGATGTTTACCCCGACGCAACTCGGGCCGAGTCGAGAATCGACCGGATCCGGTGTGTGTTGAACCGCGGGATCGAGAGATCGGCCGACGCGCGATACCACCACCGCCTGGCAGGCCCGATAAAGTTGGCAGACGTTCGGTGGCTCGTTCGCTCGCTCGCTCGCTCGCTCGCGGCCTTATCTTCGCCCGCTTTTTCGTAATTGAAGTCTGTATTTGCATGGCAAACAGCCGGGACGAGAAAGCGGCCGCCGAGTATCCGGGCTTCCACGTCGAACTAATTTTACAACGCTGCGTTACTGTCGTTACTCTCGCGTTTATGATTTAACTCGACGTCACGAAAAGAAAAAGAACCGGCGCAATCGTTCTATCTCTATGTTTGTGCAAATCGATTGTGTTTGTCTCTGTTTTGTCGAAATTCTGTTTGCGTAATTTTGGAGTCTCCTTCGTGTTGAGTTTCTGGCGACCTTATTATTCGAGTCGTCGTTCTTTTTACTTGATTGTCGTCGATCGTAAAAAGATTACGCCGATTCTCGTCTGCGTCTGTTTTGTAGACGATGATTCTGCCACAACAATGCAGAAGAATTAATAAAAAAAAATTTCTGTTTTATTCCTTTTACTTTTATCGAACGACACTGGCTCGGAACGTCTTATAATTAATATCTTAATCGAAACAAACCGTTCGACGAGGTATTGATATCAATGACTTCGACGTCAGTGACAGAAAAAAAAAAAAAAAGAAGAAAGCGATGTCGAAATTTCTCTTCCGTTCAATACCACGGTGTGTAACATGAGAGCTATCGGAACCTCAAAAATCGTGACAACCGTTCCGAGTGTGTTTTCGCACAATCAGATCCCCGAGTGATAAGAGACAGAAACGGTCAATTCGTCTTAAAGGCACGGCCGCTTTCATCGATGTTCCCAATCGGTTTCCACCTCGTCCGCACACGTGGGTCCCCCGTGTCGTTACTCCTTGTAATTCACACTCGACTCCCAGGGCGTACACGTGTCGCTCCACATGCAAATCGATTTACGATACCGTGTGGCCGCGTATCGCGTTTTTATCGGCGACGAGATGAACGACAACGAAACTTCCGATCGATGCGACCGCCCCGGACAAAAAAGTCCAATGTAAGAGAGCTGTGTACACGTGACGTGGAGCACGGAACGAGACGACGCCCCAACGCGTTATCTTCCGTTTGTTATCGGAATTTTTGGACAGATAGTGCACGTGTAAACCACTGGAACATCTTCCGGCACTTTAAATCGTACGCAGTCAGCACGCTGTCGCTCGTAAATCATCAAAATCGTGCCGTTTGTTAATTTCGAGGAAAAGTTCGATTCGTTTGGGATTTTTATGATATTTACTGTATCTCACAAATTAAAAAAAAAAAAGGAACGCGAGAGATCGTACAGTTTCTTTGATTGATGATTAGTGTGAACATTTTTACTTTCCGACCAAGTTTCAATAGTTAGCGATTTCGAAGACGAAACGCAATTTTACGCGACAGACATCCTCGTAATTTCCGATCAAATGACCTTAATTTAACTATTCTTAACTAAGTAAAATTAAACTTGATTAAATTGGAAACTTATTCTTTTCAAAAAAATTTCAAATTGTAAAGTGATTTTTCTAACGCTCAGAAAATGACAACAATCGATCGCAAGGATGACTATGTTGAACGAATGAATCTTTATTTCAGCCTTTTGGCCTAGAAATAGACCTCAGTCTTTACATTATTATTTACATTTCGTTTTCCCTTTTAACTTACAATTAGTTGTCGGTGGTTCTCTCATTTCTTTTCCCTTGATATACTAGTATTCCATACCAGAACTCTAACATAACCTTATACTACAAAATAGACTGGTGAGAAAGGATAATATGCACAAAACTTAACTACGTGATTATACGTACAACAGTTTTAATAACAGTTTAATCAACAGCCATGTATCACGATTAAATTCCAACGAAGATTGCAAGAAGATTACTTCATGCGATCGCAACGGTCTTGCTCTATTCTCTCGGACATCGTGCGATCAACGCGACATAAATTCCTTCTTACCCTAAATCCGCTAAACGTTTCGCCGTTATACGGACGTGGGTGTTGATCTCGCGTAAAATGGCCGGTGTCGCAATCGATGGCGACGTCGTCGTCGGGAAGTCACGGTTTAATTAGATTGCCCGTGTAACAATCGTGAATGAAATCATCGTCGCCGAGCGAGGAGACGAACGCAAAGCGGATCCACTTTTCCCTCTCTCTCCCTCTCTCTCTTTCTGTTCTGTGTGGGTGTAACCGTAGCGCGGATCGAAGGCTTAAAAAAAAGAACACACAAAGCTGGCCTTCGTCGCGGCGATCTCGCGATTTTTCGCGTCCTACGATCTCCGCGTCGTCCTTCCGTGTGCGTCGAACACGCACAGGTGTCCAGTGGTATCGGCGATCGGTCAGACGACTTCGTTACGTAAAGTCGGATCGAAATTCACGCTGGATGCCCGCGGAGCAGGCACAGTTGCGTTGCACGCTCGTTCCGTGGCCGTGAGAAAGCGAAAACGAACCGTGGAAGCTCCACCAGGTTCGATTTGACAATGTTGTTGATTCGTTGCAGTTTCGGATTTGATCACGCTAGAAACGAAGTAATTGTAGGATGTACCATCAGCAGAGTGTCGAGTAAAAGAAGATTTTATTCCGAATTTGAAATCTTTATCGTTATTGCATTTATTTGAGAAGGATCTTAACCAAAAGACACGAGATGGAAAGCTATGTATGTAACAGAGATACCCATGAGTGATGTTGTTTTTCTCAAATTTAATAGACATTGTCGTAAAAAAAAGAAAAAAAAATTCAAATGAAATAAAATTTTGTACAGTGTTAAAAAAAGCCCTAATATTTCATCGTAGGACGGTACTCTAAAATTTCATAAAATTTTAATTCTATCAGTCTGCAACGTTTCTGTGAATTGTCCACGTTGAAATTAAATAACAAGATTCAAGCAATTTAACAGACATTTTCAAAAAAAAGAAAATTCAAATGAAATAAAATTTTGTACAGCGTCAAAAAAAAGACCCCTGATATTTCATCGTAGGACGGTACTCTAAAATTTCATAAAATTTTAATTCTATCAGTCTGCACCGTTTCTGTGAATTGTCCACGTTGAAATTAAATAACAAGATTCAAGCAATTTAACAGACATTCTCAAAAAAAAAAAAAAATTCAAATGAAATAAAATTTTGTACAGCGTCAAAAAAAAGACCCCTGATATTTCATCGTAGGACGGTACTCTAAAATTTCATAAAATTTTAATTCTATCAGTCTGAAACGTTTCTGTGAATTGTCCACGTTGAAATTAAATAACAAGATTCAAGCAATTTAACAGACATTCTCAAAAAAAAGAAAATTCAAATGAAATAAAATTTTGTACAGCGTCAAAAAAAAGACCCCTGATATTTCATCGTAGGACGGTACTCTAAAATTTCATAAAATTTTAATTCTATCAGTCTGCAACGTTTCTGTGAATTGTCCACGTTGAAATTAAATAACAAGATTCAAGCAATTTAACAGACATTCTCAAAAAAAAAAAATTCAAATGAAATAAAATTTTGTACAGCGTCAAAAAAAAGACCCCTGATATTTCATCGTAGGACGGTACTCTAAAATTTCATAAAATTTTAATTCTATCAGTCTGCAACGTTTCTGTGAATTGTCCACGTTGAAATTAAATAACAAGATTCAAGCAATTTAACAGACATTCTCAAAAAAAAGAAAATTCAAATGAAATAAAATTTTGTACAGCGTCAAAAAAAAAGACCCCTGATATTTCATCGTAGGACGGTACTCTAAAATTTCATAAAATTTTAATTCTATCAGTCTGCAACGTTTCTGTGAATTGTCCACGTTGAAATTAAATAACAAGATTCAAGCAAAGTCTCGTCTGCCCGTAACATCGCGGACAATACGAGTAATCAAAGTGTTGAATCCGATACACATTCGATCGGTAGATACATTTGCTCAAGCTGTCACGTAATCGTCTCGTTGCGGTGAATACATCCGCTTGGAACATCGAGTATTAACGATATTCATAATTTGCACGACATTGAACATGGGCGAACTTCATTGCGCCACAATGTTGAAACTACGATGCTGCACGTTATTGTTAATTGTTTGTCGCGCAAGTTGAGAAAGAAATGACAACAGGCTAGTACCAAACGAGCGCATATCCGTGGGCCGCGAATTGCCGCGGTAATTTGAACGCTGTCAACCGCGGTGACTTCAACGAGCGGAGCCGCGTCGGCGATACGCTTGGAAACGTCGATTACAGACGTGAAAACGCGCCTCTTTGAGAATGAATTGTCGTGACGCGTGGCAGCTTGAGACACGGTAGCGCGAATGACGTCCGTGAAACAACGTCGTTGGATCTCTCGCGTAATTATTCTTCGAACGTCGCCGTGAATGAAGCGAACGTTTGCCACCCAGCGTCATTCGCTCATCCGCCGTCCTTTCCTATTTTCTTCGTCTTCGTTTGACAATTTGTAATAATCACCAGTGTCCAACCTATCAGATCGCAGCAGGACGCTTTAATTCAGTCGACGAGCAAAATGAAATTCTAAACATACGACGCGATTAGTTTCTCATTCTTCACTTCGTTGGAAACCGAACGTCTGTGGAATTTTGATTCTTAGGCACCTCGAATTATTTAATCTCTATTTTAGAGCTAACCAAAACGAGTTTCCATTGGAAAAGATGTCTGTAGAATTTTTTAGATTCTCACGCCAGAAAACTATTTAATCTCTAGTTTTGCATTTTCATCCGGGAAGAGAAAATGTTTCGTAAGTACGTTGTTAGAATTAGCGACCTTCTGGATGAAATTTAGTAAAGCAAGATTCGTTGGAAATACGTCTGTAGAATTGTAACGCCTCGAATTATTTAATTTCTATTTCTTTCGTCTGGGAGCAAATAAAAACGACAAGTTATTTTAAAAATATTTCGGTGAATACGTCGTCGGAGATTAACTGTTATTAGTAGAATTAACGATGCAAATTAAGAAATCTCAAGGCCGCGGGGCGACCTGGAATTCAGTAGAGCAAGGTCGTAGTACGCGACATCTGAGTCACTGATTGCGATCGTAGCACGTGTAATAAACGAACGAATTTCATTGCGCGTGTAATCGTAACGTGATGACGTAACGTTTATCGGTCGATTCTTTCGCGAACGATCGATGACCTCATGTCACAGATTCATCGTTCCTTTCGTAACAACGAAGAGGAAACTCGACCAATTTTGCGTTCGGTTGACCGACGATCGTGCTCGTTTACGCGAGTCTACGTGTACCCGGGTTTAAAGGTCGCGCGACACGTTCGAGCCGAATGTCAAGGGTCGATCTTCACTGACATCGATACCAGTAATTTGTCGCTCGACCCGATGTGCACCAACTCGACTGCAACGTTTGCGTTTGACGGATCGACGGCGGTCTCTCTCCTGCTTGATCGATGATCAATGAACAGTTCCTGTTGTTATTTGAAATTAGGAGCTGACAATTGGAGGAGTGTTGGTAATTTTCAATTTGAGTTGAGAAACTGAGAACACAGAGGCTTGGAAATCTGACATTTCGGGTGTTAGGAATTTCGAGATCTAGAGTTCGAAACCTCCTCTCGACGTTACTCGAAATACTTCGCCAACATTTCACCGCTTCTTTTAAGACACAAATATATACAGAACGCAAATACAGCTACAGCCATAAATTGAATATAAAATTTAGCGGATAAATCCACGTTCTGTTCCACTATTGCCGTGAAAGTAACAGCCATCGAAAATCCAGCGCGTGTCGTCTTGTGACATCTGTCATTCGACGTTAGTTCCAGCAAACTATTTATAATCCCTCCGAAAATATGAATCTCCGAGCAATCTGGATGCCGGGGGATGCGCTCGAGACGTTCGATCGATCCTCCCGATCGGAGGGAAATTGTTCAAACTTTGTTTTTACGGCCCATTAAACGCGCGCGCCCTGTTCTCATCGCCCATTCATTCCACGCGGCAGGTAACAAACGTCCTCGCGGCGTGATGCAATCTTCCAAGGTTAACTTTACGCCGCGAAGAAATGTCCCTCGTTTCCCGCGTGTACAGGAGGGTGTCTTTGAGGTCGCTGATCGGCAAGACGATTTTCTTCTTAGTCGCTATTTTCAAGAAGAAACGTTCGAGAGTCTCAAGGCTTCGACATCCATCCTTCTACGCTCCAAAATTTCCACGTTTCACTCACAAAATTATTACTCACAAAGGAATAATAATAATAAAAATTAATACACGTCAAAGAAGGATTTTAACATCGCTTTACGCGTTAACACGACGTCGTGTGCATCTTGTACGAGTGAAAATAACCCTTTTACGAAGTCACGCTCTTGTGGGCGATTGAACGTTTACACGAACGTTCCCCACCACTGAATTATATCCCCGTATAACGCCTACGTGTTACAAAACACCCTGCAAACATCATACGGAGCCACACGACACACGGGTACATGGTAGCTGCTCGATTCTGCCGCATCGATGGAGGGAAACGTTTGACGTTGGTCCGGCTGGGGCGCAGAGTCGTTAGAAACACGCTCGGCGCGACATTAGCTTCGCACGGTGAGTCAGTAGAGCTGACTGTTGCTCGGGTCGAGGTACCCATAAACATGTCCTGTGCAATGCAGCTGGACAAGCGACACTGCGGTGCGTTGCCAGCGACCCAGATGCCAAAAGCGGGAGAGAAGGTATGGCGCAAGTTGCTAAATAACAGGTTCTACCCTAACCGCAGACCAGCGCGCAGCTCCCCCTCCCCTATCTCTCTCTCTCTCTCTCTCTCTCTCTCTCTCTTTCTTTCTTTCTTTCTCTGATGCCGCCAACGACCGGTATTAATATTTATAAATGCCACCTCGAACGAGCCGTTGTAATCGTTTCCGTGGTATTTCTGATCAGCGACGATCCACTTGCCTTTCCCTCTCCTTTTTTTCTCGTCGCTTCTCGATGAAAAGGTGCACTGTACGTACGGTGTTTGAATATAATCGATATCAAATACCGATATCATACGTCTCATTCGGATGAAAACGCTGCGCTTTTGAATCTCAATCTATCGCTGCGAGCGAGCAACGAGTCGGATGTTTCACCTCGAGTGGCAATCTTCATAATTTGAATATACGAGAGAACCGAGGAATCAGCGATCGATTAATGCAAAATTGGAGATGCACTGTCCCATGGTTTGCCAGGGGTGTACAAAGAGTAGAGTATGTCGCGAGGTTGACGGAAAGACAGCTGACTCTGATCAGTTCGTTACGAGCGAATAATCAGCTACACTGCGACCTGAAATTAATCACGATATCTCTAAGAAAAATTAGACAAATCTGTCGATGGTTGCTCGGAGATAAACGTGACTGATGAAATATCAAAAGTCAGCCTGAAACTCTATTAAATTATGATAAAGTGGTGATTACACATTGGAAGATTATAATCGGGACATGTCCACGATTTTATTACTTATATTTAGAAAAATCTGTCAACGGGGTTGTTGAAAGATGAATGTGACTGATAAAATAAGTCAGAAATTTTATTAAATTATAATAAACTGGTGATTATACATTGGGAGATTATACTCAAGAAACATCCACAATTTTATTATTTATATTTTATAATAAAAATTAGAAAAATTTATCGTCGGGCTTTATTGCTCGAAGATGAACGTGACTGATGAAATATCGAAAATCAGCCTGAAAACTCTATTAAATTACAACAAGTGGTGATTACACATTGGAAGATTACAATCGGGAAATATCCATTTATCCATTTATAATTCGTTTATCGAATTATCGAACGCTTGCGTCCAATCGTCGCTCTTCCCATCCTCCCCTCCTTCTCTCCACGAGATTCTCCAGGCGCTCGATTTTCAAGAGCAATCAGTATGTAAATAAATGGTCAGGCTGCTACCGAGAAACACGTTCGCCGTGTAGCGCAGCTGGACAAGACACACACGCGGCGTGCGCGCCGATCGGTGTATGTTGCAACAACCCAGATGCCAAATGCAGAGGAAAGAATGGTGCAAGTTTCTAAATAAAAGGCTGGTACCCTTAACCGCAGGAATGTTTTGCACCGCTCACGACGAGATCCCGTGGCAAAAAGTTACGAAACTGTTGCCGACTATTTTCAGACGATCGGGCAGAGTAGAGCAGGAGAACGGAGAGCAACGGCAGCAGCAACAGCGATTTCAGCGTTACGTTACGATTCCTCGAAGCAAAAGGCTGCTCGCTGGCTTCCTGGCAAAAAGTCTCCAACGCCTTCAGCTTCAGATTGTTTATCGCTATTTCTCGCCCGGAAAAAGTCCCTCCCTCTCTCTCTCTCTCTGCCTTCTCTCTTTCGAGATATATTCATATCGCCGAGGATGGTTAACGCTCGCCGCGCTCGCCCGCCACTTTCCATTTGATAAATGCGTCCGGCGCGGAATTCAGAGTGCCACTCGGCGGGGCAATTAAAGGAAACGCCAATCGGCAAATTGATTCCCGCGGAAAAATCCGTCCGGGTTGTGGACGCTCGAGAGCTTACGAGCGATAGATCACCGGTTTTAATATCTGAGATTTAACATCTTCAGCCGTTTGTCAACGTCCGAAATTATATCTCGAGTCGTAAAGTCAGGGTTTTCTACCGAAGGGTAACGATTGAGGATCGTACAGTGGTATAAATCAGCGTTTGATGTTTTTCGCGTCACCGTGCGGTCGCGTTGGAATATTTTAAAATATTCAAAGTAAAAGAAACATCAGCTCTACGGATGAAATATGTACGGAGTCGTTGACGATCAATTTATAAAATATAATTCATAGGAAATTAGGATGCGCGAATTCCTCACGAATCTCACGTTTGTGTAATTTCAAATAATCTCTTTGCCCGAGGAAACATTTTTCGTATCGTCTGCCGGATAATTTATATTTACGAAATAACGAGCAAAGTATCACTTTGAATAAAATGCATATAGCGTTCTGTTTAAATGGTACTCAGCATGAAATTTTTATTGATTATATTTCTCTGGTATGTGACTTCGTTTGAAGTAATCCACCAAGTATGATATACAAAAGTTGATTTTAATTTTCTGAAAAGTTTGCTTTGCCATTTTATAAACAAGAAGTTTAGTTTATTTATTTACGTGAATTATCCCGAATTAGTCGAATTGATAGTAACAACTGACTCGCGATTGCTCTCTATCCTCGAGAATTTCTTTTTTTGGAATTTTATTACTCCTTCTTACGTCGTTATCACACGACACCTACGTTCATTGCAATTATCAGCGATTATAAACGAATTTTATAATTCTAGCTGTTAGCTAAATTTAAGTATGATGTCCCCTTACATGTCGAGTGTAAAGGGTTAAAGGAAAATCTATCGAAACAACCTGAACAGTAGCTAACTGAAACAATTTACACAGTCGATCTTTGCGGCACACACACGTCGAAACTTTCGCAAACAATCGAAACGACCAAACACAGGTACGCTCGCGGGAAAAAACGCGCGAAATCGCCAGGAATGTGGGTTCGTCGGCTGAAAGACGACGAGCGAACCGATTCGTAAATCAGGGCCAGCGGTTACGGTTCGAGCGTCGTACGGTTCTAAGGTTAACGACAGAGAGCGTGTATAATAGCTACCGGTGTTCGCTTGAAACATCAAACCGGAGGCGTCGAAACGGCCGATGGGGAACGAGCGTTTTGCTCGATGCAACTGGAAGCCACTGGCGGTGGCTCACGGCATCGCGATATCCGCTCGAAACATGATAATTCCACGAGAGTCTGCGGCTCCGCTGGAATCGGCCGACGAAACCGATCGACGCGCTCTCGGGAGGATCGTGTCGAGAGTGGATCGCGTGAGAAAATCCGATCCACGCTTCTCTTTGACGTGTTGCCTCTCCTCTCTCTCTCTCTCTCTCTCTCTCTCTTTCCTCGACCACCACTTCTCGGTTCTCGTTGCACCGGTTTCAGTGCCGGGCGTGCAACGGGCGGCAAAACAAACGCGTTCCAAGAGGGAGAAGAGACAGACCCGCCGCCGCCGCCGCCTCGTTCGTTCCTTCGATCGCGTATTAGCGCTCGCGTATATACCGGTCGGATCGTAACTCACACAGCCTGGCCTCTCACGATCGGAGCGCACTATGAATAGTAGCTAATTGACCCAGTTGAACTCCAGTCGGCCGGCACAAGTCGCGATATAAATACGATACCGATACAACCGGTGCACACCGATGTACACGGAGAATCGACACGAGTTGGCACGGTTTCGTTTCACGTTCCCTGCCGCGGATTTCCGTTTCTCTCCAGCGGAAAACGTCGTCTCGAGAGGCGTCGCGCCTGGCTTCTACATAGTCGAGTACTGATTAGATCCACGTGTAATCAATTTCGTATCGTCTCATTTTCTTTTGCTTAACACGTTGATTGCCATGGGTCAATGTCACCGGTGACTGCTCGAATTGGAGATTCACGATTCGAGCAAATGTTGATACTCGTAAATTTTTTAACGTTAGCTTCGTTACTGCAATGTAGAGCGGTGTGAAGAAATTGAATACAGTATAGAACGTAGAAAAGTAATTTTATTTAGAATATTATTCGCGCATATTGCGATATACTCGTACTTAACCTCTTGCTACGCACGTCGAGAATTTTCTGTCCCAAAATTGCAATATTTTCTCAGTTTTAAGTATATCTGAGTACAACCCAGGCAAAACAAATAGTAAATTTATTACTTCTGTACGATTTCTATCCAGTGATATCATACCGGCGAGTTCAAAAGGAAAGCGACGAATTATTGTATACGGTTTGGTCACTCGTTGTGGTCCGCAATCAGTTGCCAGTGCAAGCAGTTAAAGCATTGCAAAACAAAGAAAAGACAAATCGATAGTCTTCAGAACTGTGACGACTTTTTTGGTACAATTTTTCGCTTTTGTTCCACCTAATTGTTTTGAATTGTTTTCACATCTTTCACAAAATCGTCGCCCGAGCCTGGTTGGTTTTCGTGCCATTTTTTTTTCATTTCATGGCATAGCCTTGTACGTGAAGCCTCGTGAAAATAAAATATTGTCAAAGATAAATGAAAATCGATGAAACCGGTGACCCTCAGTAAAATAAATCCATTAAACATGTTATACCTCAACACAATGCCTATTCTATCATAACAAATTCATGTTGGCACTCTGAGTCAGACGTGCAGAATCAGCGTGGCATTCAGCGTGTTAACCATTTTTAAATCAGAGTAAAACCTACAAAGCCCCCCCCCCCAAAAAAAAAAATAGCAATCACAGTCGATCCTGTTTCCTGGATCGAAGTTTCAAAAGTATAACGGCGTCGATTAAAACCGTTCGACGGCAGAGTGGTTTTCGATTCGAGTGAGGGTGGGTTTACAAGATTTACAAGGAAAACAGAAAGCAGATAATCCCGAGGGAAATCGTCAGATAAAGTCAGGCCTCTGAAATGAAATACTTTGTTTCAATTTCGTTGAAGGCCACCGCCTTTTACGATTATCCTGCGTGGGACTCGTGTTACGAGACTGACAGTGGGATCGTTTAATTTAATTTCGGTTTCAATGAAATTTATTATGTATGACGCACATGCACACGTGATACAATATTTCGGACGTACAGTCGTATAAAAGCCAGAGCAACGCCGTGAAAGGATGGTTCGTGAAAGAATCAGATTACGAGATTTCGAAGATAGGGGAAACGTTGTTTAGAAAACCGTTTCGATTTCGATTTCGATGATCTCTGTTCGATCACGTGCCTTGATACCAACATTTACAATATTTTTCCAGCATTATCTAACACGCCCTGTAAAAATCATTCTTCCGTTCGTTTCGAGCGGCTGCTTTCAAAACGCACACAAGACTCTGTGCGAGATCACCATCGTCTTAAATTCTCTCGTAACCAGAATTTCTTTTTCCGCGCCAGGAGGCTTCGCATACAGAAATAGAGGAACGGGCATTGCGTGTATAACAGACAGTTTTTATCGACCACGTTTCTATCTTTAGCTGTACTATTTTTTATCCTTCCTAGAGAGCCCGAAGTACACTCTACCATTATATTTAGCATAATCGTTCGTGCTCTCGAATATATATTTGCAAAGCCCGTCTCGTATCAACGCACAAACTTTTTTATACTTCCGAGCACGTCACTGTTATTTCAGATTCCTTGCAAACCTGTTCCAATCGCAATCAGTAAAAAAAAAAAAAAAAAAAAGAACAGAAAGAAAAAGAAAAGAAAAGGAACCAGTCGATATACTGTATCTGCCACTCGCATATTTGCGAATACACGTTGTGCCTGTATCTCTGTGGAATCCAAAGTTTCGAAAAACGTGTCAGACACGATTTTAATCAAAATTTTCACTTCTCGTCTGAAAGACTGAGCGAGAAGTGCACTATAATATAATTCTTGAATTAACACAGGAACTGCCAACGATTGAAGCGTACAATTTCCATCAGAAAGTCTAGAGTAAAAAAAAAAAAAAAAAAAAAAAAATGTAGAAAACTTTACAATACAACAAAGTACTCTTTATTTGCGTTTCTCTAAAAACACACTGTTTTGCGTCTATAAAATATTCAACAAAAATTATATTTGTCCATTTTGACCATTCTAGTCAATAGAAAGAAATGATCTTTCGACGAGAAACTATCCAATAGCGTTTGGATCCCATGGGTCTTTCCATAGAGATTGCTTGACCGGTTGCGAACCGATAAACGGCCGGGCTGGAAGGATCAAGAGATCACGAGGTCCGAAGATCGAGAGACACGCACGGGCTGACGCCGGCAGAATTCCCGTGATAAATCCAGCTCGAGAGTTGCCCGAAGATTTATACCGATCATCCCCGCCGTTGCGATCTCGATAACCCAGTTCTTCTCTGGTCGCACGTGAGGATCGATGGTTAATTAAGTTACCGTCGTTACGATCTTTCAATCAGCGTCGATCTACCCACCGATCAATGACTCACGATACGATCGACCAGAGAGAAGAAGGAAGAAAAAAAAAATACGCGTGGACAGTATTGACGTCATGTTCACGTTTATAGTCACTCGGTATATCGTATTCATCGATAGGCTCGAGAGTCTAGGGATCGCCTATGAACGAATGGAATTCTCGTCGAGATCGATGCCAAACGATTTCTTTTCCTTTTTAAGAGAAACGTGTGTGTGTATATTCGATGAAAAAATAGACGTAACGAGTGATCGATGCTCGTTCCGTGATTACAGCGTGAAGTATTTCGTTGCGTAAAGCAACAGGAAATCGCGATGATGCGTGTTTTCGTGGTATCGGCTTTCGAGACACGCGATACGTTTGTCACACCTGGTGAATCGCCTTGTTTCATATACCCCCGACTCGATTCGGCTCGAGGGTGTTGAGTAGTTCATTTTGTAGAAATTATGATAAATAAATTTACATCATAATACTACAAATAAATAATAACTCCATATTTAATTTAAGTTGTTTATACCAATAAATTATCAATATAATAAAATATATAAGAATGTATAATAAAAGTTAGATAACGAATGAATATTTTAGTATAATGATTGCAGTATTTCTATGGTGATAATGAAATTACAAACAATTTTTAAATATTCTACTGTTTATATTGAATACACATCTCGACGGAACGATTTAATGAACATAGTTGTCATTGATCCAAATTCTCCGAAGTAGGGATCGCTACAATTTGTATAATGATGTCGCCATCTATTAATATGCAGCATATACTAAGATTTTGTGGATGTCGTGACCGATGATCTTTTGTCCGAAAAGAAGACTAGCGTATGTATAACATGGACGGACGCTCCACGTGTTTCTTGAGTGTGCTTCAACGAATATAGAAATAAAATAATTGATAATATATTGTCCATAGTTTAACACAAACATATTGCAGTGAATTATACTTATTTGTTCTTCAGAGGGGAACGTTTCACTCGCGAAAAAGTGGAAAAAAAAGGAAAGGCCTCTTTTTCTTTCAGCCAGCGAAAACGGAACTCACGGTCAACAGGATGCTTAACGTTAGAGATCGCTGTTACGAAACGAACGCCTCGTTCAACGTGCAGGATTCACGCAAGGTGTTTCATATAGTCGGCGGTGTATCTCCTGAAATATCATTTCTGCCACTTGCGGTGCAACATCGTGCCCGACTTACGAAACGCATCGGCCATCGATCGCACGAAACGAGCGATCTATGAATATTCGCCGCGCTCCACCGGAGGACATTATGACATTTAATATTCAGCAAAAATGCCAAATGAGAAATACCGGGAATAGCTTCCATCCGCGTTCATATCCTTTCTCACGGAATTCTTCCGCAGTCGATTCAGAGAGTCTACGACGATTTTCACGACGATCGACGAGAGAAAGAGGGACGAAACCATGCACGATCACGATCAAACTCCCGACGATTATCCGAAATTGTTAACTCCAATTATCCCGGTCGTTCCGTTTTCGTATTTATTGATTACGCTAAATAACGACGGCTAATATAAGAAGTGAAACCGAGTGGCCGCGGATGCTAATTGATACGTCAGGCGAGAAGCAGCGAGCCGGCGCGACGAGCTTTCCTCGCGGAACGGTACGGCAATTAAGTACATCCAGGAAGTGAGAGCGTAATCGGCCAATCGTTAACGTTAATCTATCGATCGTGGAGCAAGAGTTACCTAGCTGGCCATGACGATTTCGTTGCGATCGCAGCGCGAAGGCTGCGATGCGTCTCGTTTCTCCCGATTTAATGGAATAAACGTGCGTGAACGCGGGACTCACGTTTGCAGGATGAAAAAGCCTAGACACGGATAACGAGCCGACGTGTTCGTTAAATATAAAATCGTCGCGAAACAGCACGCTGGACACAGCCGCGTCACAGCCTCCTTTTACTCTTCCGCGGGGAATCGTTATTAGGAGTCGGTAGGCGATCGTTGTAGATCGTTAATGGCCAGATCCGCTGATTTATTCGTTAGAAAGTAGCTACTGAAAAGCGGCTCTCTACTGGAGGTTGCTTTTTCGTTTTGGGACTCTCGTCGCTCGAACGACACCGATGATTTTAGAAATTTTTCATTTACGTCGCTCGCGGAGTGGATGGTTTCCTTTTACTTTTTCGAAGTGGACTCGGAGTTTCTTAATTACTTTGGTAGGTGCCTGATTTGCCACGTTGCTTAGTCTCAAGACTCAAGGCTGTTTCTATTTTTATACGAAATTTCATCGTTCACGCGGAAGAAGCTAAGTGTTGTAAATTAATTACGGGACAACGAAGATGTCGAGGATATTGATCACTGAATCTTTACTTGCACTCTCTTAGCCGTTCTCTGGATACCGTACAGCAAAATCGAAGATCTAAAAACGAAGGCGCCAGAAGACTTCGCGACCACAGATAGTACCACACTCAGACATACTATCGCACAACACGCACATCACACGATCAGCAATCAATAAGACGTCGCGATTATCTTCGAAGGTTCCTACACTAAGGAAATAAAAGAAAGAAACAAAAATAGAAAATTAGTATAAATGCTTGGCTTTGTCTTTAATACGTGGTAAAACTATATTCCGTATATGTACCAAAGAATTGTTTTCGAATAAATTTTTTTTATGACTTGAGTGGAGAAGTTTGAGAAACCTTGCCTTGGATAATTCTCTTCGTCGAGCTCAAAGAATTTCAACTTTCTTTTCAAAATATTAAAAATCTCGTTAAAACAGATCACTGAAATATATTACAAAAGGTATAATAATTATATTGTTCGACTCAACAACAATTACGTTAAGCACAATTTAATTAAAGAGCTACGGATCGCGAAAGAAAATAATCTTCTGAAAAATGTAATACATCTCAAGTGAGTTATTTAGAACAGAACGATCTCCATCTATTATAAGAAGATACTTTCGGAATTTCCTGCTCGAGAAGAGGATGGTCCAACTGTTGAATCATTTATTAGGAAGGAAGTGGATACCGATCTCGGCAAGGATTTTCGTAACAACGAGTTTCATCGAGAGCTTTCAGGTTTCAGAGCGTATGTAAATTCGTTTACGTCACGCGGCGTAGCTTAATTTCCTGATTATCGCGAGGAACGCCGAATCACGAAAGGGAATAAGACGAAGCCACGACCGTTGCCATGCTTTTATAGGGAAAACACCGTTACAACGACCAACCCGTCATAATTCGAATAAAACGAAGCGACCGGGATAAAGTCGATGAGACGCAATCACATCAATCACAACAGCGTCACAAGCTCAAGGGGTTGAACTTTTGAGAAAGTAAACGATCAACAATGTAAAATGCCACACGAGGAAGAAGTTTCTCAGATTTCTCCTTGTCGCTTCTCGACAACATCCCCAATCGTACTATTCGTTTTTCATAATTCTTAGTTTTCATTTCTTCCATGTTTCTTAGAATCGTCCAGAAGCAACGAATTTCATTGAAACTTCTACCTTTCTACCTGGATTTTTTTGTGATTTTTCTTCGTTCCGTAATGAAATCTCCCCTCTCTTTTTCTGTACCAGCAACTTCACGATCGATTCTTCTCGATTCGTCGGGAAAAAGGAAACGAAACAAAAAGAAAGTGCGCGGAGTTCGCTACCGGAACGCAATTAATTGATCCGCGATTGACCCTCGCCGAGATCATAGATCCGAGATCTGGTTTCAGACGATCTGGGTCGACGTTGCGCAAGCCGCGATGGAGGCCGCCGTGTATCCACGGCGTGTCTCGCAACGGGAACAAAAGGTGACAGAGACTGATGGCCACGGCCATCGCGAGAACGGCCAAAGAACAACGTCACATGCGTGGCTGGACGAAATTTTCGGGTGAAAGCCGATAAGGGATAAAATAACGGTCCAGTGGGACGTATCGACGTGCACACATGCCGCGAGAACGTCGTACGACTCCAGGAGAGGAAGAAACAGTCGCGCAGAAGTGTGACCTTTCATTTTTTCGCCCCCTCCTGTCTCTGCTGAACGCAAATCGTTTGCTGGATTTTGAAAATTCAAAGGCAATTTTTTTGGAAACTTCGTTTGAAATTTTTTTTTTATAATTTCAGACGATTGTAATATATAATATATAATTAGACGAGTATTTGAGGGGGCAGGACAGTTTGACGGGCCTAAAAATTACGAATTGCTTTGGAGGGCTAGTTATTGAATATTGAAATTTCAATATTGAAAGAGAAAAAAAAAGAGGGCTCTTATTTAACTTCTCAACGGCATCGTTTTACATAACTTTCTTTTACATTGCCTATCGGTGTGCATGATTCCAGCCAAACAGGATTAGTTGCAACAAAAAGGTAAAAAAAGTTCAAAAGTAAACAATATTCTCTAGGGAGTGACGATCCAACATTTTCAGTTTTGTGAAAATTACGAAAATAGCAGCGCTTTGTATCGAATTTATGTCAAAAATTTCTGCGTTTTTTGTTTATATTTTTCGAAATTATTAAAAATTAAAAAATGTTCGACCGTCAATCCCTAGTAAATGTTACACTTAAAAGATACGCACCAAGTTTCACAGTAATCGAGATATCTTGCACACCGTTTCTAAAAACCTAGTTTCGAGAAAAACGCGTTTAAAGTTTCAAAACGTCATTTTTCATATGTATCCTTTACTTACTTTTTTTATTTATACATCGCGACTCACAATTCTTGCAATTCACAACTAAATTGAATCCAAATCCCCCAATATTCAATTCACCAAAAGTAATATTTGAATTATACGATTTACACTTTATAATACTGCTTAAAGTTGCAAACAGTGATACGAATCCAATTATTCAGTGGCGGATTTATTATTATACCCCAAAATAAGTCGTTCTAAAGACTAGGACCTTATTTCTAAGACTTCAACTACTATTTAAAACAAAACAAAAACATCGATTTTTTGAAAATTTCAAACTGTCCTGACTCCTCGAAATTATCTCGAAGATACGATTATTTATATTATATTTATTTG
The DNA here is from genome assembly GCA_036937485.2 of Tetragonisca angustula. Classification (NCBI taxonomy): domain Eukaryota; kingdom Metazoa; phylum Arthropoda; class Insecta; order Hymenoptera; family Apidae; genus Tetragonisca; species Tetragonisca angustula. The sequence goes on along the minus strand of JAWNGG020000053.1, from coordinate 222,213 downwards.
TTTGAGTAGGATATTGGAGAAACTTCGTATGCAAATATGGAAAGTCATGGAAAACGACGCGCTTGTTCCTTTTTTGCAATCGAAGCTTCTCGAACTAACCAACAAGCTCGTTTGTCTCAAAGAGTCACAATCGATACGATCGTGTCGTTAGAAACGAATTAGATTCCGAGTCAAAAGTTGACGAAACATAGGTACCATGCAGTACAAAGTCATTAATCAAATAACTGAAACTCGCGTGTCGCGGCGATACTCTCGAAACATCGATTTCCAAGCGCGTGAACGCACAAGCTCGCGCAAACGAAGGATCACTCTTGAATGGACACGGTCGGTGTCCGTTCAGCCCTTGGGCATTAATCTTCTCGTAAACTCGATGGGCCCATAAAATCCTTGCAACAGCCATTGCCGAGGCCTTCACGTTCTTGCCCGTCTATTTTTCCGAGCGCGGTAGCGCTCGTTTAAATTTAATAAGAAACGAAGAACGATAGAAAGAGGCACGCTCTGTTTTGCCATTATTTCAATTACATTGACATGCATGCGAAACAACAGAGGTACACGGATCACTCAGAGTCCGTTGTGTTGGCTGACAAACTGTTTTCGGTGATGTTACCTCGTTTTAAACGCTTGAAGAGGATATTCTTCAATTTTAGAAATGTCTCTTTTTGTTTTTCGATTTTTCGAATATGTCCCTTCAGCGCCAGATTCTTCTATCATTTTGAAATATTTTTCGATCTCAACGATTGACGATAATTGCAATATTTCGTGTTGCTTGTTTCAGATTATCAGTTCCCGATAGATGTTTCTGGTGTAGCCAAGGATCACCCCTTCCTCGAGGCCGATTCCCTGCAGAGTCTGTTTCGGCGATTGCACGCGCTTAATCGGTGCGCCAACATGAAAATCGACACGCATCACACGCACAGCACCAGTCACAGCAAAAGCGTAAGTAACCTTTGTAACTTTTAATTCGAAATCGCATTTTCTTTAACCACTTGCGCTGGAATGACGTGCCACGTACGTTGAGAAACTTTTGCCCCCAAAATTGCAATATTTATTACAATATTAAGTATAACTCAGGCAAAACGAATAATAAATTTATTATTTCTGAATAATTTCTATCCAGTGATGTCATACCGTACGAGTTCGAAAAGAAAAAGAAAGCGACGAATTATTGTGTACAGTTTGGTCACTCGTTATGGTCCGCAAATCAGTTGCCAGCGCAAGGGGTTAGAACCGCGAATAAATTGACTGTTTGGTTGCGTCTTTCGATACCGATCATTTTCTCGTCCTCGAGTGGATTCTTTCGAAGCTTTAACGGTCAGGAGATACAAAAGGAAAGGCGGAAATACCAGTCTAGATCACAAAAGTACCAGGAGTTGGAGGGGGGCTTGTCGCGACCCAAGGGTTCCTCTATACCTAAATGCTTCTTAGAACGCTTCGACCACGGGGCCCCTTTCAAGGGTCGCGCCCCCACTTCAACTTTCCGCGGTGCGAGGCGTATTATCTGTTTGAACGATGTTCCTGAGATTTTGGGAAAGTCGCTTTGTCGCTCGGCTTTCGAAAGGATTCGTCATCCGAGGCGTACTTTACACGTCGCCTGAGTAACTCTTTTGATTTTTCAAGAACCGCAAGGAATGTCAAATATTTGATCTGAGAGAGTCTCTGCTTCTACTAGTTACTTCTCGAATCACTGTTTTCTTTTTTTTTTTTTTTTGCACATTTCATCCGAGGCTGAAATTTAGTAAAAAGTCGTTTGTTGGTCGTGACAATAATTACAATAGTAATAATATTGTCGTGTCAATATCTCGTAGACTCGTTGATAATGAATCATGTGGGGTGTCTGTAGATATTCAGGTATAATTATCCTCTAAGCACGCAATGCTCATTCCCAAATATTCCCCGAAGGTTATAGTGCACTTTCCAATTTATTCTATCCGCTGGGAGATCATTAACAGAAAGAAATTAAATTTTCTAGCGGTATCCAAGCGGGTATCACTCTTAGCGTTAATTAACACACTCACCGCCGATCGTATTTCAACCAACTTTCCATTCGCGTTAATTAAACACGCCGAAACAGAACTCACAACGCTTACTATAATTGTAATTCATTTTTACGAATCTCGTTATAATCCTCTATCGATCACCGGTTGCGATTATTATCGCAACGGACGATAAAATGTTAAAACGCTGTGCAATGTCGTTTCACGATTTTTTTTTAGATCTCCGAAACTGCGCGACAATGGCGTCGACAAACTATTTTCGTGTCATTTGCCAGCATCACTTTGTAAATAAAATGACATACCATTGGAAAGAATCGTTCAAATTTAACACGAAATTTTGTTAATTATACCTTTCGAATCGTGCGATATCGTTTGAATTTAAAGCAATCATCAACGTGCATAGCGGGTTTACTAGAACAACATACAAGAGTCGGTGATACATAGTTTGAATCTCTGGAAAAATAATACTAACTTTCGTAAGACGTCTATATTCCGAATTATGTGAATCATTCCAACGAGCGTCAATTGATTCGACTGTCTTCAAAAGTTTCTTTTTCTTCGTTGTTGTAGCTTTCACTTTAAGCAGATATTATACCATTACACTGTTCAGATATTATACCATTATATTATTACATTTATTATTTATTATATTATATATAATATATACACAATATATTATTATTATATTATCGTATTATCATTATATCAAATGTATACGTTCGTCATAATTATCAGCAAATTATAAAAAAAGGAAGCTGGCTAAATCTAAGTACGATGTCCCCTCAGAATGGACAGTTGAGCGCAAAGGATTAATTTCCCCCCATCATCGACATTTTCCACGTTGCCTCGACCAAGATTTCAACGTCACAAAAATTCCATCGTCCCTGCGTGTGTGTGTGTGTGTGTGTGTGTTCCACTAAACAGCGACGACAGTATCGATGCACGTTTCGTTATCTTGAATCTTTTTCTTCGTCGGCTAATTGCAGGTTCGGGCCATCGGAATTTGTCGTAACGAGTTATGACGCGTTCCCAACGTAGGTATATGGTGATTGTTATTCAGGGCCCTTGGTCCTCTTACTCTATTCTTACGATTTGCTTGAGGACGTACGGACGTACGAATGGAATAACAACTAACAACTTATCACGTGACCGGGATAAGACAAGAATTAATTATCGTGGACAAGACATGGCGGAACGACGTTCTTGCGGCGGTAGTCGAGGAAGTTACATCGTTTCGCAAGGTTTTATTTCTCAATGTTACTGTTCCCTCTTTGTTTCAGATTATCTGTCACCTTAGACGAATTATTCGCCTTAGATTCGTCGACATTTGTCGACATCTTTTGATCCCCCAATTTGTACGTTCTAATCGTATCTTACCGTTCTTATTGTATCTTAACGCGTGAAAGAAATCTTCAATGTTTGGTGAAAAATCTTTTTAAATAACGCCAGGACGAGAAATTACGTACGATTTTCCTATATTCTTGTCGTGCTTACACGTATTACTTACACAAACAATAATACTAAAAATATTTGAAACAAAATCTTTTGTTTTTAAATTAATCTTGACACAGTTGTAAAAAAATCGTTTGTTAAAATAACACTTCGAAATGAAATTTATTGCTTTGTTCTGTGATGCGTCCTAAACTCTAAACACTTTTCTTGATAACCATTATAAAAATTGCAAGACACATTTCGGAAGCAAAATCATTGATCGTAATAGCGTAATAGCCTAAACGGAATGTAACCAAAAATCGGAACGTGTTGGACCATGATATCGCGACGTTAAATTCAAGATGGGCGCCGAGGGCCAAGAATCGTACGCCACGACGTAAAGATCATTGCGAAAAAGAATGGTCGTTAATTATTGTTCAACCGCCTCTGCTCAAGCAGGAAGTGTTCCAAAATTACACAATGAAATTTTTCTCGCACAGGGCGCGTCTTCATCTCGCAAATCAGAGTTAAAAGCGTTCCGTTGCGAGCTTAAATCAATTATACACCGTTCGCCCGAGTCCCGAGGCCCGTCGATTAAGATCACGAGGATCAATTCGTGCGATCTCAAGAGAGAAATTACTCGGATCCATTCACGCGCCCCTTGTAACAGTCGCACAAAGGAGAGGAACGCATGGGTCCGATTGAATTCATTGCGACTGATCGTGATTGCGACTGCTCTTTTTTCTTCTTCTTCTTCTCTTTCGCCTCTCTTCCTCTTTCTCTTCCTCCATTTGCATTCAAACGTGCGCGAGGATACTTCCCGTGTGCTTGTGTGTATGTACTTATCGATACGCGTAATCTCGATCCCCGTGACGTGACGATGCGAATCGATGGATCAACGATATGGATCCATCCGAGATTTCATCACGGGGAAATTGTTTTTACATCGATTCGCACAGTCGTGAGGAGTTTCTTCGAAATTACGAATCCTGATATAATCGTGTGGTACTTATATGTACAATAATTTAACCTTCTTTTTAACCTCTTAAGTATATTGTAAAGGTAACCCAGACAAAACAAGTGATAAGTTTATTACTTGTTGATAATTTATATCCAGTGACATCACACCGACAAGTTCAAAAGAAAAGGAAAGCGACGAATTATTGTATACGGTTCGGTCACTCGTTATGGTCTACAAACCAGTTTGCCAGCGCAAGGGATTAACAGAGAAAATTTCAAATATTCGTTTTATCGAACAGTATATTGTGAGTATATTAAAGAATATACTAATTCGATAGTACTTGTGAGTGCATTGAAGGCGAATATTCTCCAATTGTCGCCTGGCTTTCCCAAAACGAAATTATTATTATTTTCTGTTTTTAAACAAATTGTCTACGATCAATTACCAAACGACAAAGTCGATCGTTTCGTTCGATGTGACCGAGCAATATCGCCGACACGACGAAATCCCAACTAAACAGCAGATAAATAAAGGTTCGTCAGCGTCCGAGGGATCGATAGATCGCCAATCGTCGCGGAGATCGAGGACTTTCACGGCCATAAACGGTGCACGGGCGCGCGTTTTGCCCGCTATTAGCGGGCGCTCACACGTGCGTAGACACGCACGCAGCTGCAACAAGTGTCGGTGCTCTCACCGGAAGCGAGTGGACAGACCGCCGCGGCGTTATGCGTGCTCGTGTATTTAATAAATAGAAAATGTCGCGTGTAAAGCGGCCGACAAGTATACGGATTGTGCCCAAGCACAAAGCGAGAGAACGAGAAACAGAACGAGAGAGAGAGAAAAGAAGCACGCCTGTACGAGGGAATATTTTTCGAGCATGTCTCCCTAGATGGAGAGAAAGCACGTTCGCACGTTTATATGGCATTAACCGTACCGCATACGAAATCGTTCGATATTCGCGACCATTTTTGCGGACAATTGCAACACGTGAGATCGATCATAAATCGGTTATGACTTTTTGAATCTTTGAATCGGACTGTGAGACCGAATCTCGTGCGCGTCTGACGTGTGAAAATTTTACGTAAGCAAGGCAAGAGCGCGTTTATCTCTTGACTCATCTCGCGCAATTGGCATTGGAAATTTTTCAAGCAACCAGTGACGTTAATCCCCCCGCGTCTCTCGCGTCAACGGCAATAAATTTGGCAACAAGATTAACGAAGCCTCGCAAATTACACGCCTGCTTGACGTGTAATTATACAATTTAATGTCACACGTCAGATGGTATTACTTTACAACGTAGATTAATTTTACGATATTTTTCCTAATTTCTTGTATTACTTTCGGTGACGTGGCGGAATAATTCTTCGCGGTGGATGATAAAAGAACGAGTGACCTAAACCATGTCAGAATCCGTTAAACACGACGAAGAAGACCTCCGATAGTTTATCTTACATGCAGTCTGTGTGCTTGCGATATTTCGAGCGCGCATTAGTTGCGTGTAGAGCTAGCTACGTCAATATTGTTTCACAAAATATTTGTTTTAAGCAAGTCGGAGATCTACCACAAGTATTTTATTGTTTTACTGTTGCATTGACCCGGTTTTCAAACGTGGCCGATCGATCCTCCCGAGGCCCCGAGGATTCACCAATACCGTACGCCACGATTACTTTACAAATTCGGTCGATCGTAATTTCCACTGAACGGCAAACTTTTCATGGACGAAGGAACTTGTTCAAGGTATAAGCAATTATTGGCTATAGAATCGGCAGAAATAAATTTCGCGACCAATTATATCCTCTGACGAGGGGAAAGCTTGGTTTCGCTATATTATTCATTCCGTTTTCTTTGACTGAATACTATCCTACGTTATGTCGATCTAGTATACTTTCCGTGTAACACAAACCTCCAAATTCTATCGTTTGAAGGTAAAATTTCGAAATTTTCACATTCACACGAAAATCCAGCGCAACTAAATTCGTTCATCGTCCGCCTTCACAATTTTAACACTGGAATTGACGAGAATGGTCAAAATGGCCATTTCAGAGGATAAAAGCAGAAATTTGAATAATTTCCAAAATCCAACGACTCCGGTGCAACTGTCATTTATCTATCTTCAAATTTTAATACAAATACTGGAATTTTAGAGGGCAATATCAAAAATTTGAATAATTTCCAAAGGCTTCCTTAACCATATCATGAAAATCTTCCTATTACTATTGTGCACCCTAAGTTTCATATATTTCAATCGCGTCAATTTTATATTTACAGTCGTAGCAAATCGAAACTCCATCTTTTTTTTTAAAATACACGTTCACAAAACCGCAATGAATCAAGTTTGCAAAATATTCTTATCTTCGTTCATCGAAATACACTCGAACACACACATGCACACGCTGTATCTCGACGAATGTATCGACTAATCGGCCATTTCGTAACGAACGCTTTTTTTTCGCGGTACCAAGGGGCTTCACAACTTCTTCTTTCGCAAGGCGTACGATTCCATCGTTTCTTCCACGTGTCCGCTCGCCTTGCTTTCACCTAATAGGGCTTTCCTTGTTGGCCGCGCACGGGTGCAAGGTCAAGGCTCCCCGACCGTTTTCGATTGTCAAAATTAATAGGCGCGCGACCCGATCCCGCCAGGATTCCCGCCCCGGAGAGAGAAAGTTTAGACCAGAAAGTTTGTCCAGTTACTTCGCCTCGATTCCTTCTGTCGATTTCGATCATCGTCGATGAAAAAAAGAGAAAGGACCTGGGAATGAATATTTATGCCGCGACGTGTCGGCAAGGACAGGGGCTTGGAAATGTTATTCGTCAATCAGGAGTTTCGGATGGGTCATTTTTTAACGTTCGCGATGACGTGAAGATTCGTCCAGGTCTTTCCTTTTTTACTTTTTCTTTTTTTCATGAAATTGAACCAAATTCTGTTAAGCTGAATAATACTTGCATTTCACGCTATCAAAATTCCAAATTTCAACGATCAATTTAAAAATTGAATCTCGATTCGACGAGACAGATTCGAAATCCACGTAGAGCAACATCAACGTCAAATACAATTGGAAACCTCTTTCAAATGCCACATATCGAGCCAGCCCATCTCCCTCGACGCGAGATCCTCCTGAGATTCTCCTCCGCCAACCGCGAAACGAAAACTTCCTTTCAAATTTTATCAGACAATCGTTTACTCACATACACGCGCCTAAGAGTAATACGAGCACGAAGACGGGAGTCGAATCGAGAGGACTTTCGCTGTCAGAGAGCGCACCTTTCGTTTCGAGCTTCATCCCCGTTAAACCGTTTCGGATCGGAGCAGCGAATCGCATCGATTCGATGCATCGATGGTCAAGCGGCAATTACCGATCAAACAGGATGGGAGGATGGGGGGGGGGAGGCACTTTGGGCTCGATTTACAGCGGCGTTAGTCCGTAACGTAGCTGTACGACTCGTGTGGATGTCGTATGGCGTTCCACTTTGGCATCGGTTTCGTTCCACGAAAGTAATTTGACGGTTCGCCCCGGCCCGAGCTCCTGGAAACGCAGAAGTAGATCGCAGACCGCGTCGAACCTTTAACCCTGGGCGCTTTCCTTTTACCTCGTTTCACAGCCAGACGGAATTCGACGAATTTCGAACGGAGAGCGATGCCGGACACTGCGGTGTTTTTCGAACGCGCGGCCACGTCGTTGACCTTTTATTTATCCCGCGACAGGTGAGCGGTTAGCGTGGTTTGACCCAACACTACTTGTGGTGTTATTTTCTTTTTTTTTACGATGGCTGTCGTTACGATAGCAATCTGATCGATCGTCAATGTAAACGTTTAATAATTGAACATGTAATTATACTTGTAATATGTCTTTTTATAAATAATATATTTACAAATCTATTAGCTACAATATAGATATTATGATACGTCTCCCCAATACATTGGTGAGCCCTGTTGAAATTTTAATTATTCCTTAATAACATACTAATCTGAAATTATATCGAAATCCCTGTTCGATACTTTGATATAATTATAATTGGAAAAACCAAACAATTTTCTCACTTTTAACTGAACTGTACTTGTGTATACTGAATCTTGTGCAACATTTCATTGTTGATTCAAAAATATATCCGAATGAGCAGTATACGTAACAGTATACTTCTGTCTCGATTAAAGATGAAATTCGTAGATAAAAGAATAAAGATCTTTTGGTTGCGAGATGGATCGAGAGTGAAAGTACACTAATACGAAGACTTAAATATTTTACGTGTACACGTGGATCAGTAAGAAAATTTATGCTAAATTAATTCAGATGTATAAACAGCGACGATAATGGAATTGTACAAAGCGATAACACGCTCGTAAAACTAACTAACTATTAAATCAGGAGAAAACTGCAATTTCACTTTTGCATATTTCTAAAGTCTCTCTATACTCAATTGAAAGAACCAGTTCCAAACGCGATCGCATAATGATTAATCGATTCAATCGTATCTAGATCTCGCAGAATCTAGAACGATCACGAACCTTTACATTTCCCCGTATCCCAATTTACGACAACTAATCAAACTGTGACGTAGATTCTGTACAGTTAAAAGGTCGATAAATCGAAAATCTGAAATATATTCAAAAAATATTAAATCCAAAATGTATTCTAAAATATACTTTCCGCCAAAAATATTCCAAATGTTAATTGGAGTTTCTATGCAATTAAAAAGCGGATGAGTTAAAAATCTAAAATATACCCCAAAAAAAAAATATTAAATCCAAAATATATTCTAAAACATACTCTCCAAAAAATATTCCAAATATTAATTAGAATTTCTATACAATTAAAAAACGGATGAATTAAAAATCTAAAATGTATCTCAAAGAAAAATATTAAATCTAAAATATATTCTAAAACATACTCTCCAAAAAATATTCCAAATATTAATTAGAATTTCTATACAATTAAAAAACGGACGAATTAAAAATCTAAAATATACCCAAAGAAAATATTAAATCCAAAATATATTCTAAAATATACTTTCCCCCAAAAAACACTTTCTAATCGCAAATATTCAGAATCAGTTCATTCACACTGAGAAATACGCTCTTCCGCAGAGTGGAAGATTACAGTCTTTGCTCCATGTACAATCGCAAACCTTCCCTGCCGCGCGTTTGACCACGTTTGAAACGAGACGAAAAATTCGCGAGTTAATTGGCAAACGGTTAATTACCAAGCGAAGCTGTTCGTTATAAAAGACTACCGTCTCTTTCTCTCTCGTTTGCCACCATTCTCTACTTTCGACCAATAATCGTCTTCAGTGTGTCCACAACAGGCAGAAGAGCGGTAATTGCAGACGCGGTGAAGCCGCGCTGCGACGACGATGACAGCCGCGGTCGGTTGGCTGCCGTTGGTAGCCAGCGTAAAACCTGGAAACTGGTTCGGTACACGCGAGCTTCTGCTGAAAGTCGCGGCTAGCAGACTGCGCGGCACGGCTGCCAGTTGCACCTGCACCAGCCGCCTCCGGTTGCGCAAACGTACGCCTGCTGCATACTAGAGCGTGATGAAATCCGCCTCGTGACGTTCTGCGGCGATGAGACCGCGAGTTTAAAGTTTCTACGTTCTTCTCAAATTCCTTTTTTTTTTCCAAGTACCCGCTCGGAGGAAGCAGTCGCCCGTGAAAACAGCGATCGCGGGAATGATCCTTTGTTCTTCGCTACACTCGCGGAAACGAGTGTTCTTTCTTTCGGAGAATTTGAAGTTGATACGAGAGACGATTCGAGACACTTCGTCAGAGCGTCTTCGACGTTTTACTGAATTATCTTACAGTTGGGAATTTGGAGTAATTCTTGAGGCGAGTGGAGGAATAAGAATGAAATCTGTTCTGAAAGCTGTTAATTTTTGAAATCGTTCTTCAAGTGGAAATGATCCTTTATCCTTCGCCACACTGGTGGATTTGGTGAATTTTTGAAGAATTTGGAGTTAACTTCGTTTCGAGAGGATTTTCAATATTTCACTGAATTATCTTACAGTGGAATAATTCTACTTTATACTACTATTACTTTTATTACTACTTTGAAGTAACTCTTCGTAGAACAAGAATGACGAAGATGAAATCTCTTGCTGCGAATTTTCGAAATTTTTTTTTTTAAGCACTACAAACTTTTAGAAAATTTGAACAGTATAGACGATTCGAAACTTCATTTCGAAAGCACTGTAAATTTAGATATTTGGTATGAATTATTTCACAGAAGGCATTTGAAATAATTCTTGAGACGAGTGGAGCAAGGATGAAATGTCTTGCTGCTTGTTAGTTTTTGTACAACTGAATCGGAGCATGACGAATTTTTATCGTTTCAAGGTACTAGTACGTACCTGTTTCCATGGCTCTCACTGTGAACACGTTCTTTCATAAAATATCGCAATTATTTAGAAAATACATACATCAAATAAATAAATTCAGTCGTAAGTTAGAAATAATATATATACCAAATAAATAAATTCTATCGCGTTAAAGAACACGGTACGTGTGTATATCGTAAATTTGCTCGTGCAAATTTTATACTTGCTCCAACCAGCTCATAAATTCGCAGCGTTCCTGCGTTTCCGGCACGGGAACAGAGTCGGTTTCACGAAATTTCCGCCGCGGAACGAGGAAGCGGCAACAGATGCGTGAAACGCTTTGTCCGTCGCAACCAGAGTGGAAAAAAGCGCGTGTCGGAACACACAGCGCACGCAGTGTTTCGATCTGGAAAAAGCCCGATTTTTTTTTTCACGTCCTGATAAATTGCCGATGAATATTCATCAGTCGGAGGGAAAAAGGTGTCCAGCACGGCGGTGGCAAAGTAACGCGAGGATCGAGTGTCTCGCCGCCTTTAACGACGACACGGATTAATGGTGCCCCGTGAAACCTCTCACGCGCCGAGGTCGAAAAACTGGCCGAGGCTTTGGAAACAAAGCCAAAGGGATTTCACGAGGATTTCACGATTTTCAAACATTTGCATCGACGCAATATCGCCTTATTCACCGCGCTAAAAAAAAAAAAAAAAAAAAAAAAGACGTTAACCATTTGCGCCTGGCAACTGATTGCGGACCATAACGAGTGACCGAACCGTACACAATAATTCGCTTTCTTTTTGAACTCGTCGGTATAATATCAGTGGATAGAAATTATCGAGAAGTTCTAAAAATTTATTATTTGTTTTGCCTTGGGTTGCACTTAAATACACTTAAAACTGAGAAAATATTGCAATTTTGGGGACAAAAAATTCTCGATGTGCGTGCCACGCCCGTCATTCCAGCGCAAGAGGTTGAGTGGTTATATTTATTGCAGTTCATGGAGTAGCGAGTTCCTAAAACCTGCATTTAGAGTGAAGAGATAGAGAATTAGTTTTATCTCGTTTGACTTTGATGTGTATGATGCATGTAAGTGTAGGTTGCAGAAAAAAATTTTCAAAAAACCTGCGGTGACTGAGAAGTCGATGTTAACCTCTTGCGCTAGTAACTGCTTCGCGGACCATAACGAGTGACCCGAACCGTACATAACAATTCGTCTTCTTTTTTGAATTTATCGGTAAGAAATAATAAATTTATTATTCGTTTTGCCTAGACTGTATCTCAATATACTTAAAACTGAGAAGATATTGCAATTTTGGGACAAAAAATTCTCGACGTGCGCAAGAGGTTAGTTAATTCAAATTCCCGGGGGAAAAAAGGATAGAGAGGGAGCGTGTTGCAAAATAATACGATTTTTTACGATGGCGCGAGATTTATTCCGGCGATCGACGTTCACGCGTCTCGGATCGAGAGAGCCAAGCGTCTCCGAGAGCCGTACTAGGAGAAAAAGTACTCGGGACAGGCAAGTGGATAATGGTATCGCCGGCAGAAAACGCTGAAACGGGCCACTCGCGGGACAGTCGCGTTCGTTCGCGCGAATTTATGGCAACCGGTTTACCCGATTGACGAAGGAATGTCGGCTGCCGTTGCGCCTGTCAACCTGCCTCGAGGACCGACACCGAGACAGAGAGAGAGAGAGAGAGAGAGAATTGCCTCGTTTCTCTTTCCGCTTCTTCACGGAGGAGCACAAGGCGCCGAGGCTTCCGTTTCATCGTTTCACAGCGGTATTATATATGTTTGAGTAAATATGGGAATCAATTCCGCGAGATGGTGGAACTCGAAGGCCAATGACTAGTTGAAATGCAACTTGTAAGTTTAAGGAAAGTTTGACGAAAGAGAAAGAGAAAAGTTCAATTGTAATTTCTGTGTTCTTCCCAAGATTCGAACCATTCTCTACTGTCGAACAAGATGGTCGATCAATGAAATTCTTTCCAAGTATTAATGAATTTTGTCTCGAGACTTGAATCATCTTCTTTTGTCGAACAAATCGCGAGTTATCGTTATTGTCCTGAGATTCCACGTACAAATTTTAATGTACAAAGACATTGATTTTTCCAAGTATTAGCGAATTTTGTTTCAAAAGTTGACCCTCCTTGTCTCGAATAAATCACAAATTAACGTTATTTAACAAAGTTATCGTCATTTATTGTCCAAAAATTCTAAGAGTACAAAGACGTTGACTTTTCCAAGTATGAACGAATTTTGTTCCAAGATTTGAATCACCTTCTTTCTTCCGTCGAACAAACCACAAGTTAACATTATTTTTTATTTCAAAATTCTATAGAAATACGAAAACATTAATTTCTAGAAAGTCCAACGTTCCACGATACAGCTTGACGAATGAAAAAAAAAAAAATCGTCGGTTGATCGTATAATCATCCATCGGATCATCCATCATAAAATTAACGCCACGAATACCCAGCGAAATTATCCGCTCACACGAGATCAGCTTCCTTTCCTGGAACACCGATCAATCGTTCTCATCCTGCTTGCAAAAAAAAAAAGAAAAGAAAAGAAAAGGAAAATAAAATCGTAGCAGGAAATAATTTTCGATTTCCCAGGTCGAGCCAATCACCATCTCGATATCACGACGATCGCCTTCCTACTAATTGTACGTTCTTCCCCTAATTGCCGACGCATTACGCGCGAACGAGCGCTCGGTTATCGCCAGGAAACTTTCCTGGCCTGATTATATCACCGGGACATACGCTCGGATTCGACAGAAACCGTCGAAAGCGTTTTTTTATTTTCTTTTCTTTTCTTTTCTTTTTTTTTTTCTCGTCTTGACGAGATCGTTTCTCTTCATTCGAGACTCGAGCTTTTCCAATTCGTCCGTTATCCGAGATTTTCGAGACGAAATATCAGAGTTACGACGTATATGTTTTTACTACACACGCCGTGTGACACATTGTCGCGGCTGGAAAACGGTCATTAGCACGACAGAGAGATGTCCGTGGGCCGCATGAGTACGTGGTGCACGTATGTATTTCTACGCCAGACCGTTATAACGATCCACTCGAGATCGCCGTTGGATCTAGTTTTTAGTAGTCCGTTGCACGAGAGTTCGCACCTGTACGCAACGTGATCACGCGACTTAACGCTCGGCTCGCGCACGCTCTTGGAAATTTAAACCCCGTCACCTCGTGTCGTACATAATTCGATTCGTTTCGAGAGACACTCCGCCAGCGATTTTTACTCACAGTCAGACGCGACCCAACTTGAAAACATTAATCCTCGGCGCATTACGCTTCCTTTTCTCGTTACGATCAAACGTAACGCGTTCGTTCTCAGATATCAGAAGCCTTTCAACAGGTTGGACTCGTAGCTGGCAATTGGTTGATCGATGTTTTCGCGTCGCGGGATGATCGTTTTCTCCGTGTCGCGTTTCTTGTCTCGCAATCATCGTTCCCGATACCGTGTGCCACTCGAGGAACGCTGTCCGTTTGAGTTCTTTCTTTGGAGAAAGCTTCGTTGATCGACTGTCAATGACACGGGTCTCCGGGAAGCACGTCGTCCTTCCCTTTTTGGGAACGCTTAAGTGGAATACGACGGAACACGTAGGCACAATGGGAGCTCGAGATTGAGATTAACTCCAAAATGATCCAATTCATGATTTTCGTTGGAAATTTTGTAAGCAGACGTAAAGTGATTTAAATAACTTTTCGTAAAATCTAGAAATAGAAACTTGCGCGTACTCTATTGTATTATATAAAGTTATTCTATTTATAAATATTATAAAATTGTTTTATTTCTTCTACCTTAATTTTACGTTTTAGTCGTCGGTTGTTTAACCTCTTCTTGCGCTGGAATGACGTGCCACGCACGTTGAAAATATTTTCGTCACAAAATTGCAATACTTTCTCAGTTTTAAGTATATAACCCGAGCAAAACAAATAATAAATTTTTTAAACTTCTTAATAATCTCTATCCAGTGAGTACAGAAAAGAAAGCGACGAATTATTGTATACGGTTCGGTCGCTCGTTATGGTCCGCAATCAGTTGCCAGCGCAAGTGGTCAAGAAGACAATTTACGTATGTATAATTCAATGTCTATCAGTATAAGGGGATTTAGATTTGACAGTCGATTCAACTCGTCTACATCGGTACAAGGAGGTTGAGACTTAACGGGTCGACGTCGATTAATTCGCAAGCGGTGACGAAAGGTCTATCCCGCGAAAGAGAAACTCACGGCGGAGAAGTTGAACGATACGTCAATTAAAGCGGGATATATAGTCTTTATACCTTGCACGTACAATTATTGATTTACGATTGATGTCACGATAGATCGGTCAGTGAAAGAGTAAACAAATGGCCCAATTATTCTTCAAATCATCTAACTTTATTACGCGCCTAGCAATCAAAAAATCCGAACGAATTCCGAGACAGATATCGGCCAACTGTCTATACGCGAGGCGCGTGGATACGTTCGAGCGGCTACTTGCCACGACGCCTCGTCATATCTCAGCTTTATTTAGCCGCGGCACGATTATCAAGAGCCCCGCTACGCAGTCAGGCATCAGGTTCAGTCAGGTACAGGCTGTCGATCCGACGACGACGACGACGAGAGGGAAGAAACTTGGCGTGCGAGAGCAGCAGCAACCGAGCGCAGAGGCCCGCGTGATATCGTTAGCGTGCTCGCGGGCGAGCCCGCTGTATTACCATAAATTTCCATCGGACCGTTCAGAAGCCAATTAGCGTAAGTCACACCGAGATGAAGACCGCGATACGTGGTTTTACTTAAATCAACCTGACCGCGGGAGAGAGAACCGTTTCGCTCGCCCACCGTTTTAATACTCGGCGCGCAATCGGCGCGGGCACCGCACCGAGCATCAAGAACACCGGCACTGCGAACGCTCAGATAAGCCGACGCCGATATTTTCGCGAAATTAAGTTCAACCTGTTATATCCTTTCGACCGTTTGACACGTACACGCAACGAGTCACACGATATTTCTCCTTTCGCGACCAATCTCACGCTGGCTCCGAAAGCCCGGCAGTCGATTCGCCGCCGGCTGATCTACGATTTCTGGCTATACGAGCCTCTCCTCTCTCGATCAAAACCGATTTAATTTCTTCATTTCGTTGCACGCTATTGACATTCGATCTGAGGCTCGTTTGCGACTTGTTTCCATAAATTCAGTCGTCGCAAGAATACGGTGCATTCCATCAGTGGTGAATCCCGAGGTAAATTTAGAAAGCTTTCGACATCGATCTACTACTATTCGACCTGAAGCTCGTTCTTGAATTTATTTCCATAAATTCATTCGTCGTAACAAGGTGGTAAATTTGTAAGAAGCTTCTAAATCTAGAAAGTTGGTTAATGTCGCTATTGACGTTCGCTCAAGCTCGTTCTTGATTTGTTTCCATAAATTCATTCGTCGTAAAAAAAATAGCACACTCCATCATTGGTAAATTTAAGAAGCTTTAAATCTAGAAAGATTATCTACGATTAATATCGCTTTTGAATCCCACAACTCTCCTAAATTCTAGTTATTTCGTTTAAAGTATCGCTCGAAGTTCCAAGTTGAAACGAAATGTAACATACATCTATTAATGGAACACAATGAATGAAACACATATCTATTAATGAAACACGAACGAATGGAACATTTCAATTCTCATTTCTGCAGCTCTGTAATGTCTAAAATTGCATTAATTGGCACGATCTATCAATGAGAATATCTTTCCCCTCAAACAAAGAAACAGCAAGCGTTTCACGAGAGTTACAATCCGGATCTCTGATTTACTAGAATTTAATACCTTCTTCAATTTCGAGCCGGTAACGGATTAAAACGCATCAAAACGTATGAAGGATAACCGATGTCGTATAAAGTCGTCGACTTACTGGCGATTCACCAGTTGCGGGAACGCAATCGATCGACGTTTATATCGAGCGCGCTCACTTGGCCTCTGCTCTTGGTTTATCTCGGCCCTCTAAGCCCGCTGCAATTTCCCGCAGGTGCGCTGTGTGACTATCGTTCTCGCTATCGTGATCCCCGTGTCGCGCGCTATGTACCCGATAACCAAGCTCGTTTCATTCCGAGCGGGATCTTATCGAACCGCGACTGTGGCGCTCGACTAACTCGATTTCTTTTCGTTCGTTCGAGGATGTCTTGCCAACGAGCAACGCGCGTAACGTCTGCGCGAGCTTCCGCTTGACTGTCGCACGCTACGTAAGCGTAACTCGTGAATTTGTAAAGTGTGACAACGTGCGCGTGAGTAATGCAAAATGTTCGGCATTTTCACGATTTGATAACTTAGGTTACAATTTTTCTCGAACAAGTGTTTAGAACAGAGGCCATCGTAAAAATTAGTTCCAACTCTGTTCATACAGACTACTCACAGCGAGCCGTACCCTTAATTCTAGCAATTACAATAAAGAAATGAATTTATATGTATACGTGCATATACCTAATGCGAGTATTGTGGCCAAGTATTCTCAACGCAGTGGAGGGGATAGATCGACGCAGTGGAGGGGGCAGCGCTAGCAATTAGGAAAGTAGGGGCAAGGGCCGCCAGTTAGCCACCTCTGGTTTAAAAATTACGCAGACCATGGATTTTTTTCATTTATAAAATATCTAAAGAACGTACCTATAAGTAATGTCGTTTTCTTCAAATTTAATAAACGTTGTCATCTACTGATTTTAACATAACCTATATTTTATTGTTAAATTATATTATAAATTGAAACTGTATCAACTCTCAAATAAAGTAAAATTTTGTACAATATCAAAAAATGACATTACTTCTGATATTTACTCATTGTCACCAGCGAGCACTTACTGTTACAATATTGAACAGGTAAAACAAACGTGCGCTCATCACTGTTGTGCACGTAAGAATAAAAATTTGCGCAAACGTCGTTTGACGTTGTTTCACTGCAACAAGCTCGCGAACAACTCTACAACTCTACGGAATGTATTTCGCGTTATAATTTTTAATGTATCTACAATCGATATGTATCGATACACACAGACGATATGCAAACAACTGACAAATACACGTTCGCGCGTAACCGTGGAATCGCGCATGCATAGCAAGTATAGCAGGCCGCGTGCACGAAATCGTCAGTATTTCATACGATCTCAAGGCCCGATAACGATCTCGATGGTATTTCGGTGGAATTCGAGGAACTGCAAGCCGGTAGGATTGAGAAATTTCACGGTGGAATTTTTCACGCTGTTTCAATAGTGTAGTGGTAGATAGCTCTTTCGACGCGGTGGTCCGCGTTCATTAGAATGGGAAAGAAAAAAAAGGAAAAGAAAAAAGAAACGGGGAGTGTTAATTGCATTCTGCGTGGAAAAATTCCAAAGTTTACCTCTCGCGTATGTTTGTTCGTATTGCGCAACATTCGGTGTTTAGAGAGACCGTGTACACGTGGTAATGCTCTTTGGGAACAAGGATAACAATCTTGGTCTTTCTATCCCCCTTCCCGGGGCTCAGCTCGAAAGTGAACGTCGAACGTCTACGTCTCAATCAAACGTGCGCAGAGGTGTTACTTTGAAAACTGTCGTGTAAAATCCGCGATTGCTTAATAAAGGAGAGCTTGTCTCGTCGCACCTGTTGTACAACGATTACTGGCCCGATGTTCGGAGATCATCTTGTCACGATGGACCGAATCGAGAGAATAATCAATCAAGTATCTCTCAATCGAACAACGTGGCACTTTCTCTGCGTGTAATAAGACATGTATCAAACCATCGTTCTTACGCAATATCGTACAGTTGAAGATTTTATCAGTCACGTATAGACGTACAATTAGATCGCGGACGTTTATGAGTCGAACGAATGTACCTAAAGCATACAACATTTATAAATACAATGCAAAGAGAAAGAAAACATTTATCTAAATTTCAGATAAGCTTCAGAACTCTCGAGAAATTAAATAACAATCCATCAATGTGACACAAGCGTCGAACCATGAATTCGCTGCGAAACAATAGTTCATTGGCTCGCAACCTACGCTTCGAGGAAACCAACCATTACATAAACCAAAAATATCAGCCGGGAAAATCTCGCCTTTCATTCAAGTATTTCAGAGAATCAAACACGTCGTTCGTTGCGATTCATTTCGAGCGAAAACAAGCTCGAGGAAGTTTCTCTCCAAAACGGCGGGAAAATTGAACGACGGCCGGCTGCGAATCGCGTTGCAATCGATCGCGAGGCGGATTGGAAACACGGTTGGAAAAACCACGCGCGAGCGACGGTGTACAGCTTTCCCTCGCGCGGATCGTTTTGGCTGTCCCGTTTTTCTTCGCCTCGTCTCTCTGGCGCGCTGCGTGGTAAACAAGTGTCACGCACAGCCTCGGGCGAGACGACGACGAGCACCGCGAAATGATTTCACCGTGAGAGAGTTGCGAGAGAGCTCTCGAGGCCCCGAGAAACGTGCGGCCGCCAGACAGCGTGGCGTCGTCGTCCGCCGAGCGCCTTGGCACGACGACCACGTTTCTACCACGTCTCTGTACGTGCACCATGGGCTCGTGGAACCGGAACTCGAGCCGCGCCATCGTGCGCCGTCCCATCGCGGGGATGAAGAACCCGACGCGCGACGTGCGCTCCGCGAATACTTTCGTTTCAAAGCCGTTTTGCGACTCGACGATTCAACGTGTCACAAATTTTGTACCAATATAAATTTTTCATTTCGTTGCTTTTAAATTAGATGGAGTGATACACAGTGTGGTGTAGTAACTGCTGGTCGAAAAAGAAAAGGGAATAAAATTTTTTCATCCGAAGTTTTCACGAGAAAATCAATTCTAACGTTTGTAATGTGTAACGCTATAGATTTATCAAGTGATCTCGCGGTAAACTAATATTATTACACTGCTTGTTTATAAATATTTCCAATACCTTGGAAATTTATATTGTATGAAATTTTAATACTTTAAAAACTGTTGGAAATATTTCTCATACTGTGCTCTTTTAATTTGAAGTTCCTATGAACACTACTGAACAGCAGAACATTCTTTATTGCGTCCAAAGCAGAAACAATCTTTTCTTTTAATACTTGTAACTTTATCTTGGTCCACGATTTATTTGATACGACTCTATAAATATAAATGCCATTTAGATAAAAGTGCTAACATTAGAGTTGAGTCTCTCGAACATGAAGCATTCGTTCTTTTTCATTTTTGCTCGTGGAATCACCCTGGATCGAACCATCTTGAAATATATCTGTATATTATTTGTATATATTTCAAATATATCTTTCAACATTTCAAAAACATTAGTAGCTTTTGATATTAATACTACTGTGCTGATTCTTACAAATCGCCTGTTTTTACACTTCCACTTGTGCCTTTTCGTTCCCTTATCAAATTTTAAATTACAATTTATTACAATTCCGTATTTAAAAAAAAAACTCTTTTCTTTCTACAAAAGACAAGAATATAATTAATTTACAAATCACACGATTATTCCTCTGTAATCTTCGATAACTTGGAGTTTCGTGATCTACCATTCGACGCGAGTGAAACCATTTTCGACGGAAAAACATTTCGAGTCGTTTCGTCTCGCCCGGTTAATGAGCAAGTTTCTTTCAGAAATTACGCAGTCAGCTAGTTTAATATTTGCCGAGGTTCACTCAGTCGTACATAAGTAGACACGGTCGTTTCATTTGAGCCGCTAATGGACTGGTCAGTAAAAAAATCAATAGTTCAACTCGTGAAAACTGCAACTCGTGAAAACACGCAAGTGCGCGTACAAAAATTCGAAGATAAATTTTTTCAATTTTTTATCTACCGTGAAAGTTATTTCCAACAGTTTCGATAAATGTCGGCCGGAAATCCGCCCGATATTCGCGGTTTTCAATTAATTCCGCATTAGTATAAACCGAATTGGAGCAAATCGAACGAATTCTCTCGTTAAGCTAGATAGATGGTCATACGATTTGAATAAAGTGCGCGCTAGCGAGAGTAGTAAAGGAGAAAGAGAGAAAGAGAGAACAGTAATAAAATCAACGATTTGTTCCGCCAACGTATGTATCTGATTCTGTCCACAGTAAAAGGCGAGATCGATCTACAAAAAAATTTTAAATACCCTCCTTCGTATGCGGTATATCAGTTCGAATGAAATTCGCTCGGGCTATCGCCGGTTCTAATCGAATTCGAAGGTATAATAAAATAGGATTGCTCCAGAGCCATCCAAGGTTCGACGTTTGAAAATTCAGTCTTGAACTTTGCATCGAGCAATCGCACGTTTTTTTCTTTATCGCGAGATTAATACAAATTGCGAGCTATTTAGCATATCTGAAAACTATTCATACATTCATACATATTCATCATTTCAATATTATTGCGGATTACGTTCAACATTTTTTTACATACACATGTTTTTACTAAATAATATACTATTTAATTAATATACTAAATAATATACTATTTAATTGCAATAAATATCCTGTAATTTCTATTTATATTCTATTACATTTCCAAATTGCTTTTAAATTTTACCTCGATAGTTACAACACTCGTGTTTCGTTACCATCGAAATTTCAATAATTTCTCACTGTTGATAAAATTTTTTCCACCCATCTACGTGGCTAATAATAAATTTACATAACGTTTATTTCACATAGACTTATATGGATTTATATAGATTCATATACATTTCCAAGTTTCCTTTAAATTTTACCTCGACGTTCGTTACTATCGAAATTCCAATGGTGTTAATCTCACTGTTAATGAAATTTCTTGTGTTCCTCTAACTCGTGTTTCTGTTCATTGTTCTACCCGTTGGTTAAAGAAATAAAGCGATACGTGCATGCGTCGTTACGATACCAACAGCAACAAGGCTCGTTTCCATTTCCGACGAATGGAAACAGACCAATGCGCCAGCGGCGGCACTGGAATTTTGCATTAGCGGATAACCGTCCAAATTAGCAAGCTCATTCACCGATATTGGAGGGGGAGGGAGAAAGGGGGGAGAAATTTGCATGCCCGATAGTCTACCAACGCGTTCCGCACGGGCCGCGTTTCTCGCTCGCGAGCTGCCCGTTTCTCGTTCTCGTTTATGGCCGTACGGACGATTAACGTAAAAGCATCGACTATTTACGAGGAGCGAACCAGCCGCCGCGGGGACAGATGGAAATCGACGATGGAGAGCGAGGTAAGTAGAAGCGAGATAAAAGAGAGAGAGAGAGAGAGAGAGAGAGAGAGACTGATCCGTCGATCAACCTCGAGATCTAGATCCAGTTAAATGAGGATTCAGTTCTTGCGAAGGAACGGACGCGCTCGTTCATTAACGAACGAGCAACGATGCCTCTTGAATCATGCTCGCGAGAGGTTGATGAAAATACTTTGACGGTGAAATCGTTTTTCTAAAACGGTTTCAAATCGATTTTTCGTTTTTGATGTTTCTCGCGTTATCGCTGTTTATCGCCGATACACACGAACAACGAATTTCTGCTTATCAATTTTAACAAATTGATCCCGATTTCTATTTACTCTTGTTAACCCGGCTTTGATGAGATTGATCGATGTTTCATGTCGTTCCACCTTCGCGCGTTTCTTCGAACATGTTTCTGAAATCATTTCGACGAGTTTGCGAAGAGCGAAGGCAACTAAATTCGTGTAATCGAGTATCGTGTGTTAATTCGACGAACGATTTACATCTTCGGTGCAATTACGATAATGCCTGAAGAAAAACTTGAATTATACATTCGATCACGGGGAAACGTGATTCGATTAAAGCTCCTTAATAACTGGTTAAACGCTCTCTAAAGCCTATGGATTATGTGCCGTTAATTGATCAATCTCGAGGAGCTGGTTCTCGATAGCTGGATTTACCGTCCGTTAAAAGTTTCAGGAAAGCCGCGTCAACTATTAACTACATCCTTGACAATTTTTCACGTCGCGAACGTGATTGTTCCGTTCCGAGAAATTCACTTTTTATTCGTAATTTAATATATGTTATATTATAATTTTAACGTTTCTGCGAAGTAAGAACGAACACACTGATGGAATATTTCGAAATATATTATTATACGAATAATACTACATTTCAATATTTCTGCGAAGGAGAAGTTTAGGAATTTGAAGAACGAACGCATTAATGTAATGGGACACTTTAAATTGCTGAGACTAATTATCGGTAACTAAGTAGAATTTTTTTTTAATTGCGTGAACTAATTAACACGGCAATGACACGCAAACTTTTTAATTGCGGAGACTACATTCAATTCCTCGTTGATATTCTTTTCATACATTCATGTGTGTTCCCTTTTTCATCGTTCCTTCTTTTTTTTTTTTTCTTTAATTTCCATCCCGGTTTTCACTTTATCTTGTAACATTGTTAGTTTACTCGAAACGGCGAACGTAGGCGAAGCTTGTCGGATTCTTTGGCCGAGAGTGGAAACATCGCGTCAAGCAGTTTGTATAATGAATGATATCCTTCACGTGGAATGGAATTCACGTCTCGTAAAAGCATTCTCAGATTGACGCAACCGCGTTGTTGTGCGGGAATGGTACCGGATGTGCGAGAAGTAGGCGAGGACAACTATACCGTGGCGGCGGTTAATGGCGTCAGATTAAAGTAAAACGCTGCAAAGCAAAGGCAAAAGCTGCTCTCGCACCGAGCACCGAGATCTCCATTTTTTTTTACTCCTTTCACTCACCAAATTTTCGCCACGTTCAATCCTAATTAAAATTTCTTTTTCCTTTCTGTTTCTACAAAAAATACCAATTTAACGAATAATTATTACACATAAGTTTTCTCTTTCTTGGCTTATCACCAAAATCTCTCCTAAACCTCGCGGACATCGCTCTCATTTGCAGAAGAACATACACGAGAGATCCTATTCGAGATCCAGCGTAATCGAGGAATCTCGCATTTCAGAAAACGCTTCTTCCCTCGTCGAAGTTGACACGATCGTGCTGCGAAATGACGCAGTACATCCGTGAC
Organism: Tetragonisca angustula; assembly: GCA_036937485.2. Taxonomy (NCBI): domain Eukaryota; kingdom Metazoa; phylum Arthropoda; class Insecta; order Hymenoptera; family Apidae; genus Tetragonisca; species Tetragonisca angustula. Next base: position 198,569 of record JAWNGG020000053.1, on the reverse strand, counting down.
CGACTCTGTGTGTGTGTGTGTGTGTGTCCGTAGCACGCTCCCGCGCCGACGTTAGAAAGAAACCGCGCGTACGCGTGGAAATGTCAGGAATTCCCTCTCTGTGTACCTGTGTGTTGTACATCGTCGACCCTGTTACAAAATGGACCGGAAACGGTTATTGGTAACGACGTAGTCGGCGCGCGAGATAACGAGAAGCTCGGTCAGCTAGCTAGGGGCGAAACCACGGGCAAAAAGGGGAGGCGGAGGCTGGAAATCCAGGGAACAAGTTCTGGTCCGTGAGATGGTTAATTGCCACGAGCTCTCCGAGTCCTCTCGATCCTCGTCTCGTGAATCGGCGCAGACTGGCGATCACGCTGGAAAAAGGGAAACGAGAGAGGTCTGCTCGCCTCCGAACCGTACGATTCCCGGAGGCTCGTTACTGAATCACGATTGTCAATGAAGAAATCCACAGGCTGGCTGGCTGGCAAGCGGGGAGCGATGGAAATCCGTGGAATGTCGTTCTCCTCTATTTCTTTGGGCCGGCAAACCTCGAGAGATCGAGGTGTATCCCCCTCGTGCACAAACGATACCATACTTTCGAACCGGGGGAATTTCAACCGGGGCAGAATCGATGAGGAGCTCGTGAGAAGCGTACGACGTTTTTGTTCTCACAATTCGTTCGGCTCGCGAGGAAACACTTGCGCGAATTCGCCGTTTCGCTGGATGATACACATCGTCGTGATTCTCGATCGTCATGATTTAAAATGCTGATACAACCCCTGAGTCTGGGTCCCAACTGGGTTTTTACGATCGATCTCAGATTTCAACAAGTATTTTTTTAATTTTTCTTTTTCTTTCGCAACGCTACTAAACGTGCACGGTGGAATTCGAAAGACAGGAAAAAGCGTCCTCTGATGCAATTTAAAATTTATTTCGAGATATTTCTTTGAGAAATATCGTCTACTTTATCAGTTTGGAAAATGACTCGATGATAATTTGCAAATAATGAATTACAAAGCTGTTTCAAAGTTAATGATCCGTGGAACTGGACATTTTTCCACTCAAAAAAGTTCGATTCGCGAAAAGACGAGTCACTTTCATGCGTTTCGAGAAAGATTTCGAAGGGTCGACTTTGGGATAAACCAGAGATAACACAACGCGAAGAATTCATTCAACAACAAAGTTAGTTAAAGAAGTGTGGGAGCTTTCTTTTTTCAGATTGAATAACGCCATTCAGGAATATTTCCAGAGTACAACTGACTTTCCACGGCGACTCCTCCGTAACTAACTTATTCACCTCTCGAATCATTTATCCCCGCAGTCACATCACGTCAGATATCTCATATTATCTCGCGTCAGAGTCACTCCTCTCACTACGTATGTATGTACATACTCGCGAGTGACACAAGCACGCGGCCTTTTAAAGACTCGACATATCAGACCGTGGATAAAAGGATTTTTAATGAAGGTTAGGCTTTTCGCTGTTCAAATTCTCTCTCTTTCTCGCTCTCTTTCTCTGTCTTTTTCTAACTATATCTGCTCTTGGTCCACAACGAGTTGGAAACTAACGTAACAATATACAGTAGAAAGCAAAAGTTGACGACGAAAAATCTGATTTAAAAAAATTAAACTAATTTAAAAACTTATAATTAACCGGTAATTTTTTTCGCATACTGTCGCAAGAAATGCAAAACTTTCTTACTAAACTTAACTAAAAATTGTTAACCTGTATCAGACACATATCGTACACGAACCAAAACCGAATTATTCCAAAATAAATTAAACGATAAAATAATAATATTTATCTCCGCTCCTATGTATCGATTTTTCTTGAATTTAAGAGATATAATCTCAACGATTGTGTCGTAACGTTGGACAGTTTGTTTCATAAATTGTAAAGTTAGAAACGCAGAGACGTAAAGCCTCGAGTATGCATTTCTGGTTTTCTACGCCAGAAATATACATTACCGGTTCAAAGGGAGTGATCCGTTGGTCCAGCGGGCCAATTACAGGGAAACGACGAGATCGGGCGACGAGAGGGGCACGTTTAATTGATACTTGACGCGGGACAGCCACGACTAATACGCGACTAAGGGTTCGAGTAACGAGCAGGCACGGCGATCTGGGTCATTGTACCGTCATCGCAATCTAAATTCGGAGTGCAACGAACGTCGTGCGACTTTTATTCTCTCGAGATGCGAAGTTGGTAATTTATTCGAGCGCGAAAATACACGTAGTACACGCGAGTTTTAATCGGTCGTCGAACGTTTGTCTGTGTCCTCTGCAAGTTTGACACCAAAGTTTATGAAGAAACTTCGATTTTTAGAGACTGTTTCGCGTGTATGGATGTAAATTCCTCTAACGATAGTTTAAAAGCGTTCCCATTCATGGACGGATGAAACTGGATGAAACTCGATCGTATAAAAACAGATGAAACGATTGAAACTTGCCAGATGTTTAGAACTTTGCAAAAGAGATGGGATTCCGGCACTTTTCCAAGCGATTCCATGAAATTTTCAAGCAACTGGAACTGTAGAGCATTTCGGATATGCAGTCGATACGCGAATCGAATCTTGGATCGTCGGTTCTAAAAATAACAGGAACGTGCGTCTATCAGCAAAAAAAGAGAGAGAGAGAGAGGGGGATTTTATTCTGTCATGGATGCTAGATGCACGTAACCGGCAGTTAAAAAAGAAGGATAAACTAACATTCGCGCAGAATAAATAGTAGAAGACCATAAAACTCGCGCGAAACGCTGTTCGTTTTACGAGTCCATTGCCGAGCCATTGTCACGCATAAAACACCCAGAGTTTGTTCAACCTGCTTAGACGGAAGTGACGTCGCGGCAACGTGGGGCGACACGGCTCGTTGGCGCGCGCGCGCGCGCGGAAATAACTCACGTTGGAGGGAATCGTCACGTCGCACGTTAACATGCCGGAACGGAAACGCAGATACGCGAGAGAAGTATAAGTGGCGGATCGCCGATAATCGTACGTGAAACGCGGCTTCTCCCATATCTCTCTCTCTCTCTCTCTCTCTCTCTCTCAGGCTCACCTTGTCCTTGAGGATAAGGTTCTCTTCGTTCGGACCAGTCGGACAACAGGGTGTACACGTCCTCATGAGACACGTTCCTCACCGTCTTACAGGAATTACTGCTCGTCAACCGTGCTTCTCGATAATTTCGTCCGTGTACATGCCATGTTAAAAACAAAAGAAAGAAAAAAAAAAAAGAAAAAAAACGCGGGTTTAAGACTTTCAGGATTTACGGTGGGTGGTAAAAGATGTTTGGAGAAAATGATTGACGAATGTGGAACTTGGAACGAATTGTTCGAGTTATTTGGTTGGTTAGTTATTTAGTTATCTGGGTATCTACCTCCGATTAGACACCTGTTACATCTCGAGTGCTTTTGCGCAATTGCAACTGAATTTAGTTGCAGCGAAGATTGAACAGCGCTGGTGTCAAAACGGAGGTTCGTTTTTAAAATATAATTTAGGATACTTTGGAGTTCCCGATATGTGTTGACACACTGACAAAGAACAATGTGAAGTAATAATTTTTATTGAATAATAACAATTCCTTGTAAACTACTTGAATGGACATAAATATCGTCGACTCGTTCCATATCGCCCGACACACACTGCGTTTTGATATTGCAACTGATATAACTACACTACTTTTTTTTTAAATTACACTTTTAAATTGACTTTAGAATCTACGTAAACTCGACGTTCTTCATCCCTCTTATCTCCTAGGTTACTAGAAACCCTTAAATTCCTTGATTCTACTATGCACGCCAGTAAAAAATATACATAATCTACTGAAATGTTGGTTATATTCGGATATAGCATAGGGACAAATTTATTTGGAGTAGCTCTATTCCAAGCCATTTTGTAATTCATAGAAATCTTCCCTCAGGTACGTTCTATTTCTTTTGATTAACGTACGCGTCTATCAATATTCTTGTAAGCGTGTCTAGATTGTCGTCTGTAATGAAATTCTAACGAACTCTGGCATCATTTGAATTTTTCATCTAGCCAGTGACAGGGAATTATTGCTTCCGTTGGATCGAGTAGCCAGTTGATGTCTGGAGAGACATCGACGATTCGAAAAAATCTATTCCGGGTCGAGGGTCCGTTTATTCTCAACGGATATCCCATTTCTGCAACACCGTGTATTTTTAACACCACGTGGCCCACGTCCAATTCATTATTCCCCCGCATAATCGTCGACTCATTTCGTGACGTTTCCTCGATGAAGTGTAAAACAGAAAGGCGAGAGAGGAGAGAAAAAAAAAAGTAAAGGAGAAAAGAAGAAACGGTTAGTGTTTCGGCAAAACTTCTCGGGAAATCTCACAAGAGTTGAACAAAATAGAAAAAATAGAAAAAACGATGTATGCACGACAGTGATTAGACAGGCATGAAGACTATGTCCTCCACGTGTCTGTACGAAACGGTATGAAAAAAAATGAGAAAAATCAAGCGAGTACAAGATGGTTAGGTCGTGATGCTCGCTTCCTGGACGACGAGCGCCGCAGTAGAAGAAGAAGAAGAGTTTAGCTGTTCGCCGCGATGCCACCGATGGCAACCGTGCGAAGCGACGCGAGGTGAAACCCGGTCCATTGTCATGTGGCGAGGATCACGTAAGGTCACACACTCTCCCGGTTGGCTCTCGTAGTCCTGCGTGGAAACAACAAAGGCGTCAAGTTTCGTAACGAGCGACAGAGTGTCGGCCTCATTGTTAGAAAATGGACTGGGGACTTTGCCTATGGTTGTCAGAAGGGACACACCGTTCCAGTTTAGTCATCTACCTCATCTGGCGTCGTTCTCTCAAACGTTCAGATTCCACGTTAGTCTCTTGACCGCTTTGTACCGTAACTCGGTGTTTCATTTCCGGCAAAATCGTATGAATACCAATTTGAGATGATTGTTGAGACAGTTGCAAAGTTCGAGCTGATTCTGTACGGTTGTTCCTTTTTCCCAAAGTTCCAAAGTTAGACGGTAATGTAAACTCGAGTTTACAATATCACTCGAACAGAAAAGTCGCAAGATCAACTTGGCGACCTGTCAGAATCAGGTTGTTGATCAAGTCCGATAGAACGTAAAGCCAGGAAATGATAATTCGCTGGGTGTAATTAGCAGGAATTGGAATACCGACGCATTGTTGTTAAGTGTTTGATTACTCGACAGCTCTGTACATTTCCAAACGCATTGCGCAACTCGCCTTTCTCGTTTTCTCTCCTTTTCGTTTCTCCCACGATTATGTACCGAGTACGGCGGCTGTCGCGATGTAATTAGTCGGTGAGCAACGAAGGCAGAACGCGATCAATGGGTTGTTAAGTTCGTTATTACGACCAGCTGACGTGAAACGTTATGTAAGCCCTTTTAATCGGATCGCGTTAACTAGAGAAATTCTAATAGAGATTTCCACGAGCAAGTTCGAACAGAAGAGTTCGTTAACGACGTTACAAAACACGACGGATGGGAACGACGATTGGTTATTCAAGAGCAAGGTATTTTCATCGCAAGAAACTGGTGGTAACTGAAAAAAATGCTTCCGTGGCTTCTTTCTTCGTGCACGGTGCCGGAACAATCATCCATCTTCAGCTTATGTTAGCTGGTGTCGCAGCCGATCGCGAGACACCATAGGTAAAGGCAGCGGGTTCGAAACGCTTTCTACAATTAATTATAAGACACGATAGCGTCCTCGACGGTGGTTCTTAATTTGTCGCTACATCAAACGCAAATTGATGATCAACCAGTGCCACCAGTGGCCGCTAAACATTCGCTGCGAGTCGTTAATCTCGCACGAAACGTTCCTCACCTCGTTCGTCATCTCGCGTGTATCACGAGTCACGTCTCCACCGAATCGGGTCATTAGCTCGTTGTAATCTTCCGTAAGTCTCGCTGCGATAATGATAAAGTATCGTATCGATATAAGCGAGTCGATCCGGCTGGCTTTTTTACGTCGATTCTGGCAAATCGAAGAAATTCACGTGTGACGACGAGACAGCGCGTGACCGTTGCTCGGTGCAAATGAGACTTGCGATTAAGGTCAGGTTGCATTTCGTAACTTTTCTTTTAATTAAGGACAGCCTAATTGTTGTCGGTCATTCTCGCTCAACGCATCTTCTCGCACGTTGCAGGGTGGCGGCGACGACTCTGACGAGGACACGCAGTGCGCCCTCAGCGAGAACTGGACGTTCGAGAAGAAGACCAGACGCTGGTCCCGCGTGTGCGACGTGACGCAAAGCAACGTGGAGAGATTGCAAGCGATCGCCGGCCAGAACGTGCAATCCAACGAGGAGGACTCGCTGGAAGATCGGCTGGAAGCCGAAGAGGCCGAGGACACGATGCTGGACACACTGAGATACAGCAGCCTGCCACCTGGTACGCTTCCCGATGAGATCGGCCCGCGATTTCGAAGAACCGGCTCCGAGAGGTTGAGGGACGGTGCCAAGGCTTTCCTCAGGCGGGTCGAGTCGTTGAAGTCGCGGCGACGAAAGCATCAGAATCGCGACGGCATCGTGATCAGCGGTCCCCAAATCCTAGACGTGATGTCGATGCAGCAGAAGATGAAGGAGCTGAACTGCGTGGATGTGTCGCCAACGGGTCCTGCGCCGGTGTCGTTCAACGATCTTCTGCCGGGCTCGCCGCTGCACGTGCCCGGATCGCCCGTCACGTTGCCAGCCTCACCTTATCACCTTCCACCCTCGCCTCTGACCAACGCGCCTAGCCCGTTCGGCGACGATTCGTCGAGTTATTGCTCGGACGGGTCGCAAGGCGGCGGCCCGACGCCTACGCCGACGCGCACCAAGATGAATCGGGCAAGGAGATTCTTGCACCGTGGTCGAGAGGATCAAGGGGCGCTCAGCGACTCCGAGTGTCAGCCAACCAGTTGGCGGCACAGGTATTTCAGGGACGCGAACAGCAATCACGCCAAGGTGTTGGAATACGTGACCGCCCATCCACAGAGTCCCAAAGATTCGCCGACCAAAACACCGATAAACAGTCGCGGTGGGAGCCTGAATCTTGGGAAGGAGTCGCAGAGGTACAGAGACAAGTTGTCGGGCCAGAGTCAGGAGAGGTACAAGGAGGACAAGGTGGCGGCGTTGAAGAGGGAGGACAAGATGCACAAGAGTTTCAGGCACCGAGACGACTCGTACAGAGATGGGAAACCATTGTCGAAAGAGGTGACCGTTTACAGAGAGAAATCGAGATCCAGGAGTTCGGAACTGGCTGGAAGCCAGGAGAGCAGCTCGACGGTGGCCAGTCGTGATTCCGATCAGGAGGAGGACTCGCCGCGACACAAGGGTACCGTTGTTAGGTGGCACAGTTTTCAGAGGGGATCGTTGTACCCGGAGCCACTGGACCCTCTGTGTCCGCGAGCCATGGCCTCGATGTCCTGCGGTCAACTCTTGGTACTGAGGAAGCTGGCGCTGTTGAAACTGACCGCCTGCATGGAACGATACTGCCCGACTCATCGTACCGGTTGGAACTGGGAATTGCCAAAGTTCATCAGGAAGATAAAGACACCCGACTACAAGGATAAAACGGTGTTCGGTGTGCCGTTGTTGTTGTCCCTGCAGAGAACCGGCCAGGCCTTACCAAAGTGTATTCAAATCGCGCTCAGATGGCTGAGGGCGAACGCCCTCGATCAAGTTGGAATCTTCAGAAAAAGCGGTGTTAAGTCGAGGATACAGAAACTGAAGATGATGACCGAGACTCTCGGTGACAATATCAATTTCGACGGTCAACAGGCCTTCGACGTAGCCGATCTCGTCAAGCAGTACTTCAGAGAGTTGCCAGAAGCGTTGTTAACGAACAAGCTGTCCGAGACGTTCATCGCCATCTTTCAACGTGAGTATCACGTACACATTTGTTTCATCGATATATGAATAATAAATTAACAGAGAATCACTAGTGCTCCCGATCTCGTGTATCTTCGAATACGTCTGGACCAATGATTTGTCGACAAAGTGAAGGAAAAGCATCGGGACGAAGATAATTACAGGTGTTGTTCCGTAATTGTTACAGATGTACCTGTTGATCTGCGGCCGGACGCGGTGCAATGCGTGCTGCTGCTTCTGCCGGACGAGCACCGGGAGGCGTTGGAGACTCTGCTCGATTTCTTGAACCACGTAGCGAGCAACGCTCCGTACAACCAAATGACAGCCTCGAACCTGGCCGTGTGCCTGGCACCGAGCCTGTTCCACTTCAACCACAGTAACACGAACGTGACCAACAGGTCGAGCAGCGTATCGCCACGTAGGAGAAAGACCGTGGGCATTCCCGATCAGAGGGAACTGTCGGAAAACAAAGCCGCTCACGACTGTCTTCTGTATCTGGTCAAGATGCATCGTGAATTATTCATGGTGAGTGGCTCGATGCCGAACGTCCAGGTCGTTCGAGAGGAGCGTCATCCGTCGTCGTCGTCGTCTCGAAACGGTGATTGTGATCGCGCTCGAATCCGAGAGATATACACACGTACATGTGTATATACATATATATATATGCGTGTATGTGTGTGTGTGTGTGTGTGTGTGTGTATTATCCCCACGAATCACGAAGAGAAATACGAGTTAATCGTATTCTCGTTTCTCTGTTCCTTGTTGCATCAGGTCTCGTCGGATATGTTGACGCAGTGTCATTTCAATTACATGGAGGAGAGCGTGCCAGTCGCGTTGGAGGAGCTGGGATCCGAGCTCAAGCAGGACTGGAGAGGATACCTCTACGCCTGCACTACGGCCCTTTTGAAAGAGGCGCGCGAAAAGTACGTAAATCTGACGTCTCTTCGCCGTGATTTTATTCCATCTCCATTTACGCCAGAACTATCGAAACGATCGACTCACTATTTTCCGCAAGAATTATTTGGCATTTGAATAATTTCTTAATAGAGTTTCGTTGCTTCTCGTCAAGCAGCTCCTTTTTGGAAAGAATACTGTATATATGTACGTAGCTGATCACGTGATCTATACTTTCCACAGAAGTCGGGGGTGGGTGACGGTGAGCAACCCAGCCGATAGCACAGTGGAAATGGCGTACAAAAAGGTCGGGGACGGACATCCGCTCCGATTGTGGCGAGTGTCAACCGAGGTAGAAGCTCCGCCGAACGAGCTACTTCACCGTGTTCTCAGAGAGAGACACATCTGGGATCCGCAGCTTTTGAAGTACAGACTGGTCACTAAGCTGGATACGAACGTGGAGGTCTTTCAGTACGCCACTGGGAACATGAGCCCCCTTCCTGCCAGGGATTACTGTGTGCTAAGGTGTGTATTCGCGTTCGAGGCGATACGATCATCTCAATTGCATCGGGAGAACCGAACGTGGCGAACAGCAAGGCTGATTTATTAAGAGACGTAAAATGGGACGGTCAGGAAAAGACATTGTAAATTATGTAACGTCGTTGCATTGTACAGATCCTGGCGTAACGATCTCCCAAAAGGGGCCTGCGTCATCGTGGAAACGTCCGTGGAACATCCGGATGCTCCTGTTATGCCTGGCGGAACACGCGGCATTGTTTTAGCCTCACGCTATCTAATCGAACCTTGCGGTAGTGGTAAATCACGGATCATGCATCTCTCCAGAGTGGATACAAAGTACGTGTTCTTTGAATTTTCATTGAAGTAATGCTGTACACTGAAGAAATTACAAGCCGTAAAGAAACGAAATTTCAAATCCCGGTAATTCTAAAATACTTTTTTCGTTGCGCTTAATTTTCATTTTTCTGCAGAGGACGCACTCCAGAATGGTACAACAAGAGCTACGGCCACCTCGCTGCTCTTCATCTCAGTAAAATTCGCAGCTCGTTCAAGCACACGACGGACGGCCCCGAGAGCAAAGTCTGAGAGGAGGCAACCGTGCAACGATCCCCGTTGCACGGTCTTTACGTTAGCCTACAGGATCAGGACGATCAACACCAAGAACACAGGATCCTGAAGGATGTGCGGCAAGTCCAGCCTACGATCGACGAGGAGTAAAGGAAAGATTCAGATCGTGCCCACTTTGTCGGCAATCATGGCCAAGAAGAGATTGCAAATCTCTCGAACGGAAGTAACGGATCAACTCGCTTGTTAAAGATGAACCCCATCGTGCGTTTCTTTCGAGTTGATTAATTAGATGATATTTATAATTGACGACGTAAGGGACACAAAATGGAAAATTACTACACATAACAGAAAACGTTTAACGATACCACGCTCGAGCTTTAATCGATGTGAAGCAATTTCTGTTGAAGCCTGAAATGTATAGCGTTAGACGAAATTATTAATTAACCGTGTTGTTAGAGGACGAAGAGTAAAGAATTTATTGTTATCGTAATTCTAGACGAACATTCTCTCTCTGTGTCACGTTTTATTGTCTAAGGATCTTGCCGTCCAGTGATGCCGTGAAAGTTGTTTGAAGGAGAGAAAAAAAAAGTAGAAAAAGGAAAAACAAACAAAAAGAAAAAAAAAACATTCAAAAGGCAGGAGAACGAATCGAAGAAAAATGGGCTAGTAAGTGTCTTTTTCCCCGTAGGATGCAGCGCATTATTTTTGCAAGTAGCCGTAGTCCAATATTATATCGTTGATCGAAGTTCCACAGAACGATGCTTTTATCCTCGGCGATAACTGGTGGTAGAATATACCGATTTCTCGCGATGTTTCGTCAATACGAGAAAAAAGAACGCTACCCCGTAGCATATACCGATGCCTTTTCTCAATGGTTAGATAGATAATTATAACTAATATACGCGAAGTATGTAAAAAAAAAAAAAAAAAAGAAAAAAACAAAATGGATATAAAATATTTTTCGATTATGTCGCTACGCGACATGCAGTTGCAAAATCTGTGTGTATATGTAATTCTTGGCGTCGCACGATGTTCCAATCTCACCAAATGACACGCAAGCGATCGATGAAGTGAACGAAGCCGCGCACAATATTGCAATTCGCTCGTTTTATAGCACTTAAGAGCCTCCTATTTTGTATGTTTCTTTCGGACCAAATGCCAATTTTTCTATTGTATGATATCAGAGCGCCATCGTGTTGAGTATCTCGAGACTATGATTCTTTTTAGAGAGCGATTCATTTTAGTAAGTGTCATAAGTCAGATGACCACGAGAGGATATTCTTAGCGGATACGCAATTATACGATGTATATGTACTCATATACAAGAAACAAAGAAGAAAAAAAGGAGCGAAGTTAACGCGAAAATCGATCGTCTAACGCTGTTCGCGTTTCTGTACGTGCGATTCCAAATTGCGTTTCGTTTCTCGAATTGTCGTAAAATTATCGTTAAATTGTACATTATCACGGTTAATCCGACTTAATCGAGCAATGCGAAAGGATTTTGAGTAAACTTGTAAGTTTCGATCGCGGCCGCGGTTCACAGTACGCCGGCCGCGAGCGATGTAAAACTCGTAATTAATTAAGCAATCGTCATTATCACTCGTATTATCGATGTTGAAGCGTTGAAAAGTTGTCATAGAGTCTATTGTTAATTGTCTGTCTGAAATTATAAATGTCAATCGAGCCGATGGTTCGGGGAACTTGTTTTTGTCGATTGTTCTCGGCCAGTCGAGCATTTAGAACGAGTCGTCGTCGTCGTTCGTGCATGCACCATTAATTAACGCATAGGGACCACCTTCGTTCGGACCCCACACTCACTCACCCTCACACACACACACACACACACACACACACACACACACAGAGTTTAGAAGAAAAACGAAGAAAAAGAAAAAAATATATTATATAAATATATACATATACATAAATATATCGAATATCGGGAGAAAACGACCCGGAGAAATAATACACCTCATCGAATCGAATTATAAGTGTATTTTAACATAATACTAGTCACTTACAATTTAGATGAAGTTACGGATGAATTACGGACATAAGTGTATAGATTTTTATTCTACGAACGTTACGTCAAGAATATTTAATTATTATTATTATTATTAATGTTATTATTATTACGTCATTGACATATAGAGTAATTATATGGAAAAGAAAGAAATATATCGATGATATTTTTGTGTCCAAAAAAACGCCAATAAAGAGCACCGTGAATGAAAGTGCGTATGCATATGTGAGAGAGAGAGAGAGAGAGACAGAGCGCGTTTGAATGTTTCTCCGTTATTTGTAACGATATACGTCTTTATTCTTGTAATTCGTGTTTCACTAGAATATGTAAATATGTATATTATACAATAATATGAAACACGATTATATACTCATTAAACGAAATCGTTTTATTTTGCACACCTCGCGTACGAGCCATTTCATTGCACCCCCTGAAAGTGTCCCTCTGAAACAGCCAAAATACCGCTGCTCGCTATTACAAAGCGGTTAATCGCGAGCTGTTTAATCGATACTTCGTGTTGCCAAGAACAATACGTCAGCGTGTTCACGTTCGTGCTGCGATTTCGCCGTCTCTCGATCAGTTCGCCGGAGCACAAGCTGCTATTTTCGCTTTGAGGAGTATTGTCAATCGCTACTATCGCGTAACACGTGTTGCACACCTCTCATTTTAAATATCAACTGGATTATACTTTTTAATCGCGAGGAATAACCTATCTTGATATTCTTCAAACGTTAATTATTGATTTTGATTAACTTGAAAGTTATCAAATCTTTGGAGTCAATCAACTGTAGCAAAAAGGTAATCTATTTACATTATTGTGTTTGAGGAATTATGTCACGAGCGGCAATAAACATTCACGATGAAGACGACAGTTTGTCGTATTACCAGCAGTAAACTACGGTACCTGTCATAATATCCTAACTTTATATGAAACGCAAACCTAGCAAGTTCTTAAGGTTTAATAAGAATCCATCCTTGTCTTTCATCAAATCCAAATTTGCGACAACGATACCCTTCCCAGGGCTATCGTCAAAGTCTACGATCCTTTATCTCGCGTTGCCGCTCGTTACATCCCCGCATATAAATAAAGTGATACATGCTAATAGAAGCTGAAACTGGTCACGTACCTTTGTCCGAAGCTTTCCGAGAAAATGGTCCGGCTGCACGTGAAGAAAGGCGAGGAGAGTCAGTTTCTGTACGACACACACGTAGAGGCACGGGTTGAAGACATTATATACGACATTACTATTATTTACAACGGCCGACTGAAAGTCTCGAGAATATGTTACGGTAATGGTCTCTCGTATCTCGCAAAAAAAAGGGGGGGGGGAGGGGAATCGAGAAAGATGACACGTCTAACAGCGCGGCGAAGGAAAATGTTCGCTTGTCCGTGGAAAGTTGCATTTTATTTAGGCACTGTGTCGACCGTTGTTCAAGGATCATACTTTAAGTAGCATGAGCTGTCCCGAGGTAACGGCGTGCAACGCGTTATTACCGTTTCCCCGGCCTTTTTATTTTCACGTGTAACGGCCCCTCGCGAGCCAAACCGCGCGTACGATTTTATCGGGGCATTACCGCGGGCCCCGCAAATACCAATGATTTCATTGACGATAACAAGCTTACGTATCCCTTCATTTATTCTTCAATTGCGTCATTAACCCAATGACGCGTCTTAATGTTGCCCACGTTAACATTACCGCTTGTACGAGAATTTTCCTCGGCTAGACAAAGAAGATTATGTTTCGGTTCCTTGCTATCTTCGAAACTGAATCTCAGCTGCATGTTGAGAGAGAGTTTTTAAATTTGATATGTTTCATTATTTTTGCATTTCTATGGTAGATGTAGAAATTTTTGTTAAACGTAGTTGTTAAACAACTATGCTCTGTAACTATTCTAGTTAATTCTTGAAATTTTATTCTCAGTTTTCCGTAGTAATAATAACTGTTACCTACTTCAATAATACGCAAAACGTAAAACACATTAAACCACGATAACTTCAATCCCATCTCCAGCAAGGAATTCCAAATTTCTAAATCTGCATAAAATTATGCAAATAATTACACCAATAATTTCTACATAACAGTTCGCGAGTCCACGAGAAAGATATAATAATTTACGATCAATTAAACGCACCTAGCCGAGGAAGCAATCCTTGTGGGGATATGTACTTAATTACACACGTACATTCCTCAAGCAATGAATTATCATTCGTACGTGGTCGCATGTTCACGCGAGTACTAGTCGAATCTGCCGTATCCTCTGCATTCGCTATAGTCGATCTCGGTTTCATATACCGTCGGAATACTAACGCGAGAAATCCATTAACGATTATCTCTTTCTCGTGGAGGCCTCACCCGCGGCTCGTAATAACAACGCGTAATAAGAAGTCGAGTCGACCCATCTCTGAGTTTATGAACCCATCCATCCTAAGCGCTGTATGATATTAGTCACACGTCGCGTCACGATAATAATTACGCGGAGTTACTTGCTTAACCGTGTACCACACAGTCTGTGTTTTTCGAAAAAAAAAAAAAAAATAGAGATCGAGGAGCTGATCAAGCACGGCACCATGCTGCCCCACAACATGATGGGCCTCACCGACGAACAGGTCGAAGAGCTCAAACTCAAGGACGAGTGGGGTGAGAAATGCGTACCGATGGGCGGATGGACCTTTAACAAGGACGTTATAGGTATGTGGGAACGTATTCAACTGCTCCATACGGAATCATTGAATAGGGATCGTTGAACTTTTTCGCATTAATGGACAAGGTAGATATCGAGATGTATCGCGATTACAAAGTCATTCGTTAGTAAAAACAACATAAATTTGTCCGTGGGATTAATGAAAAAAAATCTGATAAATATTGAACTCTTTTTTCTAAAGTTATGAAATTAAGCTTTTATTTAAGTTTTAATAACTGACGATTGTAACTAACGTGTAGATTACTTTTCTCGGGGAAAATGAATAATTATCTTCATAAATTTATACACTGAAAGATTAAAATTTTTTGTATGCGATTGTTAAGAATTAGAATAGAAGAAAGAGAGAATTTAAATAAACTATAAAAAGTGACGAAACTTTTTAAACATGTTGAATCACTTTGGTAAACATTCAAGTCTCGTACGTACGACGAACAGTGTTTTGAACTAAGAGAAAGGCCTAACGATGCAGTTTGTTTTATACCGATCTAAACGACCACGTTTAGAGCGCATGCAAATGTACGGTTATCGGGAACGGAGCGTGCAACGCAGGCGAGAAATTGGCTCAACCAGGATTTTTGTTGCTTCGAATGGGCTTGTAATCGTTGCATTAATTGCTGACCAGTCCCGACCAGAATGTTACCACGAGTGGTTTCCACGTTTCAGGCCGCAGAAACGGCAGACAGCCTAACGAGAAGATGCAGGAGGTCTTGAAAAAAACGATCGAGGAGGCACGAACTATGGTTTCGAAGGTAATTTTCATCTTACGTACAGGCGCGTGTTTCTCCTTTCTTGTTTTTATCGGCCCGAGGATAGACCCTTCTCGTTTCCGTTCTACGCGTTCTGCTAATGCGACTTTGGTGTATTTTCTTTTCGTAGAAATTGGTGCAGCAAGAGAAACTGGTGACGCAGAAAATTGTGCAAGAGGCATTGGACATTTTGAGGGGCGCCGTGACGATTGTCTATCCTATGGGACTTCCACCTCACGACGTTATTCGACAGGAATTCGAGAACACGGAGGACTTGAGCGGCACTCAAGCATCGCTCGAGGTTAGATTTCAATGTTATTTGGGTAAAATTTACAAGCAAAATTTTATTCAAATGATCGTCGTTGTCTTTTTATTGTTGAAGAATTATTATCGGTTATGTTATGTTAATCATTAAAGCTAATGCTTTATAACCACAGGTGATAGACGTGCAACTGGCGCAACTTTGGTTCTCAGGGAAAGAACTGTTGCCGGGAATGAAGTTGAAGAATTACGTCGGGATGAACGAGAAGACAAAGATTATTGTCAAATTACAGAAAAGAGGGGGCGGAAGACCAGCTCGTGAACCATTAATGTCGGAAGAAGAAAGGAAACAACTAATGCTGCATGCTTACAAGCGACAGGAACAGCTTAAGGTAAGTGAAGCTTTCATTTTATCGATAAAGTAGTTTTCTCCTTCATATATATACGTACATACTTGAGTACGTATAACTTTGAAGTATTATTTATAATAACATTCTAAAGCAATCTAAAGAAAAATTGAAATTTTATTATTAATATCATATGAGATATTCTTTTCTGGAAGAGATACGGTATTGATCTAATCACAATCGCATTTACACGGTTTTTAATAAATTAATAAATGGTAAATGTAGTACAATTGAATATGCATTCATCCAATAATTATGAAAATGTTTGTGCAATAGAAGAAAACTACTTTTCATTTATGTTCTGCATGTTAAATAAAATATCTACTCACGGTAAGTATTGCATATCCTTTCTCCTAATTGGTAAGTATTTAAGTAGATATCTGATTTTGTCACTCATTCTCATTACTTTACACTATACTACATATAAAAGTACTCTACAACATTTCTTTTTTCCCACTTCTGAGGAAAATTTAAATTCAGTTATCGTTTTAAGTATTGTCATTTTCAACGTTGCCGATTCAACGTCGAGCAAGATTCCAATGTTATCAGTGGTTGGAATTGAAATTAAATTTTGCTATAAAATTATAAATAAGATATCCCTTCTTACACATTGCCTACACTATTTTTTATTTGTATCAATATTTTATATTTCTATGAAAAGAAAAAAATTAAATCAATCATTACTTTTAAAATCAAAATCATGGAGAGTGCTTTACCATACTCGTAATACTACTTAACTAACCATTAATAAGAAAGAAAAAAAAACATGATTAAAAAATATAACGATATACTCCTTAAAACAATTACAATAATAATTCTAATAAATATTAATTTATACTTATAGAAGTATGTTCCTTAATGGAAGAATTGAGCATTTTATAAACGTAATATTATTTAGAAACGTGATAATTCACTGACGCAACTCTAATTGAAAAAGTAATTAAAACAACAGCCATGGGAAAATATCGTAACATTAATTAAGTAAAAATTTTCATGATTGTATCAACAAAAAGCTACTTTAATTACTCACGATAGCAATATGTACATCACAACATTACAAAGAATTCAATTTTAAATCAAATGAAACGCGACAAATTCTAGTAATATTCGCATTTTCAAAAATATGATATACAAGAAACTAATATCCTGAGCTAATAAATAAAATATAAAAAGGAAATATTATCATTCACGGGTGTAATAAATACTCGCAGTCAATTCAAACTTTTGACATGATTGAATGACCAGAAAAACAAAAATGCACTCACAGTTCGATGTATAGAACGTTGTCATCAATATTATAGTAGTTCAAAGGAAATATGGAAGGGCATCATCGAGGAATCATTAAACTCGACGAAGGAAATGAAAAGAAATCTGGAAAAAAACATGAAATGTCATAAAATGTTTGAAAAAATTAAAATAATAAAATATTAATTTCAAATTTACATTATTGGCTCCTGAAGCACCATTATATCCTCTTAGAAAAAAACTATTCACTGACTCTAATACCGAAAACGAATATTAAGAAAAAGAAACACATAACATAAAAAAAAAAATTAAAAAATCATCAGCGCGTTCATTTAAGTTACAATCGGCAAACAAACACTGACTCTAATTTCGCGTATGAATTACAATTAAATTTGGTTAGAGAGTTGTACTCTAAAGAACAGTAAGAATACTACTACAAACACTGGCTTTACAGCAATTATGCCCGTTCACAAACATTCTGTAAAAATAGAGATGTATTAGAGAGATAGAAAGTACGCCAAAAGATATCTATTTACATATTCTGTCTATCAATTATGTATGAAGTATTACCTGTAACCCCACAACGAACAGTAAAAACGTGTCCATGGGTCTACGTTTGTTATGAATAGATTTAATTATCATGGCGTCGGTGGTATTACGATTACTTTTGAAATCTGGTGATCTGGCAATCAATAATCTGTAGAAGAATAAACCAAAACTTGGAAACAATCGAATAACAACACAATCAGTTGCAGAATATATTTAAATAAAACAATATTTGATTGTTTAGTGCAACAAGTAATGCAACCGGTAACTCTAACCTCTAAACACGCACTTAGGAGGAAAGAACAATAAAAGGAAAGCTAAAGGACCATTTGATTCTATTACATAACACTTAACGATTCGCTGTATAAAGATACATTGATCGAACAAAGCCAACAGAAGTGTATAAATAGAAAAATAATAGCGATGAACAATGTTACACAATAAATACTTACGTCAAGCACGTCAAATTCGTCAACCTCGTCAAACGAAATTGCACATCTTGCCGCCGCGACTTCCTAATGAAAACCTCCCCACCATTGCTTCATCACGAACCGGAAGTTTCGGTTTCCCCTTCCACTCGAGTATCGCATTCGAGAATTACGTTCGAGAATCGCGCTCGAGAATCGAAATTTCGTTGCGTCGTAGAACAATCAACGAACATCCAAGAAACGGGGATACCGTGTTTATTCGGTAAGTTTTGAGAGATATAAACAAAATAGATGTTTTGATTTTTGTGCAGTGAAACGTTCATGTCACACTTTGTACGAAATAGATGAGCAGATGGCTCGGCAACAGGCGAGTTTCCAGAGGAAGGTGAGAAGTTATAAGAGATTTATTATCGTGAATGTTGCGTGCAGTTCTTTAAAACTATCTAAAATAATTTTGAGATATTTGTATTTGAATGATTTTCATTGTTTAATAGCGAAAATAGTTAAATATGTACTTGCTTTAATTTGAAATTTTCAGTGAGAAATTTTAATCACAGGTTATTAATGCGTATTATAAATTACGTACAGATACATACATATATATAGAAATTAGGTTATGTTGGAATGATAACAACAAAACTATAATATAATTATTACTGGATCATATTGGAGTCGCAAAGAGATTAATAATATAGTAATTCTAAAATTATCGTTCCAATCAACTAATTATTCAATTAATCTATAGTATATGAAGATGTTCTATAATTCGTTCACGATAATAATTTATTTATTATTCCATAGTTAAATTTAATTTGAATTCTAACCACTACTACCATCTTAATGTTCTGTAATTTATTCTACATAGAATAAATAACGTCACATATATCAAAATTATATATATATATATATATATATTATATATATTATAATTATATATATATAAAGCAACATGAATGTACGCCAGATTTACTTTATTTCTTGTCTGCATTTCTTGTCTATAACGAAATCTAATATTTTACAGAATATATTTCATGTTTGGAATATGAAACTCTAATCTACACTTTATCTTACACTTTACTCGTGATTTGAATACATAATATATTAGATCATTTCGCACATTTCAAACGCGATTCAATTTCACGGATAGTTTCAACATGAAAGAAATATGAAATTCATTTTCTGATCATTCTATGCATATGCTGTATGAAAGATTTTAAGTAGATATTTAATAAAATATTCATATAAAATTTTATATTTATCGCAACTACTTATTTCATCTGCAAATAGTATAAACAGTAAGGTGTCATTATTGATTTACACGCTTAGATAGGATAACATGTATTTTATTATCGATCATCAACATCACTGAACGTCCTTTTTAAAGTAGGTTAATTCATTTCGGATGCACACCTTACAGTATAATGAATATAAAATGTATATACGTTGTCAGATCTCTCATCGGTTCTCTTTTATATCGTATTTGTTCGTCATCATAACTTTAGTAGATTGAAAATATTCTCCCTAGCATGCCTGTACAAAAACAAGTATGAATTATTTAGAGATCATTCGATATTCTACGAAAATTACATGTTGCAAAAAAATAGATGGGATCATAATTTTAATGGAGTAGATAAGAAACTTGTAGCAAATATTTATACTTCTTTTAATCAAATGAAATAAATTGATACGCGATAAAATTTCATAATCGCAATAAATATTGAATTTTTGTCAGCAATACAAATTTTTGTCGTGTTTAGGAGATATATATTCGTGCCAGTTGAACGAACTCGTCAAACGATTTTTCTATTTTTTACTATCGATCAGAAGCCGATTCTTATTTGCTGGAAGGTATATTTAACTGTGATCTATCAATTAATAGAATTAATTTCCTTTGCTCATTCTACGAATTTCTTCTTACAGAAATTTCACATTACAGAAATAAAATTTTTTCTTATAGAATCTGATTTTTTGAAGAATAAAATATTGTAAATTATAAATTAGACCTTCGACACAAGTTTGTTTATTTCATATAAAGAAACCTTTTAATAATTTTAATTTGCTTAATTTAATCAGTGATAGAAATTTGTATTTCAATATTCTATTAATTGCAATTATCTTTTGTATCATTTGTTATATATTTCTGTGTGATTTAGGGGAATAACGAGAGAAAAAGTTTTTTTACATCTTTTTTATAGTCTTTTTTTATATCTTACGTGTCTGCTTCAGAGA
The DNA here is from genome assembly GCA_036937485.2 of Tetragonisca angustula. NCBI lineage: Eukaryota > Metazoa > Arthropoda > Insecta > Hymenoptera > Apidae > Tetragonisca > Tetragonisca angustula. The sequence goes on along the minus strand of JAWNGG020000053.1, from coordinate 178,175 downwards.
TTCTGTCTTTTTAAAACGAATTTTTCCAAGCCATTTTATTAACGTTATAACGAGGTTGTATAGCGAAAAATTCCAATTTCAAATTCTCTTTGAAACTTGAAATTCCTTTTACTAACTCTTGGAATCGATAATTGAATATTTGAAATAATAACATTTAAAGTGAAATATTGTAAATTCTGGATTTATTTCGACGTATTTATTAATAGAAATTCTTTGTCATTAACAAGTTTCTATTTGCACAGTCACAAATAACGATCGGTGTAATAAGAGAACGATATTAAAAATAATCTCGGAAATTTTTCTCCTATCTCGATGAAATAAAGAAAATGAAATTGTAGATGAAATGTGTAGGAAGATTGAACACTATTCTTAGAGATTAAAATTGTCCTTTTACTAATATATCAGTGATACATCAAGAAACGATAGAAAAGATTAATTTTTATTTATCGATCATTTTGTTCTTTTTAGAGAGATTAGAATTTAGAAGAAATAATTCATCACGTCATAAATACTTGATTACATTTTCCGTTAGTGGATATCACCTCAGTGTTACGACTAATAAATTTCAAATATATTATAATTAATTCTGTCACTTTCATTCACGTTCAAATTTCATCTCACAAGGTAATAATTATCACTACGCCCATTTCGTTTTATACGATCAATTCTAAAATTTTCATTTCATCAGAATTATACACAAAAATATTTCGTAATTATTAAATGACGACTATGTTTGTGGTTAAAAAAAGAAATAGGCAATTTCTCTTTGAAACAATCGTTAGGGCGTAGTTATGTGTGTAGATTTCACCAAGGTCTTTGATTACATTACCGTATCGATCTGATGGTTTCAACCCTTCGTGTAAGGTTCGGACTTTATCTAGCGTAAGAATATTCTTTCTTTTTGGGTCACGAATATATAGTACATTAAAAAATGAAAAATGTCATTACCAGTTGATATTTGTGATTAAAGAGCTATAGGAAGACGAGTGAATTAAAATTATTCGATTGATTGACACGTTGATTCGACATTGAACGTACTCGATCTCGACCTACTTCCGATTCTGACAGCCGTCAGCGGGACTCGAGTTTGTTTCCTTTTTTTATTAGAGCGCTGGCATAGTAATTAACGTGAAATTTGATCATCGAGTCTCATAAATATAAAAATTAGAGCAGCTGTGAACAACAGGATAATCAATAAACTTGCAAATGTTATTTCGATTTCTTCTACTCTTACGTGTTCTTTCTGACTAAATTTCACTTTATCTGTTCGGCTGAATTTAATTCTCAAAAATTCACTTATCACACAAAGAGGAAAAAAGTTCACCCACGGTGGAAGTAAGTGACCAGTACATATCGTAAATGCAATCGCTCTGCCCTTTCTTATTCCGTAGCTTCTTTGAGATGTGTCCTCGACAAGAAATGCAGTAAGACACGCAACTCACGACGTTATTGTGTACGTTTGTTCTCAATGCTTACGTTATTTTCTGAAAGAAATCGAAAAATTCATTAAAACACGAGAACTCTCGAACAGTAATTTTTCACCTAGTAAACTTTAGGATTCAATTAGAATTATGAAACAGCTCGTGATATAGAGAGAGGGAATGGCAAATATGTGTTTCCGTAGCTCCAATTTTCATCTACATTTATGCGTCGAGAATATGACAGGAATACACGAGCAGAGGAAAGGAAGCATAATATTCATTTCTGCTCATATTTCGCTTTCAGTTACCGAAACCAAAAACATGTTTGCTAATAAATTCTGATAGAATTTATTCATACAACACCATCGTTCTCGATGCTGCGAAGAAATATCAATTTGGCGTATAAAGTATTCTGCATTCAGTCTAATTTCGTTCTTGAAAGAAAAACAATAATTTGGGATTCGTAAAAAAGAATATCAAACGACAATTAAACTGATCTAATTTCCCAAGGATCACCATGAAATGTTCGACGTATTTACAGTTGGAAATCTAAATTATTGCCTAGCATAAAAATTAATCGTTTCATTCTACTATCGGTTTTGCTTCGTATAAATGCACTATGATCGCGTGTACATTTCACATGCACGCTTGTTTCCGTCCTATGTAATGCATGACAAATCGTTTCTTTAATAACCGAAGTAAGTGCAACAATATGAATTTGTGTCGAATTAAACGTTCGAATGGAAATATTTTTGTACTAAGTAGATTTAAAGGAATAGAAGTTATATGAAATAACTAGAAATTTGATAAACAGTTATTTTATTATAAACGACACATATAAGTTGTATTATTTCATACATGTATGTTATTACAAATATATTCAGACGATAAACGGATATAACATAAATATATTATATAATATATATATATATATATATATATATATATATATATATACTGTTCGTATAAGTAAAGATCCGTTCAATTTACATTAATACATTATAGACGCAGTTTATTTAACTCTTTCGCTGTTTAATTCGGTGAAAAAATTCTTTTGCCCCTTGTTTCATCGAAATTTAATTCGTTTCACGTAATATCGTCTAGATTTATAGTTGATCAAAGGTTTTATTTGATTGTTCCCTGTAAAGTTAATAGAGACATTCCTCCAAAATAGGAATGCTTTTGATTCGTGTAAACTTGTAGCGAAAGAGTTACGCTATTCGAAGACACGATTGATTACAGTTTATCAACTTTAGCGTAAACGGAAGAAGGCACATAGACTGTGACGAATATGAAAATGTATATGAGTCTATTAATTGTTTATATTTTACTTGTATCTTTAACACAATTTTTTTTTTGTCTACATGTTGTATACCAGCTTATGATCTACATTTGTCAAACATAAAAGTCCTTTTTAAATAAGATTTTAATTTGAAAATTGTCAAGAAGATATTTCTTTGTCCTCTACTGTCGACGAATTTAATTTAATCTAAAATGTTTCAATATGAAATCAGTAGAGTAACATAATGCAATGATCGAAAATTAGTTGCTGCCCAATCGAATATTAATATGTTACAACAAGTAAATTGTTTCTCATTATACTGTGAATAGCTTGAAGCAGCAACTGTCGAATGACACATTTATTCACACAACAACTATCATTCCTTGTTATTTTTATAATCGATACACGTATCATATTTACATTTATTTTATGAACAGAAACTCTCATGCTAGCGAAAGAATGGCGTCATTCATTTACGAATATGCTGTCGATGAATTAAGAATATTTTCCGCGATTGAATTAGAAAGTTTTTCCAATAGCACGATTCAAAGTCTAAAAATGAAATTTCTGACCATAATTAAACCCGACGTTTCGCGGCTATTTTGATTAAAGATTGAACGAGACTGTATCAATTTCAAAGTTGCAAAATCTCAGATATATATTCTGACGATTGTAAAAATACCCTGTGACAGCCTGTAAAAAAAATTCCTCTGATCAAGCCTCAGTTGCATTCATCGCAAACGAACGACGCCATTAATTTTCCAATAGGCAGTCGTAATGTTCTAAATGAAATATATATAAGTACTATATATTTATTATATATATATATATATATATATATATACGTTATATTCTACGGTTTGCTTTACAACACTATCAAGTGTGAAATATAATGTACGTTCGTTGACAGTCGAAACTCGAGATCAACCGAGGTTAAGTCGGCTTCAGTGTACGCTCGAAAACTGGAGAACCTAACGAATAACTTTTACAGAATCAATTTTTTTTTTTCCTCTCTAATCTACCATGTACATCGAAAGCATCGCGGTATTTTTCGTCCGTGCCCTGAATTATCGCGCAGCGCACGGACGAGAGACATGAATTTTTTACAACTAACCGGTCGACTATATTTTATCATTGGTGCCTTCTTTTCTTTTTTTTCGTTCTAGTTTCTCTCTATGTCCTCCTCTACGAAATATATTTATTGTATACAGTCAGAAAATACTCATTGCGTGTTTATGGATTTACGATACAATATTCGAACGTTTGACTCAAACCCACTTCCTTTAATTACGGATTAATTACGTTAGGTTCTGAGATTATTTCACTAGTAATCTTTCTTTTTTAACTATTCAAGGCAAAGTAAAAGGTACTTTCTCAAGTGAAAATATTAGGCGTAGAAAAAAAATTACTCGCTCATAGTTTAATATATTTACTTGCATACGTTGTTCTGTGAAATTATTTCAAAATTTTTTAATTCTACGTATGCGTTCCAACAGTTCTGCCTCTCTGTGTCTAAGAAATCCCCGATACAAAGATAAGATGAATTATTGTATGAAAAGAGTCGAAAAGGTTCCAGTTTTGAAACACGAGAATAAGTAGCTATTCTACGTTGAATATAAAACCAGAGGCACAGAATATTTTCTACATCTAATATTCAATATATCAGCCTGCAATCTTTTACAAATTATATATCAATACATGCGTTGAACATAGTTTTGTTAGCACGATTAGTCAAAGCAGTCACAAATTGTTCAAGGCAACGGTGATAATGTAAAATATCCGTACGATTTATACAAACATTCGATTAGACAGTTATTTATGTAGTTACTTTGGCCCCTAATCTGGGTAACTTTTGAACTTTCTTGTTCTTACTTTTAAATTTTTTACCTTTCTCGTACCTCCGTCTTTTCTCTCCGCCGGGAAGACGATCTAAAGATCCATCCTAATCGCAAGCTTTCGCATTAACACATCGCGGCCGATAATTTTACAGAGATTTTAAAGAATAGGAGAACTTTTGACTTGTCATTTTCAATTGGAAATTATTTTTAATTTAATTTATTATTGATACAAGAGTCATCTTGGAGTCATTTATGTTTGGTCTCTTTAATCGTGAAAAGAGGAGAAATACGACCTTCAATGTGTTAACATTCTCTCGAAGAGTCGAAAATTTATTATCCGCTGATTTGTGCTGCATCAAGCATTTCCTTCTGGTTTCCCCGTGATATATCGAACGACTGATGAAATCTTCTACGATCGAATAATATTGGAAACGATGAAGTATTCGATTCGAACACATTTTATTGTGCGCTCTTGCGGAAAGTGCACGAAGAGAGACCGCGTGTTACAAATAGCAAATCGGACTGGCCAATCTATTAGATTCCAATCGAACTCAATATACGCTGGATAATTTGTTCGTCCAAACAGATAGAAAAATCCGCTGGACGCAAAAGCGATTGTACGTCACCGAATAAAGGAAATCAGTCTTCACTTTTAATTTCAGTTTTCAAAAATGCGATTGACCGTGCAATTAAACACGCGTGCACCTTCCCTCCCCCCCTCATCCTACGGCCGTATATTTATATGAAATGCTTGATCGTCGATCGTCTCTACTGCTCCGTTTCATACTTTCGCGAAAGTACATACATGGCGGTTGATCGAGTCGATGATCGTTTCAGTCGGTCAATTTTTAAACAGTGCGATGCAGCTGAAGCGTTTGCACGATTAGAGCACAACGTTCGTTACGTTTCAACATTTTCCTTAGTTTCCTGTTATTCGATTATCACACAAACATTAACACATACATCTACACTTTCTATTCGTTCCACAAGTAACGTGGTTCGTTTAAGCGGCGTCCACACCAGACAACTTAACTTCTAGAGGAAATTCAGTAACGTTCGATGGTCATTTCTTTGCGCGAAAAATACGCGAAACGTTATACTGGAAAGTTGTTTCGGGGAGAGTTGAGAGTCGACTCAGTTGTTCACTTTGCTGATGAAATTTCTAATCGAGATCCAGAGCAGCACTCAGAAAGAGTCCTCGGCTTCGTCGGTGTCGATCAACGGCACTCTCTCGTAACGGAGCACGGTGCTCGTCCCGCTCGGCTTAAACTGCTAAAGCGCCATGCTTTTGATCTCGTTCTCGTTCATCTGACCTTGGGACGAGGATGGCGTTGCCTCGACGAGTCCTTCGTCCTCGCCCTCGACTTCCTGCTTGTCGACGCAGTAACGGCAACGCATCTTCGCGTCGTCGCCGACCTGCACCGACCGCGTTATGATAACGAGCGTCGTCAGGCTGATGACGAACAGGCCCGACGGCACGATGATGGCGATCAGCAATTCCGTCCGTGTCTTGTTCAAATCGAATCGTGCCACGACTAAGAACGAGTCGTTCTGCAACAAATGGTATTAGAAGCCGCGCGGGAAATAGCGGAAGAAAGGAAGGTGGGCACGTCGAGCAATTGCCTCGTGGCACGTGGCACGGAATAACTGCGAGACAACTGCAAGCCCGGATAATTCGATTCGATCGTGATTCTTCAATTCTAAAGTGCAAGGGAACGAAAATTTCGAATTTCTTCATTTTCTAGAGTCACAGCTTGAAACATGCGCGGTGTTTATTTATGACTGTGAAGTAGAAATATTTGGTACGAATTGTATTTCGAGAGTTGTATTTCAGGATAAGTGAAGGTATTGAATGGTTGGGATTGGGATTGAAACTAGGGTGTATAGATATGCAGAGTAAATTTTAGGTGAACGTGACTGAATGTGCCTTGAGAATATCTGCGCAGTTTCTTTGTTGCCATCTATAATGATTGTTTATAAATAAGTGATCGACGTATCCAATTGATAAATGTGAAAACTGAAGTATAAATCATTCTAGACTCTACCTTGAAATCGTCACATATTGAAGAGAAGCATCAAACGTACGTATATGTATGTCGCTGCTACATCTCCTACATTATGACACACTATGATGTGTAATGGCACGGTAGTTTACGATTTCTTTGATGTATTTCCCGCGTCTTTTTACTGAAAAGGATGTACGTAAAAGAAAAAACGTTGAAAAGACGTTTTCTTGATAACGTAAAAGCAAAGGTAGCCAGAAGTGCCGGTTTTGAAGAAATTTAAGATTTAGGTTACCAGCGGTAGGAATTCTTGATGAAGAATGAAATAACTTCTTCGTGGAATTTCCTCTGGTCGCTGGTCGCTCTGTCGACTTCTTTACATTCTTCCTCTCTCCTTTCCTCCTCAAAGGGAAGCATTGTTCTCGGGAATAAATTTAACCGAACCTTATTTCTCGTCACTAACCTCGCGAGACTCTCTGTTTCTCGTAGACTTTCGGAATATTTCAATAAATACCAGGAATTTCGCTTATATCGTCCAATTTCAAACGTTGACGTTATTCGAGTTGCGCAGAAAATTGTTCGAAAAGAAACATCGAGAAGAATTCCACGGATAAAACAACGACTGACATTAATTTCGAAATAATGCTCGTTCCAATTATCCAGCTTTGACCGGGTGTTTTCATTAATTAAACATCGCACGATTTCAAGCGTTATTTCCAATAATAATTTATCGCCAGTCAGTCCGAAATATTGTACACAGGGATCGGCTGAAATTGTTTCGATGTCGAGGTCGTGCGTAAAACAGAACACGCAGGGGGCTCCATTAAAAATTCGACGAAAGCCCGCGCCTACGATGGAACGTTTTATAATACAATTCGAAACTTGCCCGTGGAACCGTGGAGCGGAAGTTCGACCGGGAGGGGGGGAAAAAAATGCAGAAATAATTAAATGCAGCCCGCCTCGTCAGACTTTGTAATTTAATTCGTGAAAGTGGAAGACGAGGGAACCGATCGTTAAGAGTTGCCTGACACTTTCCGCTACAAAATTAATTTCGTTGAAGATCCAATTAAGGAAAATCGAACAACGACTGCGACAGTAACGTATTTCCTTTCGGAGAAATGAAAGGAGAAAGGAGAGAGAAAAAAAAGAAAGAAAGGGGGAAACACGTAGCTCGCGTTCATTAAGATGCAGTTCCACTCGAATTACTCATTAAACTCTCTGTGCCTCTCGTTGAACAAAACGAAACGATTGTTACATAACACTCGTGTCTCGTGGAAACATTTTTCATCTTTTTCTCTTCTTCTTTTTTTTTTTTTTTTTTGTAATTGTCGAATGTCGTGGTTATAGCGAAAAGTTTAATTGCACGAAAATTCACCGTAATTCCTGCTCGATGTTGAGATTACCGCCGAAAATTTCATTTTCGTTCGATGCCGATTCCATCAGAGTCCGAAACGGCCAGCTGGCGGATCGATTTAATTGAAAAGTTGATTAGACTACGAGTTGAAAGCAGCGATGTGTTGTTTTTTTAACGAAATTATCCTGCCGCGGCTGCAGCGTTTCTCTGTTTCAAAGCTTTGCGAACCACTCGCGCGGAATATTATTTACCTTTCGAATGGATTTTGTAATGGTAGGATAACTCTCGTTATTTTGTTTCTCGGTAACAGAGTGTTTCGAATACTACTGTAAAATTGAAAAACTTCTCAATGGAATCTGCACTGCTTTCTTTGTACGTTTTTCCTTTCCTTTCTCTTTGTAAATCAGTGCGTATAAACATCCTTTTCAGAATGCTAAAACGTGCACGCGGGAATCGCATGGTTCGAAGCAGCAGGTTGTTTAAAAGAAAGAAAAAAAAAGAACGTTTAAAATGAATATTTACGAAACTTTACGAACTTAACGAATGACCAACGAAATTATGTAAAAGCACGTTGCTTCAGTTTCAACAGAGAGAGAAGAAAAGGAACAAAAAGAGAGACGAAAAAAAGAAGATAACGCATGAATTTGAAGCGGAATGAAACGACGTCGCGAGGAACAGCATACCTGATTGTAGTAACAGGGGTATCGACTCTGCGCCGTCTGATTGTCGCCATCTCGGCCGTGAGTGGTGAGGAAATCTTTACATTCCCCTTTCAGGGTGTTGACGCAACCTTCGATGTTGATGTAAAGGCGGGAACTATTGTATATTGTGAGGGATCTTTGTGCCGGTACGTAGACGTTCGCAGGATCCGCAGGATACTCTAAACTCCTCTCGTATATATTCAGAAAACTCGTAAAGTTGATGCTCGGCTGAGGCACCGGTATATCTCGTAACAACGTGCCGTTCACGCAATCCTCCGTCCTGCGAGAAAGAAGTCGAAAACACGATTTATGAAACGACGTTGCGCGTTTCCTCTGCGGCGCAGCTATTTCAGAAAATACGCGAGAGGATACGCTTCGTATTTTGAGACGAAGTTCTCTGGCAAATTTCACGTTAGCAGGTTGCGATACATCTCTGAAAGAAGCGAAATTGCGTGAAAAATATGGAGCAACATTTTTCACGCGAGGGGCGCAACGTTTCTGATTAAATCGATACTGAACGCTCGATACGTATGAGCGTGGCAATAAATCGCTGGGATGATTCGAAAGCTAGCCATCGCAAATGTGAAAAATACTACTTTCTCAGTATCTTTTTGCAGACGGTTTCATTTTCGGGTAAACTGAGAAAGAACGGTTAGAAGAACGTAATACTTAGGGCAAGATTACGTTCAAAGAAACACAAGAGCTGTTAATAAAAGAAATTTAAGTTGACATTGTTGATTTCTCATTGTCTAACGTGCTGATCTGAAAGAACAATTTACGCTCGTTCGTATTTGTTAGACACGTAGAAATGCAAGCGCGAGTTAGTCGAGTCTATTCGAAATTGAAGCTTCACGAGTAAACAAATAATATTCTACCAAAAACCTGTGTTCTCTGCAAATTTTCGAATCGTACCGTCAATTGAACACTCTTCTCTCTAACGTGCAATTTTCGCACGCGTCGGGTTTCATCCAGAAAACAAATTATTGATAAAGTGAAACGTTCCACGTTTCCTGCTATCCTCCTCGATAAAACGTTCCTTCGTAAACACATTTCTCGAGAGAAATTTCGCTTCCCTCCGACCGCGAATGCTCGGATACATGTCTCTCGGAACGACTCTTTTTATTTGGCGTGTCTCGGTGTATGGAGAAGTTTTCTTCGTTTTCTTCTGCGGTGCTCACATTCGTCGACCCCCTTTTTTTATCTGCGCCCGCGCAACCTCCGACGAAGATATAAGAGAAGGGAACAGATGAAGTATCGAAATGAAAGGAAAAACGCGCGGAAAACGCGAGACCAGTCGGACAAACTAGAAAGATAGAGGTGAATCGGTGGGCAGAGCCGCAGGATCAATGGTTGCCATGGAAATGCCCTTATCGGCGTCTTCTAGACCTAAAGAATCAGGATATGTGGAAACGCGCGATACGCAAATGATACGAAATAACTCGACACTTGCCACAGGAAATTATATGATAACAGACACGAAGTATCCGAAAATACTTAAAATATCCAAAGAATTGAAAATAATATAAAATACCGTTGATTAGTCGTTCGACAATACGCGGTAATATAAAATTTAGAGACTTCAATTGAACATTAAAGACCTCGTGTTTCACAACTTTTTGCCATGAACACTTCCAGGAACATAGAGCTTTGAGGTACAGGTGTCCGAGCATGATCGGAAATTTCACGTTTACCAACCACGCGCCGTGCAAAATAATTTAGGAAAGCGACGACGAGTCCAATTGATGCAAATTGGGGCGCGGATTAATGCGATTGTTCCACAGTTCCACGAATATGTATTGTAACATATTTCACGGTAGCTAACACGTTCGGGAATTTCACGCTCAACGAGGTTCTCCCAGCTCGTCCCGAGAGCCGGTGAAATCGAGTATCGACTCGGAAACGGAGGACACAGATTGCCGTTTTATCGCGTAGGTTTGCACGACCGGGGAGGAGTATCGCTGTAGACAGCTTTTCGTCAGTCCATTGTGCGGTTTCTCCGATTACCTCCAGGCCCTTTCTTTCTCTCTCTCTCTCCTTCCTGCTTTTTTGAAAAGCCACGAATTGCTGCGAGTGAAAGCCGCAAGATACACAAGGACAAAATACACAGGCACGAAGGGAACCCTGGCCCATTTAGCCCCGGGGAGGCATTAACCCCTCCGTCGTGACCAAGAACATCGAACTTCTCTGGCTGACCAGCTGAATCGTTCTAGACAGACGTTCTGGATACTGAATAGTACACCCACCATGTTCTATTACATTAATATTCTATTAATATAATAGATAAAAGTTCTATTATATTAATGATATTAATTCATACGACTTCTCGAACAAAATTTACCACTTATTCGCGGATCACGTTGTAATGGAAACGTGCTGTTGACCCAATAAATTTGATCCATTATCTCAACCAAATGTCAGATGACATCTTACTGAACGATGTGAACCTTCGATCAAATGCCATACGTTTGACATTTGTTCAACGGCTGTTGCAATTCAGTGCTGGTTGACTATCAAGTCGAAAACATTGGCATTTCTCCTTTATTTATTATTGATACGATAACGTTCTCCTCGAGTGTATCAAACATTTTACTCTCAGTCAATGACCATCTTGAAAGAGTGTTGTTTCGAAGATTAATATAATAGAAAATATAATTGTGAATGAGCAAAGTATTTCGTCGATGCAATTGAATTTAAAACGATTATTAGCAACGCAAAGACATCGATCGAATTAATCCAGAGAGAATGGACGCGCGTGATTGTTTGCTCTCTGACGTCTTAATTACGTCGCTAGACAGCTCTCTCGAGTTCACCTGGTAAGCGTTACACAAACCTTTCACCGGCTTCGCGAAATCTTAGCTGTCGCGAGGTGACGTCATTAAAGAGTATCGATTAGATTAATAAGTGGCACGAGGGTAGGTGCAACAGTTTGATTCATTGTTACTCGAAGTCAAAGTTACTTGTTCATCTTGTGTTACATATAATTTATCTGGAGAACGATTTACGTTTAACTCGATTTTCCACTGCGTGAGAACCTTCTCCAATTTCCTTTCAAGTAGTTCGACTTAATCTCGAATTTAACACGCGACGTGAGACAGTTTCTTACGTAAATATATTGAAAGAACATATTTACTATATTTTCAACTTTATTGACGAACTTGATGGCCATTATTATACGTAGGGTAATTGTAAAAGTAATTAATACGTACAAAGGTAATAACACGTATTAATTACTTAATATAAACGTTAATATACGTATTAATTACTTAATATAAACGTTAATATACGTATTAATTACTTAATATAAACGTTAATATACGTATTAAATACTTAATACGTAAGACAATATATATTGATATACGTATTAAATACTTAATACGTAAGGCAAGCCAGACAAGGCGGAAAAGAGGTTGAAATTTAGATACTTTATGATAGCAATTTCAACTTATTTGATCAATATATCGCATTTGTAAGAAAGTTCCATCATTTCGATGTCCAAAATAATCAAGCGAAAGATGATATAAATTATGTCGCTGCATTTTGCAAAGGTTCAACATCCACCAAATTAATTAGAATATTAATAGTCACGTTGATACGTCTGGAATTTACCTTACTCCGCCGACTTCTTTGTTCACGTGTAAACAGCTGGCAACGATACTTCCGTTCCGATCGTCCCAAAATTGTTCAGGCGTGGTTAACCTAACGCCAGGCAGATTTCCATTTGCTTTGTTGAGGGCTAGGCCGCGTTCGCATCTCGCGGTGATGACGTTGTCGTCCTGCATGAGGTACACGTTCACGTCCGACGTAGGGATGTTCGGGCAATAACGATCGCAGCTGAAGGGGCTTTTGATTTTCGTGCACCTCGAGCTCTGACAGCTGAAGAAACCATTCAGCTTCATGTTGTCCTTCTCACTGTCGACGACGATGCCGTCGGCCTTGTGGTGGCACAACATCAGCTCGCTTATGTTTACACAGTGGCCAAGGCTGCAGTTGAACACACCCGAAAGTACGCTACACTCGCTGCCATTGTTGCAATTGTACCTCTTCAGGGACGCCATGTTCACCTGAAACGACAGGTTAACTTCGACTTTAATTGGGATAATTTGAGTAAAAAGAAGAAAGATTATATTAATTACATTATATGTATATTAATAGATACAATTGTATTAATGTATTATATTAATATATTATAATATTATTATATTATTAATGTATCATATTAATATATATTATTATACGTTAATAGAAGGGTTTTGTTGGGTCAATAGGTTTCCCGAAGAACTTTTTACAGAATTTTTATTGCCAATGCTAATTTTCCTTCTCGAGAAATGATTCACATATTTGATAAAATGAAGATGAAAAGTCGGAGGAATAAGAGAGATACATTATGTGAATATATCAACGTATCAGTGGTATTAAACAATAAAGTTTTATAATTCAAGGATCACTTCCTTTTGTTAATATCAGACTGTAGAAACTACATTTCACACACACATATATATGTGTGTGTGTGTGTACATTAATTAAAAGTTGCAACTGTAACTGTCGAAATTTGGCATCGTTAATTAGTTAGCTAGGTCGTCGTACAAAATTTCTCTGTAATAGTATAAAAGTCGCGCAACTCGTCTCTCTTTAGTGCCGGGAGAAGCTCCCTCGGGAGTCATTTATATTCCATCGTCCGACATGCGTTTCTCGTAGATAGAAATTCAGTATGATTGACGTCTAGTTCTATATTAGTTTCATTACTTTCTGTCACGCTCTCTTCGACGAACGAGGGCAAATTCTTTCGCGCGCGAAAGCTACGAGAAACAAAACGCGCGGGAATTAACTTTATTGAGACTCGATTCTAATTCCATTTTTATACATACGCGATACGCTTGGTATTACAGTGAAATAAAAATAGGCGAAAAGCGGTCTACTTTAAATCACGATGCGTGAGGCGAAAGATGATCGATAAAAGGTGTGGCAGGCGAGTAGAACACGCCATTAGAAAGTAATTCAAGACGACGAACCCGATCGGAAGCATTACGTAGCGGATAACGAGGTTAGCGCGTCGAAGTAACCGGCTGACGGGGTTATGTTCATTACATTAGCATAACTCGGCAACGTCGTTTGTGTCTCTCGCGCGAACGAAAACTCGGCTTTGTCGAAAAACTTCCACCGGAACAACGGAGCATGATATTAACGCACTACACGGACCTAGAATTTTAAGTAATTAATCTTTCAGTCAGCACGATGATTAAACTCCGTCAGTCACGCTCCTCGTCATTTTCTCACTCGACACTTTTTATTCGCCGGCTATGATCCTTTTTAGAAACCGACACGCCGTACTCACCGCTCGATAACTCTTCTTCCTTCTTTTTTTCTTTTTTTTTTTTTATTTTATTTCCTAGCTCCGCACTCACGCTTTCGACTATATTAGCGAAAGTTCCCACCGTAAAATAGCGCGATAGTTGCGTTGAAACGCTCCCCCTCTCGATGCTTGGATCCTTTCGCCGGTTTAACTGGATTTTTCACGTTTAATTCGATTAAGGCAACGCTCATCGAACTACTTCCATCTAGCCAGGTTGATTAAAAATGTTGCTGGTTGATTAAAAATCGACTCTGAAGTCGATGACAATGGAAATAAAATTCCATCCGAAAAGTCGAGTCACTGTTAATGGCGATCTTCGCGAACAACAACGAACGTCGTTACTTGCATTATTACTACATTATTATTATTATTATTATTACATTATTACATTATTACATTATTACATTATTACATCTGTAATTACTACGAGAGAAATAATCAAAGTAAGACGAGAGGACGTTAAAAAAAAAACATCCAACGACAGGATCGAGCGCGTTACTTTTAACGAGACAACGATTCTCAGCGATCAGAATAATGGAAAATTGAAATTGTTGTTCACGGTGAAATCTATCGTCTATCGTTTAACAATCTCCCGCTGCTTCGAGAAACTTATTTTCCCGCACGATCTCGCGGGAAGCATAGTTTCAGAGTTACTCCGATCAATTTATTCCACCTCCCGCGGGAACGAAACGGCATACAGCCTGTCAAAGAAAGCCATTTGCTTGTCCGAAGCGTTGCACTCCTCTGGGAGAAGTTCCCCCGGAAATTATTATACGTGGGCGCTTCGACGATCGCGATCGAACGGCCGATATCGACGTGAAAAATTCAGAAAACGTTCGACGATGCACGGGCGGCGAGTGTTTACCTTGCACGCTTCTTACGTCTCGAGATATACAGCGCGTGTTTCAATTTCAATTTGAATTTGAATGAAAGTAAGGAGGAGGATAGAGAAAAATTGCGAAAAATGTACGTGTTTCTGTCGCGTAAAGGTAGATAAAATATATGGTTTGAAATATTTAATTATTTCATTATTAATCGAGCCAGGATGTCGTTGATGAGTTTTTAAATATATACGAATTTTAATTGGCGTAATTTTTTGCTAAAAGTAATTTATAACGTAGTGCTCACAACGTAAGCTGAAGGAGCGTGTCTGGCCATATACGCTCTTATTCCCCTTGCTCGCTTGTTCCACCTGAGTTTAGATCGTCAGTTCCCGGTGGAAAACGGTTAAAAATTTTCTCTTTCGTGCGATTCAAAGATCCCTCTGCTTGAAAAATGACGGACGTAAATGTTGATTGAACAATTTTTATTTCGCATTTCAAAGGGAAGGGAACCATTTTACACGGTGAAAGAAATTTCGTTTATTTTTTTTTCTTTTTTTTCCGTACCAGGAAATTGGAAAACGACATTAAATAGTTCAGTAAATCATAAATAGCAATCATAAAACGCGTAAATCCATTAAGGGCCAACGTCGAGCGAACGCAACATTTCATTATCAACCTTTCTCCGTCCATTATTCAATCCCGTCTTTTTTCTATTTTTTTTTTTTTTTAACGTTATAGTTGCAAGTGAATTTCACAAACTTTTAATACCTCTTTCGTTTGTCCATGGAAATGTCCCTTGCATATTGAAGTATCCACTATTCTCGTTAACTTTGGCGAAACTTAGATTTTTATATTAAGCCTTGCCTTCGTGTCATTCTAGTAAATCTCGATTTTCGATCGAACGTAATCAGAGCGTAAGTGGCAAACCTGCGGGCAAGATATGCTGCTGAATTTCGTGCAGTTCTTGAAAACGATGTCGGTGCCGTTTCTCCGTACGGTTGCGTGGATCTGAGGACAAAATCCCGTGGTTCTCGTCAAGCACCATTCTCCGCAACTCGCCCAGCCACAATTATTAGTTAAGGTCGTGTTAATGGTTTGGCACATGACCGGATCAGGATCGATCCCCGCGTGAAAAGCTCTGGAAATTAATTGCGTCGCGTTCGTTAATATCTCGCCGAGGGTCGTGTAAATTTTGCATACGCGCGAATACGTAGCTTTGCTACGTGAGGAAATTACGTTGACAGAGCGTTCGGATCGCTCCCGAGCGATTGAAAAGCCAGCAACGATCGAAAGACATTTTTGAAATATGAATAAACATCGAGGAACGGAGTAACTAGATCGGGAACGTGATTCATAATTCATTGAGACCGAAAAGAAAGCCTCTCGCGATTAGAGACTCGCGACCTTTGACCTATGTCAAATCTCCTTTCTGGAGATCGTGGAAACAATTCGAATTACATCTGTTACGCTCTACAACCCATCAATTGTTCTTACAAATTGCACCGACCTTTTCAGTGTACAGTTGATAAATATCCAGACATTTTTAACAACTTCTGGTAGCACTGCGTTAACTATACGAAATTATCTGCTTTTTATGAGAAAAACAGAGTTGATAACAGGCGAAACGAACGTAGGATGATTAAACTTCGTTCGTAATATCGTGCAATTTGCTACATCTTGAGATCTTACATTTGCTACATATGTACATATTTCTGTTACTTTCGCGCAATTACAGTAGCAGTGGATTCTCTTGTACTTGCACAGTCGAAACAAATTTTTAATAATAAAACTGAGATACGACTGAAATCGTATACCTACAATTTGTTTGGAAATAATATATCAATAATAATAACAATATTGAGAATAATATTTTGCAAGAAAGTCCGGGCAATTGTTACGAATCCGCGGTGTTTGATTGAAAACAACAAAAATGACTGCGTCAATGATAACATTTCATTCCCGAACGATGAACAACAGAACAACGTTGCGTCTATACAGCGTTAAAGCCGGGGTCATAGAGTGCAAGTTATAGATCTCCTCTAGGAAATTAAGGCCGGACGAGTCGTAACTTAATTACTATCGGCCTTGGTCAATTAATCGATGCAGCCTTGTCGTTTACCTGTGGGACGGCATATAGATTGCCACGCTCAGATAAACCAGCGCCACGCAGCTGATGACAATGGTAAACTGACAGAAGCAGATACTGCCGCATATCCTGCGATCCTGTTCCGGTATCAGGCGACGTTTGTGCTTCCGACCCATCGCGAGCAATCAATCGCCAGCCGCTTCGCTTTTCTTTCTTTTCCTCCGTGCCGACAATCGTGCTCCCAACCAGCTATCTCTGAACTGAAGGATTAGCCCAAAGTCTCTTCTCATCAAGGAAAGGATCTGCCTCGAGTCTGCGATGATCTCTCAGGAATCGTTTCTCGATAGGGGGAAGCTCTGTTTGTCATCGGTGCTGCATGTTTCGTCACGGTTCACCGTTGCTATGGCGTTCACAGACGGTCAGTAGGTTTCTGAAAAGGAGGAAACGCGATCGATTTATTTGTTAAAATTCAATTTGAGAAGTAGATTTTTTTGGGGAGGGAAGAATTTCATCTTCGTTTAGATCGTCGATCGAAGGTTTGGAGTGCAAAGTGAGTTTTCGATGTCTTTGAGGAATTCTAGAGGGATTTATTTCAGTTCTTGAGTTCTTGGGGAATTTTGACGTATGACAAAGAGATAGAAAAAAGTTTGAACGACTCGTCTTTCGACATGACGAGTAAATAAATTCGTAAATAAATTTGTAAAATGTATATTTCCCGAAGGTTTGTGTTTTATTTACATGTCACGGAGAGAATCGAAGACGCGTGATAAAGGCAAGTGTTTGAAAGATGAGTGTAAAATGATTTTAACTTATATTGGTCGAAAGGCTAGAACGTAAAACTGAATCCACTCGTTAGTTGAGAAAATTGAAGGTGATTTCCTGCCAATGAATTGATTTCACCAAATAGATAATATGACTACATTATATCAAAGACGGTCTAATCCCTTGCGCTGGCAACTGGTCCGCGGACCATAACGAGTGACCAAACCATGTACAATTCGTCGCTTTCTTTTTCTTTTGAACTCGTCGGTATAATACCACTGGATAGAAATTGAGAAGTAATAAACTTATCATTTGTTTTATCTGGGTTATACTGAAATATACTTAGAACTGAGAAAATATTGCAATTTTGGGCGAAATATTCTCGACGTGCGTGGCAAGAGGTTAAAAAAGAAAAGAAATTTGTTGTATCGTATTATTTTCGAAACAGACACGAAATATCGTTCTTGGAGAAACTTTTTTCTGTCGAATCGAGTGTAATATCGAGGAAAATTTCATGGGAATTTATCGAAATAATGACTTTATTAGCGTCGTCGATCTTCATCCTGCAACAAATCAAGGAACGGAGGGTAGTTATTTGCACCCGATCGGTTCATTATTTCCACGCGGAGATGGAGGGAGAAACAACCGATGGAGAACCCTTTAAGGATGTAATTTAATTTACGATCCCGGCGGCCATGAATTATTCTCGAAGAGAGTTTCCTCGGTTGTTGAATTTTCCGAGCTCAAGTCCGAGCTTCACAACAGGTGTCTCGACGGCGCGCCGCTGGAGTACGAACATTCCTCTCTCTCTCGGAGAACACGGGTCGTCTTTCATCGATTCGAGAGTTTCTGGCGCGTTGGCTAGAATTCTACGTAACCGAATTGGACACACGAGCACGAAATTGTTTATTCCATTTCTCTCTATCGAGTACTTTGGCCCTTGGTTAAATCAATCGAGCGATTTAGCAATTCGACGCAGCATCTGTGCGAAATGAAAGAAAAAAAGAAAAAAAAAAAGAAAGAAAGATTTATCCTTGATTAAGCGATATCAGCCGAAGTATGAAAGGTCACGCGGAACATTGATTTTCCGGTTATGTAAGGTGGCTGATTTTACATAATGGTCCCAAGACTGGCACGCGATCGAACGAACTCGCTTCGAATTACGCACTAAATTCGAAGCCGCGAGTCGTTGCTCGAACCGCCGCGAAATCGAAACCGCGACACAGACAATTGCGAAAGGGAAAGTTCACGAATGCCGGTTTTCTAGAACAGCCGCGAACAGTCGGAAACTTTCTATCGATTCGCTCTTCGTCGGAAGCTCTCTTCCATGCATTTGGCCTTACACGCGGTCCCTCGTTAAAGGGAATCGTATCGCGATGCTCCGGTAGCCTTTCGGAAAATCGATCTTCGACTCGTCGCGATATCTCGAGCGAATCTCGGAAATTATCGACCCGATTCATGGAACCGGACGATGTTAACGAGAAATATTTGCAACGCCGCGAAATGAACATTTTCGTAGAATTCAATTCCATAAACGTTGTCGAGGAAAAGAAATTCAACTTCTGTGTTCGACTTCGATGATTTTTAGCCTCTTTCCCTGTGTTTCTCTTTGTTTCTTTCTTTCTTTCTCTTTTTCTCTTCGTGCCATTCAAGCCTATCAAGCTTAATGCAGCTGAGGCAATTACCGGGTTTTAACTTCATTAGGTGCAGCGCTAGTGTAAACAGGTGAGAGGTGCACTCCGCTGGATGACGTGCAATTAGATACTCGTAATCCTATTACCTGCGTAAGGGACGATCGCTTAACGATCATTCGAGAATAATACATATCGATTCAGGGAAACTTTCAAGCTCGGGTAAACGGGCCCGAGTTGTAGGGTTTCTTGAATGTTCTCACGGCAAGACGATCCGATGGCGATGCTTAAGGTGACATCAAAGGGAATTCGAAGAGCAGAGGGAATCGATGTTAGCATACGAATACCGTGGTATATTTACTATGCCAAGTATGGCACGCTATCGACGATCTAACGCGGCGCGTCGCCGTTTCTAAATATATTCTGGATACCGAGATTTAAAAAAATGAAGTTCCAAATATAAACGCGAATGTTTCACAGCGATGTTACCACTAAGTAACTTTGAATTCGTTTGAATTTTTACGCGCGAGAGAGATGGGCGATGTAGAAACAGCGATCGGTGCAATTTCGGGAGCAGTTGATTGATCTAGTTTCGCGAAGATCGTGAGATGTTTTACTTCGTTGAAAATGATCGATACGAATTATTGATTGCAACAACCGACGGTGAGAATCTTGGGGATACAGTTTCCAGCAGAAATCGCGCGAAACTTTGAAAACGTGTTGCGAGACGACACGATTCCCGTCGTTCGAACGTTTGAATATTGCAAACTTCTGTGCACGGTGATACGTCCTCCAAACAACATCGTACGACCACGTTTTCTACCTTCGAGACTTCAGTTCTAAATGTCAAACATGTTCGATCGGGAACACTCGGTTGAATATCACTTGTCTCTTCCTTTGAACGAAAAAAAAAAAAAAAAAAAGAAGGTATCCTCCCGCAAGCGCGCAAGACACGACTTCGATCGAACAATCTTCGATCGATTCAAACGCAAACAAACAATCGTCAAACTTTTACCTGCGACAGACGATCTTCCATTTGGATTTTTTTCCACCGGACTCGCCGAGATTCACTCTGTTCGCGTTTCCCTTTTTTTCGTTCTCTCTTGCAAGTTTGTTCGAACGCGATCACACACGACACACGGCGATCCTCGCTGGACCGTCGACGCGATATCGATAACAGCGGGATTCGGTCGCTGTGGCTTTCGAAACGGACGGGCGGTCAATAACGGCGCGTGCTGCCCGAGTTTTCATTTCCATCCATGTTTCGCGATGTCATTGCTTCCGCGGTGTGTCGGTGCGTTGACATCGGCTCGAGGAGAGAGCGAGGGAACTCCGCCGCGTCGAACGACCGCGAACCACCCAACGCAATCCGGACGACTGTTTGAAAACAAGGCTGGCCGTCGAGTGTGTATGGCTCGCGAGCTCCCCCATACCGAGCTTGCGCCTTGAGAAGCACCGTGAGAGAGCTCCGGCGAATTTATGGGAGTTAGCCGGTGTTCCTCTACGTTCGTCGGCAGCTACCGACTGACGGCAGCTCCCCCGAGGCGCTCGAAACTTTCCGAAACGCCTCCAAACCTACGCTTACGACAAACCTATGCTCCGACCTCTCGAACGTTAGAATATACGTACATACGACTTATGTCACTTACCGCGAGAAAAGCTAATTAATTTGCTGACCTCTGCTTTCCTTTTTGTTCTCACGCTGACGTCGAAGTCTGGCGGACGTTGTTGCGTTTCGTAGATCAGATGTTGGTGGTCAGAGTGTCGGAGTGTTTTCGTTAGCTCTCTGCTTCTAGGTAAATAGAACACGTATATAAACGGTGTAAAATGTTTTACATGTTTCACTGTTCGTCTTTCTGTACGTGCTAATAGTTATCAGCTGATATTGAACTTGTTACTGTCCATGAGAGACATTCGCAAAGGTTTGTCAAAATAGTTTCCACAGTCGCTTCGAATTGCTATCAAAAAGTTAATATTTCATTCAGGAATGTCTGAAATCAGGAAATAAAGTGATGGAAATATTAGCAAAATATTCAAAGATGGAACTGCTTGCCTTTCATGTGTTAGGCTGTTGGCAGTTACGTTATTCAACTGCAATCGTCACGCTACAAATCTCATTATCGAGTAATCTAAAGTATTGAATTAGGAGGTTTTTAAAGTTTCCAAACTGCGATGCTACGTAAACGAATAATTTTTCTTTTTTAGTATCTCCTATATTTATAAATATACATTTATTACAAATCTATAAAATATTATATAATGTAATACAATAAAAAATTGCTCCATCTCTTTATATACTTGCAAGAGGTCTTTAACGCACAATTTCCATTCTAAATTCATAGTGTCTCGAGTAATTGCAGAGTTTCACTAGAGTTACGTGTAAACTGCGTCTACCTGTAGTTCCTGTAGTAATTGCAATTCCTAAGTTTCTCGTTCGTTGACGTAATTGCATAATTCAGTGAACAATCCAGGGATTCGCTCACCAGCGAGCGTAATGATTTTAACCACAATTTCAACGGTTTAATGCGGTACAAATGTTTCTCGAAGTTTCAAGAGGCTGTCGCGCTACCAGGAACTTTCTCAGTGTGAACAAACATTCGCTTAACACGAAACAGATTGCGAGCTTTGATTGAGCAGTGTTTGGTCAAACTTGTTGATGTTAAATTAAATCGACAAGAATTCTCTTTTAAGACGTGTGAAAGTCGAACGTAAACTGTTTAGTCTCTTTTCAACGATTCTGCAAATATTTTCGAAAACCTAGATTGGATCGAGCGAGGAATACGTTTACGAATAAATAGTAACCAGTGACCATTAAAATGGTACTCGAATGAGAGAGTGATCGTTTCATCTGGAGATAAAATTTTTCACGTTTTTATGGAGAAAAACTGACGCGACAAGAATATTCGTTGATTCTTTGCTGTTTGAAATTTTAGTGGGAAATTTCGACTTCGTGAAAAAAAAGAAGAAAAAGAAAAATGGAGGTAAAAGAAAAGAAAACGTGTTTCTGTATATTTCAAACGAAATCGTACAATCTTTTATTTACAATAGTCCGTTAGTATCGCAGAACGAGCACGTTATATATAATATATTATGTACAATGTATTCAAGACTTACAATGGTACGCACGAAGCGCTGTGAACAATAATGTCTCCTTCGATCGGGTTTAAAATTCACGAGTAAAGAACCGGGGAAGCTTTCTCGAAGAGCGTTCATTGCTTCTCTTGTTTTTCGTAAAATTTTCGTATCGTCGGTTATCGAGAGTTATTAATAAGTTAGAAGAAGAAGTCAGAAGAAGAAGAGGAAGAAGAGAGGAAAGAGAAAGGGGGAAGGAATTAATGATCGAGAAACTTCTATAATCTAGATGCTTTTATCGAGAAGGGGATGGAAAGAAACGAGGAGACAGAGTGGGTTGAAAAATAGAAAGGGAAATCGATGTAACTGTAGCTTAACTATAGTAAGTGCAGGTACGTTAGAATAATCAAGTAACATGCGGTTAGAGCGTATTGTACATAAGTATCGATAGAAATAGATACCTTTTTTTTTTTTTTTACAATTAATCGCCGCTTTCTAATCTGTAACCGTCCGTGCAGTTTTCTTCTGTTCTCTTTTCTCGTTTTCCTTTTTCGTGTTACTTCGCCATTGCTCGCGAGGTATCTTGAGATTCATCGATCCAATTTTAACCATTAATTTCTCACGTTCCTGAATGAAAAGTCGTTTTCAAATTATCACTTTTTTCTTTTGCTTTTCTCTTTAGCAAATACCTTATTCTCCTACGAATTTTCGTATAATCTATCTAATTGTATCGACGTCTTCTCCCGCGACCGATGATTCTAAATACGCTTAACTCGATGATCATTCCGCGAGGTTCTAATCGACTAACGAATTGGCACTAAATCCGATCTGATATGAGAGATATGGAAGTGCGTTGACGTTGAATGAGCACTTTCTCCCGTGGATGATAAAGCCCACGAACTTGAGTTTTCCGAAACGATTCTCGACGCTCGCGCGTGCATTGATCCAAGCAACGATGCGTTGTTAATCCGATTGTAACAGCGATACAACGGTCGAAAGTATTTCTCGTAATTTCGTGACGTTTCAATAATTTTGACGACTGTCGTTCAACGATTCAACTCTCGGAATTTTTCATGTTTTGATCGTTGAAAGATTTTCAACTCGTATCGCGCTGATACACCGATCGGCGTATGGGACTGCGAATTTACGCAAATTTATTATTTCTTGAAACAAAGTAGAGGAGATTTTTACTAAAACTTTTAATTTCGAAAGTATTTACCACATTACGAATACAGTCAATGTAAATTAGGAAACTTTTCACTGTAAATTTTTATATATATTTTTTCAAAAAAGAAGGAGGAAAAATAGAATTTATATATATAATAGTTTGCCGATCAGTGTCTCGAATCTCATTCGAAAATTATCCCAGGTTTCCACCAAAGGTTTCGCATCGATCGATTGGACTTTTAACCAACTATATACATATATCGTCCCGTGAGTCGAGCGTCTTTGAGCAAAAGTTCCACGTGACCGCAGAAAGGCGCAAGAGAGAAGATTTCGTTCACACCGTCCGACGATAATTTCGTTCGAAAGACGCGCTGGCCGATCGACCGATCGATCGATCGATCGCCGGGGCGCGCGCTAAACGGAAATCGATTAGCAAGCTTCGAGTGGGGAATGAGTGCCAAAACGCAGGCTCCGTTGGAATTCGCATCGCACTGGAGACGAATCGGGCCAACTTGCTGGACGCCTAGAGTAAGGCCGAGTAAGGATTCACAACCATTCTAGATGTATAGGCTCGCGACGTATAGTTCCCGTACGCTTCGAAACAACCGCCCAGCTCGCTACTATCTCACCTACGTGAAGCTAACGATTTACTTATATCATGCAACGTTGCTACTCCAGACAAACAAGATAGTATGACATTTTGGTAAATACTTCAACTGAATTATTTGCAAACTTATTTGCAAAGTCGTTTCACAAAATATGAGGAATTTAGAGATTCGTACTGTTTAGTCTATACATTTACGTATCTTTCTTTTTTTTTTTTTTTTTTTTTTTGAATAATTATACTCTGAACTGTCATGTAGCTTCTCGCATCAATTAATGTACGTTTGGTCTCTAAGTTCACTCATTGTACAGCAGATAGATCGCTCTAACGTTTCTAGATCATTTCGAAATGAAAAGTTACGAATCGTTGCTTGGCGAATTCATCGGCCATTCGCTGGGTCACTGGTTGTTTCGCAGCTCGCTGAAACGCAGATCGCTCGTCCTTTTCGAAAAACCGAACTGAAAAACCGATATCTACAACGCTATAAACTACGACGCGCGATGCGTGCATGCGTGTGCACCTGCGCTTTACGCAAATATACGTTTGTTCGTTCCTATCTAGAGCCACGACACGCGTCCGCGTAAAAAATTTGTAACAATCGTTATAACCGATCTCGTTGCTAATCGACGATCGATTATATTCACAGACTTAGCTTACGGGCTATACTTAAACCTACGGGTTTTATCGTTTTTTTGGTGCGAAGACGTACATCCTGGAGGCGATCGCGTCACTGCCTCTGCATTTCTCACGTTTCGTTCGAAAATTTTGAAAATTTACAAGTTCAACTAACGATTTCCTCTTCCCCCGCCCACACGCTCGCGCATTGCAAAAATAACTGTTTTTGGATTCTTTGTCTAATCTTCGCGTTCATCGCGCGAAAGCACTACGATCCACGTGTTTATATTTTGATATATTTTTCCAAGTTTGAAAATATCCTCTCCTCCTCTCTCCTTGTCTTGTTCTCCTTAACCTCCGTCGCTGAGTATAATTAACGATTTATTTGTTTATTTATTTATTTTCGGTTGCTTTGTTTTTAATCTTTAAACGTTCGAAGTAGAAACGCCGAAATGACCGCATCGGCGCGTATACTCGCGTGACACGAGCCTGCACAGGATTTTGATTATTTTCATTGTCGAAATGCACGACGAGTCGATTGTTCCTCTTTCCATAAACGTACGAAGCTTCTCCTTCTCGTTTCTTTCGCCGACCGTCAAACTCGGATACACGCAGATCTGGGTAAAATGATATTCCGCAGAATTACGTTTCCAAATTTCTCTCCGACTGTTTGAAATATTGCTCGAAGCAATACACCGGGTAGTGTGCTGCTTCGAAAAACGCTTTCTCACCTCCATCGTCTCGAACGTCATTTTACCCGAGTCTGGATAAACACGACTTACAAATTACTTACATCGCTTATCCTATTACGAACGAATGCTGCGTTGAGAAACGTGCCACTTGAATATTTTTTTTTTTTTCTTTTTTGTTCCTTACGTTAAAAAGTTATCACGTTGCAGGAAGGCGCACCTTGTTACATCATAAATTACAATTTCTGAACATCGTTGTGTTCCAAAATACTGGTAGATGATCGAGGCCGAGCTCGCTGCTCGATTAACCAAACCTACTTCTCCACGTAAATTCACCCTCTCTTCCTCTCTTCTCTCTCACAATTACAATTTATTGCACGTCGTGTATATAAAAAGTCTCGAAACGCTCGATATCGAAAAAAAGTGTCGCGTCGGTCACGCGACTCGAACGACATTTACGCGGGATTGATCGTTTCCACGGCAACTCGGTTGTAAAAATATCGCGCGCCTGTTGATTCACGTGAGGGGCAAGCACGTTATTTTCGAAAAATACGACAACACTGTTGACGAACGATCCGACGTCGTGCGTGTCGAACAGTAACGACATCTTAAATTAATTTCGGCCTGTTTCGCGCTTTCGTCATCAGAAAGGAATCGTTTTGCTCGCGACGAAACGCGTATAACGTTAATTTTGATTTATTGCATGTTGATGGGACGAGGGGGAAACAATTTGATTAGAATCGAGAGAACGATCCCGAGATAGATTAGATTAGATTCAAAGGAGTCGAAAAGTCAGCGTGGTTACCCAAATTTCCTTTAATTGCAAAGCAATCGATTAGGCGCAAGTGCAGCTGCGTCGCGGTAGGCTAAGATCGATCGGAAGTAGTAGAAGTGTAAACAGGGCCAGGCAGGAACTGACGCGAGTTACGTTGAACGAGTTGCATTCTATGTTCGTTGCTGCGAATTCTCCATGAACGCTGCTATTGCTTTCGAACGATCTCTTTGATATTACAACGTGGAGCACGCTCGCACGGGGATTTTTCAGTAATTGTATCGGCGTCACTCCCGCGCTGGGGGGTGAGCCCTTGGCAGCAGTCAGTATTCCTCCTCGTCCTCCTCGAACTCGTCCTCTCCCAGGATGCTGTACGAATGCAACAGAAAACTTGTGATAGAAAATACAGCAGGGTCTCTTTGTCGAACTGAAATCGCAACCACATTGCTTCGAGGAGTTATTTCTTTCGTTTCGAAGAAACGAGCAAATTGAAATAATAGTTTCTCGCAAGTGTATTGACTTTCAAATTTTTACAACGATAAAATTTTGGCCATGATGAGTACGAACTGTACCGAATGATACTGTGAAACAACATAATCCCTCGAAGCGATTCTAAAACGCAGATAAGGTGTATAGGTTCTTCTAGCCTCACTGGGCACTGCATACATACACGTTACTTACTCTTCCTTCCTCGCGTACTTGTCAATCAGGTTACGACCTGGCCCTCCGCAACTTTTGCCCACCGGTGGACAGTACCAATAGCACAACACGCCGAGGGACACTCCGAAAAGCACTGTAGGCACCACCAACGCCAGCACTAGATGCCTCAGGTTCTCATCCCAAGAGTACCTACAAACATATCCACAGTGTCACGATATAACTCGATCATTTGTTAACCGAGTTAACTCATCACACGATCATTTCTTTATTTCGAGATACCACTTTTGTCCAACTTTCAGATCTCTCTAGATCCATGTACATTTTCTCGTTTTCCATTCTGCGTTCGTATTGTAAAGAACGGGCTAATTCATTCGCGAGAACCCAACGGAAATTGATTCGTCTTTACGAACTTTCTCTTTTTTTTTCTGTTGTTCCGCAATTATAAAGTTTTGCTTCAAAGAACGACCCGATTGGCGAACAGAAAGCACACGTGGATCGACTCGTTAGAATTACACGGTGCGAAACGAGGTCTCGTAGCGTTTTCTAATTACAGATAATCATAGCGTAATTTCGTCGTTAGTGGCGGATGTCTTGGTGGAATTTCACAGTGAAATTTCTAGAAAATAAAATTATTCGCGGTGAACTTTTTTAGCAGAGCACGTAATTTCCCACGGGCACGAAGACTGATACTGACAATCAAGATGACAGCGTTAGGTTCGATTTGCCGCGTTTCGTGCTTCCGTCGAGCGTCGTTTGTCACGAACACGGCAGTGTAATTACAGCGTAAATTATACCTTGCGACGACAGTCTCTGGGTTTGTCCTGCTGTAATAGCACGGGAATATCTTCCCCAAGTTGGAATATCCGTATTTCTTGGCAAAATCGGAGCAGTTCACCCTAGGTGGGTAACCGCAACCCTCCGTGTTCACGAAGAATTTCGTGTCCGGCACGTCCCACGGTATGGAACCCGGCGGTTTCGCTATGAACTCTTCGAACGTCAATCTCGTGTAGTTCACTCGTATCTGATGGCAACGGAGCGCCGCGCTGGTGCAACCTGCGATCGAGAAAACCCAATAATCACACGCTGCGATTAAAATCGAAGTAACGTGTACAAATTTAAAATTTATCGCGTCCTGTTACTGTTAACCAACTGATTGCGGACCATAACGAGTGGCCAAACCGTACACAAATAATTCGTCGCTTTCTTTTCGAACTCGTCGGTACGATATCACTGGATAGAAATGATCAAAAAGTGATAAATGTATTATTTGTTTCGCCTTTATATTATTATACTCGAATGTACTTAGAACTGGGAGAGAATTGCAATTTTTTTTGGGGGGGGAGGGGAATTCTCGGCGTGCGTGGCACGTCGTTCAAGCGCAAGAAGTTACAATTATTTTAGACCCTGATTGATAGCTTGGACGAATTTTTATACTTAGAAATCCGCGCGTCTTTGTCAAATTGAATACGTGTCAAAACTCGTGATGATCGAGTGAAACAGAATACCAAATTTACTACAGGGTTGGGGGGGAAAAAATGATCCCGCGTTTACCTTCTCTGCAGCTTGCCCAAGAGCAATTCTTCAGTCCCTCGGCGTAGACGTGGTCAGTGACGACGCATGCCACGGCGTGAGGAGAGAAATCGGCCAAAATCGTGGAGATCGCCGGCTCGACGACGAAAGGGATTAGAAAAAGGAAGGCGAAGACGGCGAGAATGGCTGTGCTGCCCAGGCAGAGGGACGTGTAGAACTTGGCTTTCTCGACCAGGGACGCAACTTCCACCACCGGTAGCACGCCACCCATGGTGCTGGATTTCGTGTCCTCTTCCTGGGCGCCCATGATTACCGTTGACTCGTCGGAATCAATGATTGCTCTCTTGTACGGGTCGCTTGGACCCTGTTCGTTTCAAGTTCGAAGAAAAGCTTTCGTCGCCTCGACGAAGACACCGAGTCCGATCTTCTTCTGAAATTCTTCCTTCCCGACTTCTCGCGTCGAGAAATCGCTTATCTTCCCGTGGTTTACGCGACGAATGCTTTCTTTCTCTTAGTAGAAGTAGTTCTTGTTTGGTAGTTTTGTAATTGTCACGTTCGTCCCTGCTCTCGTTATGAAAATCAATTACGCGACGAGCGTAATAATGCGAATAATTTCGAATGCACTGAACGACGTGTTTCCCAGATATCTCTTCTCGCAGGCTTGTCGTTGCAGCAACGATCGCCACGGATCGATCATTTACCAGCAAGGCACGTCCTTCGGTTCTCAAAGTGGTTTCTTTGTTGCAGTGTCGCAGTATGAGTTATTACAATAAGAGTTGCTTAGCCTCGAGTTTACTTAGCAGAGCTATACGTAATAAGTGGTTCTTATCTACTGTCACGGCGAATCAATCAGAAGGGGGACACTTAAAAGCTACCGACGAATCTCTTGTGTCACGTGTAAAAGACGCCGAATTGTCTGTTGCTTTTTCCTTTTTCTTTTTTTTTTTTTTTTTCTTTTGTATTCTTTCCTATCTGTTTACTTTCCGTCGTATCCGAAAGATGAATTGGTCGAGTCCAGATTCAGGATCCTTCTCCGTGTTCTTGTCGGCAGAAGAGAGACAGGCGAGAGTTGTGTCGCGCATCCGGTCGTACGAACTTTTCCAAGCGATTCATCCGCGCGCACGCGCGCATGCACAGGCGGTGACGCGGATATTCGAACAAAAAAGCACGTGCGCTCCCGAGAAGTGTTCCTTTTTTTATTTATTTTTTTTTATTTTTTTTATTTATTTTCTATTTTTTGCGTGCAGGCAGTGCAGGTAGGAAAAGTCTCGTTTCTTTTTTTTCTTTCCTGGTACTTGTTCTTGACCGCTTGCTCCCTCTCTGTCTGTCTCTTTCTTTCTCTCTCTCTTTCTCTTTCTCTCTTTTTCTTTTTTCCGTTTTCCTCGTTTTTCAAAGATAGTTTGCGCTTTTTGCAGAAGTATCGGTACGTTTTGCTTTGTAGTTTTTGTATTTTTTGCAAGATGAGAATTTTAACCACGCGTTCCCCCCCTCCCCACACCTTAATAATGCCCGCGCAGGGAGAATATCGACTGACGAGCCGGACTCTCCTCCAGGAGGGGAATGCCTGCAAACAGAAGAGAGTATCTTGTATAAAAGTCTCGTCGTTACACCGTCGTTGCAACTTGCTTTAAATCTGCATTGGTGTATCGATTATACTTCGTTACACCGTCAGACTGATCGAACAAATTGAAACAAAGCGACAGCTGTAATTGGCTCTTCGTTGAAATTAAATTGAATTAAATTGAATTACATACATAAACATGATTCTTCCTGTTAACGACTATGCAACGATCGCGCAGCAGATTTTGTGCATTCGATGATCAACTCGACAGAAATCACTTTAAACGGCACAATCTATAGTATTATTGCATCGCTGAATTCTTATAGAAAGATTTCACAAAATGATATTACGATGTTACAAAATATTAGAAAATGATATTGTGATATCAAAAAATATTAGAAAATGATATTATGATATTACAAAATATGTACATTTTTAAAACGCAGAATAATCAGAATATAAAGTTCGAAAGCTCGAGTAATTGCTAGACTCTTTTTACTTTCTCGAGCGGAAATTGAAAAAGTTTCAAAGTATATTCCAACAGCTGTAAATCGTTCTAGAACACCTTTCGGCATTACATACAAGTAGCATATATACACTATATATATATACACAATGATCTTTATCTCGTTTCTGTTCAACGATTCTTACGTGACGGATCTCAGAGCGCCATAGCAGAGTTTCCTCCGCCAGCATCCCCTAGGTTACCGGAAGCGCTCTTCTCTATCGACGCGAGTCCGGCACCGACCGTGCCCTTGAATCTCATCTTGGCGTCGTCCCCGACGACCACGGTCCTCTGACAAAAGATCAACGTCAGACAACTGACGACGAACAACACGCTGGGCAACACCAACGCGATCAGGAACTCCTTGTACGTGTTCTCCAGGTTGAAACGCGACACAACGACGCCGGTGTTGCTCTCGGCATAGTAACACGGGAACCTGGCGCGTGCGTTGTGATCGGAGCCGTCTTTCCCGTATAGGTGGAGGAATTCCTTGCACTCCTCGCGCAGAGTATTGACGCAGCCCTCGAGGTTGATCAGCAGCCGACTTTCGTTCGCTATGATGAGATCCTGCTCAGGCGGGGCGACCGTCTCGTCCAACGGCTTCGTCGCGAATATATTCAGATAGGAGAGATAGGTGAAGTTGGTCAAGTCGGTGAGAAGATCTTTCTCGAGGACGGAGCCGTTGATGCAGTCGACAGCCTCGACGCCCAACGTGGAGTTGAATATCCCGTAGCAGGACGCCATCATGATGTCGCCGCGATCCTCGTGCCAGATCTCTCGGTTCGACTGCACGTCGATCGCTCGCTCGCACTGGCTCAGGTAGACCTTGTCACCGCTCAGCAGGATCATGTTCTTGTTCCTGGTCGGAATGTCGACGCATCTGCGGTCGCAGTTGTACGGCGTTCTGATACGCTCGCAGGTGCCACGGTTGCAATTGAACAGGCCGTCTATGTCTATGCAGGTTATCTTGCCGCGTCTGCCGGAACACTTCATCGGCGGGTCCGTGTCGTGGAATATACACTCGAACGCGTCCGTGATGTTGATGCAGACGCCGGACGTGCAGTTGAACGTGCCGGTCAGGTTACGGCACTCGTCCGCGATGCATTTCGATTTCTTCGCGTTCTCCTGGTCGATACCGTAGCAGGTCTTGTTGGTTGTGTTGGTGCAGTTGGCCAGCAGTATCGTCGAGCCGTTTCTACGAAGGTTCACGTGAATCTGCACGCACGGGCCGGACGTTTTCGACAGGCACCACTCGCCGCAGCTACCCCATTCACAGTTGTCGGCGTTCACCGCGCGTATCGTCGTGCACATCACCGGCACCTCGCTGATCCCGGATTGAAACGCTCTGGTGCTCGGCATGTAGATCGCCACGGTCAGATAGACCAGAGCCACGGAGGACAACACCGCCGTCATCTGGCAAATGCAAATGGTCCCGCAGATCCGACCGTCCTGCGGCGGAATCACCAGGTTCTCCTCTGGCACTTGCTTCGGCATCCTGCCGTCTCTGTCGAGCTCGATTCGCTCAGTTCGCCAAGTGGATCCCGATATATGTATATATATATATGTGTGTGTGTGTGTGTGTATGTGTGTGTGTGTGTATTCCGAAAGTTTACATCCTACGTCGGGCCTGGTTACATCCAGACTACACTCTGCGTCGGTGGATTCTCCGGTGAATCATGGTCGCAGCATCCTTGACGATCAAATTATTACTATCTACGAGATGCACACGGTCGAAGGCATCGACGTTCCGTGTCAGTGTGTGAATTCAGTATTAGGTTGCCCGTAGACTGTACGTACCACCGACGTTCCGTTCCATCGGAAACGTTTGTTCAAGAATCTCGACGATTCATTCGTTTGTCCATATTCCAGAAGCTGTCTCGCGTTCGATGTTTTCTTTTCGTCCTCCGGCTCCGTCGATTTGGTCCCAGTGAGGAAGATGTATTATCGCAGAGTGTGTATCACCAACGATCATTTACGGAGGATCTCGACGAGATTTAAGATCTGGCTTCCATCTCGTCGAGGTTCATGTCCACGTCAGAGTTTCTCGCGACCGTGTTCCGTCACCGTGTTCTTTTTGCAGCAGGACGAGGCTGGTCGCGCGCGTGTTCTGCTTTTCGCGTCCGCTTTGCGCCTCGTGCGAGGTGCGCGGCTCGAACGGTCGCCGCGCATCGATCGATGACTCGCACATGCGCCTCCTCGAACTGCAACGACGTCGTATACTGCCGCATTTGACGTCATTGATGTACCATCCTGCCATCAGGAGCCATTCCCTGTTGCAGGATAATCGTCCAGAGATGGCGGGATCCGGCGAATCCAGAAATTCAATCTTCCCTCTCTCTCGCGATGAAATCTTTCTCCAAAGAAAACCTTCCTTTCCGTTTCCACTTTTTCTCTTGCACGACTGAAGATTAATTGGCAAGGATCGTTTAACGTGATTTTCTTCCTTCTGATGATCTACAGTTGCACGTTTCTTGGATTTCTGTAGTTAATCAGCGATTACAGAAATTGATTGAATTCTTCGAGGAAGAATAGAGAATTATTTCTCTTTGTCCTCGAGATTCTCAGTATCTCTGACATCTCGGATCTAAAGATACGTATTGAGCTACGCTGTTAAAGAATCGATGATTCGAAACCTTTTTTCTTTTTTTTTTTTTTTTATATGTTCCTCGATACATTTCCAGAATAAAGAAATCGATGTATCAACGCTGCACGCAAGTGCAACGCGACACTCTGTAAACTTTATTCGAATGCGTGCTAGGTGAAACTGGGTCGAAGATTCAAACGCGATAAGATCTTTCCTCGATCGTTCGAGGAGAGCTCGGTCGTTTTCAAAAGATGGACGGAAGATTTTATTTGCACGACCCGCCGATGAATTATTTACTCGGGCATGAACTTCTCAAGTCGTTGTTCGAATAAAGCATTTAGAGAACGAGCAGAACAAATATATCTTTCAGGGAATTTAAATCTGTTGAATATTCAGTTCTGGATTTCGCGTTTTCACAGGTTCGAAAAAGAAGTGAATACTTTGGTCAAAGAAAAACTTCGAACTCTTCCTTCGTTTTCGCGAGTCGGAAAATTTACGCTTCAAAGAAATCCTGGATTATCGTCGGTGCATTTCACTTTTTGTTTCTCGTAAGATCTGTCAGAATGTAAATTGTCTTTGGACTTGTGCTCGTTTCGTTCGATCGAAACATTCTTTCACCGAGAAGCTTTGAATCGTAACTTTTATCTAACAAATAAAATCTTCGATCAAATGTTGGCACTAACCGGCGAAAAAGGTAAAGAAGAAAGCAATTGAACGAAGCGCTTTTTCTGTTCGAACAGCGATTAACAAATTCGAGTGTGAAGGATAAAAGATCCGCATGCAACTAGCGGCAAAGTTTCCCATCGACAATACGCGGCACGTAGGTCATGATAATTTTTTCCTCGAGACACTTATCGATGTACGACACGAACCATACCGGCGCTACTGTGACACAGTTTTCTTCGCCATGGGGCTTGCAGAACAGGTGACACAGTTTGAAGAGCAAGCGGCAGAAGTAGCAAAGACAAGAAACACAAAGTTCACAGCACTAACGCGTAATTAATTGCGTCGATACTTCAATTTTCACCGTATTGTATCATCGTGTATAACTCGACCCGCTAAAGAATTTCACGAGGACTGCTAGTTTCTTCTTTGAACAAAAAAAAAAAAAAAGAGCGAAAGAAATCGTAAATTTGAACTCGCATGGAAATCTTCGTACTGTCAGACGAGATTTCACCAGATTTCCCTTCGTGTAATTTTCGTGAAATATTAAGCGACGCGTGCGAGCACGCGAGAAATTCACGACTCTGCTGCAATTACCCGAACCCTCTCGCGGGGTCGTAGTACTTTCCTCGACGACTCGCGATCTAAAGCGGTAGAAAAGGCTCTTTTTTTATAATGCTCGTGAAATACAACGAGAACACACGCGAGCAGGAACCGACTCCAGAAACGTAGCTTATTTTTTCTCTTTCTCTCTCTCTCTCTCTTCTCGCCGGGAGAAATTAAAGCTGAGATCGCGATAATCCCCCCTTTTTCTCCCCGGAACCACTTAATTATCAGCCGGTCGCTTTCCATAACATGTACGCTCCAGTTTTTTTTAATTCGCGGCAAGTCGATGCCGTCCATGGAGGTTGCGACACAGTTTTCTCCTCGTCGGCGATAGGACCTTCGTTCGCGGCTGACACACTTCCAGGCGAAGGCGCAGCGCGAAAGAAGAGGAGACGAAGGGGCGGGAGAAAAGAAAAAGAAAGAAAGGAAAGCAGAAGGCGGAGGAAAAAGTGGAAGCCACCAACGCGTTAGCACGTAATGTAGTTTATCGAGCGTTAGCCGCAGACGGTGTGGCGCCTACTGTTTTACGCCTTGTGTGTATGTGTGTGTGTGTGTGTGTGTGTGTGTTCCTTCAAATCTCGCGCGTGTTTCATCCGCGATTGCGAATTTCTTTCGTTCTTCTTTCTCTCCTCTCCCTCTAGAGATTTTTCTCTCTCTCAGAAATTTTCCCGAATGCCTCTGGAATTGTTTCTGCTGCTTGAAAAATTCTTGAAAAGTCTCTCACTTGACATTTCTCACGCATCTTCTCACGATGATTTTTATCCAAAAGTCCAACTTCCTCAATTCCTGTCTTCGTATATTTTTGTGACACTCCCCCCCAAATTCTCGCGATGAATTTATTTCAAATTTAACTCAATTTCCTCCGTAACATATCTCCGTTAAATTCGAAAGGTTAGGAACTTGCTCGTTAATTCTACGTCTTTCTAACGTCTTCTTCTTCGTTCGCGTCTCGAGTTGAACGAAAGCAGCTCGCTCTTTTCTTTTTCACCTTTTTCTCTGTCCCCCGTGTCGTTTTCGTCGTGTCGCTCGTTAAACGAACGCCAGACTCGCGTACGCCCTCCGCCGCCGTTGGTAGCATAAATATTTCGGGGCAAATGCACGCCGCTCCTCCGATTTCTCGGGCTCGTGAACGTGCACGATGAGGAGCACTCGGGGCTGCTCGGTTCTCTCCTTTTTCTGCGAGTTTTCGAGCGAGTACGCGCACCCGTTTCGTTTGCAAGCTTCGCTCGAAGTCGAACGCTCCAGGGAGAGAAACCACCGAGAAATTTCTATCACCGCTGCCTCTTTTCGCCAGAAATCATTGTCCTCGCTCGTAAAATCTCCCGTTCGATATGTTCCATGTTTTTTTCTTGTCAAAGAACTGCGCCCGGCTTGAGGGAATTCTTTTTCAATGTTCCCGCGGAAAACTGTAGATTTTGTTATCGATTATCGTTACGCTGTAGGTACTGCAGAAGTAAATGTTATTCTATACAGTGGATAACGTGTATATGCAGAGTATAGAGAACGACGAGTAAATATAACAATTTTAAGTATCTACGGAATGAAAATGTATCACGAGAACGGTATAAATCGTCAAGCATCAGATTGCCGCACTCTTTCACGAAAAAAAAAAAAAATAATTTTCTTTCGAAATTCGTTGTCAACATGTCACGTGACGTAAATTCGTTCTGCTTTTGTACTTATTCTACGGTGTAAAAATTTCCTTTTCCGTTCTTTCGATGGTGAAAAGATACACAAGATGACAAAGATAAGGTTTCCATTGGAAAACAAGAAAGCATCTAACCATGAACGCGACCATGAGCACTTGTGCTACTTCAATCCACGTCGTATATGATCCAATCGATCTAATCAATCTAATCAAGCATTAATGTACAAACAGATCACGTTCTGTCGAAACTGGTTACGACGACGTAGCCATCGACGAGAAAAAATTCCAAAGTGAAAGGAGCTTCGACTCACGCGAGAAACCACGTTATTTCCAGTTAAAAAAAAAAAAAAAAAAAGATATAAGAAAAAGAGAACGATAACGGTGACACAAACGTATGGACGCGCGATACGCCTCCGCCGGAATTAGAAGCGAGCTTTACAAACGCGAGGAGTGCATGGAATTTTATCACCACGTGCTGCGTCTAAGAATAGCCGTAGTCGATCGATCTGTTAACGATCATCATCAGCCTGCTGCATACTACGCTCAATCGACTGCACGTCGTTGCATTCCCATTTTCTCTTCTTTCATTGGCCGAAGCGAGCCAACGTTCTTCGAACGAATGAAACGAGCGCGATGTATCTTTCACAGAAAAATTGCGAAACGCGAGCGAAAAGGAAACTGCGTCAAACGAGTGGCGGAGAATCCGACCCACCTGGTCGCGCGTTTCTCGCACTCGAAGACGAACTTAAAGCAAGCTGCGTCGTCAACCGCCTGTGACAACCACCTGTCAAACCAGTCGTTGCACGTTGTTTACACGAGCGTTTGTTCAAAGAGAGAGAGAGCCGCAGCCGAGATCGGCGAGCTCACGTCGTTCGCCGACGCAGTGTCGCGTGTGCCGATGAACCGCGTTGATGACGTTTTACGAGTGAATGGAGGGCGAGAAACGCGGACTCGAACCGTCTGGCCGTCAACTGGTTGTACTTACGTGAATCGACGATGGATCGGCGACTGGAAGAAGCCCCTGGAAAATCCGCTTTCCGCAGTCTCTCCCTGGTCTTCCTGGGGGAAACAAATATGGCGGTGCTACCACTGGAGCTGCGATGGCTCCACCTCGTTGTTGCCGTATCGTACCAGAAAATCAATACTCCTGTTGCCCACCAATACCCGTTGGGGTGGTTTTTCCTCGAAACGTGCTCTCTCTCTCTCTCTCTCTCTCTCTCTCACCTTTCGCCAGATATTTTCAGGAACGAGCAATCGAGGTGTGCACGTGTGTATAGAACGACGAGTTCTATAGTTCGAGCAAGGAAGAGGAAGAACACCGCCGTAGAGTTGAGCCAGCTCCTCTCGCTTTATCTCGTTCTGCCTGACTTTCTCCTTTCTATCGCCCCCTGTTTGTCCATCCTCGTTATGGTAGCTCGGCCATATCCTCCTTTCTCTCTCTCTCTTCCTCTCACTCACTCGGTTCGTGGCCTGTCCTATTCAACGGTGGGAAAAAGTGGCCTGAATGGGAATCGGAAAATCAGATTTCCTGATCCCGTTAACGGGGCTCGCCGACTGCTACCGTTCCTATTGTCGCTTCGGTTTACCAGTGTTCTGCTCGCTTCTTCTCTTTCGTCTCCTTTTTCCCTCCCTCCGCCCATTCTTGGTGATCCGTGGCGCCCGCGGCGAAACGCCGGTTTCTTTCACTTCGATTCGAACCGATTCGAGCCCAGGTTGTTCACTTATCGTTGGCGGCAGATCGGCAGGTGAAGGGCGTGATGATCGATCGGTCGATCCTCTCCATTGTCCGAAACGAAACGTTTGAAATTTCGACTGAAGGACGAAGACCACAGCTCTTTCTCTCCCTTTCTCTCTCTTTTTTTCTAGTCTGCCGGTGAACTGGCCTGATTAAAGTTTTCTGCAACAATGGCGGAAGTTAGCCTGCATTCCGTTGTCAGGGTAGTTTTATCGGTTAACTCTGCATTCGCGGCGATATCGATCCGTCCGGATGTCGAATTCGATTCTGCGGCCACTCTTTCCTCCTCCGGTTTTAATTCGCGCCACCGCGCGACAACGGCGGGAATAATCAACCGGAAAGTTGGAACAATAACGAAAATTACTTCGCGTCGACGAAGTACTATTGCTATTTTTGTTCTTTTCTCTTTTTTTATTAATTAATTCGCCCCGGCCACCGCGCGGTCGGTTTAATTAATCGTGCGCCTTCTCGGCTCGAGTAACAGACCATTTTTCTCGCTGGTTACTCTCTTCCTTCGACTTTCGTCGGGCGAAATCAGTCACAGAAAATTTCGCTGCAGCCGAGAGAAATCACGTTTCTGGAAATAATTTGTGTCTGCCAGTTTGAGACGTACATAGCAGGTCTAATTTCGCTCTCGACGAGATATCTGTATCGAAGTCATCGCTGCTTTTTACCCGCTCCATTTTCATCATTAGCATCTAAAGTTTGATAAAGGCAAGAAGTTTTTTAGGACTTTCAGAAAAATTGACAAACGAGAGTGATTGAAGAACACAGCGTTTCCTTTCTCAAACTTTCGACAATATTTCATATCTTACTT
Organism: Tetragonisca angustula; assembly: GCA_036937485.2. Lineage (NCBI taxonomy): Eukaryota > Metazoa > Arthropoda > Insecta > Hymenoptera > Apidae > Tetragonisca > Tetragonisca angustula. Next base: position 139,695 of record JAWNGG020000053.1, on the reverse strand, counting down.
CTCCATTTTCTCGCATCTCTTCATACTTGAATAGACTCGATCAGCTCCTGCAGGAAATAACTTCCGAACGAAGAATAATTTCAAAGTGATCTAAATAATAATGGAAATATTGAATAAATTAATATTCGTAATTTAAATATATAATTCAAAAATTTTTAATTGAAAATATTATATAATTTTCTCAAATTTAATTTTATTAATAAATAAATGATAAAACAGAAAATAATAAAAGTTGTTTTGTATTTAATAAGTATATAAAAATTATTAAAATGTTATTAAATGATTTAATATTATATTATATTACGTTATATTAAATATTACCATTGTTATTTAGATTCTTCTCGTGAGAAAGTACGCGATAACGAGCAGCGCCTTTTAATTCACGAAAATTGACGAAACGAAATCACCATGACTAAATATGAATTTCATCCGTAAATTTCACGATTGCTCCAACCGCTTGGAAGAACAAAATATAAATTGGAAAGCGTCGTCGAAATATCGCGATCGATGTTTCATCGTTCAGTCGCCGGATTATACAAAATATTTATGGATATATCGTTGATCGGAGAAGCTCGCCATTGTTTCATCGCCATTCCGTCGAGAAGTCGAGTCGAACAATATCGTGGGTTCTCCGTAAGAGGAACATTGCCTGCCTAATCTTGCACGTTTGCGGACGTCGTCAATCTCTCCTCTCGTTCGTTCCTTTCGACGTCGGTAGGAGAAAAAGAAAGCAGAAAAAAATAGCGAAGGAGAAAAGGAGAATTCATCGCTGATAGTTTGTTGGTTCGCCACCAGTTATGAATGAAAGTACGAGGAAGGCTTTATTATGATTGCCTCCCTTTCCGCGACGTTCTTGCCTGCCTTGAGAGAGAGGCGAAAGAATAAAAGAGGCGAGGAACGAAGCCGCCGGGCGATTAATCAACGCCATTTCTGCCTGCAACGGAACATAAATTGGAGAACTGATCCGCGGATTATTTTTAATCATTCAAGTTTAATATCATTGCCAATTGTCACGTTGTTGCGATCCATCTTAGTGGTACAGATTCGAGGATATCGAATTAATCTTTGAAATTAATTTCCCGGTTTCCTTGACGATCCTGATTGTTCGAAATTTCTTCTCCTCAACAACGCGACTCGCACAGTTTGATGAATCGTATTTTATCGTTTCTCTTGGCCAATTTCTTGTATAGGTAATACGAGAGTAGCGATCTTCACTTTCTCACACGTAACTGATCCCGTTTCTGTAAATTTCTTGCCCGGGTATAAAAAATATACAGTTTTTCAAAAATTTCGTCCTTCTAAAGTCAATAAATTTTCTTCAGAAACGGAAAAATTAATTTATATTACATAAATTAATTTTCAACTAATTATTATATTGAAATGTATTAAAACAAATTTCAATATATTTAAATAATTAATTCTTTTGTTTAATATTTATTGAATTATTTCCTTTAACGATGACACGTTACTGCATGTTATAATCTCGTGATGAACATCGTAATTCATAGAAAATTCTCTGGAGTGAAACTTCCGATACGTATCTCTCCAACAAAACTGGACTAAATTTACTCGTGTATACACATTTCGCCTCGCGGGACGATTTTTCGGAATTTTCGGTGAGCGAACGCAAAAATGAAATGCACGTGGGCAGAAATACCAGCTTGCAAGAGGCGCAAATAACGGAGTTGTGATAACGCGGTTCAACGTGAAATTACCATAGCAAACACGAGCAACGAGCGACTTCTACGTTACCCGTCTCTCTGTTTCTTTTCCTTTCTCCGCGCGGCGAATAGCAATCGACTGGCAAGGCTAGTTGCGCTTGCCTGCAATGAGTAAATTAGAGCGGTTGGCTCACGTGCCAAAGAAATTGGCGTCCAGTCCCTGAAACCGTCGGGGAACCGATATTTCCAAGAAAACGATGCACAGACATGCACGGACAATCCTTCTTCCTCGAAAGTAATAAAGTAACAAATACATGCAGCGGTGAAAAGAACTTACGTGGTTGGAAGTAAAAATAATGTCCATTAAGAAATTAAGACGATGACAAAATGATGTCGAGCTTTTGCTATACCTGCACGCCGTGAAGTCTTACCCTCAAAATCTTCGTCTTTCGCACACACGCAAATATATTTTATGCCTGTAACTTACATACAGCTAACCTGACCTTCGCATAGAGCACGCAGCAGGCGACAATGCCCGCCGCACAGAAAGAAGTTTCAAAAAATAAAACTTCCTCACCCTCACGTACATTTGAAGTTGAAACGACGCAACGAACCGATAAGCGAGCCTGAAAATCAGCACTTGCCTCGTTTCGATGTTTTCTCATCGATTTTCCGTGTTTGCTTTCGAGTTCGATACGTGATAAGAAGAGGAGAAAGGATAGAAAATGGAGAGGAGGACGTGCTCGACACTGTGCCAGAACCACTTTCGAATGTACCAGGAGAGTGACGCAATTTGGAAGATAAGTTTCTTGGGAAATCGATTCGAAAGGAGGAACTTGAAGTAGAAAGTATATTTTGTAATGTGCAATGGCTGATAGCGTTCGAGATTTAATGGGTTTCTAGTGAAAATTAGGTATTAATATTATTAATACACGTTTGAACTCAATTTTTAAACTGCGTCCATTTTCAAATCTTTATTTTTTGAAACAGCATCATTTTCTTTAATTTTATACAGCGACGTACGAGAATGAAAAGATACGATATAAAGAGGCAGGAAGCATTTCTCTGGAATTCGCTGAAGATAATTTATCACGAACGTGGCTCTAGTCTTTTCTATTACCGCACGACGAGTTCCTCGAAAATTTTATTCGCAAATCGAAGGAAAGTTTCGACGAATACTTGAGTTTCTATTAAATTTCACGCGCGTATTGCTCACGTTGTATACGGAGTTCGTATCTCGCACGTAAAATGCGAAATAATTTAATTGCACGATAAATTTCCAGCGTACATCATACGAACAGCCGAGGACAATTTCACAAGAATATAATGATTTGTAGTAACGTTACTGAAATCAAGCCAGCCAAGATTTCAATAATCGCGTGCTTTTGGAAATCGCCAGAACATAAAACGTCGGCTCTCGCGACAGACAGGGAGCAATTATTACCATTGAATTGCTCAATCGGATCATCGGGTGTACGCGTTTTCGTTTTATGATTAATGAAATCTATTCATTATCGCCGGACGCAAGTTGTTTTCAGCGTGAGTTATTCCGTTTCTGATAACCTCGTCGTTGACCAGGACCGTGAATATCGAAAGTACGCAGAGAAATAAGCCAGTCGCGATTTTTCGCTTTACTGAGGTTTGAGATGATTCACTTTTGGGATTTTGAAAAGATACTGCTCTTAACAGTATCTTGGATTACTATTAACTTTCAAGCAGTATCATTGGGAGACCATTGGGGGGCAATTTGAGATTAAATTAGTTAGATTTGAGATGATTTATTTAATTAAATTTTATTTTACACGTCGCGAAAAATATAACGTGTTCTCAATAACATTTTATTGTGTAAAAATATCAACTTTCAATCGGTATCATTGGGAAACCATTTAGGGCCAATTTGAGACTAGATTAGTTAGATTTGAGATTATTTATTTAATTGAATTTTATTTTACACGTCGCGAAAAATATAACGTGTTCTCAATAGCATTTTATTGTGTAAAAATATCAACTTTCAATCGGTATCATTGGGAAACCATTGGGTACCATTTAGGGCCAATTTGAGACTAGATTAGTTAGATTTGAGATTATTTATTTAATTGAATTTTATTTTACACGTTGCGAAAAATATAACGTGTTCTCAATAGCATCTTAGATTATTGCGTAAAAATATCAATTTTCTACCGATATCATTGGGACACCATTTGGGGGCAATTTGAGATTAAATTAGTTAGATTTGAGATGATTTATTTCATTGAATTTTTCACATCATGAAGAATATAATTTCAATCCTATGAAAACCAACTAGGAGTAATTTAAGTTTTGAGATCATCTAATTTAATCGAATTTTATCTTACATATCACAAAGAGTATAAAGTACAGAACAGAATTTTAAATTGTCCCAAATTTTTAGTAATCTGACACAAGTTTCTACAGTCATCTACAACCGAACGATATAATCGGATCTATCGTCGATTAAGATGTGACACACGTTTTAACAGGCGTTTATTTATATTGTATGAAACGTCGTGTCTTTAAAAATATATAATCTACGTTCTAAATCTACGATATCTTCTCGTAGTAACGTTTCCTCTCATCGACTTCTAGATGCGGCAACTTTCTAGAAATGCACGGAACAGTAAACAGAAAAAGGCGAATACAGGAACGATGATGAATTGTACAAAGTTAACTCGTCCTGGTTCCTTATGAATATTCGTCACGGTCGAAGTTGTTGAGGAAAGGTCCAAGATACACGTTCGAGTTAAAGGCGGCACCGTTGTACCTTTTTAATCGTCGCACTCGTCACACTGCGTTCGCGATTTCACCTGTAATTGCGGCCAAACCGTGCTTCATCGGCGGTCATTTGCATTTGACGCATCGCGTAATGTATGCGGAGTCTCCGTGAAATCAGTTGTACGGAATCCTTGCTGTACACCGAGAATTCGTCACGCTCGAAACGATCCGCGAGACTTCGTTCCGTTACCGTTGTTTCAACGAGAGGAGGAAAAAAAATGTTCTTTAAACAACGTTAATTTAAACAGCCTGTTCGAAAAAGAATTTTATCAGAGCGTGGAACTGTGGCTCGAATTTTTCAAAGTTTAATCTCCGGAAGGATTAATAGCGGGTGATTGCAGCAGAAAGTTTCCCTCGTAACGGGAGTGAAATAAGGGAAGAAGTTGGAATTCAAAAAGTTGCCAGATGTTGGAAAGAACGAAATGATGGCTGGACGGCTATCAGGCACGAGCGAATGGAAGGCCAGCTACGACGAAGACCCGCCAACGTCATTTGCATCTGACACACTGTCAGTTAGTCGTAGGATTATCAATAAATTCAGTGGACAGTGTAGGTATTGTGGAAGGATGTCCCATTTGTGACACGTTCCGAGCGTTATATGTATATCTGTTAAAAACGATCGTCGCTTGTCTCGAAAGCTTTGTCTTCTTGCTTTCTTCTTTTTAAGAATCATCTGTTTGCTCGAAGTACTGACGTATTATTTGTTGAAACTCACTTCCTTATACGTACCATACTTATATGTACACATGTCGTATTTACTATATACTATAATATGTATACTAAATATAATATAATATAATAAATACTGTATACTAAATATAATATATACTATATAATATAATAAATACTATATACTAAATATACTATATAATATAATAAATACTATATACTAAATATACTATATAATATAATAAATACTATATACTAAATATACTATAATATGTATATATATACTATAGAATATAATATATATAATATATTATACTATAAATACTATATACTAAATATATTATGATATATTAATATACCATACTATAGTATATAAACATACTATACGCTAAAACATCGTATACTTATTTCGTTCAATATTTTAATTCCTCGGAGAGCGATGACACAAACGTCAAATGATCCTCTTTGTCGACAAGTTCCGTTTCTTTTGACAATTTATTTTGTCATTTGACGACACGGAACATCTTCGTACCGTCCGAAAGAAGATCACAAGATGGTTCCTTCAAAACGACGAGATTCTGCCGGATTGTGAGCCAGCACGTCGGGAGAAATGGGGAGAGAAGAAGGGCACGGCGGATCGATCGGGAGCAGAATGTACAATTAACGTGGGAGATGTACAGGCGTCATTTGCATCGGATATTTCCGCGAGGGTCGGGAGATTATCAGCGAATATCCGTAGAACAACGTGCACGGATGCGAGAAAGACGTTTGGCCCACATTTCGGTTCATTGGCTCTCGGCCAATTTCTCCCGGAGGGAACCGTCGCCCCCAAGAACAAACCGCCCCTCTCTGAAACGACACCGGTTAAATTGCTAAGGCCAATCTTTTCTCTGTCTGCCGTGACTTCCGTCATAGCCGAGCCGCGGTAACAATGTACGTCTCACACAATGGCGATTCATCCCCCTTTGTCGTCTCCTTTGCGTTCGTCGCGCGCCGCGGGCTTTCGCGCCGAGGAACACGGAATCGTTGTTCAACTGTCTCTCCCTCTTTCTCTCTCTCTCTCTCTCTCTCTCTCTCGGAGTCAAAAAAACGCTTTACCTCGAGTAAGATCCCCGACGAGGCAAGTTTCATCACGAGAGTCACGGGCACGGTTCGTTTCGAATCGATCGGGATCGTGAGCAGCGGTGGCAGCCATCCGTCACATCCGTAGATGGTAGCCGCCGGCGAATACTCGAAATTCGTCGGGGATTATTACCAAAATTCCTGACATCCTTGCCTACAAGGCTTGTTGACTTCCACCCACGTGATTCGTCGCGAGCCGCGCGCGGAATTTCGGTCAGTATTATATTACCACGTTCTCTAAGCAGCTGTCCGACGCTCGACGCTTCCGCCATGTCCAACTTTCTCGCCGAGGCTGATGTTTGCTTTTCTCTGTGAAATCTTTGGTCGTAGGAATTCCCTTCCAGAGCGCGTCTTTCGATCTTGAAACACGGTCGAAATAGAGAGCATTTTTCACAATTGTCAGGGTAACCTCTAATCTTTAGTTCTCTTTAATCTTCTCTGATTTCTAGTGCCCTTTGATCTCTAAGGTTTAGTTTCCTTTGAGAAATACGAGAATTTTTAATTTCCTCCCTTTTCTTCCTTTCGTTCCACATTTTTCATAATTGTCAAAGTAATCCATAATTCTTGGTGGGTTTTTAAATATTTTTTTCGATTCAAAGGCATTTAATTCCTTTTGCTTCATTCCACGGACGGATTGACATTTTTTTTAACATAGTCGTTCCTATTTCCAGATTAACTATCTCGTAAAATATGAAAGCCCATAGAAAAAAATGGCAAACGTCGATTATAATCTATTATAACTCTAAACAACGGTCACTCGATACCTCTTCTTGAAATATGCGAACTTTTGCAACTTTAAACGATCTCTTAACGTTTATTTGCGAGCGGACGTGCCTCGAGGGCAGCGAGGATTACGCGTATAAATTTCAACTAGCCGGCTTAAAGGACTTTAAAAGCTAGTTAAAAGTTGTTACTTTCTCAGCCAGGCTTCTTTCTCCTTCGACTTAATAATTAAACAGAAGGTCGTTCCCTGAAATTTTCTTGGACAGAATCGACCGAGGTGATGTGATCCGGAGTGTCTCGTGATAAAAATTCTTCCCTAACGAATTCATTCGCCGCGTCCATTCGTCCATCGGGCGGCGAAAGCCGCGGTAGATATTTCTTCTGCCAAACAGCAGGAGGTATACGGAGAGGGAGAGATGAAAGGAGCGAAATAGAGGCCAATTTTGTTGGCCAAGCTAATATAGACGATTGATCGCCTCTTTCACGTTTGTCAGAGGAAAGAGAGGAGAGTTGTTAACATCGTGAACACTGGTTTCACGAGTTTAATGTGAGGCCAGGTTACAGCAGTGTCCGTGGAATTTTCTTGTTGATGATACATTTAACGCGTGACGTAAATTACACACGCCTCCTGCCTGGTGAGATTTATTTCACAAAAAAAAAAATTGGAATTTCAGTTTCTTTTCAAGAAACAATTTTATTTTCTCTTTGTTACATAAAGCTAGTTATTTTCTTCAAATTATAATCACGAAGTTGTGCAATTAACTGAATAAACACGAGCAAAAATGATGTTTCAAAGGATTAATGTTAGACATCATGTGAACTTGATATTGTACTACGTTACAGTTGAAACAAAAGAATTTACTATAAGTCGCGTACTTTCGATATTATTTCCACTGATATTTTCTGAATGTGAAAATTTCTCGATTGTCAAAATGTTACTCCGCGGGTTATTATTATCATTTGTTAAAATAATATTTAAACGTAGCTGTGTGATTATAAAGTATTTGCTTAAAATATCGTATACCATAAGAGCGACGAACACTCGAAACCTGCACGCCCGGTCTCTGTAAACACGTTCTACTTACGAGACTCTTTCGGCCGACCATGCTTCTCTCGTACTACTGAAGCCGGACCTTCACACATCGTAGTCATTATAAATCGGTTCTCGTCGCGATATTAACGAGATTTTATTCCCAAGCAGATCTCTTCAACAGAGATTGAATTACACAAACTTATCCAATTTATTATATAACATATCCACTAAAGTCTCGTCCCTACTGAAAGAAAAAATTCCAGCAGCTTTAACGCCATATTAATCAGCTGTAAAGGAACCCAGAAACCAAGCGCGAACAGTTGCTATCGCGAAATGTTTCTCGGTAAAATTACGAGGATCGTAAAACTACACACGCGTAAACACGTTTGCGCCAAATGGCCACAGAGCAGCGCGGTGTTTCGTAATAATCCCGTAATTTCTGTCAGTTTGCGTCAAACGGTGAACAGTCGACGCGCGACAACACGCTGTTTACTTATCTAGTTCGCGAGCACAATCGAACGAAAGCGGCGTCACACCTCGCACTGATCCTCCGAAACGATACTCCCGGTGCTAGGTTTTGCAGCCTAGTTAACCCGGCGAATTCTTCGCGAGCTCGCGAGTAAACACCAATCGCGTCGGAAACGAAACTCGCTGATAACGATTTAACGGGACAGCGACGAATCGCATCCCCTCCAAATAAATATCGTACTCGAACGATGCTGAAGGGAAAGGATAAACAGCCGAAGGCGAAGGTACATCTCATTAGCCCAGTTTAGTCGGAAACGATTCATTCGTAGAGACGAAACGGAATTACTTGACACGATCCTGAGAAGTTTCTTAACTGGAAAAGATATTGTCGATTGAAATTAACAGCTACCAAATTCACGCTCACCTATAAATTTTAATCTTTTGATCGGGTTTTGAAAATTATTTTAATTATTTTATTCATATTTTAATATATAAAAATTGTTTTATTTATATTTTAACATGTAACAATTATTTTACTTATATTTTAATATATAAAAATTATTTTTTTACATATTAGTACGTACGAGTGAGTCGTATCTTGCCAATTTTATTTTAAGATCCTTAATGACGAATGTGTGCTGAAATAATTAATTAATTAACATTCCTATTGAACTCGTATTGTAATTTTGAATTTGGAACCTGTAAGAAGATACGAATCGTTCAAATTTGGAAGCTGCAGGAGTTACGAACTTTTGCGGATGTTTTGTTACAAAACATGTGTTACTAGAGTATCTTTTCACTTGCTCTACAGTGAAACGTGTCTAACGAAGAATTAAAATATCAATCGTGTTCAGAAGCGGTACGAACTTGCAAAAATTTAATCCAATCTCGTTCGTTCCAGTCGAACTAACACTCGGTTATTCAGAGCTGGAGAGAATGCTATGTCCTGAAACACTCCAGAGACGGTATATCAAACAGGAAAGTAGGAAACACGAAGTTGCGAGTTTCGTATTCCCTGGAAGGCGTTCCGAGAATTTCATTTCGCGACGGTTCCCATTGGCCGTAACAAATAAATAACAATAACAGAAATCGCAGGAATAGATTCGAGAAAATCGATAACGAACAGGACAAAATAGAGAAGAAGGAAGATGCGAAACGTCGAGAAAAATCGATCGCCGTGGTTTAATACGTTGTTAGGAAAAGGAAAAAAAGAAGAAAACGGAAAAAAGGAAAAAAAGGAGTGAAAAGTGTGTCGCTGTAACGATATTCCAGATCATTGAGAGGGCAAGAGTATCCGGTCGTGCAGTCTGTATCAATAAAGAAACAAACCTAGCTGGTTCGAGTGTGCTTAGAGCGCACTTCACTTTCAATACGACGAGGCGGAGCGGTTCACCGGGGAATGAGAAGGTTCGTTACGACATTGTTCAAAGTGCAACGTCCTGTGGGCTTGTTTTGATCGATCTCTCTGTATGGTCTGTTGTTAGAGGCTAAACGCTCAGGTACTTGATATTCGAGTGCTAACGAACGACGAGTGCAGGGAGGCTCTTCTTCGAACGAGGAATTATCACCGAGCAATGCCAGAACAAACTGCTCGAATTGCTTACCATGATGTTCCGTTAAAAAACTCCGATAATTACTGATAAATTCAATTTTGTCGTATGACGTTGATCGAAGTTTGAGTTGGTTTGATCGTACGTGACAGGGTTGCGAATATTTCGTCGGAAATCATTGATGAATTCCTTGATGTTTGAGATAGTTAGAATTTCGATAATTATTGATAATAATGATAACTTCAATTTTGTCTTGTAACGATGAACGAGGTTTGGATGGGTTTGATCGTACGTGACAGTGTTGCGAATATTTCATAGGAAATCGTTGCTAAAATTTCGTGATATTTCAGGTAGTTAGACTTTTGGTAGTTACTGAATATACTGATAACTATAATTTTGTCGTGTACAGATCGAGGTTTGAATTGGTTTGATCATACGTGACAGTGTTGAGAATATTTCGTCGGAAATTGTTGGCTGATTTTTTGTGATATTTGGGATAGTTAGGTTTGGCTCGTTTGATAAGCACAATACACGTTTCTAACTGAGTTTATTTTGGGGAAAAAGACGTAAAATGGTTAAAATCTATTTTTTATGTTCTATTTTTCATATTTTTTTCGTTTCAATGGTTTTGTAAACACAAATAAAAAAATATGACATGAGAGGTATTTCATTATTACTTATTATACATATATATTACATCTATATTACAAGTGATGTTATATACATTATGTGTTTCTTAAATATTACAAGTAAATTACGAGCCTTTCGAAGACAGCGTCGATCAGTTCGACAATTTCAAACGTAGAAAAGTTGATGTTTATTAACGTCATTTATCCTTGAAACATTTTTGTCACAAAGAAGCTTACGAAAGTAAATAATTTACTTCTTCGTAGTTGAACATTAATTCTGCGTTAATCGTAGAATACATGAAACGCAACAACGTCCGATTTCCTGGTCCCAAAACTCAAAATGTCGCTGCAATAATTAAGACGAAGCACTCGTATCGTGCAACAGGGAACATCGTGAAAGAGAGCAGAATTTTCGTCGCTGTGTCACGGCGTGAAAAATTTCGCTTTCATAAATTGTGGCAACGACGAGGATGGTAGACGTTTGGTGAAAATCTCCCAACAGTCTCGTCCCAGTTTCGACTAGTCTCACGTTTCAAACGCCGGGAAACGTAGAAGCGACGGAACGCAGACGTCGTGAATCGTGATAATCATAGCGACCTGGAGATGGTGTCATCTCTCTTAATGGCGTTTTCACTATTTAACCAGCGCGGCGTTGACTGACAGTAGTTAGAATAAGCAAGCGCGATAACCAACGAGCTGTTCATCGTAGACGGAAACGGAGATTGGAACGTATTTGCTGGTTCGATACGATCCGCGCGTTACGACACAGCGCCAAGTAGTTCTTTAGGTCGAAACACGAAGAGAAAATTGGCAATCCATGGAAATTTGTATTACGTTGCGAGTTTACTTTAGCTTTTAGAAAGTGATCAAAGCTAGTGAATAATCATCGTCAAGCAACGATATTTTAATCTGCCAGCAAAGAGACGAATTGAAATGTATTTTCTTATGACGTGAGGTTTGAAAGAGGAGACCGATGAAACGAGAAAGATAGTTATTCTTCTTTTTCCAACTTGGACGTTGTAAAATGTTGGAACGAAACGTTTGAATTGTATTTTTATCAAGATCAACAACGGGGATATTTCAATTTCTTACCAAATTTTTATACCATAATCCGCTATATATCATATCTGTATAATCTGAAAAAAAAACTCTTTCATCACAAAATATTACATCACTCGATTTGTAGATATAATGCTGTCCAAAAATACCAACAACGAAAATTTGTTTACTGTATTTTTACGAGAGAAAGAGAGACGGAACCCAGTAAGAAAAACAGAACGATAATAAATTCACAATTCATTTAAATTTTCATTTTTCATTAAATATTCACTTGAATTCGTCCTGAAAATTCATTATCGATACATCAACTATCAACATATTTTGAAGCTTCCGTGTTGGAAATGAAACGAAATGTTTCTTTTGTAAATTTCGATCTCAAAGTCACCTCACAGTTCAGATCCAGTTTTCGAATCAGCCGAATCTTCCGAGGTTCGCCGTAACCACCAGATATCAGGCAATCAAATTAATGGTACAGCTAGTAGCCAGGCTTCATAAATGAAACGCTACTCGTGGCGCGGGGGATCGATTTACCCGTGCCGGACAAACTAATTTCTCAGGCTCGTCTCGAACATCGCTGCACGAGGCTAACCTCGTTACAACGATTTACAACTGTTCCAAACTCCGGCTAGACCGGTTCTTATTGGTTTCTGTCCCGAGGCTCCGCGGCTGCATCAGCATTGGGTCATTAGGGAAACTCTGGAGGGTGCATGCACGATGTCGAGGAACCCTCCCTCCGTTTCCAGTTTCATCTCAATGCGGGGACAAAAACTTCTCCTCGCCTCGTTACCGAATCATATCATCGAGAGGTATATATAAAACTTCTCCCTTTACTTTGTCTCGTCTTCTTTCCATTCTTTTTCGTTGATCTTCGATATCTTTTTCCCTTCGTTCAAAAAATTGATTTCCAAACGAGTTGATTCTTCATTTAATTTAATTTAACTTTGGTTTGTAATTTGGTTGTTCGAGATGAATTTCTCGAGGGGTGTTTTACAATAGAAATGCAATGAAAATGGCAAAAATTTGCCAAATTAAAATTCAGCTTTAAGCTGAATAAATGCTTAAAATTTAGCAAACTTAAAATTAAGCAAAATTTACAAATAAGACCTGACTCTTTTATGAGTATTTGTTGCCTTGAATCTTTCTCCCGGCTAAACGAATCGTTACTCGTGAATTCCTATCAGCGCGTAAGTTTCATCTGTCTCTCTGCAGTGATATTACATAATTTAGGAGGCATCGATGCCCGGCTATCCATAATCATGTTGTAATGCTCGGCCTTAAATGTCAGACGTCTATTAAAACTCCCTGGCCAATTTCCAGCCTTGTTGAGGAACCTTGTTGCAAAGCAACCTGCCGTTAACCAAAACGATAACAATCGAAATTCCACAAACCTATTCCTGCCGACCTTCTCTAAGTTGGTCGGAAAGAAACGAGCATTTTGCTACGAGAATAGATGCCCGACGTGTATCGCGGAATGTATCACTCTGAATGCAGAGAATTGGCGCTAAATCATCCTTAGCTGCTTTCGCGAAACTTGGTAAACCAGTTTCATTCGAGAGTCACGAAAAATACGTCTTCCTAGCTTCGACTAGAATCTCATCACGACTCTTCGAACAGCATTGTCCGATCGACAATTCAATCGAGCCTTCGAACGATTCGTCTGTTTCCCTTCGTCTTTTTCTGGCTCGAAGAAAAAAAAAGAAAGAGGGATTTCTAATCAAACGACATTGTGAAGTGCCACTGCAGCACAAGTATTCGAATATTCGATGCGATTCAATCGAAAGATTTATACTCTGCCAAATTGATATTGAACCAAGAAATTATGTACGTACGTATATACGTCTGTGTGTCGTTTTCTGCCTCGATATTTAGTATTGACGACTGACGCTTCGTGAATTGCTGATGTAAATTTTCACGTACGATCCAACTGTAACTCGACTGCAGATTTTTATACTTATTGCAGAAATTTTGCTTCTATGCTACATAATGAACTGTTTACATTAGTTTCTTTTATTGTCAAATTCATTTAAATTATGTTTTTTCTTCTAAATTTCTAACAATTTAGCAGCTGTACGAATACTTACTGCTTGTATATTTCTGCCGATTTCGCAAATTATGCAAATTAAAAATTTTCTTTCGCATTGCATCTATCCTACAGATTTACGAAAATATGTGCAAACTTATTGTTTATAAAAAAACTTGTTACCAAACTACCATATCGCGAAGTTTTGTTGGAAACTGATCGGTGTACGAATACTTTCTACCGTATACGCAGAAATTCAAAACACAAAATAACCAAAGTATGGATACCAATCTCGTGACACTTACCAGACAAAATAAGCCTTCCAATCGTGCGAATGCGAATTTGCGCAACAATTCACGACGCTGTCAAATCAACACGAGCCGAGGGAAGAGGGTGAAAATCGAGATGTAGACGCGAAGGAAGAAGCATGAGAGTGGAATGTTAAGAGGGACGAAAGGATAATGGTGGCGCGAGATCGGGAAAGGAAAGGAGCAGGTGAGGCGAATCTCAGTCAGGGGACGCCCTGGTGTCGACGATGTCGGCGTGGAGCGTCGGTTGGCGGCGTCGGCGGCGGTCGATGCCACCAGATGCCACTGTGGCGCTGGCGTCACTGGAAAATAAGCTCGCCCAAAAGCTCCACCGACTGCAGTAGCCCGGCATCCGTCGGCGCCGCGGCCAGGACGAAAATTTCCCGCGGTTATATACATACATACATACATACATACATAAATACATATATATATATATACATACACATATATCATTGTACACCGTGTCGTGTGAAGCTGGCCGATGGAAGCTCGAATGGCAGTCGAAGATTGACCGAGAGAGATACGCGACGATCGACGGAACAATTGGTGATCGTCGGCCATCGGAGATCTCGTTCAACTCGAGAGACGAGAAGAGGAAACCGAGAGAAGAGGAGGAAGAGAGGAAACCACCGGGGGAGATAGTAAGGGAAAGGAGAGATAAAAGAACGACGATCATGAGGTGGCAGCCACGATCAGTGGACTGAAAGTTACTCGCCAGAGCTGTCCTACTCTCTCTCTTTCTCTCTCTCTCTCTCTCTGTCTCTCTGTCTCTTTGTCTCTCTCTCTCTCTCTCTCTCTCTCTCTCTCTCTGTCTGTCTTTCTGGTTCCCGTCCGATCCCGAGAGGGGTTGTGCTTCAACGGAATCAGGCGGAATCATCTCGGTTCGATCGAGGCGCGGTGGTTCGCGAGATCGCGCGACAAATGTGCACGGGGGTGGACAGTGTGACATAGTGCGGCGAAGTAGGCGACGAAGAGCGACGAGGAGGGTGGGAAAGGCGAGCGAGCGAGGAACGCGGGAAGAGGAGAAGGTGGGACAGGATGCGGGGGCACAGGAAGAGGGCGCAGAGCCCCGACGATTTCTCTTTTTCTTCATAGGGGGTACTTCAACCGTTCACTCTTCGTTTCGCCGCGGGAAACGATCGAGCTTCTTCTCAGTCTCGCGAGCTTCTTCACGCACACGCCTTTCCGCTTGTGCTTCCTCGCGGACAGACGGTGGGTCAGGGGGTGGTGGTCGCGATTCACACCAAGACTACTACGATACAGCTACCGCTCCTTTCGTAACGATAATTCGTGCAGTGTCGTACCGCCTCATTGACTACCGGTCGAGCGACAGAAGCTTTCCGAGACGCGATTTCTTTTCGAGAGGCCAAACTGGTTGGCCCAGTTTCGAACGGTAGACCCCATCGAATGGATTCTCGCTGCTTCGAATTTGCAAAGAGAAGATTCTTGGTAGGCACGTGAAAAGGGTGAACCTTGTATGGTCGACTGAGAAAGAAGGAGAAAAAAAAAACAAAAAGAAAACGTCGCGAAACTCGTTTGACTCGTAAGGGAAAATGTACGAATCCGATATGTACGTATTTCTCATGGAAAATCAGGCGAGTCGAACCTCTGGTAAACCTTCATTTATATTTTTCCCTTCCTTTTTCTCATCGTTGAAAAGATCCTCGAGATGTTTCATTGAGAAAGGGGCGGACCAAGAGGGGGAGGGATAAGGGGGGCATGCTGATGCGGGAGGCGAACTCGCAGATTTGAAAGCACGTCCGAGCATATTCTAATTGCTGGTTAACGAGGCAGGCTGGCTGCTTCCATTTGCAAGCACCGACGCAGCTCCTTCGCAGATCGGATACTTCCCACTTCGTACGAACGTGGCCGCGCTTCGTAATCAACGTGGACACTTAATGCGAAGCATGTTGATTTACGTCGAGTGCCTCTGTTTCTCTCCTGCCTCTCGACTCTCAGTCTCGCTTTCGCGGCTCGCCCCTTTGTCGCGAAGGGGTTGGAGCGGGACAATTTGATCATTCGGGGGCGTAGAACCAGCTCGCGTCGTTCGTAATCTGCACCGTCTGCCGGGGTTTTCGAAATTCGTACCAATTGAAACGATCGAAACTCGCAAAACAGAGGACAGAACAGCTTCTCTTTAACTGGCTCGCGGACCATAACGAGCGTCCGAACACCGTATACAATAACTCGTCGCTTTCTTTTTTCTTTTGAGCTCGTTGGTATGACGTCACTGGATAGAAATGATCAAGGGTTAATAAACTTATCGTTCACTTTGCCTGGGTTTCGTTTAAATATACTCAAAACTGAGAAAGCGTTGCAATTTTGGGCCACGAAAAATTCTCGACGTGCGCTCGACGAATCGAAAATGAGTGAATGCGTACTGATTCTTAACGAAATAGAGAGGAGTTCCTTAATTCGTTTTCACCTGCACATGTTTCGGGGTGGGAATTAAAATCGAATTAGGAATCTAAAACAAAGTAGAGCCAGAGTGCTCGCGTACGTTTCGGCTCGATGAAAAGAGCTCGATGAATGGGAGGGCTTCACTCGCGCGTGAATGCTTCTTTTATCGTTTAAATCGTATTCAGCGGGAGATGCTTCTAAATTTGCGGTACTTGACAAGTTTCAGTGTCAAGGGAACGTTGAAATAACGACACGTTCGCGGTAATAAGCGTTGCGGTTGAAAGGTAAAAAGTTGTAGGAGATCTAAATATAGGCAGAGCATTCTCTTTCCCCTCTGTAGGAAGGTGGTATAAAAGTGGGCAAAAATGTAAAATGACAAAAGACACCCGGTGAGGATGATCTCGCATAAAATGCTCCTTTGAGCTCTCTCTCACTTTCTCTCTTTTCTGTGTCTAGCTTAAGCTCTCTCTCTCTCTCTGACGTAACTCGCCGGCACGTCGAGTCAATAAAGGAACACAGAGCACTTTGTGGCCGTGAAATCTAGTTTCTTTGCGTCGCGGGCCGAAAAAGCGATTACCAACAGTATCGTGGCGACCTAAGATTCTCCTATGTTCCTCCCTTACTTGTATTTTCAACGCAACAAACGGAACAGAGCTCAGAAATTAATTAAAGTGACGAAGCTCCTACGAAGCATCTCAGATTTTTAGAAAGTCTCGTTTCTTCACGCGCAAATCAGTTTTATATGCGTCGGGCGACGAAACAAAAAAAAAAAAAAAATCACGAGTAAAACTTTCGTCCCTCTCGGCAATTGCCCGATTAATCGCAGCTAGGGTTCAAGACAATTACATAACTTCGCGAAACGAGACCCTGGCACTTGCTCGCGCCATGCATCGCGAGTTTCTCGAACGAGGATCGTCTGCAAGTGCCGGCAGAGATAATGCTGGCGGTCTATTCAACCGCGAGCAAAGCAGACGAGAGACAGAGGCAACGCGACGCGAGGCTCGCCGCTAAGTTTTATCTCCGTAAAGCCGGCGCTCCGTAAATCAGGGCAATCCAATAAAACAAATCCGTAGTTTGCGGCCAAAAGTGCGCGGAAGCAGACGGGCGCAGTTGAAGTTCCGTTTACGAGCCTCTCCGCGGTGGCAGACGCGGGGAAAGAGAGAATCGGGAGGAGAATGTACGACACAGGTCGCGTGTTTGGCGATGTTTGCGCTTCCCCCCCCCCCCCCCCGATTTATTAATCCTGTTGCGCTGGAATTTAAGTATATTTAAATGTAACCCAGGCAAAACAAACGACAAGTTACTACTTCTTATTATTTCTTAATAATATACTTCTCGATCATTTCTATCCAGTGATACCGACCAGTTCAATGGAGAAAGAAAGCGACGAATTGTCGTGTACGATTCGGTCACTCGTTATGGTCCGCGAACCAGTTGCCAGCGCAAGAGAGTTAAGAGGAGTTTGCGCGATATGGGACGTTTGTCGAAGGGCATTAAGGGCAGGCTACGCCCGCCACCGGAAGTTGCTGTTACGCGAATCCCACGGAATCCAATGACACGAAGGTTTCTTTCTCGTTGCGGGAAAAGTTCGAAGCAAGTTGGAAAATATCGGAACACGCAGTCCACTTTGTCTTTCACAAAGTGGAAGTTGATTGTCGACTCGATTATTTATCGAATCATTTTTTGGATGTGCGAGTATTAAAAAATAGGGTTGTTAGGGATACATTCTTCTAGTAGAGGCAGTGTTTCATTAAATTTCATTAAATGCTGCTTCCAGTGAACGTTTCGTCCTCTTGAAGTAAAATTGAAATAACTCGACTTGACAAATTGATTGAAACGAAGTTTCACTGAGAGAGTTTGTCTTCGTTTGATAATAATTAGTGATATTACAAGTGCATGATACGTCGTAATACTGAAACAATGCTGTGACATTACGCGTAATATACCACGTACTTTAACATTATAACGTTGTGACAATAATTGTTATACATGATTTTACATTGCGACGACATTGCCACATAAATAACGATTGTGCAATTACATGATGTTACATCATTATGTATTGCAAATAAGATTGCAACATAAATGACGACACACGCTCAACAATCTAAATTCTTGATTCTCTCTCTCTCTCTCTCTCTCTCGGAAATCATATTGTGAATAAAATATCCCGCGATACAATACTTTTTTGGCTTTGAATCAAACAGTACAATCCGCTTATTTATTTCCACATGCTGGCGAAAGCAAAAAGTTCGTACAATCGGAGCGAGGAGTTTATATTCTCTCTCTCTCTCTCTCTCTCTCTCTCTCTCATAGTTTTCTCGTTGTAATCCGGTCGGTCGATGAAAGAGTGGTTGAACTTTGTCGTCGCGCTGGCAGACCTCTCGAAAAAGACGATGCAACGCCTGATAGATGGAACACCGTAAAAGTTTCGAGCGCGACGGGATCGAAAATAGAATTATTCGCCGGCTCTATTACAGGCAGATGGAAATGGGAGGCTCATCGCATCGCTGCTTCGTTGTTATGGTAATTTCTTGCGTCTAACGTTTGCGAAATTGGCACATGCCAATTTTGGATAAATGGATAGGTGGGCGAACGATAGTTGGAGATCCGAACAGCTGAAGTTCCGCGTTATTTGCAAGATAACAATGGTGGAGATAGCGTCTCCGTCGTTGAAAATGCTCGAGAAAATTCGTTTCGATCTGTGCTTACGTTTGGTTACCCTTTGTTACGTCGTTTCTCGCGATTAGACGCAAAAACATTGTAAAATGTATGTTTCCTTGTTTTAGAAATTAACTTTTCTAGCCTTGATGTGTAAATTCCACGCGAATCTTGGAATCTTGTCAATGATTAATGATAACAATTTTAACAATCTTAGAGTTTCTTATCGTTGTTCTAGTTTCTTTTTTTAATGTAGCTGTGGAAAAGATTATACTTTGAAATATAAATGAACAAGGTTTTACGAGATCCGCTTTCGAGGATCATCGTGTAGTTATCGATCTGTGATTCATCGAATCCAAATTTTTCTTAAAAGGCACGTCGACACCGATGACACGGGTCACAGAAACAAACTTGTAAAAAGCGCGAAGTTACAGCGGACATTACTTTAGAATCCTCGAAGAAGAAACTTGGACGACGCCTTCGGGAATCCTCTTACGACACTTTGCTTTCATATCGCGAACGTCTATTATTCAAAAGTAGTTAACGGATCCACTAGAATTTGAGAAGTTTGAAACGAATTGAGTTTGAACTATCGTTCGTTAAACTGTTGAAATTCTATAATAATGTTCAGCTAATTACGACCAGGAAAGAGGTTAGAAATATCACTCAGACGTATTTTAACCCCCTTGCAACTGGTTCGCGGACCATAACGAGTGACCGAACCGTATACAATAATTCGTTGCTATCTTTCTCTTTCGTCACTGGATAGAAATGCTTAAGAAGTAATAAACTATATCATCTGTTTTGCCTGGGTTACATTTAAATATACTTGAAACTGGGAAAATGGAGCAATTTGGAACAAAATGTTCTCGACGTGCGTGGCACGTGATTCCAACGCAAGAGGTTAACACTCGGAAGAGTAGTCGTAGAGGAGAAGGCTCGAAGTAACTGCCCCTCTGACGAAAAATAGTATTCAGTCGACCACAAGAACCCTCGATGGTTGTTTGCTCGAAACAACAAGCTCGACTCTAAATCTATAAGCGGCCAGAGAAGAAGCTCGATCTCTCGAAACGCGATACAGCGAGAAAAGTGTGAAACCGGAGACGAATCCGCAGATCGTTTCGCCTCATCGACGTCGAACGTGACGACGGGCAGCGAGCACGCCGAGGACGACGACGACGACGTCAACTAGGTGCATCCCTGAAACGAGCACTGCCGTTTGTTCTCCGAGATGGCGGAGGAAAAGGAGAAGCAGACGTTCCTGCAGAAGCTGCTGTTCTACACGACCGCGTTCTTCATCCTCCTCAGCACCTTCAGCCTCTTTGCCTTCCTCTTCTTGGTCCCCTTCGTCATCGACCCCGCCTTCACCACCATCTTCATGCAGTTCGACACTCGGCCAGCCGAGTGTGTCACCATCGACGTTGAGTCCAGGAGAGGTGAACAATCGGCACCCCATTCGTCAAATTCTATTCGTCCGATTCGGTGTTCGCTTTCGTTGTGTCGTTGCATGCGAAACGTCCCACCCTCTACCCCCTTTTTCTCTCTTAGAGGTATATATCGCTCTGTCTCTTCCTGGAATGATCGACTTTTAGAATTTGATCCTGAACTCCGGCGTCAGCCCGAGGCTGTCTCGAATACGTCGAATCGGTGTCTGTAAGTATGTCGAAGCTGGAACATGGTCGTAGTTCTCGAGTGCATTCGGAGTTTCCCTTTTTTCGAAAATAAATACATTTGGCAGAGACTGTGCGACACACGGTCTACGCGTTGATTGATCTTCGATTTAAGATCGAAATTGTTGTTGGCAATTTCCTGTTAATCGCATACACAAAGTTTCGCAGTTAGCTGTTAATATTGAACGTAGAGTTTCGCCGAGATGCGTGTTCTGCGAAGGTTAATTTAAGTTTGTTTTCAAACTAGGTGACTCTTAGTTTATTACGTCAAGAGTAATTCTTCAAATATAAATTCGTTTAATAATTATCGATTCGTCGTGACTCTTTCAGAGAAATATATAGCCAGAGAAATCTTTAGAGATAATTGAATTAAATTAATTTTTAAAATTTCTCGTCAGTGTTCTTCAGCTCCGTTACTCTAAATTCAATTGAATTGTTTAAACATTTCCTTGTTTCTCTTTCTATAGTTTTTTTTTCTTTCTTCGACGAGACTCGTAGTCGTAATTGACATTACTCCGTTAATATAATTAAATCGATTCTTATCGTGGGTGTGCTTCATTCGTTTTGAAGTAAATAATTTCTCCTCCATCTATTTCATACGTTTCTTCCTTTCGGCCTCTTTGATCTATACAAAGCAACGCCTGTGATGACACGAAACGTGTTCTTCTCTGTACTCGTATTTTCTCGATAATTCCTCGTCTATGCGATGGTGTGAGTCTCGCGTGAGATTAAATATCACATTGCCATATGTGTGTGTGTGTGTGTGTGTGTGTGTGTGTGTGTGTGTATGTTGGTGTGTTGTATATTAAACAGTATAATGAGTATATCGGTATATATTTGCATCAAGAACGCACGGTTAGTTGATACAAAGTATTAAGAAAAGTACATTTCACATTTCGCAGAAACATTTGTAAAAGCAGAGTTTAAAGGGTAGATAAAATCTGAGATATTTTATTGTCTGTAATTTGTAAATATTGTCAAGTGATATCCAAATATTTAATAATTTATAAATATTCAAAAAATATTTTCTTGATATTAAAAAGAAGAGACGTTTCGTTTGACACTTGGTCTTGTGTACAAACATGTCATTTCGATCGGATATTTCAGTGTCTACAGTTTAGAAAATATTTAAAACGATATTATTTCAATAACTAAAATAACAAAGTGTCTTTTTTTAGGAAGTTTCTTTCATCGATCAGAATTACACCAAGTTCAAAGCAGAATGTAATATAAAGGACGTGGTTAATATATTTAAAAGGGCAATGAATCTTTTACGACGCCTCATGAAATGTGCAACCATCGAATGACACACGTCAAAAACTCGACGTAACTTCTCAATCTCTTGTTCGAAACGTTCGATCAACATTCGATTGTCCGATTAATTGATAACGCCGCTCGATAAATTAATGAACTAAAACATTTCTTAAACGATTCGATGGAATCGGCGGCAATTGCAAATTCGTAACAAATGATATTGCAAACCAAGAACGGAGTAACAGAGTTGGCAATTAATTTCCAAATAAACCAACGCCGAGCGTTATAATTGGAAACCGAATATCTCTCTAATTGACAAGTCGTAATCGGCCTTTTAAAACGCAAAATGAGCTTCGCCTCTCGACGTCTGTTCAAAGTTGTTCCGATTGAAACTGTCTCGCGGCAGTGCTTCCTCGGGAATTCAGAGTTGGCGTTGGTTTAAAATAGAAATTCCGTGCAATTCTTTTCGTTCTAATCGCAGAGAAGACGGGACACACGCGTGGAAGAAACAGCGGGATATATAAATCGATTCGTTCCAATTCACGAAATAGGGTCACCGTCGGAATATACGATTTGCATGAATGATTGAGAAAACTATTTCCAGCCGAGACGAGTGCTGTTTTGATGGACGGTCGTTCGACGGCTCGCACGATGAATTTAATATCACATATCGAAGCCGTGGATACGAAGACAATGGCATTTAATTTAACATTCAAACGTCCAGATTCGTCCAGATTCGCTGCTCGGAGACCTTTGTCTTTCGTTAATTATTTAAAAAAGAAGAAAAAGGATGAAAATATACAGGGACAGTTTCTGAAACGGCGTCGTGACGTTCGATTTACGCATCGTATCTTCTGTCAGCCACTTGCGCTGGCAAACTGACTGCGGACCATAACGAGCGACCGAACCGTATACAATAATTCGTCGTTTTCTCTTTGAACTCGTCGGTACGACTATCACTGGATAGAAATTTTTCAGAAGTAATAAATTTATTATTTTTGCCTGGGTTAAATATACTTAAAACTGAGAAGATATTGCAATTTCGGGGACACGAAGCTCTCGACGTGCGTGGCACGTCGTTCCAGCGCAAGTGGTTAAAGAAGCGAATTCCACTAAAAGGAACGCATTTCGTTTCGTTCCAACGGGATACTGATCCGTTGAAGAGTATGTACTTTTTGCGAGAGAGTGCCAAGTTGAATTTTGCCAATGAAAATTTTTTCTTATGCACGATTCTTTCGTTCCGATCAGCGAAAATCTTTGTTGTCCAGCTGAATAAAATTGCGTCCCTCTAAAAAATTAACCTGTTACAGTCGTATCATCGTTCCTCGAAGATAACTTTTAATTTCTACTAAAATCTGTTTGAAAACTTGAAAAATTGAATCGCTTGGATATTCGATGTATAAATTTATCCGCTAAATGTTTTTTCTACAACGTCGCCGGAAAGTATCATGAAAATACGAGAAATCTCGCGCGATAGTGAAAACACGCGAGACAATTGATTCGCCAGCGTGGTTGAAACGTGAAAACCCAGCAGGAATGTATTTATGTTTGTACTCTAATATCGCCCCGACTCTCGTCTCGTCTGTTCTTCGCGAAAACCTTCGAGAATACACACGTGCACCCCCGTATAAACGTAAAACACGAGGTACACACCTCCGGAGGTACACTCACTCCGTTCATATGCATCTCTGACAAATGGTTATCGCGGCGCTATTTATGCAACGCGATACCTATCGATGCCGCTACTACGGAACGATTATTCATTTCGATTACGAGCGCTTGATATAGCGCGTAGTACTCTCGTGACCGCGTAAGCGTGTTGCTTTTACACGTGCTAGCTTATCGATTTGTTCGCTTGATTTAAAAAAAAGAAGAAAAAAAAGTAATAAAGAACAAATAATAACGAGGATGTTAAAGACGTTCGAGAGAGGAAAAAGAAAAATAATTCATCGGACGAGAATTTACATAAAACGTATAAATATGTTTTATGTAACGATAGAAAGAATGAAATCGTGAAACCATCCGGGAAAATTACGATCGCGTGTCGCATGGTAACGAGAAGCGACGACGCATTAATATTATTTCAGTGGTAGGGTAAGGGAAAAAAGGTATATCGACGTTCCTCGCGTCCTCGTTTAAATTCAACCAGAAACGAGGGTCTGGCTTCCGTCGATATTTCCAGCGGACGTTGTGGTGTTGATTTCGTTGATGGAAACGAGACTTAAATAGAAGGGGTTGAAACAAAAGGGAGAAAGAGTCGATAGAACGGGAGAGCTTTGTGGACTGTAAAAACGATTGAACCGCGTGTCGATCAATTTTTCGAATGCCACGAAAAGAAAACAACCACGCGACAGTCATAATTCATCCGGACAATGTTTCCTTCGTAACGTATCGATTTTCACCGGGAAATTTCTTTTCTTTTCTTTTTTTTGTATGGGGGTTTTAGCGTCGCATCGACTACGAGAGCTTTAGCGACGTGCTGGAATTTTTTCTTTATATCTGGTCTAGTAGCTGGGTATCCTTTAGGTAGTTGATAACATTTTTCTGTTGTTTCTGGCAGGTTAGAGCAGTGTTTTGGTTTAATCCGTATTTACTTCTTAGGTTTCGGGTATTTCCTCCATTCATGTAGCAGGTGTTGGGTGACCGGGAAATTATATTATAGCGGAATCTATCGTTTTGCCCCCGGAAGAATAGAAAATATTCGTGCAAAAGTTTCGACGCCTCTCTGAATAATTCGTTGGACGTTCGCAAGTATCCTCGTATCGATTGCTCGGCCTTAATATTTCATCGTTGCAAAATACGCGATCGATTGTTGCTATATTACGCATGCACGGTTCGGGGAAACATTCGTCCCTGTCCACCCGGATATTTTTAAATATAACGAATTTAAATATTAATACAATGAACGTGTATAAAAAACATAAATCGTGTACTACCATTCGCGATTGATCAAAGTCGTATATAATTCTCCGGTATCATTAGCCCGTGAAATTGAATAATCGTCCGTGATTGAGGTGTCCAGTAGAAATTGACAATAAAATTATATACTTTACAATTGAAAACCGGGAATATTTTAACATGTCACAATATTTTATTAACGTAGATACAGAGTATTAACTTTCAGAATTCGAATTACTTTTCATTTCGATTCCATTTCTTGAAAATTCTTCTGATCTTCTTTCACTTTTTTTTTAGAGACTCAACGGTACACGTACTTCTCTGGCACGTCACACACACACACACACACACACACACACACACACACAGAGTTTTTTCCAAAAATTAAACAATATAATTAGAAAAAACGTTCGCACGATTGCATTTGAAAAATTGGTGAAAAGAAATTGTTAGGAGGATTATTTAACACACATAAATAGACGTGTGAAGTAGCAGACGTCAGAGTACTCGATGGTTGGAGGATGCCAGTGGCCTACGGCCGCTGGCATTCGTCAGAGGACCTGAAGTGTAAGCACAAGGGTGACGAAAGAGGGAACACTACTGGCAGTAGGCGTAGGGGTTCGGATTGCTCGAGACCGGCTCGAATGCTGTGAACACAAAGACACCAGTTGCGTCGATCTTAGCCTCGTCTCCGTCTAGTGCCACTTTAGCGACGCTATTACGTCGATATATCGATAACGTCGTTTATCGGAGCTTCCAACTTGCAGGCCTGCTTTATCAGGTCGATAATTTTCGCAGCGATGTCGTCTAGACGCGTTAATTAGAGAGCAGCGGAGAAATCCTATATATATTCGCTTCCCTCTGCAAAGCGAAAATCTCAACACTTTGATTCCGACGCGTAGCGACGACTTCGAGCTCTAAGAAAGTTGCGGTTCGTCCGAAATTTTGCTCTTCAAAGCGGCAGCATTTCTGCACGACAATTGTTAATTTCTGATCTTTCGAACGTTTCTTGGATTTTTATTTAATCGTCGAGCAAAATATAAATGGAATTTTTTTCAATGTTTCACGTCATTTACGATTGTCAGTTCTCGATGAAGGAAACTAGATAATTACGAGTGAAAACACAGTTCTAAAATTCAGGAATCAGAATGTAGACCGGAAATGCTGATTGAAACGTATATCGTATAAACACGATTTAGACGTGCATGATTTACGAAATGTAACGCTGCAGTTTCGAAATTAATTAATAACATATTTTCAGAATTATCTATCCACGGATTTGCAATTCTCGATAATTCAATAGAATGGGCGAAATGTGAAATGCGAAACGCAGATAGAAATTAGAAGTGCAATTGCGTTGGATTAAAGTTTACGTTTCACCAGGTCGATCAAATTTACTTGAAGTTCATAGTATAGGCATTTAGAACGTATTGTTCCACTTTCCGAGTGTATATACACCAAATGCAATTTCCAATTGTCCCGAAGCTGATGTGTGTATGCGAATGTTTCTGTGGATACTGTATGTCATCATCGTTGGTTACAGTCGCGTATTCCATTAATATTCCATTAATCGTCGTGGTTTTCACCCTTTCTCTCTCTCTCTCTCTCTCTCTCTCTCTAGATGTCTCTAATGCATCTTTCGTCTTCTCGTAGATTTCTATTGTTTCCATAAATTTCGATGTCATCTCTGAATTTGGCTATCTACAAGTTTTCTGTCTGGTATCAATTTTATGTAATTATGGTTGTGTCTGTATATATACACGAAGCCCTTGAACGTGCACTTATTACCCGTCTGTTAGAAAAATTTATTCCAATTTATCGTAAAAGTTAAACCAACTGGCGTGTTCAACAGAATGGAATTCACAGTTGTTAGAAATTCTAATTGAAATCAAATTGTTATACGAAATTGAAATTCAATTACAATACTCTATACTGTTCACTAATTTTCGAACGTTGTACATCAATTTTCAACAGGGCATGTCGAATCACTGAGTTTCGTTGAGTGCCCCTTCAAAGGCTTAATTCCCAAGGTGATAATATTGTTTGTTCGGCGCAAATACTTCGAATGCAATTGAACAAGTGACAGCGACAACTACCGCCAAGATTATTACACGTAGCTGATGCCTCGTAATAGGATTTCAGCGAGAACACGAACTCGAGGGGGCGAATTTGCGCAGGGAAGAAAATGCACCAAGTTAGATTATGTTCGTCACTGTGCGGGGAACAACCTCGCAACTACGGTTAATTAACCATTCGAGTTATCACCGCGACGTATTTCCGTAATTTCTTGCGTCACGTAACCTCGCGAATGGCTCGACCCGATGAATGACTGAAAATTCATTTGAAATTCCAGTCTAAAATCTAAAAATATTTTATTCGGTTCGAAATTTCGGTTCGTCGTTCCTTATCCAGGGTTATTGCTTCGTATTCTGCAAATCGTCGACTTTTGAGTCGGTGATTAGCCTAGCCTGAATCTGATCTATAAATTTTTCGTGCACTGTGAGAATGAAAAAAAAAAAAGAAAGAACCGTAACTCCGGAGATTGGACGTTATCCAAAAGTATGACCCGGTACGTCAACTACATCATTGCTGAAGTTTCCCTTCGCGAAAGTTTCAAGGAGGAAGACGAGGTCAGGGCAAGGATTTCGTAACCTGCCTCAGGGACCACGTCGAGAACTTTTGCTACGGTTTTCATGTTCTCGAGAATCTCGAGGAAGTCATTGTGCATTTTTCTTCTCTAACCAACTTCGCTTCTTCCCCTCCTCCCCTTGTCTTTCTACTCTCTCTCTCTCTATCTCTATCTCTATCTATCTATCTATCTATCTCTAGCTCTCTTTCTCTTTCGAACGATTTGTCCGATCTATTCTCGAGGTTCTGTCACACTTGCCCCGATCTTCTGATTGTCGTCGTTTTCGTTTATGTCTGGATATACATATCTTCGTATCACGTGGATGCACGTCGAAAAATTGTATGTGTTTCACTACACGTCCAGCGTTTTTATTAACACGAACTACGTGTGTTGTATGTTCTATGTGGTTTGCCGTTTCTTTTTTCGTACACTTACAAATGAATTGTATTTCCTTCGTGCTAAAGGTCAAATTGCAAGTTTCTCGATTAAACCACTTGCGCTGGCAAACTGATTGCGGACCATAACGGGTGACCGAACCGTACACAATAATTCGTATTACGACATCACGGGATAGAAATTATTGAGAAGTAAATTTATTATTTGTCTTGCCTGTGTATTCGATTATACTTGAATATATTTAAAACTGAGAAAATATTGCAATTTTTGGACAAAAAATTCTCTGTAGCACGTCGTTCCAACGCAAGAGATTAAGTATCGCAAGTAGAATATTTGCCTTTTTTTTGTTTCAATTACTTCATTACGTGTTTGCCAATTTACAGTTTGATTCGAGTATTCAAACATCTAGGTTCTCAACGTTTATTTAATGAACACGATCAACATGTATTGCACGTGCGTTTAACTGTAACCAAACGTACAATCAAATCCTGTGCTCCTTCGAGCCTTGCGTAATTAAACGCCATCAATCGTGCCAATTACCTTCGATCTTTTACCTTATTTCATAAATTTATACGATCAAATGATCTAAAACAACATACGCGTAACAGGAACAAACAGCGAACTGCATACGACACGACAATTCGCACGTAATCAATGTTCAAACGTCTGTCACCTCAAATGTGAATACTTTCACGAGCTTTTCAAATTTCACTTTGAAAAATTCTTCGATCTTCGATTCCACTTATCTCCACGGATTTTCACACAAATTGCATCAATTTAAGATACTCTCTTTCTCTCTCTCTCTCTCTCGTAAGAGGTACACAAAATTTTTCGAATCGAGACTTCTAGATGAGAATTACGTTCTTGAGGAAGATGCCAAAGATACTGACGCGTCTCGTCAGCATTGCAGCTTTCTCTGATGATTACAATTAATTGCAACACTTCAGTGCTGCGAAAGAATAAATAGATAATGCGTGCAAAATTCGAATTTTGTTTGAGAAAGTTATTACTCGGATATATAAATTTGAATTTATCGCTCCAAGCTCGAAGCAAGGATATTTGTACCATTATTCTGATATTTTCGCATCACTCGAACGCATCGTAAATTCTCTATTAATGCTCTGTTAATTACTCTGATTGATTAACGTCGCTACGTGGCTGCAATGCTAACTAAATCTCGGGACTAATTTCCACGCGACATCCTCAAGATCTCGCGTTTAGGAGCTTCGATTCTAAACGACTCGAGTCACTTTTTCGGCGTGCACCGATCTCTCTGTCGTGTTGGCCGTCCACGTTCTCTTCGTACTCTGGCGTAAACCCCCGTAAACCCCGTTCGTCTTCAATCAACGAAAGTCCATGAACGATCCAATTCGAGTCCAGGTACGAGCAACTGCTCATGGACATCCTGTAGAGAGGGTTGCACCAAGGAGCTGTACGATTGCACGCAAATACGCGTCAACTACAAGCTACCGACTAATACGTCCGAGGATAGCGATGGACAGGGTGAGGGAGGCGGAGCGGTAGGAGGTGTCGAGGATGACGAAGACAGCACGACGATGGGAAAACCGCGTTACGAGCGTTCACTCCGGGAGTACGATTACGTCGAGGACCTTGACGAGGACTTCGCCGAGGACGACGATGCTGGACTGCCGAAACCCTTCCCTACAGGTACAGAGCGACGTGCTCTGCCGTTTACATCTTCACTATTACTCGTTAATGCGGCGATAACTGTTATTATATCAACTCAACATAGGGTGGCCAATTGAAAAACCGAAGGCTTTGAAGGAAAAGTCATTTTCAATCTTTTTTATTTTCCCTCTTTGCAGGTTATACTGAAAGAAATCCACTAACTACATTTCCAAATGAAATAATAAAAAAATTTAAAAGTCAGTTTCAATCTTCTTTATTTTCTTTGTTCGTAGGTTATAGAAAGAAATACTAACTATATTTCCAAATGAAATAATAAGAAATTTAAAAGTCAATCTTCTTTATTTTCTTTGTTTGTAGGTTACTGAAAAAAACTAACTACATTTCCAAATAAAATAACAAAAATTAAAAAATCAGTTCCAATCTTTTTTATTTTCTTTGTTCGTAGTGAAAAAAATCCACTAAGTATATTTCCAAATGAAATAATAAGAAATTTAATAGTCAGTTTCAATCTTCTTTATTTTCTTTGTTTGTAGGTTATAGAAAAAAATACTGACCGCTAACTATATTTCCAAATGAAGTAATGTAAAATTTAAAAAACATGTGTTTGCAAAAGTTATTTTTGTTTTATGTCATTCAGTCTTTCACTGACCACTCTATAGAAATCGTACGAGCAACAAACGTACGTTTCTTGGACAATCGGTTTAACAATTAAAAGGCCGGAAACTCGTATCGCGCCTCTAAGGTTAAACAGGAAAATCTACCGTTTGGTGGAAACGTGACGGTGCTTTGAACGTTATAAAAATTTTGTTTCGCACTCTTGATGTAACATTTAGTCTTCTATTTCTCTTGGTCTCGAATAGTCACGCGGGGAATTGTTGGAAATTTTATTTCTTTGTACTCTCGCGCGAGGGTTTGTCAAATCATTTCAATTTTATCGAGTAACAAGTAGTCAGATCGGTTCTATTCTCTAACTTCTACAATTTCTCCAATTTTAATTTCACGTAATTGGCAGCGTTAATTTGAATTTACGGTCGAATAGTTTTGATTAGAATTTCACGTATTTTGCTACCAAAAAAAAAAAATTTAACTTCTCCATACTTCGATCATTGCACTATCCGTACGAAATCTATCTTCAATACGTCGAGTCGTCGTTTGGCCCGACTCGCGTTCCAAACTGACAGTGGAAAACTGTTATTCTCAACGGTAATAAAACAACAATTTCGCACGGCGACGTGGAAAATTCGACCTAGTTCCGAAATGCCAGAAATGGTACGCGCCTCGTGGAAGCATGTCACAAAAGACCCGAGCAACAAATTAAGGGTCGGGCGCGCTGCAACGCGTTGAAGCAGACCGACCAGCCACCGTGCGACACGTTCCACTAACGAAACGGCAAAATTCATTATCGTTCGAGCCGACGAAAACTCTCAAACTCTCGAATGTCAGCGGCCACATTGTCAACAGCTTCTCTCAGAGAGAAAAACACTTTCTACTAACAATGTGTCCACTTTCACCCCCCGTTCTCTCCCGTTTGTCACTGTACATACTTATTTCTCTCTCTCTCTCTCTCTCTCTCTCTGCCTCTCTGACGGGAGAATGTCTGTCGACTGATTTCGTTCGGTCGAGACGACTGGCGATGATAATAAGGCGAAGTTCGCAGGGCTCATGGGCAACGACTCCGAGTGGTACTTCACCGGGGCCAAGCTGTTCCCCAACGTAAAAGGCTGTGGATACCCTCCAATGCTGAATTGCAGTATTTTCTACCGGCAGTACGCCAACATAGGGCAGAACTTTAGCTGTTACTACTCGAAAGTGGACCCCGGGATAGTCATCAGCGACCTCGACATGTGGCAGGTCTCTACGATTGTCTACTTCTTTCGTACTGTATGTGTCTCGTGTGTGTAGAGTGCGGCTAGACCGGTGATTATTACATGACGCGTGTAAAGATAAGTCGAAAATCTGGGATTCGATTAATTTTATCCGTCTGAAAATTCCACCTCGCGACGTTTGTCGAGTGCACGTTGAAAATTAAATTTACTACACTTGGTGAGAGATTGGATTTTAACGAAGGACAGGCAGATTCGTGTGTTTCACGTATGAGAATCTCGGTTTGCATATGTTTTTATTTAGTGGAATAACATCTTGCCAACTGTCCACTTGCATCCAGTCGGGAATTAGCCAAATTCGCGAGAACGTGTACTCGACAAGCTTTTATTTTTGAACAAGACGAAGTTCGAAATGGAAACTTTCGATTCTAGATCTTCGATTTACCTGCGCGTGTAAAGTAACCTTCTATCCAGTCCTGTTACTCGTGTTGTCACACCCTACATACAGTCTATAGCACAAGACGAATATGTTATCTAGGAAAATTAGTTCTTTACACGTATGTAAGTTTCCTAGAAAGAATTAATTTTTGTTGCCAGACATTGCATTCACGCCCTTGTACTTTCTTTCCTCCTTGTTTTTCCCCCCTATTTCTTCATTTGCTGTCCTTCTCGACTCGAAAGAACTGACTTTTACGGATTATTTGCATTTACAAACTTAGTACAAATGGTAAGAGTTCTTCTCGAATCTTGATCTTACTTCGATACGATATGGAAGCTACAGATCATGTGGATGTGACGATGAAACTAAGATAAAAGAAATAACATGCTGCAATCTTGAGCTAAAGATTGAAAATCATTTCTGAACTGAATGTGGAACAAAATCTTGGTAATCTAACAAAATTAAAAAGAAACAGAAATTGAGATACCACAGGAATCAGAATCGAAAATTATAAAGTTCTCGAACGTTGAAGATACAGTAGATCTCGCCGTTTGTGATCAGACAGGCCCATCTCAATTGCATCGCCTGTGATCTAACCATTTTCTTAACCTGCAGTATATATAACAACCGTATTCCAGATGATCAACAAATCATGCATCATGTTTCTATGACTACAATCATCACCTACGAATTGTAAATTATTCTCAATCGAAAACTTGGCACGGAATGGAAAATTCCTAATTGTGAAGTGTGATAAGCGTTGTTTGTCAATATCAAGGTTTCCAGTGTAAGTCACGGTGTAAGGCCGACAATGAATAAAAGTAGAAATGATCAGTTTCACGACGTTATTCGATAATTGGCAATTGAATCGTGTTCACAAATAAGTGCACGAAGTGGGCACGAAGAGGATACATCGGCGATCGAGGCAATCGAACGTGATAAGAGTCGTATCTCGTCGCAGTGACGTGTCGTTTTCTTCAGGGTGTAACCCGGTCACCGTGTTCTAGACGCCGCTGATCTACCGTCTCAGTGCTTGCACGTACAAGTCACGCGAAAGTGGTCTTTACCTGTGTGACTTTCGTACAAGTTTACGGTAGACAGGAACGCCGGGGGTCGTGAATCGATACTGCAGGTGCCTATTGAGGGCATAGTGCATTATGCAGCGAGCAACGTCTCTGCCATAAATGGTTAAGTACCTAACAGAGCTCGTTTGTTAACGGAGATCGGGTATCTGCTTTAATTGGGACGTAAAGACACGAGGCCGCGCGAGCTTCGAGTAATTGATGGCGATTGCACTGAGCCA
This sequence comes from Tetragonisca angustula, assembly GCA_036937485.2. NCBI lineage: Eukaryota > Metazoa > Arthropoda > Insecta > Hymenoptera > Apidae > Tetragonisca > Tetragonisca angustula. Next base: position 106,537 of record JAWNGG020000053.1, on the reverse strand, counting down.
CCCCGATTAGGAGGGGGAATGAAGAGAAGAAACGACGAAGAAGAGAAACGACCGTGCGTGCTCGTGCTTCTCCGATCGGAGAGAAGCTTCCTGTTATCAAGAAAGGCGAAATTGAAAAGTGGCGAGAGTGTAATTGCACAATGGAATTTGCGCGGTGGCAATTTGTCTCGGAGGAAAGAGACTGAGAAGACCCGGTCGCTTTAGTTCGCGCTACAGTTTCTCTGAGTAAACGACTTGGATTTTCGAGTATAAAAATAAATGGATATCGTCCGTGAATTGGATTGTCGGAAACAGACAAAATGATTAAAGCGAATTATTTCTCACTCGTGTACACTCTTAACAGAACCACGTAAACGAAAATTACAGAATTATTTTACACAGTAGTGCAAACGATTTGAAATACTACAATCAGGCTTGAATGTAAATTCTTGAAACAGGATTGTCCAGACGATGTGTCATTTGAAACCTTGAAAATTATTTAAAAACTCAACATTCCTTCGCCCGAATAAATGATCGTCTCTGAAATAAAGATATACCGAAACTCTGTTACTCTGTTTCTATCCAAAGTGAAAATTCTCACCGGAACCTGGTGCACGTGGAGAAAATTCGCGACGTTGAAAATATTTAATCGCGCCGATGGAAAATAGCTCGAAGGAGGGGCGAGTTTCTAAAAAGAAACAGGCGTTGCGAGAGTTGGAAAGAACGGATCCAACGGCGTTATATATCACGGCGTGGAAAACGATTTTCCGGCGACGCGGCAAGCACAGTGGAATTCCGTTACGTTTACGGAAACGTAGCCGCCTGCACGGTGACGAACAATGCGTTTCAAGCGGGCTGAATGCCCGGCCTGACGACAAAGACGGAAACCATCGTACCCGATGAAACTCGTGCCGCGCTGCTGTCCCGGAAGAAAAGAAAATTTCTCGCTCGTCCGCTCTTCCAGCTGCGGCTGGGAATTGAATCCTCCGCGCGAGAAACGGGCAAGAAGCGAGAGAACGAGAGAGAGACGGAACGGCATGGCCCATTATAAAGGGCGGCGATAACATCGTGGATCCGTCGACGGAATAGCTTGCCATTCCACACCGCTCTCCCAACGTGTGTCAATTTCGTAAATTAACGACACCCTGGAGACATCGTCCAGACGCCCACCGGAGGAAATTCGTTGGATTTCGATGCCAGATGATAGACGAGATTTTACTCTAAATTTTGGTGAAATTGCTGCGTCTGTCTGGACAATGATAGCGAGATCGAGATTTTAGAAGAAATCTTGAAAATTTGTCGACATTCCGATAGTCTTCCACGGGATCGAAACGGGTCGACGGAGAATTCTCCGCCACTGTTTCCATCGACTTCAGTTTTAGCCGACGACAGTATTATATTTGTTCGTCATTGTTTTTCTAATGATAACGTAAGGTTTAGGTTAGATTCAGTTATATTTTACTTTCAGTTGACGGTATACTACATTCGGTAATAACAGAACCATCATTTTCTGGAGATGGTCGAGACATTTCTGTATAATTAACTTTTTTGCACAATTAATTTTGTATAATTTTGTATCATTTTCACTGACAACAAGAATGATTACAACTCTATTCGATATACTAGTAGCAATAAAGGCCATAGCTCGAACGCAAACTGAGACAACGTCCGTAACGATATGCAATCGTCTAATGTTGCTGTCGTCAGTGTCATTGTCTAGTGGAGTCGATGAAATATTGTCGGAGAAATCTGTGTCGATGATTTCAATGGGACCCAATCGAAACACGTTTTTCATTCAATGAGTTCTTATATTTTCCAAGAAATTCCCATCAAAATTTCATTGCAGAGAGTGCTCTCTTTAGCAAGTGAATTCGTTTCACAAATTCTTAGGCGTAAATACTCCTACCAGTCCTAATCACTTTGATACACGTGCAAAGATTGTACATGCGCGTACTTGCTTCGGGTAGTGCCGCACGAAAGCGGAAGTGGACGTTGAACCGCGTTCGGTTGTTGGCGAGGCCTCCATGTGCGTGACCTGTTTCCCGCAGGTGTACATGAATCTGGTGTACGCGATGGCGATTCCGATACCGTCTTTCATAATCTCGGTGATATACCTCACCATCGCCTACTTCAAGATCTACAACGAAGACGAGGTGGTCCTCGTGGGTGGCGAGGAGGGCGAGGACGGCGGGGAGGGCGAGGGAAGCAACGCGACACCCCTGCCACTGACGAGCGGCGCCCTTACACCAGGTAGCGAGGCTTTCAGGGAAGACCTAGCAAGCTTTGGCCATCAGCTGAAAGTCGCCATGGCTGACGACATCAGCAGGGAAAGCCTGGACGGGATACCCAACTCGTACTCGATTCAGGGGTAAGCGTGCGACACCTCTAACATCATCGAAACATCTTTTCCTTTTTTCGTGTTTTTTCTTTGTCTCTCTTCCAAATACGCTCCATGTTGCATATCATATACGATAAATAAGAGTTGGTTAGAGGAAGCCATGTTTTTTTTTTTTTTTTTTTTTTTTTTTTTTTAAGTTGGTTAGGAATTTCGATATTCCACGTGTTCAGAATTGTTTGTGGTTTCGAGAATGTCTGGGAGTGTCAGTTGCAGAGTGTAAATGTGTATGTTCCATGGCTCTGGCTAAGATAGTTAGAAACGCCTTTAAATATATATATATAATTAAATCAAATCTCTCAGTCAACAATCTACAAATTTAAAGGTAGATCTAAATTTGGTTGTTGTAAGTTTTAAGAAGCATTCTACATTTCGATCTCTGAGACGTACAAATTTCAAAATCAACGCACTATTAAACACACCTACGTTCTGCCTAAACGAGAATTCTAAAATTCCTAGGAATTTCCAGGGAAACAGAGAAATTAGAAATTTTTATAATTCTCAAAAAACGAGATCAGCATAAGCGAGTTTATATAACGCGGTGTAACAAAAGCCGTGTTTCGCTGATTACCTCTATCGAAGATCAAGTGTTCCCATTGTTACGACTAATAATGTTACACCGCGGCTAATGGTTACGGTTCAGTCGAGCAAAAATAAGCGTGGTTAATGGGACACTTGAACGGCTTTAAGCGGTTCGCCTTGGTATTTAGAATACCACGTTACTCGAATCGTTGGGGCTTCCGGTCAATCTACCAACAGAAACTAGTCGCGCACGGCTTAAAAGAATCGTTAAACTTCGACGGTGTAATCGTTTTAACCGCGAGATTTCTTCGTGCACAAGCGATCATTCCCCAATGATTTGCTCGTTACTAAGTAAAAAAAAAAAGAAGGGGGGAAACGTTTGCACGTTTCCGATAGGAAAACAAACTTGAAAATACACAGAGTTGGCGAAAGTATAATTTATGATATTCATAAATATTTGTTATTTATTTATTTATTATATAATATTTATTATTATTTATTCGTTTATCATATAACAAATAAATATTATTTATAATATTCGTAGGAATAGAATAGCGATATTTAAGTTGCGATTATGCAATGCTTAATTGTCTTTTCGTGTAAGGCTTGAAGAAGAAATATAAGCCGAAATTCTTCGGACGATTTGTTCGTTGGAACACGCCCCGCTAGAAAGTTAAAAGCGCCGCTCGTTTTATTCGCAAATTGAACATTGAAGGAATTATAATTTACGACTCGAATTGATTATTCGTAGAACGACTGTCACTTGCAATAATTTTCTACTCGAAGATTCTTCGATTCGAAACATAGACAATTGTCCCTCGTTCCTCTCTCTCGCTGCAATTGCGAAGTTTTCAAAAGAGAAAGATCAACCTTCATGACCGTTATTGGCCAAACGAATCTCAACGTCGATGTTAACTTCTTGCGCTGTAATGACGTGGATAACTTTTTGTTTATTGCTTCTTAATCATTTCTGTCCAGCGATGGCGTACCGACGAGTTCAAAAGGAGAAAGAAAGCGACGAGTTATTGTATATATGGTTCGGTCACTCGTTATGGTCCGCGAACCATATGATGAAAATTCCATCGCAACTCGTGAAACGTTGCCGAGCGAGATCCCTCGAAGGATACGTGCACCATTATCCACCATTGAAATCCCAATGCACTCTCTCGTAACAACGCGCTGCCATCAGAATCCCTCTCATCGTCGATAGAAAAGACAATAAAAGGCAAAGATCGATTCGTCCCTCGAAAGAGATTCCTTCGAGCGTCTTCAGTCCTCCCCCCCCCCTATTTTATCGCGAATCCATAAAAGGCGGAGCTCGTATCCTGCGGAGCGTCGATCCCGATCGAGGTGTGAAACCGTCGACTGAAATCGTCGAGATTCCTCCGCGCGAGGGCAAAAAAGAAAAGAAAAAAAAAAAAGAAAGAAAGAGAAAGCTGGAAGGAAGTGACGAGAGGGGAAGAGTCGCGTGGTCGTCGTCGAGAAAACGAGTATCGAGCGGGCCTTTGTGCGAGGGAACGGGCATAAAATACGTCGGCCGAGATGAACGGATGCTCGCGGATCGTATATAAATATCCGTGGCGCACGGTCAGCAGGCTCGACAAAGCGTCGATATCGGATGATTACGCGGTCAATTTCACCGGTGGCGCGCGACAAACCAAAGATATCCGATCACTCCCTCCCCTCAGCTACGCAAACACTGCGGCCTGCGCGCCCAAAATCCGAATAGGATCCATCAGCCACCGAAGTTTCCGCACGACGATCCACCGGCTTGACCCTCCGTACATCGTTTAATCCTTTGTGCGGCCGAGGATCTTTAACGTTGTCGCAGAGATGCGGCGATACAGAGCGTTTCAGGGAGGCTGAACGATGGGGGATGATCGAGGGATAGTGATTTCACGAAGGGTCTATGTTGATAGAGTCTTTGGTCATTGGGTAAACACCAGAGTATATTCGAAACCCTCGGCGAACCTACGACTGTCACCATCTCGACTCGACGCCTTCCATTTCGATCTGTAGATTTTTTTTTTTTTTTAATTGTAAAGTAAAGTATGATTATCATTATATTGCGTATGACGTGGAATTTAATTCGGACATATGCACTGTCTCGCGGTTAGTTTGAACCTCTTGCGCTGGAATGACGCACGTCGAGAACTTTCTGTTTCCCAAATTGCAACGTTTTCTCTCAGTTTTAAGTATTATTTAAGTGTAACACGGGCAAAACGAATGACAAGCTTGTTGCTTCTTAATCATTTCTATCCAGTGGTGTCATACCGACGAGTTCAAAAGGAAAAGAAAGCGAATTATGTATGGTTCGGTCACTCGTTATGGTCTGCGCAACCAGTTGCCAGCGCAAGGGTTTAATTGAACAATCTTTCAACTTCAAAGTGTCTGGGAGATATTTCAAAAGTGGGTCCATTGTTTGAACAGTAATTCAGAATCCGGGATTAATCTTGAAAAGTGCAGGAAAGTCACATCATTCTCAAGCCTAAATTTATTCGCTCGCTTTTCTTTCTTTCTCTCCCCGCTATTTCTCTTGGTGAAAGAAACAATTTTCACATGACGAATGTGGCTGAAACAGCGCCGGTGGAGTACCAAAGGGTTTAACATGAATGGAATTCAGGTTAAGAGTTCGATGAAATGAAATCGCGATAGAACTTTTCTTTCGGAAAGAGAAAAAGAAGAATAACAGTGAAACGCACGGCAGAAAAAGAAATCTGAGAATGAAACGCGAGACAGACAATAAATGAAAACCGTGGAAAACAACTTTATTGATCAAAATAATCACTCGGACGTGCAATTACCTTTTGTCAACGCTCGTGAATGAGAAACACAATGATGAAGATGTCTTAAAAGCGCTGTAAAGAAACTTTTTTCAGCCCCCAAAATTGTCACTCTTTCGAAAGGTATTTATACACTTGTTCTCCATTGACAATAGCTAATTACTCGTAATAACTGAAGTGGATTTTTTTCTACGTTTTTCTCTTTTATTTTCTGTCATGGAAATTTCGCAGAATTCTCTTGTGGTTATTCCTACAATTGACCGCAGCGCAGAATTGTAGCCTGATTTGTCCACTTTGTAGAATATTGCGCAAGAGATTAAAGTTGGACGAATTTTGGATTTTCAGTTTCTTTCTTGTAGTTTAGCAAAGTGGATCTCGAAGTCTGAACCTTGGATAACGAAGAGCCTTACTCAAACACATTTTCGCGTAGTTTTCCATTTTCGTTTGTCTCCCATTTGTAAAACTACAAAAACAAACAAACAAACAAACGATCAATCAGCGAGAGATGTCGCAAACAGATTAAAAATGAATAGGAGATACGATCGTGTTTGTTGAGAAATAATAAAATACACACACAGTGGAAATTCGAACGGAATCTTATTACACGAGGCAAGCGTTCAAGCGCCTTTGCTTTCAGCAATATGAAAGCGCATAGTAATAATGTTAACTTGATGGAAATTCGGGACGTTCCCCCATGTTTAAACTCCCTTATTATTTAATGTACTTCCGTTTAATTGGGTGACTTCGTGAACGTTGGTTTCCATTTCGTTACACATTGCACAAATATTTTACCCAGTAATATTTTTCAGTTCTCCTTTCACTTGAATTGTCGTGGCTCGTGAAATAAATTAATAAACAAAAGAAATCGCTTATCGTTGGATATCGCACGTGCATGTGCTTTGTTCCAGGAATATTCTTTGTCAAATCATTTTCACTATTGAATTTTTATATGCAACAACATATATAGAATATCGATAAATATCAGGCTGTCTTCTATAAAAGCGGGAACCTTCACGATACTCCTTCTGGTTTAAAATATGCTCGCGTATGTATGTACGCAAATAGAACAAAATCAATCTTTATGTAATGCTTAACTCTGAAGATCTACCCGTAATTTAACTGCCCTGTAAATACAGTGATTTTAATCGTCGTTTGAGGAATTTTGCTCAATTTGTTGGATATTGTTTATCATATTTCCGCTCAAATTTCCGTATATATATATACATATATATACATAATTAATATTGTGCCAATTCTTTCGTTACGAAAGATACTGTAAAACATGGAAATGAATAAAAATTTGTCCCTCTTTTCCTCGTTATGATATTTCAAATGTTTCAATCGCAGACACACCTTTCAGCAAACGAAAATATAAATTTCCAGGAAATTGATTTCGAAAGTGAGCAGTAATTTTCAAAGAAGAAGAGAAAAAAAACCTCACGGATTTGCTACTTTCTGTATGATTGAAATCGAGCGTAGATGGTATCGCGATAATTTTTCCTCCGTCAGTTCGCAGTTTCTCGAGTTGAGACCTAGGAGAGCCAAGCTTTCCCCGATCTTTGGGCGTTGAAATTATGAAAGTATGAAATTACGCCGTTCGCGTAAATAGCAAAAGTTCCAGCGGACGGGGAATAGGAAACTTTATTTGCCAGACTACCAGTCGCCAGAGTTTTTCCCCACGACTGTGCTATAAACGGATGGGAGCTTTGACTCGTGGAAAGAATTACACGGGAGTGCCGGGAATAACGAAAATGATGATCTACTTTACCTTCTCACCTTGCTCGGCCATCGAGAGGAAAAATTCGTAAACGATACATTGCCGCAAGAGTAGAAAATTCATCTGTAACGAATCTGTGACGACGTGAATAACAGCAATGAGAAATCTGTTCTCACGAAAATACGAAATGTTCGAAACGTTTGGAAGTTCGCAGATTGAATATAAAACATAACATCTGTATTTTTCTGACAACAGCGTCAAAATATGTGTTCGGCCAGAAGCATTGAAATTCCGGGATTATGCAAATTAAATTAATCGGAAGAAAAGAGAGAAAGGAAATTTTTCCTTTTGTTGACCTATTCAAAAGTGAATTTTAGAAAAACGCGAAGAGTGGAAACCGAACGATCTGACACGGCGCGAGTTTACAGCCGCGATTGCGCTTTCGACAGATAGAAAAGAACAGAAAAGAACAGAAAAGAACAGAAGAGCTAAGAACCTCCCCTTCGGGCTCATTGTTAGCTCTTCTCTGTTTTATCGGGAGAAATGGAATCGCGGAGAAAGGAGCTCGTCGCGGACACAGGCAGGAAAAGATAACAGCGTTGTTGGCTTGCCAAAAATTGCTGCTGAAGCTTACGGAAGTGCTTCTTCCTTAAGGGTGTCTCGCGAGCAATCCAATTCAAATGACCACTTTACAAGTAAAAAAAAAAAAAAAAGAGAGAAGAAAGAAACAAACAGATAATCGTAACGTAGTCAATTTGCACGAGTGTAACTTGAAACGTTAAAGCGACGAAATTTCCAAACGAATCGAAAACATTGATCGATTTCGCGGGAGGTGCCTCGTAGTACGTTTTTAATTAAATTGGATCGATCTGTGAAAAGAGAAGAAAGAAACAAACAGATAATCGTACCGTAGTCAATTTGCACGAGTGTAACTTGCAACGTTGAAGCGACGAAATTTCCAAACGAATCGAAAACGTTGATCGATCGTAGTACATTTTTATTTAAATTGGATCGATCTGTGACCTGAATTCACAGTGGAATGTCGATGGTGTTTTCAATGATTTTAATTGCACGAAAATTAAACATTACATAAAAATTACGCATTGGGAAATACGTGAACGTAAGTCGTCCGACTTTCCGTGGATAAATCCGTGTAAAGAGGTCAATCGGTAACGCTCGACCGATCCATCAGCTCATCAAAGACTGAAATCGCTTTAATGGGAAATTCCCATCGGCTTTTCGGTGTCCCGCGACGATCAATTTACCTGTCGCGATGTAATTAATTCGTCTTACGAGACGCGTGTCAGAATTCGAAGCGCAGCTTGTAATTAGTTGTGGCCGTGATATCAGAATTAATCCCCGGCAGACTTTCTCTTCGCCTCTCCCGGAAATGTGCACAATTGCGATACTCTGGGAAGTGTGTACGGCATCGATGATCATTATTTCCTATCGCGTGCAACCGATTACGTAAATAACATTGTGTAAATAATCTATTTGTCGTGCGAGATCAAACATGAAATTCAACATTCACGTCAGAAATATGATGTATTATATCACAAACGACGATGTATATACATATATTTATCTAACTGTTAGGGCTAATATTGTTATGTGATATACATGTATCACTTCGTTTGGATTAACACGATTAATTATTATTAATACATTTAAATTAATAATATTTCAAATGAAACGAAACCTTCAGCCTCGCGAAATTAAAGCGAATATTTTTGTATAGAAAAAAAAGGAGACGAAAATTTTTTATTTCACTCGTTATGGAATTGGAAAATTTTTACAAATTAAATTTTTGCGTGAAAATTACAAGAAAGTATGCTCGAAGACGTGAAAAAGTTCCAAATATTCCTCTCGATTCCAATTTACTGGACAAGTCCTAAGCTGATTAATTTTTGTTGGACGACAGCGCGATGCGTGCTACCATTCTGCTACGTGTGAATCGACCTCGAGATGCGTGAGTGAGGCCACTTGCAAGGACGCAGGCATCGATTCTGACCTAACCACCTTCCACCCCAGCTTCTAGCCTAACTCCAACAACTCGCCCCGTTTCCACTTTCAACTTGCTCTCACCCCTTCATTGTCAGGCCAGCCCCGAACTTTCTTTCTTACGAATATTCCTGGTCATCTACTCCTGGGGACCAGAGTAGCAACTCTCCCATTAATATTCAATAGACCTCTTAATTGGAAGCTCGAAGTTTCTGGACTGAAGTACAATCTCTAATTTCCTTTCGTTTCTCGACTCGAATTCGAACAGTGTCTTTACAAAGTAGGTAAGATTAATTATTGTTGGATTAAGTAACAAAATATCAAAAATTAGGTTCTCTTTAATAGCAAAAAAAAAAAGAGCGTCATTTTCAATTCGACGCAAGTGTGCTCGCAGTTTTGAGTTACTTAACTTTAGTTTGTGCGGTTTTCTTAGAAGGAACGTCGCTTCGAAATTTAGAAAAGAAAACGAAAAATCACGTATTGAAAAGTATATCGTGACAAAAGTTTGCTGATCAGTCTGATTTAATTACAGATGAAATGAAAGATCTAATGTATGAAGTTACTCGTTATCGTAGGATTGTCCCGTAGGTGTCTCAAACGACAGGATTGCCCTGGTTGAGCGTTAACGTGCCTTCGATTTTGGCACCATGCCCGCGAAAACGTACGTTTCACACATTATCCCCATTTCGGCGAGCGAATGTAGCTTTTTCTTCTCTCGTAACGTCGCCACCCGATTCGTCGGATTCTAATTTCCACTCGATCGGATACGATCGCGTAACGTTGCCCCAGGAAATCGCGTGTTATATGCAACGATGATCGATAACCGGTGTGTAATTTCGAAGATTTTCGACGTCGAACAGCATGTACACATTTTGATCAATAATACGGGCACCACTTTGTGTTGGACTGGTTTCGAGGAGCAAGTAGAGCATGCGCCCGATAAACATTAAGGGATCGCCTTTTCACTTGAAACGATTAATCGTTTTAACGTTCACGCGATCGTTTGCTCTTCCTTTTTCCTTTCGCCTCATTTTCTCTTTTTTCTTTTTCTTTTTTCTTTTTTTGTACTTCTCGTTACGCTCGTTTTTGTCCAGTTTTTCACTTCGCGCAAACAATCGATTCGGAATTTGCCGTTAGAGCGTGGAGGCGAATTGGGAAACTTGTCATTACAGAGCGCGGAGACAAATTGGAAATTCGTTAATTAGTTTCCAGAGTGGGTTGGTAACGGATATTTCGGATAGAGGGATGTAGCTCTCTTCCTTTTTCAACAATAATTTAATTTTAATAAAATATATTGTAATTTTAGTTATATATAAATTTTAGTTATAACAAACAAGCAATAGCCATGAGTTTTGATTATTAATTATTTATTTTAGTTAGTGGGGACGATGATATTCGAGTTTCTTTGAAGGGCAATATAGAATTTTCTATTATATATATATATATATATATATATATATATAATATATTAGAATTTTTTATCATTATATTGTTTCGATGTAAAAATTATTTTCTTGTTTACGTATCACTGATCTATGCGAATTTTGCGTTCTCCATCTTCGTGGAAACTAGGACAAAGAAAGGATATTAAATTTTAGACAGTCTAAGTAGAATAAGATCGAGGAGAAGCGATATTGTATTTCGCAAATGAATTTTATACCGGAGCTTACGAACCATGCAAAGTCTCCTTGGTCCGCTTCTTCAAGTCTTTGAGGTTAGATTATGAGAGCATTCATTTGCCTAACTGTTTAAGACCATCGGCAAACTTAGATTATCTCTCGATCGTCGTCGTCGACGAGCTTCTTCGAGGCATTAAAGATCTTCGAGAGCCTCTTAGGCTGCCAGTGAAATTGATGATAAAATTATTTCACGGCGTGCAAGCGAAGCAATGAGATTGTAGCAACGTCGGTGGATTTTAAAAGACTTTTAAAAGATTTCCTCTTAAAGCACATACCGAAATGCAAACAACCTAACGTTAAACAAAACGCAAAAATCAAACTAAGAATGACACTTTGTCTTTATCGAAGCGCGTGTTGCATGTCTGTGTGCCTGCGAAGAATGAATCAGCGAACGAATCTCTAGAAAGAAGAATTAATCAACAAATTAAAATCTTCTACCAACACTCTAGCGTTCTTTATATCCTAAAGGTAATCAATTTATTATCAATTAATTCGCTATTCACTATAGTTGGGATATTCAGAGTTCGCGAATTCCTTCACTCTCTTCGACAAAAGCAAAAGAATCGATTTTTGCCGATGCGATAATTCGCAATTTCCATCAATGATGTAAATTGTAATGACGCGTCTCATCTTCGCGAGAATCTTTTCTCGTAACGGAAGTATCAAGAGACAATTTTCGTTTGAAGAAAGTCGCGTGTCGATAAATTTACATATCGACTCTGACTGTCCGAACTGAACTTTCCTCGCTTCATTTTCTTGCATTTTTCACACTACACGTGCGCGCGATAATAGTAAATTGCACGACGCGAAAATTGCCGGGACATGGTTAATCAACGCCGGCACGCGTTGTTTCAGAAACTTGAGCAAGACGATGACGACGAGTATCTCAACTCCCCCTGGGCCGACGGCAGCAGTCTGAAGCGGCACTTTCAAGGTCTGAACAACATCTCCTGGAAACCGCACTAAGGCGGGAACCGAAGAACAAGGGATCTAGAATAGACGAGAGAAGGATCAAAGGAAAAGGGAATTTTTTTTTTTTTCTTCTCTCTGCGTGTGTAGCTTTGCTCGAGTTACCGACCGCGAATATAGCCAATATTCTCTCACCGACTACCAAAGATGAAGGAACGAGAATTTGATGGAAACGAGAACGATAGATTTCAAAGAAGGGTTCGCGAAACCGGCGACCGGCAACTTCAGGTATTCCCACGGATCGAACTAACTAACGGTGTACGATGCTCAACTGTGTAAAGGAAAACGGGACGGTTCGTTCACGTCCAATTAAAAACATAAAAGAAAAAAAAAAAGAGAAAAATAAAAAGAGAAACGAAAGAGAAAATATATATAGAGATAAAAAAATATTCGTCGGCGTTCTCTCCTCGTAGGCGGTGGAAAACGAAGAAAGATGACTCAATTGTGCACGGAACGTGATCCACAGAGTGTGCATTGGCAAAGGATGCGAAAAGAAAAAGAAAAAGAGAAAATAGAAAAATAGAAAAAAAAAAAGAAAGGAAGAGAGAGTGTTTTAATAATACGCCACAACGCTATCGCATATAATACTGTCCCACACTGTGTACGCGCTAATTATTATCCAATAGAGATATAATGATATTTTGTGACAGACTTTTTTCTACTCGACAACCGCCCGTGGTCGCGAGAGACGCGTGTTTAAAGAACGCGACCTCTTCTCCGGTCCGCTGATCGATTAATCCGTCGGTGGCTCGTGTTTTTTTAGCCTGGTCGATCCATTGCCGAGCACCGAGGTCGAACGATCGGCCGCTTGGCGAGGATCCAACGTGGATCCAACCCCGTTACATTTGGACGTCGTTGCCGATATTCCGGGCGCCTCTCGGGGTCTCGTCGTGTCGTAAAGGATACTTTCCGAAATATCAGGCGAGAGCTGCCAGGCAGAGGGAATTCCCTCCCGAACGACGCAAATGTACCACCGACTTCAATGCAGAACGTTCCGTTTTCTAAAACTGCGTTATCCCTCTCCTCGACGATCTCACAAATTCCCCCCGTCTTCGAATTTACTCGTTGCGCGACACGTTCTAGGAAACATTGTACACGCGCGTGTATAAACGTCTGTCTAAATCGTGTTCGACGATCGTGCCCGAGATCCATTCAAGGGAACACGATGTCAAGCAGAATTGCGAAAATGTTTTCGCGGATCGTCATATCGTGCGCGATAATATCGGGAGGGGAGGCAAATTGCTTTTCACGTTGCTGAGAGTTACTTCGGGGACACCCTGTACGACAACGACACCCCGCAATCGCGGTCAGGCGTTTGTTTCTTCGGGTTTGTGCAATCTCGCGTAACTATTTATTCTCGCGCGGAGGCCAGCGTATGGAAGACAAATGGGGCGCGAGCGGGCTTTCCTACGGGTTGAACGTTCCATTTCATTCGATCGCCGGGAGAGCAAATATATGTAATAAACGGTCACGCGATCCGCTACTCCTCGTCGTGATAGTGAGTCGAGCGACAGTATTCCTGCCCATTTTCTCCGATAGCACGCGCCCGATGAAGTTATACACACACACACACACACACGCACACACACAAAACACACAAGACACGCGCGTTTAGTCCGTTTTGCACAACTCTGGCTGACTCTGACTCTGGTTTACACGACCAAGAAAAACGTATCCGTATACGTATATAAGAGAACCGGTAGGGAAGGGAGGTGGGGGGGGGGAGTAGATATGTAATAATGGCTGTCGTGACGATCGACAGGCGGACGCTGAAGAGGAGAGAAACCGAACAACGCGCGCGAGACAACTCGGTCGCGTTTACTCACAAGTGGACTAAAGAAAAAGAAAAAAAAAAAAAAGAAAAAAAAAAGCTTAAAAACCGAGCAAATTAATGAATTAAGAGTACCGTTACCAAGTTAACAAAGTATTACTAAGTTAATCTGCTTGCTGTGTGATCATGACGCGCATTCGAGGAAACGCCACTCCACGTGCATCGTAGAACGAATACGAGAACCACACACATGTATCGATACACCGTCTCTCTCTTTCTCTCTTTCTCTCACTCACTCACTCTCCTTCTGTCACGTACACAGGCATATGTACACACACGCGCGCGCGCGCGCACACACGCACACGTACACGTTCATTTCACCGTGAATCGTAAATACACGCTTCTATCCGGGAGTAGTCGACGCGATTCACCGAAACGTAAAACGGTGAACTTCAAATTACGCTTCGAGGGGGGGGCGGTGCGCCCTTCCACCATCGATTATTCGATTCCCGCGGTTTTTCCTTTCTTCTTTCGGCAACGGTAAGGGCGTTCGAGGCCGCTCGAATACGATAGAAACGACGAGAAAAGTTACTTTCGATTCGAAAATTCGACGATTGATGGAGACGGCTGGTTCGCGCTGTGTCTGACTAGCCTCGGCTCGTACTACTGAGCTTCTGCCAATTCGACTGAATCAGCGGGTTATACCATAAGTATATTACATAATGTGAATGTGTCTCAAGCGACGTTGTGAACGAGAATGATAATGAGTAATAATATATTATTCTTTCAACGATGTCAATGATATCAGTGGAAATTGTCAACGATTAGACGATTACATTTCCTCGCGAAATACTGTCTGTATTCGACAGATCCTGGAACATAGTCTGACAGATCCTATCTTTCAACTAGCAAACATGTTCATGCTTCGAGAGAGATCGAGAGATAAAATCCGATGAAGTATCGACGTTGAAATCGATGTTGCTCGCGGGCTGAATAGAGCGCCGTGTCGAGCAATATTTTTGTCAAAACCGACATCAGTTCTTTATCTAATGGTGCACATATCGCACAGCACGAATCAGCCCGATCCGAGGCGTCGTTTGCCGCGAAAGAATACAATTTTCCAGAGGTTGGTCGACAGGATGAGACAGAAAGTTATCGTTTCCCGCTTTGTATCTCTCTTTGGGCTGAATGACAGCTGCGTGCAGCACACAGTCGGACGTTGCACGCAGCATTTTCCAAAATTACAGACTTCGAGCAAGCTGGCAGTCGTAGCGTAAGCGCAAAGAGAGAGAGAGAGAAAACTCAAGCCCGCGATTACGTAAAGGAACACAGGGTGCCACTTGCGCAGAGGATGAAACAAGTAACGCTGGTTTTTTCGCGGCCTCGTTGCTGCGCGTGAATCGATACCGGTGGCGCAGGACAGGCGAACCTTCATCCCTGAGATCGATGGGAAAAATTGATGCTGAACGAAACTTTACGAGAGCCAGCAAACGCTCTCTAAAGTTCGTGTTCGTCTTTCCTTAAGCGAGTATGGTACTCGGTTGAACTTGGCCAGTTTCTCGTCATTGCTATAATGACGGTTTGAACGCGGAGATTCGAAGGTGGTAGAGAAGCTTTCTGAGAAAAGGGCCGACAAGACGAAATGGTCTCGACTGAATGGAACTTGTCTCAAAAAGCATGACTCGTTTAATATTAACTATTAACGATTGTTGTTTTTTCTGCATCTCGAAACTTTGTGGCAACTCTAACTGTTCAACTAAAAAGCGCACTCGACACATTGGCCATCTTACCACAGACAGGTTCTTTTCTCAGAAAGCCAGCGAATTTGTTAATCTTGTAAAGTTAACAAACACAAAGTACTGACAGTACGAAGATATTTTATAAAGGAATGACTTACGTATGAAACGCATATTCCACGGTTGTAGAGGGTATCGATCAAATAGTCGCACCCTGGGTACCAACGAAACTCGAAATTGATTTCTTACGTTTGAAGGCTTGAAGCAACGTTATTTTCGGCATTACCGCGAGCATAGAGCATTCACGTAAACTTTTCTCACTTTCCATGGAAGAAAAACGCGGATGGTAATTCACTATGGTGCTTGATTCGAGAAACGTTTAAAATAAACCGTGTGTTGAAACGTATTTAACGTAGCATCGAATTATCTGAGATGATCACCACGTGTGATTCTCTCATTCGACGCGATCCTTTGTCACATTGCAATTTTGCGATCGCGTATTCAACACACAGATACACGCCACCGAACGAACACACGTGTACACACACATACACACACACACACACACACACGTAACATACACGAATATACACTGATAACCTATGGAAAGAAATAATAATTGAATTGTTTTTATGGATTAAGAACAAGTTGTCTGTGATCTACAATAATTAAAAAAAATATTTAATAAGTATTAACATGGTAAATGCATAATTGACATGTCGATAATGTCGAACGAATCGGTTTAGGGAATAATAAATAATAATAGAGAAACAAAAATAAAAGCGAAGGGAAATGAGGAAAACGGAAGTAAGAGCAGTCAGATATCGGAATGATCTCAAATGTTAACGGATAGAGCAATATAATAGGGTGGATGAAAAGGGGTGGGGGAGGGGGGGGGAAATGATAACGAAAAAATGTTTGTCGCGTTAACGATGTTACCGCAATGGAATTCTAGAGAAAAGAGGTATATTATATATAAATACATATATAAACATTAAAATAATAAAGAGAGAAAAAAACATAGAGATTTAAAGATGGAGCACGCCACACGTCTAAATACTATGTAATCGCTGTTGTTAATCAGTAATAATTCGCGATGTAAAGAGAAGAGAGAAAATTTAAAAAAAAAAAACCAATTTATGCGCGTGCTGCGTTCAAAGTACCGATTAAAATACCAAAAAAAAAAAGAATTATATAAATAAATATATAAATAAATAAATAAATAAATATATATGGCACTTGACCGTCGCGGCTAAAAAAAAAAAAAAAAGTACATAGGATAGATAGATTTATAGAAGCGCAAAAAAACACCAAAAATCGTTCCTTCCACCCGCTCCGGCCGTGTATTTGATTATCGATTTTAAATATATCGCATCTCATGTAAAAGTCAAAGAAAAGCTCTGCGAACTTGCAAGCGCACCTCAGAATGCAATTAGTATGTCGTTTTACTAAAGAAACGGGGATGAACAATGATGTTTAATGAAAACAGATGATTTAACGGCGGGGAGAGGAATGGGAATTACAGAGGAGAGAAAAGAACGAAGACAAAGAGAATGTTATATAAATGCCACAATCACCGAGTAATAAGTTGTTCAACGAGCGTTTGCGAAAGATGTTCGAAATAATTTTTGTACAGTTTTGGCACACACGAGAACGTGCAACATCGTCGTCTTTATATTTATGTACAACATTCAATTATTATAAATTTTCGATATTATTACAAACTATGATCGATTTCGTGTGAAAGTGTATATGGCTTTTTCTGCGGTTAACAATAAAATGTTGTCAAAGCTTTTTCACGAGATATATATACATACATATTTCACTCAAACGTTTGATTTATCTGTTGATTATTGACCCTCCCTTGTTCCACAGATACAATGTATACAGTTATAATTTTTCTTTTTTAATCAGGTTTTTGAAAAATTACACGTCGTTCCACCAAATTATTCACTTTCAGTGCGATACATGCTTTCTTTTAATGTAATTAGTTTCTTGTCAATATCATTTTCTCGTGTAAAATAACATTTTGTCAATTAATACGAAATAAAGGATAACATTTAAAGTCAAGCATTTAAGTTAATAAAATATTAATTAGACTCTGAACTTTTGCAGGTTTTGCAAATAATTAGTCAAAAAAAAACGTTTTTATTAACGTGAAATAATATAGAAATCATTTCATGCCCGTTTAAGGATCCGTTCTCTAATATGAAAATCAACGAATTCTACTTAACCAATAGAAGATATCACAGACGAGGTATATGAATAGACCTAGCATTCAATGTACTTTTTCGGCCAATGATTCGGGGGTCTCAAAACCCTCTTACCATTTTCGTATTACATCAATCCTACCATATGAATTTGCGCAAATTTTGCACGATAGCACCAACAAGGTGTATGAATAGACCTAGCACTTTACGGGATTTCTGAAATACCGACATAGTAAAAAAATCACTGGTTTTTTAGCGCACTTTACGTTTAAAGAACGGTGAATTCGTTTTACTTGATGTAATTCCCCAATTCACCGTTTGCTAGGTTTATTTGTATACCTCGTCGGTGTCGATAATAATAGTAACCCTCGTCTGTGAAGATATTAAATAAAATATGTTACCTATTGTCGGTACATTAGTTCTCGTTTCATCCGATAGATAGTATCATGTAGCATATTCTTGTCACATTTTTTAATACTAACATAGATGGCTACATATCAATAGACAAAGAGACCATTAACAAGCGATAAAGATAAACATATGTTATTCGCCAAACAAGGAACGCAACAGTACGTAGCAAAGCTGCACATGTGGCATAAAAGACAAGAAAAGCAATAGTATGAAACAAGGATAGAAATGGCAATTAGTTCCCGAATTCTATCGCTACGCAACGCTATTTCAATGCTCATGAATCGATCAAATTTTCATTTACGAAAAGAACAAATTAATAGGATTAATTTATGAACTTTTATGATTGTATTCATGATATTAGATCCTCAGCTTTCTTCTGATATTCCATTCAATTTATAAAATGCTTCTATAAAGATCTAGAAATTCTACTTAATAGATCGAATGGCTCCTGATCGCAATTAAAATATATAATGAACTTTATGTTTCTAAGTAATTAATTTGCATTCCACGCGTACGCATTTCAAAGCTGATGTCTTCAACTATATCTATCTTCAATTTTGATCCAAATTTTGAACATAGCTTACGAGAAATTAAACATTATTTGAGCTAATGGTTCGATGTATTCAATAGAACATATTAAATGGATAGTGAAATTCTACTACTTTCATGTTATTGATAAATAAAGGCATTTTCAGTTTAATAGAGTATATTTTTATATTTAAATAAATTTTGATAAGAAAATGTCAAAAGTTGATAATTCATTATATTGTAATAGAGAATACATGCGTAATAGAATAGAGACTTTATCGTTTAATAGAATAGACACTTTATCTCCTACGAGAACTTGTGTGCTGTGTCAAATCGTCAAAATGCAAAATGCAAAGTCTTTTATGCTTATGTATATTATGCAAATACGTATATGTGTATTCAACAAATTAACATTTTTTCATAGTTGCTGATTTTAGCGCTTTCGACGATTGTGTGAGAACTACAGAATGAAACACATTTAAAATTATTGAAATTTCAAAATTATACTTCTTAATGATGTACATATATTTTAAAATCTATACAATCATTTTGTAGTTGCCATATTTCTATACCTTTACACCTTCCCCAATTTGTTTCGAAACACAGGTAAACACAGGTATTAATACTTAAGAATTATGATGAAATTACGCTTAATTGATTACTACGTAAAACATCAATTTGATTATAAAAATATAACGCTATAAAAAAGGAAAATATCAAAACTAACATCTAATTTTTATAACTGCGTTCTGATATGTGCCTTTAAATAAATAACCATTACCATTTCACATTACATAAAGTTGAAAGTCTATGTAATAACCGTACATAAAACAGATGTGTTTATTAAAAAAGAAAAATAGCAGCTATTATAATATAATGATCCTACTGAAAATATTAAGCATCATTATAGTGGCATTTTTTATTTTATTAGTAAGTATTATTAAACTCTTTACATATTTTTGTCGTTATAATGAATAACTGATAGAACTCTTAACTTATACATCCACTCATTCAAACACGCGTGATGGACCATTCCGTAATTACGTACTCAGTACTCACAAATATGTCACATGATCCTTGACAACTTATAAGATTAATACCATCATTCAACAGCTTACAAAATGTATTACTTTAACTTCTCTTCAAGTTAAATGAAATTCTATAGAGAACAAGAGACTCGTCTTGCAATCAATTACTTTCTGATATAAAATTGTGTTATCGTACTGCAATGATGAACATAAGTATTAAATTACTCCTATTTAGATAGTGCATCAACACAAAAAGAAACATGTATGTCCCCAAACATCTCGAGCATTTAAAAAATTCTTATTACAGAATTCTTATATTTAAAAATTTGAATGAAAAATTTGTATAGCACACACAATAAAATGTCATACTATATAGTTTTTACAATGGTCTAATTCATTCTTTTAATATTATCCATCAATTTCCAATCTTATTATAGTTAATTTAGAAAAAAAAACGAATTTAATTTTTTTTTCTTCATTATCCTTTTGTGGAATTACTTTTTTAATCGATCGAATATTCATATATAACAAAAAGGATATATTATTTTTTTAATCTTAGCTGTACTTATTTACGTCCAAAATTACTTATTCTGTAAAAACCTGTTAAATTTAGGATTTTCGTATAACAAACGAACAGCTTATAAAACATTTAGTTGCAGCTTTATTTTAGATACCATTATTACTTCGATATCTTACGACTTTTAAGCACTTTTCTCATTACATATAATCTTATCACATACAACTATGCATGACTAAATACATTCTGTAACTTATTACATCTATCCATACAAATAATTTCTTTTTTGTGATAAAAGTTTACAAGGTATATCACAAATCGTTTGAAAATGCCGTTAATTCTTTTTTTTTTCTTTTTTGTTTGTTTGCAATACCGGTTGCAAATAAATACAGCCTGCTAATATAAAATGAAATCAAGTGGCATTGATTTTCTTTTCTTGAATCCTTTTGCTGGAGTAATAGTGGCTTATTCTTGAGACCCGAGTCGCATAGTATCAAATGTAATGGCTTCAGGGTTTCAAGTAGAGCTACTGTTCGATTCATTTGTATAATACAAATCATTGACGATTTTATTCAAATGCAATAATGGTATATATACCTATATTTTTGCCATGATGCTCTTTTGTCATTTTTTGTTTCACTTATTTCAGAGAAAAGTGCGGCATCAGCATATTCTCAATAAAAAAAGGCAATTTTGTAATGTGTAATAAAAATTTCGAATCGTAAATTGTAAAAAATAATCCTTAATTTGTGAACAAAGTCAAACAAAATGTTTTATATTCCTTCTCGCATCATATTTTCACATAAACATTTTTTTATTTTTTGTGTTTTTTTTTACGAAATTTATTTAGCACTGTTCATCTATCTTCACAGCTTCTATAGGTCATGTACCAATGTTAGACATGTATTAAATTGTGTTACCATGCATCGTGATTATTTGTGACTTGTAAAACCAAGCACCTATAGCATATATTGTGATGGAGGCAAGCTCGAACACGAACACGCGCGTGTATGATGAGAAAATTTGTCCTTTTCTTTTCCTTGAGAATTATATTCGACTTTTTTAGCGAATTTAAAATCGTTTTCTCCAATTTTTCACTATGATATAGTAACAGTCGGTTATATTTTTAAGTTAATAATTTATTTGAAGTACTTTTCTTGGTGCAACATTATATAAGAAAAATATTTTATATTATTTAGTTATTTAAGTTAGAACAAAAATGTAAAGTTTTTAATTTTATATAATACTATCAGTAGTTAACACTCTCTTAAAGAAGTTTTTGTTGCATTAAAAATTTGTTAATGTAACAGCCATAAAGTTGAAGTAGATGTATAAATAAAATTTTTATCAAAACGTAAATGTTAGAAACCTTTCTCCCAGACTACGTTATTTAAAATATCTGTAAACTATTTTTTTACTAAAATACTAAAAAAAAAAAAAAAAAAAAAAAGAAAAGAAAAAAAAGAAGAAAGAAATATTTGAATGCACTGAGAGAAAATTTTTTTAAACACACACACATACATATATATATATATATATATTTATTTATATATATGTTTTTCTAATTTACTTATAGTAGTTAAATACAACAAAAATAAATTGTCTTATCCTGAACAAATTTATTGTTGATGAATATATAGGGATTATCAGAAAAGTAAAATTTAAACAAATGCTATATGCGACATGTAGTTTAATTTACAAAATTTCTCTGTATGACTTGCAGATCATATATATTTATATACTATGTACCTATATATCTATATATGGTAATATTAATAGCATTATCATACAACTTTATGCAAACACACACATGTAAGTGTAACATCTTCTAAATATGCCGAAACAATACTATTTTATGTATATGAATCAAATATCATATATCGAATTCATTTTAACTTAGAAAATCATTTTATTTATACTATAATATATTCGCCAATATTAAATATGTTATTCCATTGGATTACAATAAAATTACTTGTGTCAAATATTATTAATATTTTATGACAAATTTTAATATCATTAAATTCTTATTACAAATTTTTGTAATGATATCAATAAAAGAAATATAAAAAGAAATTATTATGCAATGTATATCTTAACATAAAATGAAATTTTATCATAACGTTATTATACATCAACTAAATAGCATCTTTATTTAAAAAATATTGGTTATGATCACTACTAAATATCAATATAAATATATCATATTATCCACTATATAAAATAGTATTGTCCAGCATTCATTCACCTGTTACTCATAACAGATCAATTCTTTTAAAATTGTATAACAGACAAACAATCACCGCGTTTCGGGCTTACCTCCTTAACAAGAATGTTATATTGTAAACTTGGTTTTAAAAAGTATATAATGTATATCCATCTTGATGGTAATTGTGGTACACGTGAGAAAAGTCGCAGATCAAAGGATACAGAATGTTTCTTATTGAGATGTACGGAAAGCAGGTAACTGGTAAGATGACTGGTAATTCAGTCCTGCATCTCCTCTGGTATTTCGTGAGGATTAAGTATTCCTGGTACTGCCATTTGTTGTAACCTTTTTTCTTCTTGTGCCAATCGTAATGCAGTTTCTCTCTCTTCGAGATACAGATCTGAGTCATCTTCCCCGGTGTATTCCTTTAGAAAAAAATTTATTTATTTCATTATTATATATCATTACTGATATTTTAAATACTGAAAATTTAAAATAGCAACACTCACTCTAATTTCAACAAGAAAATCTCTAAGATGTTCTTTGAACGCTGGGATGTCTTGATTAAGATTGAATAAACCTTGTACAGTTATTTTAATCTGATTATCAGTTAAATGTGGAAATGCTGTTTTAAGCAATCTGGCAACAAATTCTTGAACATACAATGTGTTATCTGGTACAGGTCCTAATGGAACTTTGATTCGCCCAAGTTCAACCAATGAAAACATATATGCCAGAATAGTAGCATGCATATTAAGGCCTAGATAATAATGAAATTAACCATATCAAAATAAAATTTAATAAGCATATTAATACTGTTTATATGTATTTACCAGCTATATGCGATGAGTCTGTAACTACACTGAATATATGTTGAAGAATATCTGTAAAATATGTCTGATAGAAATTTTGAGTATCCGGCGCCGAAATTTCAATGTTTTGTAAAAACTGATACAATATTTGTAATCCTATATCTGCAACATTTCTCATTGTATGCTTGAAAGCCCAGATTATAGAATCAAGTACAAGCTTAAATTGTGCTGGTGGAATTATAAGAAATGCACCGAAACAAGAAACATTCACTTCCTAAAATATAAAAATGTTTACAATATATATTTATTTCACACAGTGAAACAACTTATAAATAGTTAATATTGTATATGATTACCTGTAAAAGTAAAAAGAAATTCGTTCTATGTTCCGGGAATTCTTCAAAATCTTTATTTATCATTTCTAAAGTACATTCAAACACAGCATCAAATATTTTAGGTATTTCATTGGTAATGTAACATTCTAATTTATTTACGATAGTGGCTATAGCACTTAGCACCTCTGGTTCGCGTGCACAATGAACATTTGTTTTTTGATAATCCAATAAAACGGCATCCAATAAGGGTGGTAAAAAGCTATCTAAGACCTGATTATAATATATACAATAAATTAAATTATTTTGAAGATATTCACAATCTTTACAGAATATGACTTTTAGAGTAATACAATTTTACCATTTGACGATCAGTTGTTCTGCTAACCCATTCTGAGATCAATTTTAAGGTTTCCTTTTTCACTACTCTCATACTTTTAATTAGAGATTGTTCCATTACAACTTCACCATTCAAAGCTATTGCAGCACTTATATTTTCACTCATAACCTGAAGAAAACAATTAAATGCTAATATGATCATTAAAACAATTCAATATATTATTAAACAGTATTAATATACCTTATAAACGTTCAACATATCTAAATATATTCTTCCTAATTGTATCACGTATGGATGACCAAGAGCTTTACAAGCCCTTACATTTGTTTTCAAAATACTAGCGAGTTGTTTTATAGCTTCTTGATCTTTTAATACATCTACATTCTGAAATAAAATATTTTTATTAGGTCAGTTAAAACTAATTAGGAAAATTATAAAGTATTTTTGATTTTTTTAATATTTACTTTAGATGCCTGACTTATTATGTCATCCCATACTTGATTTGGTAAAAGCATATATCTCTCTATTAATTCTTCCTGCATTACTGTGTCTGTCTGTGCAAATATCATATACCCAACTGCTTCATAAAATGTATGTACCTGACATAACACAAAAAACACAATTAACTTTTATTACAGATATAATAATACGTATAATGTGATGTATTAAAAATATGTGCAATGTATGTTATTATTCGATGTGTTTAATGATTTTACCTGCTGGGTTTGAAGGTCACAAATGATACTACTAATAGTAGAAAGAATTTCCTCAATAAATGGTACCAATTCTCCAGTTTGTGGCGTAACAAAATGTCGCCTGCATTTCAATGCGATTTTTATAAATGTGTCACAGGCCATATCTTGCACACCATCATGAGTTTCTATAAGAATATTTTATTTAATATAATATATTTATAATGTTGCATTGAACCTATCGTATATTATGCAATAATTATATAATGTAATATCCTTACCATGCATGAATTCGAAGAGTTTATTTACAACAGTCTTTAAAAATTTCCAATGCGCTCTCAGAAATCTTGGATACTGTCCAACTACATACATAATATTACTAGCAATAATAGCTTTATTATCCTTGCCTTTCTTTTGTTCACAAAGACCAAGAAGATCTTTGATAACAGTTACCAAAAATCGCTTTTCGTCTTCTTCGTGCATCGCACCAGAAATGCTACCTATTGCCCAGCATAACTAATCAAAGAATTTAAATTTTTATATTCCACGACATTTTTATTATGAATTTTATATAACATTTTCAGCATATTTACCGCATTGAGGTTTTTCCAAGACCATTCCGATCCATTTACTTGATTTTGTAGTTTTTCTGTCATTATTCTTTCAGTATCCATGTAGTCAAGATGAGTAAGATACACAAGAGTTTCTCTCATATTTTTATATAAATTAATAGAATCAGTGTCTTTCATAAATTCTCTAACAACTTCCCCATTTTCATTTTCTACAACAAGAACTTCTTCTGGTTTAGCCATTCTACTAATCATAATATACCGTACTTTAGTTAGAACCGGGCAATAGAATAATCTCCTAGATGGGAGAGTCATATTTTTGACCATAAACAAGGGCGTTGGGGTAACAAAAGGATTTGCTCTATATAAATCCATTGCTAATGCATTCCAATATTCCAAACAAATCTTAAATATTTCAACTTCTTCAACTTCAGAAATTAAAACAAGGTAATGCAATGCTTTAAGTAGCAACTCATTCAATTGTTTTTTCTCTATAAACTGCCCATGTTCTTTTAGGTATGTGCAAAGAAAAATAGCTAAATTTTGAATAAAATTTTGTTCTTGATCTCCACCAGCTGCATATGCTTCGCGTATATTTGTATCAAGGGGTAGGATCTGTTCTAACTGTCGCATTACATTAACAAACAACATTACAAACACATCGTCGTATGTTGTTACTGTAACACCAGCGATTTCAGTTAAGCATTTTAGTGTAATGTTTCTGAATATTGGTACATTTAAGAACTGCAAAAAAAAAAAGAAAAAATATAATGTTATTTTAAAGTAATGAACAACAAAAATTAGAGAATTATATTCACCTTGAATACTAAAGTACTTATTAATTTTGTTTCAAAAATATACCCCAGAGGAATCCAATTTAAAAACCTTAAAAGAGTTTCTAATGTAACTGCCACCAATTGGACATTTTGTGAATTATCCAATACAAACTGACAAAGATGAAAAATGTGCGAGAATTCACTACACATTGTATCTTTCAAATGTTTTGCTTTTGTTTGTGTCATTTGTCCACTAGAAAAGTCAAACACTTCTTCTGATAATAATTTTAAAATCGCCATATTGTTCTGACAAAGACTTTCATTTGTTTTACTTGCTCCAACAATATCACCAATGAAAGATTCCCAATTTTTTGGCCATTCCCGTTTTAAAACCTGTGACAAATGTAATTCATTAAAATGAAATTTATGAATAAATGAAATAACTTTTACATTCTAACTTTATTCACTTACCTGGACTAAAATCATATTAAGTTTATTAAGATAAACTTTTGAAGCCTCCATTGTTTCTGGATCACTACTTGTCTTTATGATAAGGCCTACAATATATTTTTTTATACCTTCACACTGATTTCTTGGTAATACTTTCCATCGTGTCTTTATAACTTGTTCCAATATTTGTAGAGCATAATACTTTGTTTGTTGATTCTATATACAAATGATCATATTAAAGAAGTATTTGCATATTTATAAGAGATATTGGTTAAAAGAATCCTTACCTGTGAATATTCTAGAATAGTATCTACACGGGTCCATGCGTTTGGATGTTCTTTAAGTGTGGTTAGTACTTCCTGTGCAACTCTTTGTTGCTCACCTATCCCATTGTACATACAACCTACTATATTATCAAGAAGTGTTATATCCAGCTTTTGATTAAAATCCAAAAGCTTAGATGCTTGTTCTGCTAATGTTGCCATTATTTATTGTAAATTATCCGATTCTCATACACTCTATCTGTAAATAATTACATTTGATATAATTACTTGATTTATTACAATTAAATACCGATTTTATAAATAAAACACACATATTACAAAGTATTGTTTCCAAAAAGGGACTAATTTATTCCACAAATTAATGAATAGTTTAGAAAGCACAACTCGGTACAATGACAAAATAATTTTAGTTCAAAAATATGTTCAAAAATAAATCAACATAAACAATATTAGTATTTAGTGTTAATAAACAATGTATATAAAAGACGCTGTATTCTTTATATTATTTCATTACTTTTATCAAAATGTTTTTCATATACTGTTACAATTTTATAGGTAAAAGCATTAGAAGCTTATAAAAGATTATAATATTAAGTAATATTATTCTGCTTCTATGTGAAAAACAGTTATTTCTGTTTGTAAACAAGTTGAAAATATTAAAAAAAAAATAAAATATAGTATAAATAATAAAATTAAATAGAAGCAAGAATTAAAAAGAAATCATTGTTAACGTGTAGCGAGGGAGGTCACCGCACTGCGACCGCTCGACCTAACCTACATTTGACAATCGCAAATAAGGTTATGTGAAAATTTATTATGCGTAATGTTTATAAATCCAATGTAAAACATATTTCACTTAATACATTTAATCAACAGAAGTAAATGATAATAAAGATATAAAATATTAATAGCAGATCATTGGAATTTGTAGACTTTTGTTATCCGGGTGCACTTTACTCATTGCGTCGTTGTTCAACGAATAACGTATCATAAACGACATTTGCACATACCGCATTAACTCCCACACGTAGATTCTCAATTCATAGGTAAAAAACACACGTTTCACACGAACAATCACAATCTCTCGCAGTAAATCACAATCAGAAAAAGGCCAAACACACAACCGCTGATTCCCGCGCGCGACCAATTTCGTTCCTCGTTTCACAGCTCTCTGTTCTTCACTGTCTCTTTCTCTCTCTCTATCTCTCGCACGTTCTCTCGCTCGTCACTCCTGCCTCTGCTTCGTTTGTGACGATCGTCAGTGAAGAGAGCTCCACTCATAAATGTACAATACCCACCGAGGCCGTTCTTCGTCGTAACTTTGTTTCTTAAATCTCATACAGAATTTCTACTATATCCCTTCACTTCCAATGAGAAACAAGAAAACTGGCTGCTTTACGTTATGCTCGAATCCAACCTACAGATTTTCGAAAATAATAACAAAATGGCTGAACACGTTACGCGGACCATTGCGGAGAAACGAACATTTTCATTGGTCCCAACGATCTGTTTTGTCCAATCAGAAAAACTCTAGCGACTGTTTCTGAACGTCACAAATTACGTCACGTGATGTCATGCAACACGTGTTCTCCATTTTGACTTAAAATTCCGTATGAATAACGTTTCATGCGAATACCTAATACGCATCTATATCTTGATTCTTAGCTAAAGTTAGTAATCCATGTTGATGTTTACATATTTCCAATTTTTTGATAGTCACAATGCATTATTAATGTAATAAGAACGATTATGTTTCCTTGAATGTTTATTTGCCATGAAACGTAAAGTCTTAGATGAAGAATCTCTGCGATTACTATCCTAGTTGCAAGCATATGACAGTTTGTGATTTATTATCTTATTGCAAGGTGTTTCTATTAGAATTTTAATAGTTTAATTAACTGAGCGGCATTTACATTATTGCAGTGACCAAAATTTAAAATTATTTAAAATAGGCATATTCACATAATTGATTGGATATGTCTTGTCAGATAAAAGGAATTGCTAATCTAACCAATACAAGTAATATCAAAGAGTTACTTTTCGGAGATATTAGTAGGAGACGTAAGTTATCACGTCCTTTTGCTTTGTCTTTTAACGAAATGGTAAATTTCAATCAATTATCAATACTTTTTAGATGACATTCCAAAAGATGAGTTACCATTACAAGACTGTTTTATATCATTATCATCGGCTGGAGATGTTCTTGCTATGGCAAATAATACAAAGATGATTATATTAATTTGTATGTTTATAAATTTAATTTTAAATAATATATTTCTACTGTCTAATTTATGTATAATTTATCTAAAAGTATGTTATCTAAAAGTATTAATACAATAATTTAATATTAGCAAGATGGGATTCGTCGGAACAAGATGAAGCAAAAAATAAATTTCACATGATATGGTATGGTGAAGTTGCCCAGGAAGATAAGTAAGTCTTTGTTCTAGTAATAGTATGTTAAATTTTATATATATATATTTTTTTACTACTAATTCCTTCGAAAATATATCCACATATTGAAAGTGTTTTTTAGTGAATGGATAACGTCTGTCATTTGTTTACCATTATTGTCATTGGGTAAAGCTAGTAGTGGCACTAATCCAGATTGGACGTGTATTATAGTTGGTTTTAATAATGGTTTTATTAGATTTTATACAGAAGTAAGTCAAATTTAAATATATAATAATGATTTATAAAATGTACTTCTAGCAATTAAATTAAATTGTAATTAAAATTAATATTGAAAATAATATTTATTTTTTATTTAGACAGGTGCATTATTGTTAGGGGAACAATTGCACACTGAACCAGTTGTGGGATTAAAATGTCAATCTTTTCGTGCCCCTAAACACATAGGTGATAGTGGTTTGGCTGAAGAAATTTATGTGACATATAATAGTGTTATATGTGTATTACAAGGTTTTCCTTTGTTTTCTACACTAAGAGCATGTAGGAATCATTTAGCTAGAGGTATATAAATTAAAAATATAATAGCAATATTTTATTGACATTTAACATCTCCATCTAATAGTATGTTTATTGTTTCTTACTTGAAGTTCAAGCAAACTGTGATGATCTACCACCTATTACAAATTTATCATATAAGAAGTGGGGCTATAAAACCCAAGATATTGTAAATGATTCAGAAGTAATTGGTACCACTTCTGTAAATAGTTTTGATCATTTAATGACAGCTTCAATTTGTGGTGGATATAACGCGTCTTACAGATCTAGCGCACCACAGCATAATTTGGTTCTTGCAACTGGTAAACGACCATTTGTTGGTTTTCATTATGCATTAGAAGGTGGCTCAGCTCCGGTTCTATCAGATGTTGCAATAGCAATGGCCAGCAAATTAGCAAATGCTATTGGAACTGCTGTTCCGTGAGTGTTGCATAATAAATTCATGTTATGCATTTATTGTCAAAAGGATGCATCACCTGTAAGAGAGCTATAGTTAAAATACATTACTTGAATGTCACATAATTTTTTAATACTG
Source organism: Tetragonisca angustula (assembly GCA_036937485.2). NCBI lineage: Eukaryota > Metazoa > Arthropoda > Insecta > Hymenoptera > Apidae > Tetragonisca > Tetragonisca angustula. Next base: position 76,325 of record JAWNGG020000053.1, on the reverse strand, counting down.
AAAATAAGATCGTCATTCTATATCATGTTAGTACAGTATTCTATTTTTATACATAAAGTATTTTATTCTTTCTGTCTAGTTGGTTTCCTCTTAATTGGGGAAATTCAAAACATCAGGGATCACTCGAAGCATCGAAAACTAGTGCTCATGAACCAGTTGAACCAATGACTTGTAGGTTTGGATTAAGTGATGTTATGAGAGAAGGTTACTCAATAATATCCAGTCCAAATAAAGCATTGTCAGTAATATTAGACGCAATGGGTAGAGTATTACTAGTAGATAATAGATCTTGCATAGCTACAAGAATGTGGAAAGGTTATAGAGATGCACAATGTGGTTGGATTGAAGTGGAAGAGGAGAAACATTCTGGAATGCACAAAGCGTTTACTAAATTTAAACAAACTCTGCAATTGCGTTCTGCTTTCTTTTTAGTCATTTATGCCCCCAAAAAGGGTGTAATAGATATATGGAGTACTCAACAAGGTCCTAAAATTACTACATTTACTGCTAGTAAACATGGTCGGTCAGTAATATAATATTGTGTTTTTGTCATACTGATAAACTGACGTAAAATTATTGGTTCAAATAAGTGTTATTCTGCAGATTACTCTATATCAATTATGGTCTTCTTGGTGTGAATGATAATGTACATTTATCCAAAAATAAGCCACAATATTCGTGTGTTTTTATGGATCCACTTGGAGGGTTGAAAGAAATTACGGTACCATTTCATTTCGCTCTTAGTAGTAAAAATGGAAAAAGAGCGCGTGATATACATTTACTTAAAAAATTGAAAGCATTTTTAAGAGAAGAAGATTATGAATATGATAAATTAATATCAGAAATTGAAAGTGTGTGTTCAGATTTGAAGAGTAATGAAATAAAAGTACAAACATTAGAAATGTTAATGTCAAATAAAAATATTATTCCTGATGCTTTACTCGCTGCAACAAATTGTTTTCTTAAAAGACTAGATGAATATGGTACGTATAGACATATTCATTATTAATAGTTCTATATATTATTTGAAAAAAATATATAAGTTTTATATTATAGAAAAAGAAGAAATGGAACCTACAACAAAAATACTTTATTTATTAGCAACACAGTTGCAACAAATAATTAATTTTTATAAACATATTAACTCTCAGTTTGATACACCAGAACATAATGCTTCTATAGATGATGATAAAAGTTTAGCTTCAACTTTACTAACTACTAAAAAAGAAGTGTATAGAATTTTTGAATTGTTTGATAAAGTAAATAGTTATACGCGTTCAGATTCTAAGACAGAATGTAAAGTAAAATTTGTAGAAAATGGAAGAATATTTTTAGATTTTTTATCTTGCTTTGAATTTGGAACATCAGGATTCATAGATATTAAAAAAGATATAAAAGCAGAAAAGGAACATTACATCTGTAAGTATTTTAATATATTACTTTAGAAATATATATTTTATATGCGTATGTGTAATTAATATTCTCTTGATAATTAAATGTTTTTTTTTCATGTTTTTAGCTGAATTAATGTACGAAGGTTGTGTACATTCGTATGACAGAATTGAGAAATGGAAAGACGCTGCTAAGAGTAGTAATATTCAACCATTCGTTTTTATGAAATTTGCCTTAATTTACTGGCTTAATAAGAAACGAGATATATGTTTAGAAGTAGAATTAAAGCAATTTACACAACTCTTAAGTGCTATTTGTTCAATAGCCAGTAAGTCCTAAATTGTTTTAATAAATTAAGTTTTACTTTTATTATTATAACATAAGTTTTATTATTTATAGATGTTGAAGAAATATGTGCAGAATATAATGAAATATCTTTATGGTGGAAAAAGGTTCGTAATATTCTCTTGGACTCAACAAATCCATTTAATGCACTTACTGCTGCTTTGATGTGCAGAGCTGTTGCTATGTCTATAGAAAGGTACAAAGAAAAGTGTAATAATAAAACTGAGGACAATAATGATCAAGAAGAAAAAGATATTGAAAATAAAAATGATTTGAAAGAGGAAAAACATCAAGATTCTGTAAACAATTCAAAATCAGATGATGAAATATATAATTTAACAAATGAATGGGAAAATATTACTAAAGATACTTGTCAATTTACATTGCTTATTGGAAGTCTTGAGGATATTACAATTTTAGATGCTATTGTAAGGTAATTAATAATGAAATTTATTCTTAATGAACAGAATTCTTAGAAAATTTTAATTTCAGTCAACAACCTCCATCAGATACTACAATGCAATTTTTTGCATTACCATTTGTAAAATTTGATATATCATTAGGATCTGTTCTGTCAAAAGGAAAAGGTATTGTTCTGTTGTGGTTATATATTATAGTTGTGTCAAAGAACATATCTGTTTATCTTATATCATTATAATTAGGTTCTGTATCAGAGATAGTTGCAAAATGGATTACTTCTACTGGTATCGATCCTTCTCAATTAATAGATACAACAGATACGGAATTCGATCATATACGATCAACAAATGATTCTTTAGAAATAGCAAATTGTTCAGACGAAATTTGTAATGACGATGATATTTCACAACCTAATTTAGAAAAGGCTTTTTCAGAAACTCTTGTTACAAAAAATGAAGATAAAGATAGTACAAATGCTACTATTTTATGTATTTTAGGTAAAGAAACATTTGTATCTTAGCATTCATATTTATCAGTCATCTTTTACTCATTAAATTGTATTATATCTTTTTCTTTTTAATTTTCAGAAAGAATTAAATTATTGAAAGATCATTTTCCATATAGTTTAACGACTAGTGTCCTACTAGCCAATATTTGTTGGGAATTCGCAATGTCATGGAATAAAGATATTTCACAATTGAAGTCTCTTGAAGCTGCATTATCTGTTTTACAACTGATACCAATGAAACGTATGAGACACGGTAAGAGAGGATTCTGAAAATTATTAATATTAAATATTGTGTATTTTTTTTTTTATTTTGTAATGTGTGAAATATTATTACCTCATTAGGTGTATGTTGTTTATTATGGTCAGTTCATATAAAAAAGCGAATGGAAGCAATTGCAAAATTAATTAATAAGCTTGGCAAACTACCAAAAGAAAGATTGTGTACACAGGAAATCGGTTTATCTGATATTCAAGCAGTTGTATTTTTACAAAATAGTGTTACATTTTTAGAAATTTTCATTGATGTAAGTTTTGCATGGATCGATATTTTGTATAATATGAAGCTAATTCAAGCGATATAAATATATTTTATATTACTAGTCTGAAATACTCGAAGTAGGAGAGAATATTGTATTTAAGTCAGAAGAATTATGGGAAGGATGCACTTCTGGTCCACAACCATTTGCTGCATTAGCTATTTCTCAAGCACCCGCTTGGTATGATCTAATAATGTTACATTTACAATTAGCTAATGTCTTATACATGATGGCACATTTTAATTTAAAACTTGTAAAACCATTGAATAATTTATTTGACTCTGTGGTAAGTAAATAAAAAATTGTTTTAAAAAATTTAGATTCATATTTATAATCTTAAATATTATATATTCTAAATATATAGGTGCAGCCATATTTCTTTCAATCAATGACAGACAAAGTAATGCTTACATGGTATAGAGACGAGAAAAGAGATAATATAAGAACCATATTTTTATGCCGAGTAATTAATGCATCGATGGATTTTATTCATCAAGAAACAACAGATGGTAAAATGAGTAGTTCGATGCAAGCTATTCAATGGATGAGCAAATGTCAAACATTAGCATCTATTTGGAAAATTAATAATGATGAATTAAGGATACACCAAGTTTGTCAATTATACGTGATTGGTTTTGATCGCTTAGCAGAAGAAGTAAGTATAAATAAAATTACAATTTAATATATTTAATTTTGCAAAGTAAGAAATATATATTTGATATTGTAACACAGGTTGTTACTGCCGTAAATGATGTTGAAAAATTAGCAGAAAATCTTATGCCGATTGCTGGAAGAAGAATGATGGCATATCTTTCAAAATCGCCTGATCTCTTAGAGGAAGTTTCTCGGATAAGTCCCGCTCTTACTAAATATTTAGAAAGTCTCGTAAGTTTTACATATTATAAAATTTATTTCGAATATTTTATTCTTATTTTTAGTATCAAACGAGATTACCATTTTTAGGATGTGCCGGATATAATTTATACAAATTGTTCAAATGATGACACTATTGAATTGATACGACGAATTTCAAGACATTTGCCCGAAACACATTCTAATTATCATCTCGCGCAATTGTTGTTGGACGCGGTGTTCATTTACGAAGGAACAACATGATATTCAGACATTTAAGTAAAACTAAATTGTTATAGGGAATAAGTTTAATAAATTTATTTGTGCTTTCTGTTTTTAATTCATTGTATTGAATCTGAATATAAAATATATTTGACATATATCATTAAAACCCATCATATCAGAGATACTTGAAACAGTTGATCACAACGAACTGTGACATAAAAATGTGTGTATGTTTATATGTCACATATAATGAATTAAAGAAAAAATATTCTATAATTCTATGTTTTGTTACTTACTTCGCTTTTCATTAAAAATGAATAGATATTAAGATGTTCAACTTCCTTATTTATTACATCTTACGATTATTTAAATAATTTGTAATTTACATATACTATTGCTTATAGAAATCATTTAACTGTTCAAAAGAGTATACTGGTATTATTTGTCGCGTCTTTAAGACAAATCTTATTGATTTTCGAAGAAATCAATAACATTAAAGAGAAATAGTTTAATTAAAAACGTATAGCAAATCCTTTATATTGCAGCCTAGTAATGCCTTCCCAATTTGAAAATTCGCAGCGATCAATCTCACTACCTGGACTTCCAACATTTGTTAGCCATTGTGTCCTGAAATAAAAAAAAATTGGCTTAGTCTTGAAATAAAAAAAAGATAGATTTATTTATAAGTTATTATTTAAGTTATTAATAGGAAGTTTTTTCGCTTACGTGACAATTTTGCATGCATTATAACTTATTTACAAGTAGATAAATGATTGTATTTCGTCTTGATAGTTCTGTTTTTATTGTCTATTACTAATTTTACGATGTTTACGTATTTTATGATATTATGATTTTATTACCATGAAATTCTTATTGTCAGAATGAAATGTTTCTTTTACTATTTTCTAGGCAAAAGTTATTGGTTTGTGTAAACTTGCGCCTTAAAAAAGTTGAAAATTAGAAATTGAATTATACTAAACTTGTTTAAACAATTGAATTTTATTTCTACAGTTATTGTATCAATAAGTCTTTAGATCGCTTATTAATGGAGCTATAAAATCATCCGTTCTCTACACGCATTGAAATCACTGTAGTGATTCCGCGTGTTTTACATAGAATTTGCAAAATTCCGTCAAACTCTTAATTCGATAGAGAGGTAAAGCAAATTCCTTGTAAATGTTGTCTCTCTGCCAATTAACGATCATTTAAAATTTATCGATAAATTAACCGCAAAATAACAATCAATTAAGTATGCAAATTGTACGCGCACCTATCTTCGATAGTGACGAGTGTAGTTTTACACGCTTCGCAATTATAATTAGCGGCTAATCAGACCGAGTCCAGATATTTTAAGCGGCTCTATCGAAGTAGGATCTTTAAAGTCGATCATCTGATAATAACAATAAGGATGAGCTATAGATCCGATCTATTATCGATATTTTGAATTCGCAATCTCAATCGAGATTATACGCGACAAATTTATCCGAATCCTCGAACTTATCTTTGTACTGTATAAAAGTTTGTTTTATTTTAAATTTCGCTCAAGTCTTTGTTCTGTCCGTCAAAATATGAATTGTAAGTACAATGACAATTTAAAGTTTCACAGGTTCACTGATATTTTATTACTCCGAAATATTTTATTATTTACTCTACCTAGCAAAAAGAAAAGAAGTGCAGCAATTTTGTAAGAATTTCGACGAAATTGAAACAAAATTGAAGCTGAAGAATGATCTCCTTTTGGGGAGAAGCCAGAAACCGATGTTTCGTCCTCGACCGAGCTATTTTCTTTGACTTCAGGTTCACGAGCAGCGAAAATTCGGCCGCGAAATTAGTCTCGTGAGATGTCTCTTACGGTATATAAGTACCGAATGTCTACGTTCAAGTATATATTTGTTCGCACGGCAGCGATCTTGTTCATTCGCGAGAAATAATTTATCTTTCTAGCGTCGTTTCTTCTCTCTGTAACGCAATTGGCAAAATATATGGATCAGTAGATCTGGCTCACTTCTCTAAATAACGATTACATCCTTCTCATCTTATTCTTTCTCTGGCGTTCCACGCGAAGAATTCGTTCCTCTTCTTTTATACTCTTCTTAAGAGAGATCGTTGCTAGTGTAATTTCTTGTCATCGTTCGTTTAATTTGCAAGTCTCATTCAGTTGTGATTGTTTCGGCGAAATCAATAGAATCTAACGATCAACTCGTTCACTCAAATCTGAGTCAGCAACGCGTTTTTGCGTTTTTTTATCATGTGCGTGACATCGAATTGAACGTGGGATGTCAATTAAGAATCACGAAAGTCTGATAAAGTAATTTCCAGGGTAATAAGAAAAAATGAGATGGGAACGTAAAATTCTTTATCAAAGTTATAAATGCTTATTAATAAAAATATATATATATATATATATATATATATATATATGTTACTTATCTAAGAACATTCAACGTTTGAAATGTTTGAAAATATTCAAAATTTTTTAATGTTAAACTTGACCCGAAATTAATGATTTCACTTATTCTTAGGGTTCTTTATTTTCTTCTTGCCATCAGTCGTGATTGTCTAACATCCATCGTGATATACAGCCATACGGTATGAGCCGTTTACATTGTATCGACTTGCTTAACGCTTTGTCATCGCTTTTAATGCGAAGAGAATACATTATTTGCCGAAGAATCGTCTGCGATAGAAGCGACTGGTTGGTAATAGCTGTCGGAAAGTAACCAGCGCGATTCGGCGATAACTCGCGAAGGAAAGAGACGCGGTACGCGCTATTATTTCATTAGATCATTATTAAAGCCAGGCCCAACTACCTAATGACCGTTACTCGGCAATTTGCGGCTAAGGTCACGCGATTTTACGGGAGCACTGAATTCGTAGGCTTACGCTAGCGCGTGTGTGTCATTAATTCATAGAGCGGAGAAGAAGAAGATCCGACGGTAGAAAGAAAAAAACAGACGAAGGCGAGGGAGATGTAGAGTTCCTCACGTTCTCCAACGCATGATACACGAAAAGATTCGTGGAAAGAAATTTAACTCGGACGTTCCTGATATTCTTTTTTTCTTTTTTTCTTTCTTTCTTTCTTTCTTTCTTTCTTTCTTTCTTTCTCACAGAGTCTTGAGAAATTTGAGTTTAATGTATCAGTGAAATTCCTGGATCTTGGTACCCTTTTGCTCACTATCCTCTAACCAAATCCAAATAATGTTAGTTAAAAATTGGAAAAATCATATCGCCATCATCGTCTTGGAAGCATGGCAAAGCACGAATTTATTCAATTGTGTTCGAATGACTTAACGAACAAACAGAAGGTATCAGGCACGGTTTTCCCTTCTTCCTATTTGTGCGCGGCAAAGGAAAAGGAAAAAAAAAAGAAAAAAAGTTAAGAGAGGAGAGATGTTCTCTGCAAATTTGCCTTATTTTATCTCTCTTTCTTGGCAACAGAGAGGAGGGACAGATAAATTACAATAAAAATGAACTTTCACGTTGTTTACCGATCGGCGCCACCGCAACAGTTTGTACAAAGCCATCGTGACAAGGAATTGCAACTCACATTTGATCGACGAGTGCACGTGGTCCCTGCATTTTTCCAAGTATCGTGCCGGACTTGGTGTTCTTCACCCAGCCGCAGATTCCCAGCTCCTGGCATATGTCCCTCACGTATTTTGGAAAGTAGACACCTGTGCAAAAAGATTGTGCACAACTGCGATTAAATCTGCGATCGATGGCGACAAGAAATGATCGACCGCGATCGAGACGACGGTCATCAAATTCTTTGAATTGAACGGCACGACACGAAAGGAAGAAAATTAGATTACTTCAAAGCTTTATTATACCGTCGTTCCATTCATGCCTCTCGTGCTTTTCATTCGTCGATGTCTCGTCGACAATTATTCAATTCAAACCGAATTAGGCAGTGACGGGTCAAATTTTACAAGAATCTAGGTACAGCCTTGAACTTCCTCGAGAACGTTAGCGACAGAGTAACGAACCAAATTGTGTCACCTTTGTTTGTCAGTTGTCTAAATCCAACCGAAGGACACGAAGAAATTTCACCGTTTTTTCTTCTCTCGCAGAGAGAGAGAGAGAGAGAGAATTATTCCATTTTCGGGTGTTTAATCACCCGTTGCTCCAGCGTTTGTTATCTTACAATTGACGTATTCACATTTCTTTCGACCTTGACGCTCTAATTCTCAATCGCGAGCCACTGGTGCTTGCAATCCGCGGAAAAGGCAACGCGAGAGAAACGCGTCCGCGACCGAAAGTCTGAACTAGAACGACATTAATTGAATACTCGTCGACCTTCTGACCGACAAAACTGCACTCTTACCCTGCACCTTGCCAAAGACCTCGAATTCAACGGAAAGTAGAGGCTCGTTGCGGAGGGGGTCGTCCGCTGCCATTCTACCACGTGAAGGGAGAAACTTCCGGTCACCTTAACGCCACTCCTTCGATCCGTGAAAGCTCGAAGAAACGTTTCCAGTACGCGATCAGCATACAGAACAAGCTCGCTGCTTGGCCGAAGATTTCTTTTCGTACTCTCTGACGATCGCCACTCTTTTCTTCCACCTCTCGCCGTGATACGACCTACCGACTGATTCTGATCATTGCACCACGGCGTCGCGACGCCTCAAATAGACTCCCCCACCATGGCCAGCAGAATCCAATTGCAATCGATCGAGTATCGATCAACCGCGACCACTAGCTGTTGTTATTGCCGACGTGCATCGTTTCTTCGACGGCCTGCATTTTTTTTTCCTCGGGGACTCTTCTCTATATTTTTAATCGCCCTTCGTGCTCTTTCTTCTTCAATCGCTCATTCAGTCGATCACTCGCTCACTCAGTCGTACTCTCAGTTGTCTCCTTGGCAAATCGTCTCGCGACTTGCTGGCATTGTGATTCAGCTTGAAGACGGAGAGAGATGGAATTGTTTTATCAATCCTTTTCGTCGCGAGGGATACGTACACCACTTCTCGATATTCAGAGGAACATCGAAAGGAAATTAATTTTTGCGTTGAGTCAGGAATCTCTTATCCGAATGATCTTTTGTAATTAAACAGAGGTGTGTAATCTATTGATTCGTTCAGAATCAAGAATATTATAAAGAAATATTAAAATAATTTGTATACGTAAAATAATTTGTAATATGTAATATATACGCCCTCGAATGTCGATTATTGAGTATTTCCATCTATGTTTCATTACGCGCGAAGTAAAGTAAAATTGTTTCTAGTTCCAAGGACGGATCAATGTTGCAATGGTATATATAAATAACACAGAGTCAAAGATTCGTAAGATTAGTTTCTTCTTCTTTTTTTCTTTTTTTTTTTTTTATTTCAACGAATGTTGGCAAAAGTCGCGTATTACGAGCGTATGAATATACACGTCTATCGTTGCATCCTTGTCGTATGAAAACAGCAGCTTGCAGGATCTTGCGCGTGTTTTTTGGTGAAACGTTTCGCTCGATCGTTCGAACATCTCGATTTTTTTTTTTTTTTTCTGTTAAATCGATCGCGATCGATTTCGATTTTCCGCGGGACGCGTCGGGTGGAAAACTTCCGGCGCGACGGCTGGCACATTGTGTTCATTGTGAAAATATTAAATGTAGGCCAGGAGGGCAGCCGCTTATCGTCGAACTAGCCACTTCCCATCGATGTGCCAGCCGCCCATTGTCCCGTCATTATTCCAGTTAATTAATTATTAGTACGCCATGACGTCGTAATTGATGTACAAGAGCAAAATCTGCGGGGTGTACAGGATGCGGAGGAGAAGGTTATAACCCATTTATAATGATCGTGTCCAGTCTATTACCATTGTCATCATCAAGGTCTCATCTAACGCTAGGATCGCGAGTGCACGAGCATTTGCTAATCAGCGTTCTGCGTTCTGACATAAAATGGTGAAATTCGATAATGCTCGATCGTATGGGTCGATATCGACGACTGAAAGCGGCGACTAACGATGACTAGAAGATCCTATGGAATCGATGCATGAGGAACACTTTTCATCCTGTGTGATACTTTTCATCTTGTGTCATTTATTTCGAACAATCACGAGTCCTTACTGACTAATCACCTCGCGAGATATCAATCGGTCGAGTAAATTATAATATCGGGTCGAACGGATGAACGACGGTACATCGTGTTGTTGAAACGCACATCCGTTTAATCGTCCATCGATCTTTGATATTTCATTGCCAAATTATCGTTATCGCACGACGAACTAACACTAGAGTCAAGGATCCATGGAGTCGTTTTGAATTCTGAATGAATCGTCGACCGTAGTAACCGTGACCTGCACGTGTCTCTTTATCTCGTGCAGAACTTGCGCACGCCTGTGTGCATAGTTTCGTGAACGAAGCGAGCTCAGTTATCGTCATGGCCGTCGTCGAATTCTCTCGCGATTCACTCGCAGAGATTCGCGCTCGATGCATGCACGACGTCGCAGTTATATACATTCGTTGCACACATGCACACATGCACACCGCAGTCCCTTATATACATACAATGGTCACTCGTTCACAGCCATTCACCGAACTCATTCGTCGAACTTGTACGATTTCACTCATCCTCGTCCGCTCGATCTTTCCCTTCGTCCGTTTATCATCTACAACCGACTAACTTAAATCGGTGTTCTAAGCATCTATCTGCATTTGTGTCTATCTACATTTGTTACCTATACAGCTACCGCGCTATTTGCTGTACTTATTCCATCGTCTACCTGCGTAACTGGTAACGTTGATACTTTACGAACTTCTCGACGACTTCGATGCGAAACCCGCGTGTATAGCGTTCGCGTTCGTTGCAACAAAGTTTCCGTGACACCGACGCCTTGTCATTTAATACGATCACTGGCCGTACGGGGAATGTATCGATTGCTCTTGAAGCAGGTTCCTTCCATACCAGGAGGATTCCTCTTTCATCTGTTTCATTTTTTTCTTGACGTTGCGCAAGGACCGGTGATCAGAAAGGGAATTCAGTCGAATTCCTGGTGTCTTGTTAGACGAGAGATTCAGGATTCGTCGGTAGAATGGTTGCAGCGGTACTGTTTGGCAGAAGCGCGCCATTTTCCGTGTCTTTGGCGTTTCCGTCTGAACGGGGCCGGAAGTCCTTCGAGGCTACCAGCAGATTTCGTCGTCTCGCTTCCTTCTTCTCGCGTTCGACCTGAAAGCGAACCATCATCGATTGTTTACATTAATTTATTTATTCATTTATATATATATATATTTATAATTGTATGTTCAATATAAACCCTTTTATATATAATTGTACGTTTAACAAAGCTTGTGATCTTATGTCTGAGTGAAAAATATTTTTACTGTATTTTATTTGCGATTATTATCATTATTATTAGACTCTATAAATTTATGAAGTTTAAAAAGATCGATATCGTACATAAATATACTAACATTTCTACTACAAATCATGGAAATTCAGTCTCTAATTTATAGAAACGCGCTTGTATTCAAATATCTTACAAAAAAAAAATCACTCACACTTACAAAACGCACTGTAATAAATTAGCAAAATTATTTTCTGTCGAACAATTAAATAAATTTAATTTTATTTATTATTTAATTACGTGATGCTGAACATGCCGACTGACAACCACGACGGTCATCGAAATAAATCGCGGATTTCTCAAAAAATTTGACTAAAATGACGCTGTGCGTTCTTGCAAAAATCAAGATCCTTGATCCTGCAGTATGTACTATCACAACCGATCGATACAGTTGAAACGAACCTTGAAGAACAATCGAAGATAGTGGCAAGGAAATACGACGCATTTGCCGTCGTCCTCCTCGGCGTCGATGTAAACGCCGCGAACGAGGATGGAGTTGCTGCAGTTGAGAAGTACAAGGAACACGAAGCAGCCGATGTGGGTGATCCAGCAGGAGAGTTCCTGGTTGCCCGGGACCAGCCACAGGTCCAACACGTTCCAGATGCCACGCCAAACGTTCACCGTGCCCAGGAAGCTGAGCAGCAGGAAGCTATCGGCCGCGATCAAACGGGCCAAGCCTTGAAGGCGAGCACACGCATACCGCATCAATGGTTGCAGGGAAAACGTCACCGTCACTATCACGTATCCGATGGCCTGCAATTGCACCCGACAATTGTTCAAATATATATAATAAACATCGAGCGAAACTATTGGCAATTGCGAATTATTCATTTTAGGCGGTCCAATTTGAACAATATTCCTTGATCGACGTGGCACACAGAGATTGTTCTGAGATGAAACAATTGTCGAATGTTGCGTTTCATACTTTTCGTCCCTTCTCTCCCTCTGCGTTACTTTTGTGCTTCTTTTTTTTTCTTTTAACCCTAAAACCCTTCGTTCATTTGCGAGTAAAATGAGCTGATCGTAATTTTCCACTGATCTTCATCGTTAACAATTGCTATAAATAAACTGCTGTCGGTGTAGAATAGTACAATAACGAGAGAATGAAATATTTTACCTAGTTCCGAGGAAAAAGGGGCACAATTTATTAATTAAAACATTTTAACGATAGATCTTTCACCGATGTATCCAGTCGACGCGATCGGGAAAAAGGTGGTCGTCGATGACGTTTCCGTTCTCGTTCGTCAGAGAGATCCCAGCAAATCATCACCGACGACAGATAGTCGGTCGCTGGTTTCACGGTTTCGAAGCGGCATTGCGAGCGAGTAAATGCGTGAATTGGATGACCCTCGCGCAATCATCGACCCTCTTGAGGATTTACGTTATCGCGAATCACCATGCAAATCGTATCGTAGTAAATTTCTCGTAAGGATTTCGAGCACGAGTCTCTCCCCCCGTGGCACGACCGCGTCGTTCGTTCGTTGCCTTCGTAATCTTCGTAACAACGCTCAGCGACCTGCCCTCCCAGAATTTTCATCCGATTCGAATCGTTCGAAAGGTTCATTGAATCAAAAACCGTTTGAATCAAACGTCGCGGAGTAAATACCGATCGTGGTGTTATCAACGATCGTTTAAGCGTTTTTAAAACAACGAGCCGCTCTTATCGTCGCGTTTCGAGCCGATAGATTAATCCCCGATAAGCGTAAACACAACGGATTTGTCTTCCTATTACAGATTTCTTCTCCAAACTTCCTAAGAAACAGACTGGTCGATCGGATCAACGAGTGGCTGGCGCGAGTCCCCGTGTAATTTGAAATTACGACGATCCCAGTCAGCATCCTGAGTAGCATAGTCGATAAATAAAAAAAGAAGTCGCGTCGAATAGCGTCGGTGGAGGATAAAACGGCTGCGACTGGCGCCGTGAAATTTGTTTACTCTCCTTTCTGTTCTCGGTTTCCCGCGCGAAATTGCGATCATCGAGATCGACAAATCTTGATAAACGGTCGAGGCAGTTTCGATTGCACGAATTATCATTTGTTTATTTGTCAATTTCGCTAGATCCGCCCTGAATCGACAACTGATTGGAATTCGTTTACTACAATTACCTGGTTTCTAGACAAATCTTATCGTTCGCATCGGCCAGACGCTCGTCGCGTCAGATTTCTTTCGATCGTATTCTTTTTTTTTTTTTTTTTTTTTTTTTTTTTATTCCCCGCCAATCATCCAGCGGGGAGAAAGTTGCAGCGGCTGTATATAGGTTGAATGTTATTGTTGTCGCGGAGGATACGGCGGCGCCAACTGAATATCGTTTTGCAATTGAACAACTCCATGGATGGATAGCGAGCTTCTGTCAAAACACATTCATGTGTTTGTCAACGTTGTGCAAAGTGTTTACGATCGCGTCGGTGTGCAGGAATGCCACGAAGAAACCTTAACGAATAATTGTCAAAACTCTCGTAATAATAAGTTGATCGTCTCTAATGTCACGTTCTATGGAGACTGTGCATTACAGTGTACAAACATGTCACAACCAAATATACACTACCGTGCGGAGAATTGAGAGTATGTCACGATTTCAAAAAGAAATATTTCACGTAACGTTGAAATTTTTACGAATTAATATTCAAAGATCAAAGTTACAATTGCGATACTCTTGTTTCTCAGCAAAGAAATTTCTTTCGTCCTAAACTTTTTGGCGACAGCACACCGCCGCTATGTAACTTTTATTTACCGATAGATCTTTAGACCTTTTCCAGTTGGGCGAACACGCGATCCATCGTGACCATTATAGTCGAGGAGAGGACGCCTTCGATGGGGAATTTCGATGGGAACAGGACGGTTTAATCGCATCATCGAGTATATATAGGATCTCCGGCTCAGGAGATCAACGATCGTCATTATTGAAAAATTAAACAAATCCTCTCGTTGACCGCGTTCTCTCCGCAACGTATTCAGACAAGTAAACGCAGCCCGGGCAATAAAGTGTCTTTGCGCACGCATACATACGTGAACGGTTTTGTCATGTGCCCTCGCAATCATACAATTGGCGAATATTCAATTATACAATCGGACCAACGGCGTGCTCTGCGTAGGTGGCACGTTTCAAAATGTCGTTCAACACGTGATTGCTAATGACACCCGACGACACGCGTTCGTTCGATAGGATGCTGCTTCATCGAATGTTTAGACGCACAACGCGTTTTCGCGGATTCGCGCGATCTCGCATGAACGAATCGATCGAGGGCAACGGACAGAGTACCAAGACACTCCACGCCAGATGAAATCTCGAATTTCCTTTCGATTTTCCTTTTTGGTCTTTATTAACCACGAAGGATTCGCTCATTGCTATTCGTTACGAGTAGATCGATTTTTCTTTTTTTTATATTCCGCAAATTGCAAAGTCTATGGAGGAACATCGAGCAAATCCTTGGGGATTCCTCGTTCATGGTCGAAATGTTAAAAAAAAATAGAATTTGAGTGAACTTTGGCTCTTGACGAGTTAATGAACGCGTTGAACGATCACAGCGATTGATTTTCAAGAGAAGCTTCTTCGAAAATGATTCAAATGAGAAACTATTGCCAAACATCCGTCGATTTTCTGTTGTTGAAAAATATGAAAATATCGTTGCCTATGTAAATCTTGTTTTTTTTTTTTTTTTTTTTTTTAAATGAAAATTCAGAGGAAACACAGACTTTAGATCTCGAGTGATGTCCTGTGCGCTTGATGCTCATTGTTAAAGCAAAAAAGAGAGGAGAAAATAAGGAGGCACTCACGAGGGATCCGATCGCGGAATATTCTCGATCTTCCGGGAAAAGGTAGAGATCGAAGAGTATCCAAACACCTCTCCAAACGAACACAACCAATGTACCGACCACTCCGACGCTGAAGGCACAATCCAGTAAGTACAACGACCAGTCCCTCGTGTTCTGCAATCAAACAACATAAATAATAGATAAACATCGTCATCGCAGCGGAGAAATCGGGAGATGTTTGAAGAGCGCGGGAAACTATGATAAATAACGCGCTGGTATTGTCAGACGCGTATCGCTTGCGTCAAAGATTATTTACGACAAAAATAGAGTTCGTAGTTTATCCTACGATAGGTGTTAACATCCCGATGGAACTTCGCGAAAATACTGCACATAAGATTGAACCTGTTTCTTTTTTTTTTTTTTTAACAATGAATTGCAAAACTTTATTTTCGAACGAGTTGTGCGATTTTGATTTGATTGATTTCTCAAAAATAAAACGAAATTGTTTGTTAAAAAGTTAGATTAGACAAGTTTTAGCTCTCGAGAGAGAGAAAAAAATGTAATTTTTGCAAATTATCTCTTGGAATGTATTGTAAAGTATTGCAATTCCGTTTCTATTGATAGTAGCAATATTGTTTGACGGAAGCTTTTCTGATCCATTCTTGGATTCTTGTGCCTTTAATCTTTCAAAATTATATTCGAAATTTTGATATGACCGTGAAAACGAACATGAGCAGATGTTTCTCCGTTGTGTCGTTCTTACAGCGTGATTTTCTTCACGTGGATCGGCAACTCACGCTTCCCTAAATTCACTGATTCATTGAACATTAAATTGCTGGCACGGGATGGGGCATATTGCTGTGACATTGCGGTATTACGAGAAGTGAAAATTGTGGAAGAAGACGATTAATAAAAAAAAGAAAGAAAAAAAAGATACAAATCCAGAACGCCAAGCAGATGGTACGGATTGTTTTCTATCTACTCAAAAGCATTCAACTCGATTTTTTAACGCGTGATACACGTACGTAGATAAAATTCAACAAAACTATTCTTCTACTTTGCTGTACAATCTGCAGTTCGTTTTCGGGATCTCGAAGATTTTGACAAATCAAAAGTGGAAGGATCTTCCGGTCGACGAACCATTTGTGAGGTAAACTTTCATCGGAGTGTATTATCGCCCGTCGACTTTCCGCGACACCCTTCTGTCCTCGATTTTTAAGTGACGGAGAGGACTCAACTGCGCGGTAATTAATTCAAGATCATTCCACCGTTTCTCTCCTTCGTTGTCATCTTCGATAAATCGTTTCGAAACGCCAACAAGAAAAAAAAGACACGCAACAACAACAACAACAACAATAACAATCGATTGGAAAGCAAATCTAAAAGCAATCGATGCGTTTAAAAAAAAAATTTTTCTCAAATCTTGAGAATATCTACATAACGTCCAAGCTTTGGTATTAATTTAGATTATTCGAGTTATATCCCGTTCTTTCTCCCTCAGCCTTCCTGTTCCCTTTGATAATTCGGATTCAGATGAATTTGGACAATGAGAGGCATGGAGAATACAGTGTGCCTGATCGTGTAACCGACCGTTCGATTTTCCGCGTTTTTCGTTCGATCGGAGAGAAAAAAAGGTTGAAACGTCGAAAATTGCGGTTACATGCCGTGCTCGTGCAAGCGCAAACTGCACGGACGCGACGCTGTTCGACTATCGGGAGAGACAGCCGGAAACTGTGCTTATACCTTGCACATCGACGCCGTGCATCGCGCTGGCTCTAGCTTCACCGATGCGTCAAAACACGCTGTCTAGACCTCTTACGTTTCCTATTTAACATTTACCCCCCTTCCGATCGTTTTCAATGAAAAGCACCGCCTCTTCTGCGACAATTTTTCATCGGTATCGACGATCGGTTTGGCCGATCGTTTGCCGACTATTCGTCAATTCTTTTGTTCGATCACGGGAGGAAATGATGTAAGATCGTAACGTGCATGTGGGAGATTGAAAGTCGCGAGACGATTCGTCGCTATTCTTCTACGAGACAATTTTTTTTCCTCTGCATTTTTTTTATATTACTGTATTATGCAGCTGTAACTAGACTGTGGATTTTCGTGCATTCACAGTGAATTCAAAAGTTAAAGTATATGAAATATCGAATAGCGTTGCAATATTCAGTAAAGTGCAAACGATTTTCACAAGTCGGAATCTTACAAATCCAGTTGCTCTACTTCTGAAACACACACGATCGGATCCAAATTTTCCAAAATTTCAATTTCACACTGAATTTCAGCTGTGAAAGTTTCGCGTGTAGAAAATCTCGGCACGGTTTGAAATTTGCCGTTAATCACGATAGAAATGCAAACGAGAAATGAAAGACAGAACGCAAGGACTTGCGAATACACATCTATTTTTTGTATTTTCGAGAGACACGAAGAACGGTTCACGAGGATTTCGTAGCCTTGTGAGTAATTTCGTTCACACAGTCGCGTTCACTCGTCGCCCATAATAATCGGTCGGTGAAACGGAATGGCAGAATACGAAGATAATCGAAGCGAAGATAGAAGGGCACACAGCGTTATCGTTTCCTGTCGCATGGACAGAAAATTTTCCGCGAGCCCGGTACTTTGAAATTAAACATCGCGAGACTCGATAATCCCTTTCCATGATCGACGATCGTGTTTGAATCATCGCTGGGCTCGTGCAAAGTGAATCGGAAGAGAGACAATCGACACGAAACGGGAAACGAAGCCGAGGGTTTACAAAAAGCGTTTGTTACGTAACTCGACGTTGTTTATTGCACAAAGCAATATCGAGAGAAAAACATAATCGTAGAAGAATTGCTTCGTGAAAAGAACGCGAGAGGATGTTCGATGATGTCTGAAATTTGGATTCGATGCATGCTCAGATTTCAGTTCACGTGGCAAAATTTTCCACGCTGTATGCGAACGTCTCTCCTTACGTTACTTACGTTCACGCGGAACATGGTCTGCACTTCGAAGTATCCGGGACACGTGTCCAAGCAAAGTGAGAACGGTGGCGCGGAAATGTTCCTCACGGCACGCATGATCGCCAGTGCCAGGAAGCTAACGGCAGTGGTGGCGAAAACGGTGCTTGCCGTGTGTTCGGTGTACAGGTCGAGGGCCTGCCAGGCGCCGCGCCATGCATTTACGCAGCAAAAGCCGAAAACCGCGGTGTAAAGTCTGGAGCCGACGTAATACGACAACCGGTGTTTGTCCGGGTGTAGAAGCTCGTTGAGAACGTTCTGCGAGACGTTGAACGCGTACAACCCAACGAAACCGATCACTATCGAGGTCAGGCTGCTGAGCACCCGGTCATCCGGGTAGACGTAGACGTCGCTCAAGCCCCAGGTGCCACGCCAGTAGCCAACGACCGCCGGTGCGGCCACCGTTGCCGAGAACACAGTGTCCAAAATCGTGAGTATCGTGTAATGGAGACGACTCGATGACCGACCGTTCAACCCGCTCGTCATTCCGGTGCCACCGCGTAACTCGACCATTCTCATCCAATCCTGATCGAGCCTAGTCGCACCGCTCATCATGCATGATTCGAGGCTGTGGCGGTACGCTCTCTTTGGTGGTGCACGCCTTCCACGGGCCGAGCTTTCGACGAATTCCACCGAGAGCCGCTCATTATTAGCGAGAATGACGGGCGACTTTTCGCTGCCCGATCTGGTCTTCCGATTCGAGCCCTCGTTCCAAGTCGTCGGTGTCGCGTTGTCAAGTTCAATTGAAAGCGGCGCGGCTGCTACGGAGACCCAAGGCTTTTCCTCTCGAAACGAGCAAAACGATCGACCTCGCGGCTCTCGAGCCTTTTTTTCTTAAGCCGGCCGACGTTCGAGTTGAATCTCGCTGTCGATCCTCCGTTTCGTCGTCTCTCCGGCGAGCACCTCAGCCATGATTCCACATCGTTGCTTCCGAAACTGCACGGGAGAGTGGTCGCGGAGCGAGTCGACAACAAACACGGTTCGGAAATTCAAGCTTTACAGCGGATCTTCTTAAAGTAATATTGCCTCTGGATCGCAATGATCATCCTATCGACGAACGTTCGTTCGCTGCTCGCACGTGATTCTCCAGGGAACGATCTTTCTCGATAGAAACGGGCTCGAGAAGACGGCTCTCGTCGCTTCCTCCCGACATTTTCAGACGTTTACGAACTTTGCCATGTCGCCAGAGAAACACCAGAAACGCACCTGGGTCTGATCTGCTTGTCGCAACTTGAGAAAAACGAAAAAAGGAGAAAAAAAGGAAAAAGAAATACACGACGATCGTCTTGTGCGAAATTCTCTCGTTTCTCGACGATGTGATTCGCGGTGACGATGCGCGCTCGCTCGCTCGCTCTCCCTCGAAAAGCTTTCGAGTCTCGTCTCTGTCGTTCACTTTCTCGACGTTCGGAACCGCAAGAGCGGAAAATATCGTGCGATGGACGATGCGCCGATGCACACGGGGCGAGATACGTGAGACTCTGTCGACCGACAGGTCGGGCTGCGGGTGAGTACTGACATCTGTTCAGTCACCGCTATCTTTTATCAAGTGCTAAGCACAGACCAACACTATCGCATTATCATGAACAGCTTCGTCACACGGGCCATGGCATAGAGAATAGTACGTGGTGCTTCTCTGCTCTCTTCCCTTCCTTCCTCGATCTCTCTCTCTCACGAATCCCCACCCATAGGTCGGTAAAGCTACGTGCACGCTTGATGAACGAGCGCGGGGAACGAGCTTTCGAACCATCCACTCGGCTCGGCCAGTTTCTAAGAAAGTTCAAAGGCGTCGCTGCTTCCTTCCGGTAGAAAAAAATAAAAAGGAAAGAAAAAAAACAGAAACAGAGAAAAGACAAATGGAAACGCGCGACACGGTAAAAATTAAATACATCACGTGATCTCGCGATTTTATCTCGCGTTACGCGGCGATATCTTCGTTTCCCTGAAACATCTCGTATTTAACATAAACAGATGTATTAACCATAATTGTCTGTTTATTCATCCTCTGTCTATTTATCTGTTTAGTACCAAGATGAATCTTTGAAGCGGGTACAAATCATTCGTAGCATCGTGCTTAGTCTTGTTCTGTGGTCAGGATACAAGAAAATGTATATACAGACAAAGATTTTCTTTTCCAATGTTTCGAATGAACGTTAGAGTGTTCGTTCATTCGTTACGGCTTTAATCATCGTTCGAGTTCAATTCAAGTACACGAGCTGCTTAACGATTCTCCCTACGCGAGTACACACCATTATGAGATAAATTACGAGCAAGCTCGACCAGCCTCTTTCTCCTTTCCACATTGTCATTCTCAAGACTCTTGATGAGTTTCCTCGATCGTAAACGGCGGCGCACGACTTGACACGACGTCGTCCTCTTACTTCGTATCGTCTTACTTCGTATTCTATACGATCTCCTCGTATTAATAAATCGCTTTATTGAAACATTTCGCATACATGCATTCTCCGCCCGGCGAAGTATATCTTGAATCCGGCAATTAGCGGCTGTTAGTGTCGTCAGACAGACGATATCGCGGACTGGCAGCAAGGAGGGAATTTTAATTGAACCTGAACCGGTGTGCTTTATCAGGCTGACAGTGGAGGAGAACCGCGTAAATCGTGATCGACGTGTGCGCGACAGTCAGGCGCTAATTAACAAATCCGGGAAACCCGGTGTTAACTGATAAGAAACAAGATAGTGGCCGAGGAGAAGAGGACTGCCAGTGGCCTCGAGCCACCTTGAAGCCTCATTTTTCTGAGTGGCGTTTCCTGTCTGTTCGTTTCGCCGGGCTTTTGTCGAACGCATCGCTAATCGGCACCTTTTTGTACGCCAATCAAGCTTGGATTACGACGATCCTCTCACCTTGACCCGTCATTTTCTTTCTTCTTCTTTTTTTCCCTCCCTTTCTTTCTTTCGCGACAGTCTCTCGTTGAATGGCGAGAGAGAGAGAGAGAGAGAGAAATGATGTTCCAACGCCTCCACACGTGGACTTCTCGTGGTGCACGGCACCTGGTCTCGTGTTTCGACGTAAGGCTGACGCTGGTTGTCATTGTGGATCACAGAGGTTTCAGCATCGTTCTTCACTTTCGATGATCGTCGATCGAATCGTAACAGGTAAGGAGCTTTATCTTTCTTCAAGTTGTTGATACTTGCTCTTTTTATTTCATTTCTTTACTTCGTTGGTAGATTTATATCTTTTTTCTTTCTGAATTCTCTGAAAACTCGAGGGGATGAAGAATTTTTAATAATCGAGCTTCTGTTTCACGTTTTTGGCGAATTCGCACCAAGTTGCTTTTCGTGTTTAATATAGATCGAATTAACATTGAAAATTCATCGATCATCTTCAGCGTTGCTTCTGCGCGATTAACACATCCACGAAAATCCATGATACCTGTCATTTTTCCATTTTGCAAAGATGCAGACGAGTTTCACGATTCATCAATGAACCGATAACGTGTCTTGTTCCAGATAACGTGATAACTGACGATAGCTCTCTCTCACCGTATCGAAAGATTGTACTACAAAGTTTACTATAAATCCGATATTTTTTTTCTACAATAAACTTCATGTTGTTATGATTTGTTTCTTTGTGTCACAGTATAACCGATTAGTAGATAATCGAATTGAATCGCTTCAGATCACTTATTGATATTTCAAAAATGATCAAACATGTCTCACTGTGCTTGGAAATCTTTTTCATACATTCTCGTCATTAAAATACACATTTTATTCATTTTTTTCGTAGTTTCTACGGTTCGTGAACTTTATGATATTTTACAAAATATTTTCAATGAAAATTCAATTTTAGGACCGTTTTTAAGTAAAACGACATCAATGATTTTGCTGGATAATTTTGCTAATTGATGAAACCTCTCGATGAGCATGTCCAATGAAAATTTCATGAACTTCGGAGAAGATGCAATTTGATTTCCTTGTATGGATCTTCATCTATTAAGATTTCTTTATTTTCCTTGCATTGATTAAAAATTGCTAAACCCTTCCTATATGCTAATAATATCCTAATAATTGAAGTATATATTTTAAATTAACTTACTAGCTTGTATCTTGTTGGAAACCAAAAGACGAACGTGAGTGTATCGATATAGATCACCGACGGAATTGCTATGATATTTCGAATTGATCGGAAGATCGCTAAAATCATCACTGACATCAAAGTGGCGGCTACGACCATCCTGAAAAATAATTAATAACAAGAAATCATAAATATCATAAATATAACTTGAACGTAAAGAATGGGTTAAATGATTATGATATATAAATTGTCATTGGCAATTAGCTGTTTGGCAAGTAACTGTGGCTATTATGAATTAAGTACATTTGGGAATAAATCGACATACTTAACCGTTAATACTTTAAAACCTTGAGACAATACTTTTTAATAACGTGTTTCTACTTGCGCGTGACATCTACTATCTTTAAAAGCGTTCACGATAAATTTAGAGAAATAGCATAAGAAATGAAAGTATCGAAGACGATTAATAAACTATTCTCTTCAGCATACTTGCTAATGTCAAGGTTTATGTTTGTTTAAGATACAAATAAATTATCGTGTACTTTTTTTAACAATTGCAAATTGTATGAAATCGTCGAAGATGATTAGAACATTTTTTACTTTCTGAAGAAATAATAAATTTTAAGTAATTTCTTCGAAAGAAACGCGAGTTAGGGAGGAAATAGTGAAAAACATTGCTAATGATAAATTATTGTACTCGGAAAAATCTAAAATCTGAGACCCAAAATCTTTATCTTCGTTATTGATATCTTTTATCAATGATTAATTTATTTTTAGCTGTTCGAGAGCTTAACCTGTAGATCTTTCCATTTTTATTTTTTAAAACGCAAAACACGAGTTAATGATCTCACCAAATATTATGGAAGAAGAAGCGATCGAAAATAATCCAGGCGCCTCTCCAGTACATATTGCAGCTGACACCGAAGACGTACGTGTACAGAATTTGCATACACTTGCAAAGGATTTTACTCGTATAGGTTTTCTTCTTCGACACGACCAGCACACGTTCGTGCAAGAAGTTTCTCAGAATTGCGAAACACACGTGCACCACAAGACCCAGCACGAACGTGAACAATCCCGGGAACCTAGGAACATTTCAAAATTATAATTAATCATAATTTCTTGCACGTACTTTGTCACACTATTTCCCGACTTTAGAACGACTCGTTCCAATGAAACAAAAAATTAGTAACAATTCTTCCCTGCTATTTATACATCTTTCGTATCGATTATCACTGCAGTAGTTGAAATTTTACTCTTCGCAACTTGCAAAGATCATTAGAACGACTCGTTTTAATAAAAAGAAAAAAATTAGTAACAATTCTTCCCTGCTATTTATAGATTTTTCGTTATCGATTATCACTGCGGTAGTTAACGAACGCGTCTAGACAGTAGAGAAACTCACATGTCCGCGTGAATGTCCATGAAGGTCCACGTTCCTCTCCAAAAGCTGATGGTCATCGGTGTGATTACGACGAGCGACAGAAAACTGTCGATCACCGAGAGGATCCTCTTCTGTTTCTTCAGGCTTACGTCGAGAAAATCGAACTGATCGAGAAGAAACGAAAGTAAGAGAAATCTGAGCGGAGTCGGAAGATTTTGGAATTACCTTAAACATGCCACTTGTCTTCTCAGCGTCTGCCTTCTTCAGCCCTTCCTCTTCCTCGTTCGCTTCGTCCTCGCTGTTACTTTGCTCGACATCTTCGAGCTCTCGAACAGGAACAATGAGAACGTCCTTTCGTTCCTCGTTCAAAATCTTAGATCGCTCGCTGGCCACGTTTTCCAATGGAACTTTCAACAAGATTTTCCACTCGTCGTGTCCGCGCCAATTAAACACCTCTGGGATATCGCTCAAGCTTTTCGTTTTCCTTCCATTCAGATTCGACATACTACTCGTACTTTTTAATCGTCCAGTTGAGAACCGAAGAGCAGAAAGACGTCAAAGTCGCGACGATAGTGCGTCTTCTACTGAACTGTTAATAGCGATAAGTTAAATCTAGAAGTCTTCCAAATCGAGAAGTCTGCTAAGCCGTCGCTTTCGTTATCACCGGATACAACGAATGACACTGTCTGCACGAAATATTGTTCGGTTTTTCTTGCATTTTTCTCTTTCTTCCTTTTCTCCCTCTCATGGTCATTATTCGATGCAGCTGCGCATATTTTTGAGATATACATATGCAATTAGGGAGGTGTTACTTCAATCTCGTTTACAATTTGTCCCAACACACAGGCGTACGGACGGTCATATGCAAACAGAAAAGTTAGAAGAATTAGCATTAAGTATGACGAGTCTAAAACAGTCGTAAAGACTTCAAGATTTATTTTAAAAGATATTTATACTTACTTCGTCAGTCTTTTGTTACGTTTACATATGTGAAATAAATGAATTAATAAAACATAAGTGAAACGAATGGAAAATACAGAATTAAAGTTATAATAAGAAAGTAAAAGAAAAAAAGGTTTGAGAACGTATTTTTCTTCGTAGCAAATGGAATCAAACTTTTGAACCTCTTGAGCTCTTTCTCTTTCTTTCTTGCGGATATGTCAAAGTTTAAAAAAAACGAAATCATTCGAGGAGTTTTTCCTTTTTTCTCTTACTCTTACTCTTATTGACGCCTGAACAAGGTGTCATTAACTTGAGAGACCGCAAACGATGCATGCATAAAACGGCTAATGAGATTAAAATCTATTATTGAAGATAATCTCGGCGGGGAAAATACGGAATAATATTTTCAGACGATAATTACTTTAAGCGAGTCTACACGCGCAAATAAACATCGATTGTTTAATCTATGAGACAAATAAATACTCGATTCTCGAAATTAAAACCGCCGCGCGAACGCGTGACTGACTTTAATTTGAAAAAAATTATTTAAAACTAAATAAAATAGAAAATAAAATTAAGTAAAAAAATTAAAATAAAAAATTTTTTAAAATAAATAAAATAAAAATCTTCCGAACGTAATGAGAAATAAATCTTCCAGTTACGTATTTCGTTTCACAAAAAAACAAAAAGAAAGTTAACATAAAACATCGCGAGACGTATGTACGTGCCATGTCTTGAGTATAATGAACCTCGAGGGTAGTTAACGCGAGGCTTAAATGGAATGTGTATTCCGTTTATGCTTCTCTTAACAGCGCTTTCTCAGGCGCCACTGATAAAGTTTATTGTGGCGTCCGCGAGACTCGTGCTTTCTTTCGATCGTGATAATTGCATCCGGAAGATCACTGTTAATTACCGCGACGCTTTCATACGAATTAGACATAAGTCCATGCGGCGGATGCACGCGGTTGCGTATATTTGCTGTATTACTTAGACTCGTTGGTGATTCAAGGTGATTCAGGTAGTGATTAGAGTATCAATATATATCTGTATGTATGTCTACATGTCACAAGTATCGGGCAATTATTCACGAAGCACGAGTCGTACGAATTTGTTGCTTTTCACGAGAAGAAATTAAACAACGTGGCGTAAAAAATTCTTTACACGAAGAAAATAAAAAGTTTTATCGTTCTTGTTTCCTCTGGAATTATTCATTTCGAATAAGCAACCGATGTTTACATCGTCTTTATCTGTGGACAATGGGATCCTTATGGTATTTACAGAGAATTCTTTGCAAGTTCGCGATGTTTTCGTTTCGATAGACTTTTAATTCATGTTAATTTTATTAGCACTCATCTGGCGAAGATAAAAAAATGTTAGATCGTTTTTTAAAATCGGTCCATGCAACTGTACGACTTTCAACTTCGTTCGCCAATGTATAGAATTGTAGAACGCACAGTGTTAGTAATATTGAATTCTTTCTATCGCGTTGAAAACAAATGAACAGAATCGGGAGGGAAATCGTGCTCGTAAGAGAACAAATTCTGTATAGGTTTCAATTTATTATAATTATGTTACATCGAC
This sequence comes from Tetragonisca angustula, assembly GCA_036937485.2. NCBI lineage: Eukaryota > Metazoa > Arthropoda > Insecta > Hymenoptera > Apidae > Tetragonisca > Tetragonisca angustula. The sequence continues at coordinate 50,020 of JAWNGG020000053.1, read as the reverse complement.
AGATGTACACCGCCTTTCGGAAAGCTCTGTCCTTATAAAAATACATAACAAAGCTCGGTCGCGCAGCAAGCAAGATATCGATAAATTAGGAAGCGAAACTAGCGGGCCGTTAAATACAGTCGTTCTTGTATTTTTATACCTCGAATAATGAACTCGTGATCCTTTTGTGCGTATCCAAAAGTGTGTCGTTCTCGTTCGAAAACAGAAAAAAAAAAAAGGAAAATATAAGAGACAATACACCCCGTTCGAGGTGTCGTCGATAACTTCGTCATGCGATTTCGATTATTATGCGATACGTCTGTGTCTTCTCTTTTTTCCTTTCCTTCGTCACGTTCCTGTTTTTTTTTCCTTTTCGTTTTATGTTCCTTGTGTTATTTCCTTCCAAGGAGTCGTGGAAAAAAAAATGGAGAGAAGAACAATTCCAAATCACCTCGATAATAATGTGATAGTAATAATGTACTCGTATTATAATTAATTATTATGCTTCTCTCTATATCGTTCGAAACTAGCACCAATGACTATCGCGATCTATCGCGATCACGCTCTGAAAATTATCGGTCAGTGGACGTTTCGTTCTCGATCTCGCGAAATCGAGCCTCGCTCTTCCCCTTATTCGCCCTCGAGTTTATAAATGCAACGTATAAAAAATAAAGTCGAACAGGTATGTTTTATGTAATATCACGCTCTATCATGGAACATATTCGTGTTAAGTAAGTAGTATTTCCAACGGATGTCATCGATATCCAAACATGTTAAATAGCATTTAAACGCAACGTATTTATACCTCGATGTGCATGGTCTGTACAATTTTTCTCAGAAACGAAGAGATAGAAATCAAGTTTTAAAAAAAAGCAGAAAGAGAAAGAAGAAGAATTAGAATTCGCTGTTGAAGTTCAACTACAAAAACGTCCAATTATATTACAAATTTTATACAAACGCAGATCTATACAAATCCGTACCATCTAAATACTCGAATGCAATGAATAAACGAAAGGAAATCATCGAATTTCTCATTGGGAGCAAGTAAAAAAAAGTCCGTTTCATGGTTCATTCATGCTGTTTGAACAGCAGAACGAGCATCTGGTTGCTCGTGCTGTGTCTAAACTTTAGTCTTTCATTGGGACGTGTGGCCAGATTAACGACGCTACGCCATTTTAATCCGGCAAGATTAGTCTATTACGTGTAAAACCATCGTCTACAAAAGGATGTGTCTTTTTCTTTCCTTTCCTTTTCTTTTCTTTTCTTTTCTTTTATCTCGTCGAGACAGTTGAACGTCTTAGTCCTACCCAAAGTTGTTCGACCATCTCGAGTCGAAAGTTCCAACTGCGAGGATTCGTACGAAAAAGAACGAATGTTTTGCCGATCTTTCTCATCGTACGATTGCGTCGACGGAGAATTACCGTACGACAGACTAGTTAAGTAGGTACGTGCGTACGCAAATCGCGCGCGATCTCGCGTTTCCGCTTGCCGCGACTTCTCTGGATATTTCGGTTGAACGTTCTTCTGGGCCCTACGAAATCGGCGCGAGATCCGAGACTGGGTTTCCTTATCGTTAAATCGGCGGCGGCCCGTTCGGATAGACGACCATTGGCGTGAAGCTTCTGGCGAGGTTGTTCGACAGCATGCAGTTGTAGTCTTCTTCGGCGGATGGTACCAGCGAGGCGACGCCGAGGAACAACAGCATTAGCGCCTGAATCGGCAACGAGACTCGCAACACTCGGCCCAGGAAACGGTATCCCCGAGACAATACCGTGAGCTCGCCATCGTCACCACTGAAACACACATGTTTCACGGTTGTTACACGATTTCTATTGTCGGGTATCGTGGCGTTTAGGAGAGAAATTAAAGATCCATATTCTTAGTACACATGTGGACTATTGGACTTCCTAAAACTTCTGAGCTTCGACTGCATTTAAATACACGTGAACATGTAAATATAGTAGAGTAGAAATATACGAATGATATATTATAAAAATTATACAGACTAAAATTCGAATTACTATGTATGTGTTTACATACACGCGAAACAGCGACCTTCTAGTTTCTATCGTGGGTTTGGAAAAATGGTACTTTATTTAGAGAATGTATAGGTATCGTTCGTGGCTGGAAAGTCGGCATAAGAAATGTACGTTTCATTAATTTACAGTACAATCTTAAGGTCGTGACGAACTCACTTACAAATTTGTTTTACATTAATTGAAGAGTGCAAGTCACCTTTCCAACCATATCTGCCTGAGCTTATGTTCTCTAACAATTCTGCTCGATATCGAAAATACGGTTTTACGCGCGTTCGTGCATAGAAATGCATAGAAATCGCAGAATTGGAGAACGTAGCTTGGAACTTGGAAACAGAAAATGAAGAAAACATACTTTGTGCCAGGTGCGTCGTGGGGCTGAACGGTTCCGGAGGCAGCTTCGTCGAGTAGCTACAATACAGTAAAAGAGAAAACACAAACAATAAGGTACTGTGCGTGTGAATGCTACTGTGACGAGGCACGAAAATAATAAAATTCCAGCCAAAAAGAAATTCTACCAATCTCAACGATATTCAATTTGGAAGTTAGAAGCTAGATCTAGGATACTCGTTTTAATTTGTCTTGTACATTTTACACGATAATTAACCATCCATTAACAATCTTCATCAAAGTAAAATGATGTACGTATCCTAAAATTATTCTAAAAACAAAAGGAAAATTTAAAATCGTGTCTAAGATACGAAAGACACGGTCAATAAAAGTACTTTTGTACTTTTGTATATTATACAGACGGTACACACGAAACAGTTTCAAACGGTTCTGTCGTTTCGCATTCGATATTCGTTGGATCTTTATTGCAGTCCGTGCCTCGTGTTTCAAGTGTCGATCAACGTGATCCTACGACGTAAGTGCACATAGATCTACACTGAAGCCTAACACTTAAGAAGCGAGTTTCAGCAAGTCGAGCCACAGAGCATCGACGGTCCCTGAAAACTTTCTGAAGAAGCTACTTCGTTCTTACGAAAATTAAATATCGAGAATCTTCTATGCTGGAACTTTGTTCCGTTTCGAGTATTTCGTCGAGTATGTGTGAAACAGATGCTTTCGAAGCTTACATCGTGAGAAAGGGAAGCAAGGGAGGAACTGGTGGCAGCGAGTCCAATATCTCGTGGGTCCATCCCTAACGCTGCCCCTAATTTCAAGGCGTATATTCCAGTCAGCCGACGAAGTGACAGTAACCTGAGTCGCAATTCCTGTAGGCGCGCCCTGGTCTCGCCTTTTTCGTCCAGTAATTGATTGGCCGACTCTTGAAGCGACAGAACTCGGGGCTCGCATCGCTCCAAATCACTCCTCAGTTCCCTGAAAAGAAACAAAGACATCAGTCTTTCCACGAATGAGATACGTGAAACGATTAAATTTGTAAAACGCCAAGGATTTGTGCTTATTCAAAAATATAAAATATAATTATTAAAATATATATTCCAATAAAATATATTATAATATTAATAATATTAATGATAAACTATATTAATAAATTTCCAAAGAAAAATTACTCGCCATTTTTTAATTTATCCATTATCTTTACACCGTGTATTATATTTATCTTTCTCGAAACACGGATACCTGAATTTATTGTACTTGGCGGTCATAATCTCCGGCGACTCGGTCAAGTCGACCGGTTCGCTGGCTCGTATGCTGACTTCCGTTTTCTCCAGCCAGGCAAGCAATTCCTCTATGATACGATGGAACTGCTGGTTCGACATCAGCGCAACTTGCAGCTGTCCCTGCCAGTGTGCAGCCACGTTGCACACCTTGTCCCACCTCGTGTTCGCGACGGTCAATCTGTCTCTGAGCTGCATCGCCCGGCACAGATCCTCCGTGTGATCGGCCAGGTGAGCGCCGACGGTGTTCAAACTGACTAGAATGCTTTTGTGACTGTCTAGATCGAGCGCGAACTCCCTGTGATCTTGTATAACGTCTTCCAACTCTTCTATGTTGCTTGGTGGTGAATGTTGCTCGCTTTGGGTGCCTTCGGCGAATTCCAGCCATTTCTCTAGCCTCCACAGATCGTTCTCCAGCTGAGCCCAATTGCGACGCGAGCACACGGGACATGTTAATCGGCCAGTGTCGCTGCAATATATAAAATTTCATGTTTCTCTCCTTTTTTTTTTTTCTTGTTTTATTTCAAACGAAACTTTCGGAATGTGAATTTTTGCGGCGTGCTAATGGTCAGAGTTTGCCACGGGGAAAAACAGGTATGGAATGAGCGGAGATCGTTAACGACTGTTAATGAGAAATTGTTAGTGCGAAAGGGGAGCACTCGGTGACCGCAGGGGAAGGTGTAAACGGAGTTAGGTGACCTGAGCGCGAAAAAATTTCTGTTTGAACGTTGACTCAGTGATTTTCGTCGAGCAGATAAAATAATCGTGTAACGACAACACGTCATTAGATAATTATAATACCTTTTAAAATAGAAGGCCTTACCTGAGTTCTCTGATCTGTTGTTCACGCGTTCTCGCCAAGATTAGAAGATTTTCATATCTGTTCGTCAACGCCGCCACCTCGTTAGCCTTGGCAGCCTGCGCGCTTAATTTTCCATCCTCTATGAGCAAACTATGCAAGTGACGAACCAGTTCGATCGACGATTGACAGCTTCCGATTAGTTTACTCTGTTAAAAGACGTTTTGAACTTGCGAATATTCAATCAGAAAAATCTCTAAATCTATTATTTACTTTTTTATTTATTGTAAATGTACTCTGTGCATTGTACAGGCTATAATGTTCAAGTTGATTCTGATAGTTAACTGAAAGATGTCAAATAAAAATTAAGCGTAGAATATATCTTTTACATAAAAAAAAAAAAAAAAAAAAAAAACTGGAGTCACTTTATATCTTTTGAATCATTGAAAAATATTTATTACACTATTTGTCGAGACATTATTTTCTAACAGTACGATATTGTTATTCAAACTCACGATATTCTTAGCAGTCGCGTTCAGCCCGGGACCAGCGACAGGTTCCGGTGTAATTGCTATTTCCAGCGTGTCCAGAGCGTCGTTACACTCGATCAGAGCAGCCTCCAACTCCATCAGATACGCGTCGCTCGACGTCATTCTCAACAACTTGGGCAACGTGTCCACCTGAACGGCGCTGTCCTGTTCGAACTTCAACGTCTCCACCTGCACGGCCTCGTCAACCTCCAGCTTCTCCTGTCCCTCGATTTCCGCTCTCAACGAGGCAACTCTCTTCTTGATGTCCTTCCATAGAAGCTGATACTCGTCCACCAACTCTTGGATAGTCGCCACGTCATCCGGATGACATTCCTGCATAACCTTCAACGCCAACTCGTCGGCTTTCTGCAACGTGATGTTCTGCGTGCGTAGCTCCTCCTCGATCTCGTTCAACTGTTGCAGCCGTCGACGCGACGAGGACTTCTGCTCGAGCGTGGACAAATGCTGCGTGGTGGTCAGACGAACGTCGACTTGCGTCAATCCGACAACCGCCGCGCCGTGCACCGTGATGAAGTCCCGATAATTCTTCTGTCCCTGTTGCAGCGCCAGTAGAACGGCGTTCGCTCTAGGTTTCAACGTTTGCCATTTATCGATAAGCCGCCGTGTCTCGCTGATAAGCGACTTCAGGTTATCTGGCTCCAGGCCTGTCCTAGCCAAACGACCAAAGTTCTGCTCGATTATCTTCATTGCCGGCTCGTGCGCCTCTATGTCGTCGAGAATGCTTCTGGCTTTCTCGATGGTTCGCTTCGACTCCTCCTTGGAAAGCTCGTCGAGGCTGTTCTCCAGTTCCGACAGAGCCTCGTCGGTCTCCCCGAGCCAGCCTCCGTGCTCCGACCTGATCCTCCCCAATTCTTGAAGGATCTTCCACGCGAGGATGATCTTCCCTTTCCTCTCGGCCGATTTCACGCAGGTCGCTGTCCACCTACGCTCCAATCCTTCCATCCCGTTCTTGATGGCGTCCGTGTTGAAGGAAGCTTTCCAGGCGTCGCAGTCGCTTAAGAGAATCTCGCAGAGATTCAACACCTCGCCGATGTTACCGCTTTCCGCCTCGATGGTCTTCTGAAGGTGTTCGTGATCCTCGAGTTTCTTGTCGATGCAGCTCTGAGCGATCTCCTCGATCACGAACGTCTCCGACAGCTGACTCTCCACGCTGGCCAGCCAGCTCCTCAACTCGTTTATCCTCTTCTCCAAAGTGTTCATGGTTCTCATGAGATCGACCAATTTACTGGCTCTGGATTTGCCCGTAGCCAGCAATCGTTCCCATCTCTCGTTCACCTCGTCCAAGGTTCGTTGCAGCCTCTCGCTCTCGTCTTCCTCGGCCACCTCTATCAGATCTTGACCGGTGTTCTGTATCCACAACAGTTCCGGCTGTTTCAACGCGATATCCGCCTGCAGATCACACTCCAGTCTCTTCAGTGTCTCCTCAGGTTCGTTCGGCGCCATCGTGTCGCAGTCTTGAATACGAGTCTCGGTCTCGTCTATCCACGTGAGCAACCTGGCCGACCTGTCCTTCCAACGATCATAAAGATCGCAACGCTCGTCCAGCCTGCAAATAAGCAACGCTGCCTGGTGCTCGAGGTCCCCGTGCTGCAACCGAAGAAGCGCCCGCTGTTGATTCAACGATTTCATGTCGATGGGGCTCAGACACTCCCTCAGTTGCTCCGTGATCACGCCCAACGACTCCAACTCCGTGCTCATGCCGGCCAATCTGTTTTGCAGCTGTTGAATCGATTCCAGCTGTTGCTTCGTCTTCGACAAGCTGGCAGGTCTCGCGCGGAACACCCTGCTCAGTGTCTGGCTCATCTCGTAGAACGTCGACGTGATGTCCTTCGTCTGTTCGTCGTACTCTGCGTACAACTTCTGTATCCTCGGGATGTAGTCTCGCCAGATCTCCAGGCTGGAGCTCAGGTTGGCTATTCTCTGAGCGTGAGCCGCCAGCTCCATGCGAATGGACACGGCCAGCGTCTGGTCGCAGTTGACCAGCAAGGTCTCCTGTTGCTCCTGCAGAGACTCCAGTTGAGCTTTGCCCTGTTCTATCTTGTCCAGCAGCGCCTGTATCCTCTGAAGGACTTCGTCCAGCCTCTGCAGCTGGATGAATCGAAGATGCAGCTGCCCGCGTTCTCTTTCCACCTCCTTCAGCCATGATAACAGTTTACTCTGGTCCGACTTGTACCTGTCCCACGCGGCCAATCTGTCGCGCACCGCCGCGTGCCTCTCCATGATCGTGGCCAGTGTTTCGTTGTGCAGATTCGTCAGGATGTTGAACTGCTCCGTCGTCGACAAGTTGCTGCCCTCTTCCGCACGAACGGTGAGTATGAGATTCTGTTGGTCGGTCAAGAGGTTCCGATGAACCTCGCAGAGATTCCGATGTTTCGACAGGCCATTGTAGTCGCCGGACACGTCGTTGGACAGGAAGTCCTGCACGTCGGCCAGATACTCCTGCCAGAGTTTCAAGGCAGTCGCGCCGTCCTGGGTTTTGACTAGATGAGCCGACAAACGATGATACTGCTGGAAGGTTTCTCTAAAGACGTTCTGCCATCGTTGCAGCACCTCCACTACCGACAGCTCCTGCGTCGACACCTCCAGCGTGCGTTCTTTGATCGACTGCAACTGTGGCTCTGTGCACGTTAGCGCGAGAAGATGATTACGAAGGAGCTTCAGCTGTTCCTTTGACTCGCCTTGGTTCACCGAGGTCAGGCTCTACGGAAAGAGGATAGATTTCGTTAACTTGCTTCTTGCAATCAAAATATCCAAAATTTAAAGAGATTATTGATTGTCTAATTAAATTCTAGAAAATTCTCGGTTTTCTAAATCGGATATAAGGAAAAATTTTAAGAACGTTGTAACTTTCAAGCTACACGAGACGTTACAGAGAGTTAACCATTCACGAGCCTCTTATCTCAAACAAAAGATAGCCACTCTACGAGAGAGAGTGAATCCACTTTCCCGATACGTGGAATTTCCGCGGACTTCAGCGAAAGAAAGAAGAATCTTTCCTGGTGTAAGACGCTCCCCGTCTTATCTCGAGTGCGCTTCACTCGGTCGCTCGCCATTTTCCGATATCCCTTTGCCCCCGAAGCTTGAAAAGCTTCTGGTCGAGAAACGTCCTTGGGAATTTCCATCGACGAACGACTGCGAATCATCGTCAGTGGCCTATCCCAGCGGCGAACGTTCGATCGGAAACACGATGCGCAATATCGAAGTCGCACATTCCTTCGTAAAGTTTCGAGTCGAGAGAGGGTGCACGGCCGGATTCAGCTGTTGCGGATTTCGTGACTGATGTAATTGCCACCCCGGGCTTCAAGCCCTTCGGCCTTGACACAACAAAGTGTTTCGGAAACTACCGCGATTAAAATATAAACGCGCGTGCGAGGTGTATAATGATCGAGGCCTGTGCCAAGCACCCGATAGCACGCCGGAAACTGACGGACGCGTACACAACGATATACAACGTTTGACGCAGCCGGAGGGAAATCACCTTGACAGACGAGCCGCAGTCGCGCAGGTTCGTGGATTCATTTCGAGGATAAAAGAAATTCCAAGTCAGTTTGGAAATTATTCGCGTCACCTTTTTCACGCGAGAAAAATCTCGTGAATATTGCCACCTTTAGAGAGCCAAGTCTCTGAGGCTCAGTCAGTCCGACGACTAGCAGCTAAATAAATTCCACGTCCAATTCGTTAATCAATTTTCGTTTGCACAAGTTACGTATGTATATACAAGGTGGGTCACCGGATATTGCCATCTAGATTTGCGTCATTGTTATTACGGGTGGCGAGAAATGTTTGTCGAATGAAGTTGAATGGTTTCGAGAGGGGCACGTTTTTGACGATACTAGTTTTCTTGTAGGTGAACGTGTAGAGGACGTTAACGTTTTTTTTAAATGGAATCATATATTTCTTTTTTTTTTTTATTGCATCAGTCGATGCACCTTGATATTCTTTACAAAAAAGTATCAACCTATTTATGTTAAAGAGTCATTGGTTTAGGAGATATTTTAATTTTCAACTTTGTGAAATTATCGTACGAAAGACATGGAAGACGAAGGATAGTATTCTTATATTTATACTGTCTTTGTCTTTCACGCATAGATTTTACAAAATTAAAATTAAAATATCTCCTAAACTAATGATTTCTTAACGTAAGTAGGTTGACACTCTTTTTGTAAAGAATATCAAGGTGCATCGACTGATGGAATAAAAAATATATAATGATATATATTTCGCTACGCGTAAATCTCGATGGCAATATGTGGTAACCCTGCTTGCCATCTTTATCGAAGTTAACTCTCATTTTTAAACTGACGAACGAACAATTTTTAATTAACTCGTTTAACCTCTTGCGCTGGAATGACGTGCCACGCACGTCAAAAAAATTTTTTTTTGTTCCAAAATTGTAATATCTTCTTGGTATACTCAAGTGAAACAAAAAATAGACGAAACAAATAATAAATTTATTACTTCTCAATCATTTCTATCCGATGACATCATACCGACGAGTTCAAAGAAGAAAACGACGAATTATTGTACACGGTTCGGTCACTCGTTATGGTCCGCAATCGGTTGCCAGCGCAAATGGTTAAATCCGAAACAATTCGAGACATAGAGCAGAATCTCTAGGCCAAGGTTCTTCCGTTCGTTTGAAGACTCTCTTTCTCTATTAGGTTAGCCTTGCGCGATAATAAAAATAGCCATCGGCGGTAGATATTTTGTAACCAGCGTGATCTCGAGCCACTCGAAACATCGATTGCCGCAAAACGCGACGTCAGAGAATTTAAGCAAACGAAAAATCGATATTCGTAATCTTCCTTTTCAATGGTGTTTCACCACGTGGCAAATAGTTTTGTCGTGCGTGGGAGAAAATAGAATTTCGTTGGCTTCGTACGCGCCGTGGTAAATCCCGAGAGCTTCCAGACGAATCCCCGAACATCAGAATAAGAAGAGGTACACGCCGTTTTTCAACGAAGTGTACGGCTTACTACTTTAGGACCCTCCGTTTCTCAGAAACGCGTCCTATGGAATTCAAACGGCGAGACGAGACGAGCTATTTCGCGTTCTGCGCGATTCATTGATCCCGAGTTCACTATTTTCGGATTCACCAATTCATCGTTCACCCTCGATCATCGGCTTCACTTTCAAGAAGATTGTTTCGAATTTTATAAATGAACCTTACTCTCATTTCAGGGAGTAACACGAGTCTATAATATTCCGAGAGGAGAGATGTTTTTTCAACCAAAAAATTTAATCGAGAAATCGTGTATAATAAAGAAATTTCTTGTAGTTTACTCGAAGTTGACGAAAGTGAAAAAGCGGGTCAATAATGGCTGAAAGAATAATTAAATATTATAATTATTCAAATTTAAAATTCTGCCAGACAAACTGGCAATCTTTATTTTAACATTCTTCTTGAAGATTCGAGGAATTGATTTTTCGAACTGTAGTGGATTTTTACGATGGTGATTGGAAAGAGAAAAGAAAAGGAAAAGTCCAGAGGTTAAAAGCGAAATGTTTGTACACTCCATTTTCCGATACGAGGGTCAAATCGATTTCTGTTCGAATTCTAATATTGTACCGAACAGTGACCTCAGTTGAGGAAGAGTAGTTATGTCACCACCAGCGTTTAAATTGATTAAATTTAAATAAACACGTGCGACTCGCTCGCCATACGCTAAGCAGACGTGCAACACGTTTTACACAGATAACCATAGCACGAGCCCAAAATATTTACGAAACTCGGTTACCTTTCGAATCCTCCGAAAGACGCGCTTTCCACCGCACAATCTAGATTTATAGTTTAATTTCTATTTATTCGTCTGTTAAGATCTGTTTTGCAGATGCGTTCGAAGCGTCTGATACTTTATGAATTATTTAACAGAGGTATGTAATAGTGCTCTAACCTGTCATCGTTGCACCAGCAGTTTATAGTTACGCAGCAGCAAAATATTAAAATGTACCAGAGAAGTGTCATTTATCTATAGTTTCTTGAAAGATAAAATTAACATAATATTTGAAAAAAAATTCGTATAATATTAAAAATAAATTCATCTAATAAAATTCGTGTAATGTTAAAGTCTATAAAAGTTCATGTAATTAGAATTCGTATGATAAGAACAAACCTTTTCAATTTTATCTATTTACTAATTTTGTATTCAACGGATTTCCACACTTTAATTCACGTTTAGTTGAAACAAGTGGTTCAATTAAAAATTAACACCTCGTTGAAATAAATAAAATTCGTCGATCGACTACCGGACGATCATTTCGACGCAACAATTTCTTGATTTATAGATATCTGATTTCTAATACGTCGGATCATCTCTATTAATAACAAATTGTACCACGTTTATATACCAACAGACGATCTAAAATCGTCCTTAACTGAAATCAATGCATCTCCATCGATATTTGATTTTATAATTGCACAAGCTCCCAGTTAAATGACCTGATTAAACAGATCAAGGAATCATTTTCCATGCAAACGGAAACTTACAAATTTCCCACGGGAAATTGCCGTATATTATAAAAATAAAACACTCGTCATACTCTATCAATCGCGTTACGCAATGAAAGCGAGATCTTCCATTTCGAAGTTTGCCAAGTGAAAGAAAGAAACAGAGAGCGCAGAATTCGTTCAGTTAGAGTGCAGGAAGTTCATATCTGTGGAAAAAGAATAAACGATTTACGAAATGGTTACGTAATTACTTGCCTGTTGGACCGAGTCCAGGAAATTTTTCGTCTGACATAAATCGCCACGTGCGAGCTCCTGGTTGAGGGCACGGGCATCAGCGGCATCCGCGAGGCACGACAACGTTTCACGAATGTCCTCCAGACGTTGCCCGAGTGCCTCCACCTCGCAGTGCAACGGTCCACTTGCGTCCAGACCGACGTTCGACGCGATCTGAGCTACCAGCCCCTGAAGCTCCGCCAACCTCTCCTTGTGCTCCGCCATCGTCTCCTCGCAAATCTGTCAGAAAGCAAAATACATTTCTCAATTCGACAGCATTCTCAAGATCTTGCGACAGCAACAGATCATTAATTAAAGTCAAGGTTTTTCTTCCGCGGAGGTTATCGACCTCTTTTTATCTGCCAACAGGAAGATTTCGCGACGTTTGTTCAATGTTATCGGTGAGACATCGTGAGATAGCGTGTGTTTGTTTCGTGCATTTTTGAAAAGTTTAGAAATTCCAAAAATCCACAATTAAACTACAATTAAACTGAAAATTGTCGATACTTTATGCTGTTGTAACATCGTGAAAAGAAATCATACAGCGATCAATTTGATTTGATTTTAAAGCGTGAAACCTGTAACTTCCACAGTTCCAAGTGTGTGTTTTTTCAAAGATGTTTTCACATCGTGTCACAGAATGAGAAAATAAGGATGCTTCTATTCTCAGAAATTATCAAAATTCAAAGATCTTTAAAAACATTGAAAAATCTTTTTTATGGCAATATTTCTACGGTAAAATTTTGAAGTCTCTTTTTTACAACAGCCCCTTAAAGTTTACTATATGATTTCTTTTTTCGTTATAAACTTTAGATATTGAAACGACAAAAATTCAAAAAAACAAGTCATAAAGAGAAAATTTCAATCTTCAAGAATAATAATTTTTTCAATATTTAGAACTTTCCTCGCATACCCAAATCAAGCGGCGTAACATCTCACGTTTGACATTCACAATCAATGCATAAATAGTCACAGATGATTTTGGTATAAATCATCAGACGTATGAACAGTAAAAAAAGAACTCGACGCGAATAGTCGATGCTCTTGTTCCAATTGCAAATAATTTTTCATACTTTTCACGAGCGTGATAAAAAGAAACGTTCAAAACAAATTGACACTTTCGTAATTGCTTTGTCAAACAAGCTCGACTTGTTACTCGGAGTTAACAGTAATTAGTAATTAGCGATACGGCGATTGAAGCGTTTCAGTTTCGAGCTGTTATCAGAGTTTCGTGGTTGAAGAAGGATTCCAGAAATTCTTGTTAAATACGCGTCAAAGATAGGGGAGTTGACTCTGCGCGCCACAAATAGGCGTGTGTGTTATTGTTTGAAAAATGGAGCCGAGTCTTTTTGAAATTCGAAATAATTTACGGCAGCCGTGAATACATACGTAGACAAACAAGCAGATATCAGGATACGTGAATGACATTGGCGATACGAAATGAAGCGACACGAACGAATAAATGAGAATGAAGGGAGGAGAGAAGCATCGTAGAAGAATGAGAGATGCGTGAAACAGTGGAGGTCTCGATCGAACCTCTCTCGCTGCGTTCGCAATGAAAATTTCGTTTGTTACCTTTCTAAAATCGTGCGAAATTACGGAAACACATTTTATTTACGCGTCATTCGCGTCTATCGTCAAGTAAGAGTAACGGTACACGATCACTCCGCGATAAGAACCATACAACTGCATCTTCTGATAAGAAGCAGTCGTTCGCGCTACGAACGTCGAATGCAAACTACAATTTACTAGATTAGTGCACGGTGTCATGCACAAAGACTCTGCAGAAATTCTATTCCAGTTCGTTGCATCACACGTGCGACGGATTACACAGTTCCAACACAAAATTATCCCACGCCTCGAACGTCGTATATCGGTATAGAGTACAGACTGTACAATATCATCGAATCACGCTGAGCTTCAAGTATAAATTCGAATGTTACGCCTGTTAAAACAACGCACCACCACCATTTTCAAATTTCTCTGTACGTAACAAACATTGACACACTATCACCAAGATCAGTTTCTCGTCAAACAAGAACAACTAAATCCTACGTGTAAATTCAATTAACGCACAGTCACTAATTGTAAGTAAATTCTGATCAAACAAGAGCGACTGAATGTACTGTACACAAATTCGAGTAGACGTTTAACAGAAATTAATACACTTTTGTCGTCGAGTAGATTCCAATCGAACGGAGGATACGACGACTGAAACGAATGTGTATGATAAATTTAATTAACAAAAATCACCCTTGTCACTGCGTGAATTCTGCGAATACGGCAGAGAAGTGGTAAAAAAAAAAAAAAAGGAAGAAAAAGAAAATCGATAACCCGCACAGATTCATAGACGAGGAAAGGACGGGACGCGCCTTTGGCGATAACCGGGCGCACCGGATATACGTATATCGCAGAATCCCGGTTCGGCCCGTACCTTTATCTCCTCGGGCGTGCACATGCTTCTTAATTTAGGTCACTGTTCATCGTTCCTATTTTTCACAGCGCGTCACGTACGGTCCACTGGCGAGGGAACGGGCCGACGTGTAGACGGAACAGCGAATCGGGCACGTGTCCGTCGCGAGACATCGGCTGTACGCTTCGAATTTTCGATTAACCGGAAACTGGCCACGGTCCTCGGCCGCCGTGGTCGCTCGGACGCGCATAATTGCGCGTTTGCTGGTTACGCTCGCCGAGGCGTGTTTACGAGCGACGATGTACACGTATTTATCGGTCGATCGCTCGAAGAAATGTACAATGATAATAATACACACGAAGAAACGCGAAGACGAATAAGGGGAATACACAGTCGACGATTATAGAATATATATATATATATATATGTGTGTGTACGTGTGTGTGTGCGTGCGTGCGTGCGTGACTTGTAGCAGAGCAGAGAAACAAGCGTCTCGACGCTCTGGACCAGACTGGCGTCCTCGTCTCTTCGGGGATCGATGCGCATAACCCGAGACTCGAGTGGGGAGGGAGAGACTCTGTTGCCCCGTATTTCAACGACCTACCCTCGCAGCCACGTTTCGGCGCACTTGCGTAGGGTGAATCGTGCCTTCTACGTGCCGCACTAGGCGTGGTGGGGACGATGACACTACCCGGGGGCTCCCATTCAAGGGACGATGACGTTTCGGCCGCACCACCACTTTTACCTCAAGATTCACTTTGTCCATGGGCGGTGTACAGCCATGTATAGTGTTTTCATTTCACCGTATTGAAAGGATGACGACTCTGTCCACAGTGAGAAGATGCTTCTCATTTTCCTATGATCTTGAATTAATGGTTTGCATTGATTTTGTATTTAACGAGAATGGACACTCGGTTGGAGAGTGATAGGTAGTAACAGATTTTATTTACAGATGTTTCATTCACGGTTAAAATATATACGATTAAATATCTTGATGATTAATGATTGTAAAACATGATAAATGAAAATACGGTATTTGAATAATCCTAAATTATACTTGTTCCTCATTTAAATTCCACGTATCGTGATTAAGAAATGCATAAGAACTGAACGTAAATCAAATCTATTCGTTACATCGATCCTTTTTGCTTAATGTGTCTATGTCCATTTAATGCCAAGGAGTTAGTTAGGTTGGAACGATGAAAAATGGCTGAGGATTTATTTAGACATAGGGTATTAAAAAAAAAAAAAAAGAAAGGAAAAGTGTAGAATAGATTTTCGATAACAAGTAAATTTTCGTAGATGCAAAATTCACGGCTTATCTAGACCTCACAGATAGCCTTCGACAATGTGTACAAATGTTACCGTGTTTTGATAATGAACAATGTCATCGATGTACGGCACGATAACGTTAATGGCCGCCGCTGGCATAGATTGTCAAGGTTTTCAAGTAATAATAACACACAAAGTAAATTGAGGATCCTACTGTTTAACTTACGAACGTTTAAAGAAAAAAGAAAGCCGTTCGAAGACGTCCAAACATTTGCTCGTCTCTTTATCTTCGTCTAACCCAACATTGCGACAAACATGCCTAATTTTACTACGTTTGATCAGCCTTCTCCTCGTAGCTACTTTCATTACCGTTTAAGATTCGTCATTCGTCATTCAACGTCCACCAATGAGTCATACAGATGAGTCGATCTTCTTCGACAAATAATAGAATCTTCAATTTAGAAAACGTAGCAAAATTTCGGCGATATCCGTCTCAGTTACAAGTGAGTTACGCTTTCAAATTCAATGACACGTACCCTAAATATAGATCCGCAGAAACTTTCCACTTCCATCCGCATATATTCTCTTTCCTTTTCTCTCTTTCAATCTCTCCTCACGTTTCAATTCTTTTTCTTTTTCTTTTTTTTTTTTAATTTTTTAACCTTTACGATAACGCTGCGTTCCCTGTTGCTCACTTCGATAAAACTCGACGTATCGGCACGAAGCTCGAAAGAGTTTCGAGCCGTTACGCCGGCCGTATATAAACCGGCCGATCGATCGACTAACCAACTAACTAACCAGGTGTGCAAATTTCGAGGATAAAGAGGTGTTCACGCGTACCTTGATGTGTTTGACGGCCTCTTCTGGCGGCAGGTTAGCAACGTTGTCCATCTGCGTGTCCACCCAGGCCTTCACCGCGGCGCTCGAGTCTTTGTACTGTTGCCACAGTCTGCACGCGTGCTGATACTTGGTGCAAAGGGCATCTAATTCGGCCCTGGTGTCCTCCCAGGCTTGTACGGCCTCATTTACCGCCGCTTCGACCTTCTCGCGGACCTCTGCAGCGCAACCCTCCCGCAGAGGTTCGGCAGCCTCTCGCAATTCGCCAATAAGAACTTCCCGCGCGCCCAAATCACCGCTCAGACCCTGCAACAAGACAAAATATCTCTGTTCCATACGCACAAACGTTCTTCTGTCGCTCTTTTTTTCTTCCTTCTCCGCCTGTTCTCGTCTCAAATACAATTCGAACGTTGTCGGACGTATTTGGATCGTGAAAAGTCGACGGAACAAAAAGATTTGGGAGAATTTGTTCGGTAAAAAACAATTGGACGGAAATGGTCATCGTGTGACATTCATTTTTCAATAAACAACGTCACAACTTTATACCTCTTCGAAATAAATTCAGAAAGTTTAAGTTCATGATGTGCAGACATAACTAGTGATGAAGCACACATGTACAGAAGCACGAAGCGAGAAATTAAAAATTTGTCAAGATTAACTTTCTCTCTGATCAGTCGAGTAAAATATTTAGCAATTTTTGACAATTACCAAATTCGTTCCAATATCAATACGAATCGTGATGTGAAGGGGGATGAAAAGAATTGGAGATATCTTCTTCCCCTGACAGATAATCTATCTTCTATTGGAGATCAATTTCCAGGATTGTTAGACCCTTATGTTCTCCGTTTCTGCGATACACATGGCAATTAAGCGTATTTGATTCGAGTTCGTTTAATCGGTACTGATCAAAGAAACGAACTCGCGCAGAGAGGCTTCTTTTATCGAGACTCCAAGGTTCAACGAAACTTTAATTAGCTTGGCACGAACGATTAACTGCCTCCTCATCGTTGAAGACTCTCTTATTATTTATTCTTGCAGCCTTTATTTTCAATTTCCATATGTTAACACGCCGCGAACGAAACGAGGATAACCGCGTTCGACCAATGATTTCATCGTACATGGATTCGCAATGCAAACATCTCTAACCGAGAGAAAATATACTTTGCACGCGTTTCATATAGATTACTAATGAATAAAATTATCTGTGACGTACGTTCTGCGATATTTTACACCGATACGAGAAGGTTCAGCTTTATTCCTTTCGATCACGTGGAATCGTGAAGTCATTACATAACCTCGCGAGCACAGGAAGAAAGAAAATCTTCGGATATTGTTCCATTGTTTTCTTGGAACGATTAATCGAACGATGTATTGCTCGGCGATCTTTCTCGGTTAATTGCGACCGTCGTTGGTATTAATCTGAGAGACCTTCAAACAAATTTCCTAATTCTCTTTGATAGTTGCCCGCGTTAGCATATTTTAGTCTCTTGTGCAAACAGTTGGAATTAC
This sequence comes from Tetragonisca angustula, assembly GCA_036937485.2. Lineage (NCBI taxonomy): Eukaryota > Metazoa > Arthropoda > Insecta > Hymenoptera > Apidae > Tetragonisca > Tetragonisca angustula. Next base: position 32,281 of record JAWNGG020000053.1, on the reverse strand, counting down.
TCAACTCATTGCGTACGAAATATTCTGTTTTCTTTAATTAAAATATCCTGTTACTTCGTAATTTAAGATTTTGTTTTTCTAATTTTTTTTTCATTCTGTTTAAATGTTTCTTCGTATCGTAAATCCGAAAAAGAAAGGAAAAGATATCGCTTAAATGGTATCATTGGGCATTGGACATTTTATATTGCTCAATTGGAATTTTTAATTCAACCTTATTACTAAAAACTCTGTCCTGAAATGCAAAATAAAATTAAATATCTTACATTTTTCTGATATAACACATAACATATTGTTATATTCGTCTGTAGTCTTTAAGACACTACTTGAGGATCGATACGAATTCTTAGAAAATGAAGAAATGCTAGACAGCAGATATTTTCAGTGAGAAGAACAGACTCAAGTTAATTCGATTGAAATTTCAACCTATTAGAAAATTCTCGTTCCCCAGGCGCTCGTGTTTCTCGAACGAATTCAACTGAGACCGCGCGATATTCGCACGATCGTGGGATATTGTTGAAATCGTAGCAACAACTCGAGCACACTCTAATCAGCTACGTGTGCACTCGGTGTTACTCAAAGAATGCACATACCGGTTTCCCTTAAATACGTCCTATAAATAATTTTGAGTCACGAGACTAGAAGCACGTTTCGAAGCTCGCTGCTCGAATTCGGTCAGAACGTGGTTGGACTAATTTTGCGTCGTGTACTCGAGTTCGTTCACCTGGCTGACGGTTTTCCGGTGAAACCTTTTGGCGGAAATCGAATCGCCGCCAGTGCGTTTCTAACGAAATCCCGTTTTATACCGCGGCGAGTCTTTTTCCACGACTTTGTTCGTACGTACTCTGTGATCTTCGTTAAAAATTCACTTCAAATTCACACTCGGGCAAAGTAAAATTCTCGTAAGTTTAGCTAAGAAAACTGACTGATGAGTCTCGACTGATGAGTAGAACGAAGGGAATTTATCTCGATTGAATGCTCGTAAAATTTTACGATAGAACGTCTTCCCTAAATGGCATCATTAAATTCGCAGGTAACAGTAGTAATTTAAATTATTTAACAACCCCGGTCGTTTACACTCTGAGCGAAATTTTACTCGTGAATTTCTTTCGAACGAATTTCTAGTTTCTGTTGGCAAAGATTTTACTTAAAAAATTGATTGTACAATATAGAGTAAGGATTTCATCATGTGACATAAGATTTTTTCACATTCTTCGAAGGGCCAGATGAGTTATGCTTTGCATTTTAAATTCTTCTCTGCAGATAGACATCAATGATAAAATAATAATAAATGAACATTTTCAAAGTGAAATAATTTAATTTTACAATTAAAGAGCCAGATCTCATTTCTCTGCCCAAGAACTGACATACATGTCTGTTTCTTATTACAAAATACAGCGAAGATTCGTAACGAAACGCTAGTATTCCGAAACTTTTGTAACGCGCGATTAATTCGGATAATCGAGGCCCGCCTCGCGTCTATTTCAAGCCGGCGAGTGCCAGGCGACGTTGTGCACTTGTCAATTTTAAACGAAGCTGATCCGTTGATTTTTCGCGAACCGAAAGTTACTAAAATGCAGGCGGAGCAAGCGGTCGGAATAGTGGGCGCGGTATCGCGATAAATAACGGAACAGGAAGTTGCGACTGGAGCTTCCGCCTTATATGATACAGTCGCCAAGACTAAAATTCCACGAGTGTTCCATGAAAAAAATAAACCCAATTAAAAGAATTATTACACGAGGTGAACTATTGCACAAGTTGTGTTGAAACACGAAGAAAGTGTTTGATAAGAGGTGAAACGAATATATATTCTTAAGAACTTTCATTGATGAAAAATTATAATTTTTTTCATAATATTTTTTCTTTTTTTTTTCGTCAAAAATACTTCTTTCGTGAAACGCACGTTCTCGACATATTTTTTATCTTTTGGAGCAAGTATCTAGAAATTAATTAACGAGTGAATAATCAGCAAACAATGAATCGTATTACTGTAAAAATTTTCTGCACATCTGGGGAACTTTGCGCTAAAAATGAATAAAATATGTAGAAAGGTGCAGAATTTAAATGCAATATCTCTCAATCTAGCGCTACTATCATTGTACTGTCATTGCAAAAATATCCGCTTTTCTAATTAAAGAATTATAATAAAACAGAAATACATCATATCTAAAACGATCAATCTGTATCAAACGCAAACAACGATACGGATTGCACGTGGAACAATAACGAGGATAAAAATGCACTACTGCGCCAAGTCGCCCGCTGTCATCAGATTCCAATGCGCGGATTCATCGGTTGAAAATTTTGGAGAATGTAATTTGATAGATAAAAGGGAAATCGGTTGCTTCTCAGGCTAGATAAACCCGTTCTTTTCCACGTGGTATAGTTATTTACATACCGTATCGTTGCGTCATATATCCCAGTCGTGCTCGTCTGTCTCATCCATCGTACATAATTAGATCAATAGATTAGCGAGCATCTGCTACATGCTCGTTTCCTGCATTTTTACTATGGTGTGTGTCGTGTTCATTGTGATTCGTGAACATTTTGTTCATTGCTGCGCCACGGAAACATTATTCTGCTCTCCTCTTTCACATTAATATCGTCAGTATATACTTTAATTCAGCAATATTAAAGCGTGAAAGAAAGAAAAAAAATAGAGAAGGATTATTGAGTCGAGTTTTCTTGTTAAATATTTTCTCTCAGAAAATATTTTACGGTTATTCAGATTGTTTCAATTTGACAATATTAGTGGGGAGAAACTTTTTGCTTGGATTTATTACTTATTTTCTGAATTACTTTCTTTCATTCGTGACAATTAAACAACAACGTGGAATCGATGAGCCGGCTCATGAAAATTGTAAATGAGAGATTACTCGCGATGACTCGATATTTGTCGTTTCATCGAGGACATGTTTCACTTGGCCCGATTACGATTGTTACATTTACTCCGCCATAGACAGCCATGGCATTCTAATTTAACGCTCTTTAAACACGATTCATTATCGAGTCTCTCGTTCAATTCAAACACGAAACTCGTAAACCGCTCCTTTCATGGAAACTAGAAATAGCTATCTCGGGCAGGCAGCTGTTGATTGTGTTTCTTTTAAAGTAAGACATCTGTTTTTGCATATTTGTATGTATACCCGTCGACCTAACTCGACTTGTTTATACAGGGGACTACGGGACATACGGGACATCGCGAAGAAACAAAACTTGACGATTTTGCTTTTATCGTTCCATCGTTACTCTTATCTTTCTAAAAAAATTCAACGCCGAGAAATCCATCTGCAACGAATCGAATGACCAAAAAGAAAAGGAAGAAGTGACCGGAGAAAGAAATTCAAAGATAATATTCAAACTCGAACGTTACACATTCTAACGTAACAATGAAACGAACTTCGAACGTCGAGAGCTTCGATTGTTGGAGCGGATCTGCATTTGATGAATATTCAGTGCTTACTTCCGATCAGCCAATTCGATGCGTCGAGCGCAAATACACCATCCCACCTATCGATCGTTTCATCAATTTTTCACAGAAATCACGTTGCTGCATTTTCAATGTTTCTCAATCTTTCGTTTCACGAACGCCAACGAGATCGCGGTGCTCGACGTTTCAAGACGGTCATAACGAGGGAAATTTAACACGAAATGACGAGGTATGTCACTGGACGAAGAGGCGAGATGGTTCAAATGCGCGCGCTCGACGCGTTCGCGGCGACGGAACTCGTGTCACTGATACACGACCTCCGATAACACCGATCCGAGACCCGTACGCGCCTGCGCGCTACGCGAACCGCGCTGCTTCCCTCGCACGTGGCGAAGGTTATCGCGGAGGAAAGTGCGTCTTCCGGTGAGAGGACCGATCGATCAGCGATCTGCGTGCTGCACAAGAAGTGCGCATCCGCGCGCGCCAGTTCATTTTTATTCACACACTTTGAAACACAAATGCGGAATGCAATTTGTAAAAGATTGTGTCAACTTTTCCAAACTCTTGCGTTACCTTCCAACTGTTCGTCACTCAAGACAATTACATTCGTAATTCATTGCATATTCTCTGAAATACACTTTATTTCCCCCCTACTCTTTACTTTTATTGTTAATGTTTTTGTTGTCTTGTTTTCAATTTAATGAAAGTTGCCCCATGAACGGACAGAGGCTTTCAATATCAGGTTCCCAGAATCCCGTTAGTCTCCCGTTAGTCTTCGAAGCTTATTTTGGAATATATATTCGTCTATAGAGCCGAGTTACGTACTAGCTCCTTCAATTGCGAACGATTGCAAGTGTCGAGGGCGCGCGAAAGCAGGCCGGTCGATACCATTCGGTTAGTTATTCAAACTTCTGCAAGTTTTAACGCATTCCGAGGCCCGGGAGAGACTTTCAAGGAATGTTCGTAGCAGTGTTATTACGAATCTCGGATGCCTCGGATCGTTTCATTGGCATCGCGATGTTCGATCGGGATCCTCCCCTCGCGATTAACGCGAATTAGCTCGCGTGACGTAACCACCGAATCGAGAACAATGCAAGAGAACTGTTACACCTTCGATTACCCTTCGAACGATCGATACAGAGATGAAAACTTACCTCCAGCCTTTCGGTAGCTTTCAGTAGCCTTTCGTAGTCGACAGAGCCTTGCACGGTCAACAACTCCATCATGTAGTCAGCTTCCTGTACCGACTGTTGCACCATCTCCAGCTGTTTCTCAAATCTTCTCCATAAAGCGAGTCTGTTCTTCAACAGTGTCAACAATCGTGTACATCTAGCTTCTAAGTCCGTGTGAGTGTCCTGAAGGTTCGAAATGTCTCGTTCGACGCTGACTGGCGACACCGAGACCCTCATAACGGTGGGCAAAGTGTGCAACAATTGTCTGAGGCCCATGATATCCTGCCATAAAATAGCGAGCTCGTCAACGACGGTCTGACATCGATCGACGGCGGCTGCGACCACGTCGCTTCCCTGTCGCTCGCTTCCCTCGCACTGATCCAATATAGACGATTGCCGTTGATGAGCTTTTCTAACGCGACTGAGGCCACGCTGGATCGCCTGAAGCCTCTCCCTCACCAACTGTGCCGCGTCCAGCTCCTCGCTAATTTGACTTTCAATTCTTCGAGCTGACGACAGTAGAACGCCGACTTTCTCGCTCTCCGCCACTGGCAGCAGGCCCAGGCGACCCAGCTCGTCTTGGATCAAGCAGATCCTGTCGAACAAAACGGTCAAACGTTCGATGTACAGATCTAGCTCCTCCTCCGTCTTTAGAACACCGTGGAAACTGTCGACGGTTATTCGCAGTTCGTTCAGCTCCCTCTCGAGCAGCTTCAGTTTCTCGTTGGACGAGATGTCCCCCGAAGAGATGTTCCGCGTTACTCGTTCGTGGATGTCGTTTATCTGCTGCGAGACGTCGTTCCAACGATCCTGCACCTCACGATGGAACTGCCTCTGCAGCATCTCGTCCGACAGAGGGATTATTCGCAGGGCTTGCTCAAAGCTGTTGCTAGCCTCTTCTCGAATGTTGTTGTGGACTTCGTACTGTGCCTTCAATTCCTATTGAGAAAACGAGAAACAATGTTCGACGCGTGAAGAGATTTTAATGTTTAATTTTTTTTTTTTAATCGTTGGAACGATTCTCTCGACCCACTCACCCAGAATTGACGTATATGACCGCCCGAGGGATCGCGAAGACTGACCAATTCCTTCTCCACCAACGTCATCCAGTTTTCCAACCGGTTCATCAGCGTTTCCTGGTTGCACCAACTCTCTCTGAACGACAGCAACTTTCTCAACGACGACTCCACGTTGTCCTGAAGCTTCACGATAACGTCCAGTGCCTCGCCGTAACGATCCTCAGGATCTTCGATGTTCACCAATTCCTGAAGATTACGCGCCACGTTCAGAAGCTGAATTAGTCGAGCGTGATGCGTCGCAACGTCCGTCGCCAGAGACTGAAAGAGAACGAACAATTCGTCGTGTCCTCTGCTTTCAATAGAAATTGATACGAGTAATTGGATACCAAGTGTGTCCAATTTATTCGCATCTCTAAGAAGAAACGATTAGTTTACCTGATACAACGAGATGTACTGATCGTAATCGGACGACGTCACCGTCTGGAGGTCGGGAACTCGTTGATGAGCAACTTGGAGCCAGCCCCGCTCCTCTTTCACACCCTGCTCCAAGAGAATCCATCTGGACGCAGCGAGTGCCATTTGCTGAGCCCTGGACGCAGCCTGGTCTAACAACGATATAGCTCTGCCGTGCAGCTCCTCGTGAAGATCCGCGTATTTGGTCCTGGTTTCTGGGTCCAGGTTCCCTTCCAACGACTCGAGAATCGCTCGACAGTGGTTCAAGTTGACGAAGAACTTCCTGTGCTTCTGCATCTCCTCTTGCAAATGTTCCAAACTCATCACCGAGATGGGACTTTCCAGCAAGTTCTCCGCGATATCGGTGATCTGAGCGAATTCACGAAGAGTCTGCTCGTATTCCTCGGCTAGGGCCAACAGTTGGAGAAGACGTTCACGTTCGATGCACACTCCGTGCTCGATGATTTTCGTCATCTCGTGGGCCGCGTACGTCTCTTCTGGAATATGCTTCCCGGGATAATCGCGTAGCAATTCGTGCGAGGCGGTGAGCAACGTTGCCGTCTTCCACATGTGACACTGGTTCATAGTTTCCAGTTTGTCCAGCTCCTCCAGCTTCCATTTCGTAGACGCCTCGAGCTCGATGAGCTCGTTCAGACGTCTCCTTTGTTCCTCGATCAACCTGTCAACGATAATAAGAAAAAGTTGAAATTTATTCCGAAATTTATTACTGCAAAGTTTCAATAGAGACCGCACCTGTACATGTTGCTCACGCCATTCACGAATTCGTCCCACCTAGCGAGCTCACTCGTCAGATGTTTCTCTCCATCGTCGGTCGCGTCTTCGATCATCCTAACCTGATTCACAAGGGCGTCCAAACACTCCTGCAAATTATTTCTATCTTCCCCTGGGTAATTCGCCTCCACCAGTTTCCAAATGTTATTCAACTCCTGAATATTCTCTTCCACGTTCTCCACTTCGTCCTTCAGCTCGACGTAGGTCTTGTCGTCGTGAGAGGGGCCGCTGGGACACTCTTTGCTCAGGAAAATTCTATACTCGATCGTCTCCAGCCAAGTGGAGATCGTGTCCACGACGACGACCAGAGTTTCTTCCACGGTGATCGCGTCTTTTTCCTGCGCGGCATCCCTCAAATGCGACAGCTCCTTCCTCACCTCGGCGGCTCGTTCCTCAGCTTGCTTCTCGTTCGCTATCTTATCAAGGTGAGCTATGCGAAGGATGTTGCCCAGATGACTCGGCTGTTTGGCGTTTCGAAGGTTCTGCATTCGATCGGAGATCGCTTTGGTCGTTTGGCTGCTCTGAGCGATCTGATGTTGAGGTTCGTACTCTGCAACCTCAGCCAGCAAGAAAGCTTTCGAACTCGCGCCCTTCTGCGGCGCAGCGTGGTGCGACAATTCCCACGAAGGCTGATCCCTTTCTAGCTTCTTCGAAGACTCGCTGATAATATCCGCGTAGGTCTTAACCCTCGGTCGATCAGCTTCCTGTAACACTTCCATCGATTCCACAGGAGAAAGTGGTTCTTCGGTCGTGTCCATCGGTTCAGGCGAAGGCATGCGTGGAATAACTGGCGTCTGTCGTCCTTCCAATTGATCCTTGCCTAACGTCCATACGTCTTGCGTCTCTTCGACTGCCACTGGTTTCGTCGTTGTAAACGGTACGTCGACACTTTGTACGTTCTCTTCAGTTTCATGCGCCTTCTCCCCCGCCACGATCCTGACACCGTCGTCCTCGAGACCTCTGTTCGAACCAACTTCACCAGGAGGAGACCTATCCTTGCCCACGTTCCTCTTAGCGACGTCGGAATAAGACAACCTCAGAGACACGTCCCGCGACTCTATCGGTTGTCCGAATATGGATTCCAGATCCTTTTCGCTCGTCGCGGAGATCTCGATAGTCTTGTGCCTCCTCTTTCGTTTCTGTCTCCTTCCAACGCTGTCGTCTATCTTCCCACCGGAGCTCGTGTCCTCCGTAATGGTCGTGTCTTGCGAGCTGTCGTAGCTGAATTTGCTGGTGGTGTCAGCAGTGGTGTCGCTAGCAGGGAACTCTATAGTTGCCTGCAGACGTATTTCGAATCCAGCGTTCGTAGTTTCGGTATCCTCCTCTATCGAAGGCGCCATCGATTCCTCGGAGAGACTCCGCAATCGTTCTGCAACCGTCGACTCCTCCTCTTTGACAGATTCCTCGACCACGACAGACGCCGGTTCTGTTACTTTCTCGATCTTCGTCGTATCCACGGGTTCCTTAGTTTCTTGTACTTGTACATCAGGTGCTACTGGAATTTCTGTAAGTTTCAGAGGCGTCTTCACCTCCCCGTCCACCAAGTCTATCACGTTGCCTTCGTCGTCTTCAACCACCACCTTCTCCTCTTCGGGTGGAACTTGCAACGCGCCGTTCGTCTGCTGCGAGACCGTCACCAGCAACGGTTTCTCCTCGTCGACGATCGTTTGCGCGTCACGCTCGCGAGTTTCGGGAATGATCTGCACACTCTCTTCAGCGTGCGGCACCAACTCGCTCGTCTTTATCTGCACCGAGCTGTCCGAGGTCTCTATCCTCTCTGGCGCGACAGTCTGAGACTGTTCGTCCATCGACTGCTTCCCCTCTTCCAAACTGGTCTGAGAAGACAGTTCGCACACTTCGACTTTCTCTGGAGCGAACGTAACCGGGCTTGTCTGTATCATAGTTTCCTGAGTCGGCTCGGGCAACATCGTCTGCGACTCGGTTTCTTGAGTGTCCACCTGTCGAGGACTCTCCTCCGGAGTCGTCTGCGTTTCCATCGCCTCGAGCGAAGGTTGCTCTGTCAGGTCTGCTTGAACGTTGAAGTCCAGAGTGACTATCTCTGGGCTACTGGGTTTGCTAGTCTGTGCTTCCGTTTCCATGGTCCGTGGTGCTTCAGGTGTTACGGTTTGAGTGGCCATGCCAGTTAGAATCTTCTCTTCGCTCGGTGGCGGAGTGGTCTGCTGTTCGACGGCGACCACCGTTCTCTCCGCGGTTTGCGTTTCTATCTCCGTTGACGTCGGCGTTGGCGATGTTTGCGCCTCGATGGAAGCCACGTCCGTCGCCACCTGTTCAGTTTGAACCTGAGTCTCTTCGGTTTCGATCGGAACCTTGGCACTTTCAACGTCTTCGATCGGACTGGTCTGCACGGCGTACTCCTCCACTTTCTTCTCGGCAGTCTCCATCGTTTGAGTACTCGTTTCTTCTATCTCAGGCGGCTCCTCGGTGACAGCCTGAGCGCCAAAGTCCAAAGCAGGTAACGGGCACGTTTGCATTTCAGAGTGTTGCGTACTCGGTTTCTCGGGTTCTTCCTCCGGCACAGTTTGCATGCTCACGTCCAAAGTAGACAACGGCGACGTCTGCATCTCCGTGTGAACTTCCTCCGCTTTCGGTGGTTCAGCCATCTCCTCCACGAGCGAAATTGGAGGAGAAGTTTGCACTTGTTCGTGAACTTCGTCGATCTGTGGTACCTCGGTCTGCCCCTCCAGCAAATGCGGCGAGGTCTGAACATAAATTTCCGACACGTCTTGTTGCTTCGGTGACGTGGCAACGGAAACGTTGAACTCGCGAGAAACGGTCTGCGCGTCCGCTGGTGATCTCTCGACGTCGACGTCCGCCCGCTTCTTTTTCTTCTTTTTCTTCTTCGTTGCCTTCGCGTCCTCGCTTTCCACCCGTCGCTCCCCATCCGCCAGGTCGTCCGTGAACGCCTCGTCGTCGGAGGTGGTCTTTGGGAATTCGGTCTGCTCCTCGTCCTTGAGACTACGTGTCCTCTGCTTCCTCTTCCTCTTCTTCTTCGTCTTGATCGTGTCCTCGTCGTCCGGCGTAGTCGTCGACACTATCGTTCTGTCCGCCTCGTAACCGTCTTCACCTCCCGACGTTCCATCTTTCGATGACAGCTCCAGCTCTTTAGATTCGAGCATCTTCGCGATGTCGGGCTGCGGTGCCTCGCTGACTTCGTGCTTCGAAGAATCGGACAACGCGACGTCGATCTCCGTAGAGTCTGCGATATTGGATGCCAGGGAGACGTCCACGCTCGATCTCGTCTCCACGAGCGACCTGACGTCTTCCTTCGCCCCTTCCTCGAATTCAATCGCAGGCTCAGTCTGGCATTCGTCCTCTTTCTCCGACGTGATCACGTTGTCGGAAGTTTCTTCTTTCTCCGAAGTGACGGCAGACTTGTCGGTCTCCTCTTTCTCCGACGTGACGACGTACTTGTCCGTGGTGAGGGCTCGTCTCTCCGAAACTCCGACAGACTTGTCTAAACTGACGATTTTCGGCTCGGACAACGGCGGAGAAGTTTGCACGATCTTGTCGTGGATAACCGATTTGCTCTCCTTGTCCGCCGGCAGACTGATGTCGACGTCCTCCTTCACCATGCGACGAGGAGCACCTTCAGGCTCGGCCTGACTCTTCACCGACACCGTAGGCTGCATCTCCTCGCCGTCCTTCCTCACAGCCAGCGATATCTCCACTTTGTGGAAGATCGGTTTGTATTCCGGTTTCAGGGCTTCGTCCATGTAATCGTCGACCGAGTAATCGATCTCCGGAACGAACGAGTTCTTCACTATCTGCTGTCTCACGTGGATAGGCAGAGCATCCGGTTTCTCGCGCGTTTCACTCTCCGTCGGCGCTGGAATCGCAGAGGTTCCAGCCTCTTCGATCTGCGCGGCTCGCTCTTCTGAAACGTGAACTGTCTTTTGCCGATCCTCTGTCGACGACTCTGGTGCCTCTCTCGCCGCCGTTTCGATCGAGACCTCTCTCGATGGTTCTCCCTCTAGTACATCTACGGTGCCTCTAGTGTCTTTATCGTGCTTTTCTACATCTAACGTGCGACCTTCTAGCTCGATACCGGGTGTTTCGCCGCGTACTGGTGGTGCATCGACAGACTTACAGGTCGCTTTAGTGACGCTCGCCACGTCCTCCGACACGATCGACTCGACCGAAGACTTTGCTAACTCTTCTTGTTCCTGGGTCTCGCGTATCTTGACCTCTTCGCCGATTGGACTCTGCAACGCAGCAGACGCTTCAACGTCGATGAACGCCTGGCTGATCGACGCTAGGGGCTTTTTCTCTTTTACCTCGACCAGGAAGTGCTCGTGCTCGTATTTGTCCACTGGTTCTACTCTCTTTCCGACAGACTCTGGCTTCGAACTTTCGTCGTCCGGTTCTTGGATCTGCGACAATGATTCCTCGGGCGTTCGTTCAGGAGATTGTTCCTTTGTGTGAATGTCTGTTACCGAAGGTAAGACTAGACTCTCTAAAATTTCCTCTGGCGAGGTAATTCTCTCCTCCTTCCTGTCGTGTTTCTCTCTGTCAGTCAAGGGTCTCGACTCTACGTAGCTCGTGCTTGGATGCATGTCCTTGGCAAACGCTCCAAAGAACGGTCCTTGCATTGGCGCGTCATCGATTGTAACCTCTTCTATCTTCAAATCTCTGCCCTTATCTTCTTCGACTTTCATCTCTTCTACCTTCAAACCTTCGTCTTTCCCCACTTTGACTTCCTTCTCTTCCCTGTCAGCGACCTCTTCGACCAAAATACGCTCCGGTGTTCTCCCTTCGCCCATTCCAGCATCTCTTCCAAGCTGCCTCTGTTCCTCCTGTTTCACCACGTTGATGCTTATGTGCGGAATGTTTTTCTCGTCGATTTCCACTTCCTCCGGCTCCTCTATGATCTCCTCAGTGGCAGTTTCTTTGCCATCTATGATCGTCACCTTTCTGATGATTCTCCTGGTCTTTCTGACCACCTTACGAGTCACTTGCTGCACCACAGCGTGCACACTCGACGTTTGCGCCCGATATTCTCCACCCTCCATCAGGAGACCCTCCTCGAAAGGTTGCGGGCTGATGTCACGAATGTGACCCTGGGTCACCATGTGCGTGTACTGCGGCGCCGATTCGTACTCCTCCACGTTGACGTCCTTGTACGGAGTGCCGGTAGTCACCCTACCGCCGTAGATCTGTCTCGTGGTAGTTTCAATCGTGCCGTTCGGCTTCGCGGTACTTACTGTCACCTGTTGATCCCTCATGGTGGCCTCGGAGAAAGCCTGCACCACGGACGGAGCGTCCCCGATCGCCGTGGACGTCGAAGACACGTGTTGCTGAGTGGTTTGTCTACTGGTCACGGTGGTTCGCCTCAGTTTCCTAACGATTATCCTCTTCGAACCGTCCTCGTCCACTACCACTTCGGTGGTCACGTCGTCCGGCTCGACCAGCACAGTCTCGAACGATTGCGGTACAGCGTGAACGATGTTCAACTCGCTGGTGGTGTTGTCGGTGTTCGTAGGATCTTGGTACTTCATGTCGACCACGATATCCTCGGTTGTCGCTTCGGGATTACGTTCTTGGACGACCTCCTGAGCGGAGGTGGAAGGCACGTTCTTCGTGGCTATCTCGATCACGTCGTGATCGCCTTCCGTGGTCTTCAGGATCTTTATCGTCTCCTGGGTCTGAACGTTCTCGACGTTGGGGCGTGTCACGTCCACGGTTTGCGTGGTCAGCGAGTGACATTCCGTCGAAATTGGGATTCGATTGGTGGATGTCTGCTTGGTCAGCTGTTGCGGTTTCTCGACGACGTCGTTCGCTAACAGACTCTGTCCTGTTTGCAGGGAAACGTCAGCTAAAGACGGCACGTTAGTTTCGAGGGACGAGTGAATGGAGGGCGCCTGATCGAGGGTAGCGTCGTCGCGGTCTGACGTTTCGTCCGCTTGCGCCTCTTCGTCGCAAAGCTCCTGGAAAATTGAAGAGAACGATTCTGGTTCAAGATCTACCTGTCTGACGATCCTGGATGCCGGTTCTTCGATCGTTGCAACGTGTCTTTCTTAATAATCTTTCTCTATATAAAAGCAGAACTCCAGCCGTTCTACTGTCGCGCGTTGAAAATATTTTTATAATTTTACTTTCGACAAATGGAAAAAAAAAGATGGAAACTTTCTAGCTCAACTTAATTTACAAGCTCGTATTAAAACTTTTTATTCTTCTAGCTAAATGTAATAATATATCTTTATCAATTGTGCAATTGAGAGTGAAACACAAGTTCAATATAGAGTGTAATTTATTTTTATGGATGATGAAACTGAAGCTCTAATGATGAAAAGCGATTAAATTTTGCCACTTGCATATTTTCCTGCTGTAAGTTTCAAGTTTGAGGATGGCAGAAATTTTATTTCGTTCTATCATTCGCGAAAATCTGTTGCATAATAGGATTTGACAGCAGTAGCGTAGACTATGATAAATCCTTCCGCGTTGTGGTAGCAAAATTCAATGCACCTTTGTTAATGACAGCACCACGTTAATCACTAGCTTGTTACGTTGATTGTTACATGATTTGGTCTTCGACTACTATATCTCGATCGGTACAGTTGTACCTGCATGGTGTCACGAAAATGGATGAATTATTCGGAAAACATGATCATCGAGGAGCAAGAACGAGATTACCCGCAAACAAGAACACTCCGCGTAACACTGTCGTATTTTTAACCCGAAATGAATGCTACGTTCGACTTTATTTTAATACGTTTATTTTAGGCACGCTAAATGATCCACGTATATTATATAATATATAAATGCAAAGAAAAATGGAACCGGCGATTTATCGATCGTAGACCGTAACATTGAACGACTCAAGATTTACGACTGAGGATCTGATTACAAAAAAAAAAAAAAAAAAAAAAACAACAACAACAAGAAAGAAAATAAAAATAAAGAATAGGCAAATAAAGAATTACACTGAATGGAGAAAAAGATTAAAAAATTTCTAAAAGACACTTGTTTCAAATGTTTTCGTGAATTCCAAAAGTCGTCGTTATTTCACACATATACATATATACACGAGTACATATACATACAGTTCGAAGATTTTTCTTGGTGATATATATATATATATATATCGGGGGGAATAAATAAAAAAGGGGGGAGATGGGGATTAATGAGAATACTTTAATTACAGCATGAAAAAAAATTACAGAGTAATTGTATTAACATTCCATAAACAAATGCTGCACCTAACATAATTATATCCATTACCTTAAGCTAGAAGGAACATAAAGAGTGAGAATTCATACGTGTGTATAACTAAATACACCATGAAGTTGTAAGAAGAGAGTAAACAATGACAGTGCGATGAGAGTAAAATGACGGCGTGATGGCGGGCTAAACGTCACGAATGATCTTTTGTGAGATGAAACTTTGCATTGTCATAAAAAAAAAAAAAAAATTAACAGAATCTTGAAACTGTCGACTAACACTTGATGTTTAACCCGCCATAGTTGTTGCATGTGATGAGAAGCCCAGGTGAAAACTAAACGCAATGGCACGATGAAAAGTACATAAAAATGTATATACCCTTGTCCCGTTATAATTCGCCCATTAATAAATATCGTGCAAAATGATACGTGATAAACATAAATTACTACGTTGAGAAGCCAGCAACTGGAAACAAGAAAAGAATGTTACATGCTTACATCTAACTATATATCACTCTATTACCATTGTTTTCTACAGGCTATATCGTATGTATATGTATATCATTTTCAAATATACATACTTCGTATACATCCTTGAGGATCTCTTGATTTTCGATCGACACGAGACTGAATAACTCTATTTCATTTAATTTTCAGTTTAAAAATAAATTAGAACTTGACTAGAAGTCGACTAGAAATGTCTCGACAAAAATTGTCCGTGTGTTTAAAATGAATCGATGATGCTACGCATGTACGTTTTATACAAATATTGTATGTACATATGTGTGAACAAATGTGTTCTTTTCCCAGATTTCTCATTTCTGCGATTTTGTTACCACGACGTACGTAAGCATGATTAATTGAAAGATAAGTGTATATAATAAATATTTGCTGTTCAATTTTAGTCTCTCTTTTTTTTCTTGTCGTTTTGAACTTTATTTCGTAAGTGCGAGAATTCTCTGTTTCCGTGTCACCGTGATTATACTTCACGAGACTGTTGCGCGAAGACCAGCGAAGTTTGCGAAAGCCCCCGAGCATTGGAAAACGTTGGATACCTGCTGCCTTTGCTGCAGACGCGACATCACCTCCAACAGCGCATTCTTCAGGACCTTTGCCAGCGTGCTGATCTCTGGCAACGATTCAAGCTCCGATACCCGCTGCGCGTGACTGCTCAACTCGTCCTGCAAAGCCTGTCCCCGCACAGAGACACAGACAGACAGACGTTTTACGTGCGTGATCTGATCTCGCATTTCGTGGTTTCGTTTAAAAATAAATCGCGCACGCCGGCACATGCTAAAACGGGGGATTACGAGATCCGCCAACACCGGGAAACAGTGTCCAAATGTGTTACGAACAATCACATTTGCGAGTTTTTTTTTCTCTCTCTCCCTCTCTCGACAACGCGTGTCAATACGAAGCGTTACGATATATGAAAATTCCGAGGAGATGAAATGCAGGCGATTTCAGGAGGATCGAGAAATATTGGAACGACATAATCGTTGGAATTCTTTTCGAAATCCTGCGTTCTTTCGATCATTCATACTTCTCGGGAATTGAAAAATGTCTCAAAAAAAAAAAAAAAAAAAAAACAGCTCAAAGATAGTACGAAGAAATTTTCACTTTAAAGGATTATAGCAGGGTTAAAGTCAATTGTGGCAATCATATATGTATATTCTTCGATTCTCCGTGTAAAATTTGAAATCTACGCACACGTACGATGAAAAAACAAAAGAAATAAAGCGTTATGACGTGAAAGTTTCGAGGAACACGGATGAAATGCAGGCGACTTTGACTTGTGTTTTGAGTTTACAGACGAGCGTAGGATCGAAAAATATTGGAACGATGTTTGATCGCTCGCAATATCCTTCGATTCTCTGTGTAAAATTTCAAGTGTCACTGTACCATCTCCCATCACGAAGACTGAAACTACTGAAAAATGTTATTTCACGTGAACGCACCTTGTTCGTGGCGGTCGGCTGTTGCTGCTTGATACCGGCCACGATATTCTTTAACCAGCTGTCCGTTTCATCCAAGAATTTCTTGTACTCGTGGATATCGTGGCCGCGTTGCTCTTGTTCGCCACGCGCGCCCTCCAGGGTGGCGCGTCCTTGTTCCGCCTGTGACAACAAGGTAGCGACGCGAGACTGAACATCCCCTAGATTCGACAGAAGCTTCTGAGCTTCCAGATCGGCCGGAATTTTACGCAACTCTTCATCCAGCTGACGCACTTCTCGATCGTATCCTTGGAGCTCCGTCAATAAATTCTAAAAATCATTTTCGTCGATTCAATGCCACCGGACAAGTCGAAAGATCCGATAAAAAAAGGAAACGAAATTCTTGAATAACCCAACAAAGAAGAAACGAAGAGAAAAGAAACGTTTACAGGGCATAATCTCACCGTGAGCGCAGATAGCATAGAGTCTATGCTATCTCGTGGCAAGTAGGTCCCTTTCAGGTTCGAAACGCTCAGCTGTAAAACCATTAGGCGCTCCTGTATGATGTCCTGTAACACAGGCACGTATTAACGAGGCGTCGAGTTTGTTCATCGCGGAGAGAAAATATGCCGTGCACGTTCGATATCAGTCTGTTAATCTGAATGGATTAGAGGAACTCGTCGAATTTGCAAACCGTAATACGGTGGCACAGGCAGAAACACATAAATGTTCAAGTATTAAGAGGATGCTGAGAATTGTTGTTCTGATTCTGAACGATGAAATAAATTCGATGGATAGAATGATTCGTCCATGCAGGTTCGAGAAATGAATCAAGATTAAGGTATATTGTTACATATAGGGTCTCTGTTATACTAGTCTCGTGTATATTGTATATTTTACAATTGGTAAAGCTTTAAAATGTACTCTTTCGGGACGGTAAGAGAGAAAGCTGTAAGAAAAAAAAAGGTGTTTAAAAAATACAATGTGTTACGTAATAGTTCAAGAGGGATTTCTGTTGATCGTAATTACGTGGACGTAACGTGTCGTGTGACTACGAACTGCTTCCTTGAACAAGAATAACATTATTCGAGCGTTGAAAAAAAAAAGTAAAAGGATCATTTTCTTGTCGATGATCTTCCTTATCGAAGTCAAGTATATCTCGCGCGACTTTTGAAATGTTCTCGTGAACCGCAACGCAAGCAGAAAATCAAGTAACGTTACGCTCGTGCATTAATGAAAACAAAACAAAAGCGGTGGGCATGCAGATCGTGGAGGGAAACAGAGAGCTGTAGTAACAGAGAGAAGCAGTAGCAATGTAGCAGCGCCAACGCGATGATTAGCGGCTATCAACTGTGAAAACGCGCACGGAGTACGAAAGTCAGCGAGTAGAGAGAAGTATAATACACGTTCGATGTATATACATATATATATTTATGCGCAGGTCGAGAGACAGGTGAGAAAAATGAAAAAAGAGAGAGAGAGAAAGAGAAAAAGAGACGTTATTAGAAAGTTGATATAGAGTCAAACCAACAACGGACGAAGACGATAAGAAAACGGTAAAAGAAAAAAAATAAAATAAAGTAAAATAAATAAAAAAAAAAAAAAAAAACTATACCAAGCATACACTCTCACACGCGAGCTCGCGAGTCATATATATAATACATGGACACGAGTCCGCACAACACAATCGTAACAACAACAACAACAGCAATAACAATAACAACAACAACAAGGATAATGAACTCGTTCAAGCTCGATTGGGTAATGATCGAGCGCAGCTTGTGTCGTGATCGCACCTTGATCCCTCGTATCCTCTTTTCAGCCTCATCTTCAGCTACCCCCGTCTCTCTCTCCGTCTCCACGATTGGAGTGCGCCGCTGCATCGATCCTCTTTCTCTACCTAAATTCAGTTCCTTGGGATCTGGGCCGTGGTCAGGGATGCTCGGTGTCAGGGATAACTCACGTGGATCGGGACGAGTGGACTCTGATCGTCGATCCGGGCTCACGATCCTGCTCTGATCGAACTTTAAGGGTACCTCGACCGTCGACAACGACGACAACTTCGCCTCCTCGGAATTGCCCGGCGTCGTAGGAACGACAGGTTCATCGACGAATTTCGAAACAGACTGATCGCCGTTGGGACGAACAGAGGACAATTCGGAGGGACAGGACAGGTCTGACGTTGGATTCTCGATGTTTTTTGAAATCAGCTGTGAAATCTGACCGAGTCTCTGCTCGTTCTCGCTCGACAAGTAAGTACTGTAATCGCTCCAGCTACCTATGCCGCCTGGCAGATCGGCGATCAAACGTTCGGTGTGCGGCCCACCCATGAAATAAGAATTCAACGGGCCACCGTTACCGCCGCGATCGTTCAAACCACCGCCGTTATCACCGTCGAAATCGTCTTTGTCGTTAGGATCGCGCTTCGCGTCGCCGGAAGGGCTCTCCTTCGGATAATTGGCCAAATTCTCGAACAGGTAGCGTTCAGCCTCGTGATACGGATGTTTGTCCGGCCAGAAGCCGCTATCGAGAGAGAGGAATTTCGATCTGCTGAGTTCGGACAGGGTTCTCAAGATTAGGGGCGTTTGCACGGGTTTCTTTTTCTCGGGGCTCAGGACCAGAATCTCGTCGGCTATGTAGAATTGCACCTTCGGTTTCGCGGGCTCGATCACGATGTCGACCGTTTCTATCTCGGGCTCGCTGGATATACACTTCTCGAACTCCTCCTCGGTTTCTAACTGAGATTGAATCGAATCTATGGTTATGGGTGACTCGATTACGTCTAACAATTTCTCTATCGATATTTCCTGTCGCGGGACTCGATCGGTCCCTTGAATTATACTCTCGAGCTCCTTCACTATTCCCGATTGTATCTCTACGATCTCTTCTGTCTCCTTTTTCTCTGTTATTTCTTCCTTGCCAGTTTCTTCCGTCAGCTTATCGTTTGCTATTGTTCCAGCAGGTTCATCGATGGTTTCGTCGATCTCTTCGAGCGAAATGATTTCATCTTCTTTAATTTCATCTGCTTTAGTTTCGTCTGATATTTCTTCTATGGGATTTGCTGGTTTCTCTTCGGATATCTTCTTCTCGTCGTCCTTGGGTGTATCGTGTGTTTCATCTTTACCTTCCTTCTCTTCTTTCGTAGTTTCCTCTTCCGGAGGATGTACTTTTGGAATTTCTTCCGTTTCTCGTACACTATCGATCTCTTTCTGACTTTCAGCAAAGTCTTTTGTTCCTGTCACCTCTTCGATGACTGTTTCTCTAACAACAGCTTCTTCCTCCGATACGTTCTTGACCTCTTTCTCATCTTTCTTAACCTCCTCAATTGTCGGTTTTTCATCAACCTCCGACTTTTTCAATTCCACGTCTGATTCTATTTTCTCTTCAGTTATCGTCACATCTTCCCTTTCATCGACTATTTCTTTCGGAGTTTCTAGAGTTGTCGGAACAATAGAATCTGTACTTAATATCTCTGTATCTTTCTCATCCTTTGATGACTGAGATTCTTCGTCTGTAGACTTCGTTGCTGCTTCTTGTTCCTCGCGTTTAGTTTTCCTCGCATGTTTGTTCTTACGCTTCGATTTGTCTGTCAAAGTTGGTTCCTCCTGTTTTATGTCTTTTCCAGTTTTATCTAACGTTAGTTTAGATTCATCTGTCTCTGTTTCACGTTTTCGAACTACATCTGCCACTAATGTGTCATCTGCCATTGATTTAGGAATTTCAGATTTATCTGTCACTGGTTTAGGTATTTCTATTTTCTCTTCAGCAAGATTTTCCACGTCCTCTGAAACTTCTTCTTTGCTGTCAGCGGATTTAGGTAGATTTGCTTTCTCTGGTGTTTTTGATCTTCCTTTTTCCTTGATTATTGGCTTAAGTGTAGTTTCTGGAACAAGCTTTATTTCATCAGAGATGATTGTTGTTAATTTCTTAATCTCTTCGAACTTTCCCTTTGTTTCATTTTCATCGAGTGAAACAGGTATCGTGTCTTTTGGTTTTACCTCTTCTGGTGTTACAGCAATCGCGCTTGTTCCTTCCCTCTTTTCTGTGACGATCGTCTCTGAGGTTTCCTTTTTCAATTTCTCTTCACTAGTGGCTCGTGTGGCTGACTTCTCTTTCTTCTTCTGCTTTCGTTTTTCCTTCTTTGAAAGTTTACACTTTTCCTCTGTCACAGCTTGTTCTTGTGTGTTTGAAGTCGTTTCTTCTTTCTCAACCAACTCCTTTTTCTCCTCCAGTTTAGAATCAATTTCATTCCTCTCACCTGTCGCTTCTTCTTTGATTTCTTTCTTTTCTCCTTCTATCGATTCTTCTTTGATCTCGGATTCAAGTGTTTTTTTCTCCTCCACTGATGTTTCGTCGACTCGTTCTGGTACCGTTTCCACTTTCTTTTCCTTAGACTTTTCTTTATGCTTCTGTGCAGGTGCTGGTTTCTCTTTTGTTTCTGCCTGCACTTCTTTCATCTCTTCAACTTCTGGTTCTTTTGCTGGTAATTGTGCTTTGAGTACAGATTCAAATACTTTCTCCTCCTCAATTGGTGTTTTGACAACTTGTTCCGGCACGCTTCCTATTTTCTTCTCCTTGGACTTTCCTCTGCGTTTTTCGGTTGTTGATCCTTCGACAAGCTCAAATTTACTTTCAGTGTCTGATTTGGTGACTTCTTTCACTAGGATTTCCTTATCCTTCGCGTGTGGTTCTTTTGCTAATATTTCTTCTTTAATTTCAAATTCAGATACTTTCTTCTCTTCGACTGTCGTTTCACTAATTTGCTCTGCCACTGTTTCTGCTTTCTTTTCTTTACACTTCCCTTTAGGTTTTCTTGCGGGCGTTGACTTTTCAGATTTAATTTCTTCGACAACCTCAGGTTCAGTTTTCGTGGTTTCTGATACCTCTCCAATTTCCTTAACAACTTCGTCTTTCGACTTCGATTCTGTCTCTGTCATCTGAATGATATCCGGTTGTTTGACTGGTTCTTTATTCTCAGTTTCCTCTTTGGGTTGCTCCTTATCAGATTTTCCTTTCTTCGATTTCTTGCTCTTCCTCGTAGCAGGTTGCTCTTTCATTTCCGTTTTCTTCCACTTGTCCGCGGGCTTAACGTTCTTCTTGTCTGTTCCGTTTGCTTTATCTACTTCGGGACTCTCAGGCTTTACAGCTTTTATTTCTTTTATTTCACCTTTTCCTTCGGGTTTTTGTTCTGGAACTTCAGACTTTGCAATCCGCGCTTCTTCTTTCACCTCCTCTGCTTCAACTTCCTCCTCAATCTTTTTTGTTTCTGAAACCTCAGTCTCCTCTTTCTCTTTCATTTCCTTTACCTTCTCTTTTATCTTATCCTGACTTAAATTAACCTCTTTTGTCTTCGAACCATCTTCTTCCTCCTTGTTATCCTTCGCTTCTGTGTCGCCTCTCTTCTCAAATTCACTCATTTTTTCTTTACCTTTCCCCTTCTCTTTACCCTTTCCCTGTTCATCTTTCGTCACCTGATTACGATCCGCGTTACTAGACTTCCCTTTACCTTTATCCTTCGATTTCCCTTCCTTTCCTTTGCCTCCGTTCTTTTTCTTCTGCTCCTCCGCTCTCTGCGCACTCGTTTGCCTCTGTTCGTCTGCCAAAATTTCTTCAGGAACAATCGGCCTGTCACTCGACTGTCTCGAGCTCGTTTCTTCCCGTCTGGCACTTCTGGATCGCGATCTGGATCGTCTGGATCGCAGTGCTTTTCGATTTACGAACTCCATGAAACCCTGTTCGTCTATCTGAACCACTTCTTCGATCGGTACCGGTTCCGGTGCCTCTTCCACGTGAATCTGTACTTGAGGATGCAAATGTTGCTCGACAATCGGCTCCTTTTTCGCTGTTACTTTCTCACCGACCGGCGATGAAAGTGGTTCCAGTGGTTCCACGTGTTTGCTAACTATAGCAGCCCACGAATCTTTCGTTTTCTGCGACGTCTCAGTTTCTGTCACTTCGTTCGAAACTGGAGACAGAGGACTAGCCAAGTCGTCCGCCATCGCTTCTTTCTCGATTTCTTCCACCCACGAGGTTGAATCCACTTTGAGAACGTTCTCTTCTGTAATTGATTCGTCAAACTTTCGATCCGTCGCTGTTATTTCTTCAGATTTTGGTGCTTCTTCGACACGTGGAGTCTCTGTTACACCTGGCGATTCTTCGAGAGTGGCTTCTCTGTTCTCGCTTTGATTGGGCATAAGAGGAATCGGTTTAAGTAACACGACCACCTCTTCCTGACTCGTTTGCGGGGAAGTCCTTTTGCTGGAAGCTGCTACCTGTGCGTACGATTTGTTCGACTCTTTCGCAGTCGATTCCAATTCCTCGACAACGGCAGACTTCGTTTCATCTTCTTTCTCGGCTTTCGCCTCGGTGACAATCTTTTCTTGTCTGGCCTCTTTCTTCCTTTGATGTTTCTTGTGCTGCGTTTGCGGCTCCTCGGGCACTGTTTCCACCGTCTGTTCCATTCTTTCCAATTTCGGTGACTCGGTGATCGATTCTCGAGCAGCTGCCTTCATGTCCGACGTTTGTGCATTTTCCGCAGGGAGATTGGTTGTATCGGTAGTTCCTTTCGTACCAACCACGGATGCCCATGATTTGCCGCAAACTGATTGAACTTCTTCCTTTGACACTTCTTTCGTTTCTGCTTGTGTTTCTTCCGGAGAAATTTCAATCAAAGTTTCCTGAGGAATTTCGTTTGTCCTTCTCGATTTTCCATCGCGTCTCTTCTTCGAATCTGGCGAACCGATCTCTTGTCTCTCGTATTTCTTTGTTTCTTTCTCTGGGACAGACTTGGCTTTCACGTCAGGTTTATCTTTAGCATGTTTCTGTTTGCTCGACTTGGTCTTTGCTTCCTCTTTCTTGGGTTTATCAGCAGGTTTGATTCTGTCCTCTTTCACTGGAGATCCGGGCGCATCTTTTATCTCTGGTTGTTTGTCAGTTGTTGTTGTCTCAGCTGCGACAGTAACAAGTTCCTCCTCTGTGCTCAACTTTTCTTCCTTCGTCGTTTGTTTCACGTTCTCTTTCTTCTTAGATTCTTTAGAAGCCTTCTTCTTTTCGGAAACAGGCTTCTCCACTTTCTCAAGCTTCTTCTCAGCTAGAATCTCAGATTCTGGGATAGTTTCTTTCCTTTCGCCTTGTTCCTTCTTACCTTCTTTTAATTTCGTTTCCTCTTTTGCTTCGTCTGCTGTCAGCTTTACTTCTTCGTTTGATTCTAATGTGATTAATGGCTCTTCTTTTGCGATACCCTTCTCTAGCTTATTTTCTTGTTTTTGATCGACCATTTCGTCCAGTTTTGTGACAAGTTGTTTCTGTGTCAACTCTATAGTTTCAACAACCGCAGCATCTTCCTTCTGACACACGTCAAGCTCCTTAGTTTCTTTTCCCTCAGTTGTCACTGTAGTTTTGTTTAATTCTTCAACATCCTTCTTCTCAATTACTTCAGACTCTTTGAGCGGCAACGACGTCTCCTTAATGTCTTCTTTCACAGTCGTAGTAGGTTCCACGACTTTGATTAATTCTTCATCCTTCTTCTCGACTACTTCAGGCTCTCCAGCCGGTAATTTTAGCTCTCTCTTTTCTTCTTTCTTAGCCTTTGATTTCTCATCCTTTGCTTGCCTCTCCTTCTTCGATTTCTCTTTTGACTTTCCATCAGGCACCTGCTCCTTCTTCTTCTGAATCTCGGTTTCCCTTTCTTCTTCTTCTCCATCTTTGATCTTTCTCTCCGCCATATTCTGCTCCTTCTCCTTCTTCAGCATATCAAGTTCCTTATTCACGTCCTCGATAAGAGCTGCCGTTTGATCCAGAATGATATCCGTAGACTTTGTAATTTCCGTGGTAATTTCCGCGATAGTTTTCTCCTTCTTAACCTCTTCTTCTGATATTTCACCAGCTTCTAATCTCACCGGCTGTCTCTCCTCTCTTCGAGCCTGCATTTCTTCCTCTGCAACCTCAACGTTTGCGAGTTCCAAGGAAGTCGATGTAACTTCTTTCTCTTTAACTGTCTGCTTGGACTTTGCCCATTCGGACTCCAGTTCGTAAAATGTGCTAATTGGATACTTCAGAGTTTCCTTGAGAAGAGAAAGTTTTCTACACTCGGTCTCAGATTGTTCCGCGTCTTCCAACTTCTCAGGCTTCCTCATAACCGATTCTTGAACTATTTCCTCAATGCTCTTCGATTCTGATATCGTGGGAGCAGGCACATTTTCCTCGATCACTCTTACCACCTTGAAACGACGATGGAAATCGATTTCTGCCTCGATGTACGGACGATAATCGAACCAGTACGGTTTGACCAAATCTGTGAAACAATACGGATGAACCTTCTCCATCTGTTTTTCTTCAACCACACTCGCCTTGTCTTCAATCCTCCTCGTTTCATCAAACTTGGAAATATCGAATTTCGCGGAAACTTCGACCAGTTGGTCGACACGTCCCCTGTCTTTTTTATTCAAGCTCGTTTCACGAGATTTTACCTCAAATTCCTCTCTTTGTCGAACGCCAGTAGAAGTTTCTTTCAATTCTTCGCTCATCTTCTGCTTCTCTTCCACAACGCTCTCTAGTTTCAACTCGCCCGAATCTTTCGATTCTGGCAGCTTCTCCGATGATCCTAACTCCTCCTTCTCTTCTACAATTTTACCCTCGCTCTCTAGTTTGAACTCACCCGAATCTTTCAATTCTGGCAGTTCCTCTGATAATCTTAAGCTCTCTTCCAGAATTGTACCTTCGCTTTTTAGCTTCAATTCACCCGAATCTTTCGACTCTAACGACCTTAAGCTCTTTACTACGAACTCGCCCGAATCCTTCGATTCTGCCAGTTTCTCTGACAATTTTAAACTCTCTTCCACAATTTTACCTTCGCTCTCTACCACAAACTCGCCCGAATCTTTCGATTCTGGCAGTCTCTCTGACAATCTTAAGCTCTCTTCCGCAATTTTACCTTCGCCCTCTACCACTAGCTCGCTCGAATCTTTCAACTCTACGCTTGCAGTTTCTCCAATAATTTTAATTCCCTCCTGAACCATCGTCCTATCACCCTCGGTCTTGTCACTCTCGACCGACACGTCCTCAGATCTACCCTGGCAAACCTTCGCGTCCTGTTCCTTCTCTACAACATCCAACTCCCTCTCGTCTCTCGCGCTTCCTACAGATTTCGGTGTACCGGAACGACCCCTCCTCCTATCCTGAACGCTACCGAACAGAATCGGCTGATCGTCCTTAACAAGATCGTCGATATACGTCGCGTAATCGGAAATCGACTTGTCAACGTCAGCTAACAACGTGTCTAACACCTTCGACGGGATACCAACGGCTGAATCATTCGATACCCTAGCATGCTCGGTGGTTAGGCTAGTCTCTATTGTATCAGGACGCAGGGTGATTAATTCGGTGGATTTGGAGTCTACGACCACGAATGAGGGAATATTTTCTACCGATTTCGCGAATGGCACAGCTTCGATGCTGGCCACCGTGGTTACCGTTTCCTCCGGCGAACATGATCGTTCGACCGACGAAATCGTATCCAAAACACTAGCATTCACAGCTTCCTCTTTCTTCGAAAGAGGAGAATCTTTCGTCGTGCTTGGTTCTCCAATTAAATCTCGCAGCTGAGATTCACATTCGTCAGACTTTGGAGTTTCTTCGACACGGATCACTTCTTCAAGCACCTCTTGTTCTTTGTTTTCAGGTTCTGTCAATGAAGTTGCGAACGGTTCTACCGTTCCAGTAGATTTTTCAGCAGTTACTTCTTCAGATATTTTGATTCCAATCGATTGTTCGATCGACTGCACGTCTGCGCCAAGTTCCTCGGTGACTGTCTTTCGTTCTGGTTGTGAAGATTCGGCTGCAACTTTATCCTGTTTCTTCTTCTTTTTCTTATCGGACTTTGGCGTGCTCGGTTGACTGGATTTCGATTCTTCTCTGGATTCGACAACAGCAACTGGACTAGTTTTTTCGACGACACATGTTTCTTTTGATTTACTTGCTTTCTTGGACTTTGACGATGCTCTTGAAGATTCAACTTTTCGTTCCGGTTCATTGGATTGATCTGTTTTTGATAGGGTTTCTTCTTCCTTCTTCGCGTCACCGATTTCAACCTTTTCAAGTTCTTTCGACTCCTCAGATTCTCGCATCCCTTTTTCTCCTGATATATCGACGTTTTCTATAGGATTTTCTTCAATAATTGTATCTTTAGTATCAGATTCTACTTCATTTTTTTCTACTACATCAACAACGTTCTCTTCCCTCTGATTCTCTCTTTGAATCGCGCCAATTTCTTCCTTAACCTCGGTAATAATTTCTTTCCTCATTTCCTCCGCAAATATTTGCCTGCCGGTATCGAGTTTACCACTCTCTTCTTCTAACTTGACCCCTTCTTCTTTCTCTTTGGATTTCTCGTTCTCTTCCACAAGCTTGGAACTTTCTTCTTTCTTTGCTTTCATCGGTGATTTAGACTTCCTATGCTTTTTCTTTCCAGATTGTTCCTTACTCGGCGTGGCGGCTTCAGCTTTCAAATATTCCTTTCTCGATTCTTCCGTAACCTTCTCCCCTCCGATTAACTTTTCTTCGACGATTTGTTCGTCTTTTTCAGTAATCTCTGTTACTTCAGCCGCAAGTTTCTGATCAACGTCTTGTTCCTTCTTCGACTTTTTTCCCTTTGATTTCGCCTGTTTCTCCGGTTCAGCCACTTTCTTCGGTTCTTCCTTTGCCACTCTCCAGTCTCTTTCCGAATCTTTCTTCGAACCTTTACCCTCCGTTGTTTCCTCTTCGCCAGATTTATCCTGCTCCTCCTCTCCTTCGGTTATCTGCTTCTTCTCCACGTTTCCCTGCACCACCGTTTCCGACGTCGATTCGTCAGTCTCGCCAATTCCCATCGTTGACTCTATCACGCGAATCAACGCGCTGATTATCGCCTTTTGCTCCTCCTTGTTATCTTCTGCTTTCGACGTTACTTCCGATTTCTGATCTCTCGTCTCACCTTTCTTCCCTTTTTCCTTTCCAGCCACTTTCTTGTCTTTATCGTCTTTCGGAGTATTTACACGAACCTCTGCTTTAACATCTCGCTTCTCGTCCGATTCTACTTCTGATTTCTCAATTTCAGACTTCTTCTGTCTCGATAGATCCTTGGACACTTCTTGCTCGTGTCCCTGTTTCTGTTTCTTAGTCCTCTTGTTCGACTTCTCTTGCTCTTTGAGTCTCGTCGGTTCTTTCTCCTTCGACTCGCTTCGTGGTTTATCCTTGGATTCGACTTTCATTTCCGGGAGTGTCTTGGTTGGTTTCGCGGATTTCGTAACTTTTGCGTCCTCTTTCTTCAGCCGTTCCAAATTCTGAACGCTCTCAGCTGCATCTGATTTCGCGTCTTTCTGCCTCTGTGCTTCTACTTTATCTTCGCCAGCAGTTCTCTGAATCTGCTCCGAATCTACGTCGACTCTCGTGGGTTTAGTATCTTTGTTGGACTTGTCTCTCACTGCGGCAGGTTGCTCTTTACCCTTCTGTCTCTTCTTCGACGTAGGTTCCTTCCGAGATTTCTCTTCAGATTTCTTTTCAGGTTCCCTCTTTCGATCTTCCTCAATCTTCGTTTCTCCGTCTTTGACATCATCCTTGGCGTTTTTCCTCTCAGAATCTTTCTCCTCTTTGCTCACCTTCGCATCGTCTTTCGATTTAACCAGCTCCTTTACGTTGGACTCCTTCTGACTTGGCGTCGTCTCTGGCTCGTCTTTAACCTTCTCCAGCCTCGACTTGTTCTGCTTCTTCCTCTCGCTGGATCTCACATTTTTCTTCTCGCTCTCTTCTTTAGCCTTCTCCGCCGTGCTTTGAACCGCGTCTTTCTTAGCCTGTTCCCTCGACTTGTCTCTCCTTTTGTGCCTATCCATATCCTCGATCTCCTTCAGAGCCTTCTCTATCTCGTCGTCCTGTTTCTCCGTCGTCTTCTTCTTCTTCCCCTTTCGTTTCTTCTCCTGGGAAGCACTTCTCTGTTGGGCATCAGCCTCGATTTCCTTGCGAGCGTTCTTCTCGTCCTGCTTCTGAGCTTCGATCCTCCTCGTCGGTTTCTCAACGTCCGTTTGCTTGATCTCTGGCTTAACCAGGTCATCCATCTTCTCCCTTTCAATCTGAACCTCGCTGCTCTTTGGGATCACCTCAGACATCACCTTGGAGTCTTTCACAGGGATTTCGTCGTCTTTAATTTCGTGTGTCTGCTTCTTTTGCTCGGTACTGGCCCTAGGTTTCTCTTTCTGGCCTCTTTGACAACTCGGCGAGATTCTCGGATGCGATCCTCTGCGAGCCTTCTTCTCAGGAATCCGCGTCTTGGGCGACTCTTGGTGAGTCTTTCTCGTCTCTCGTCTCCTCGACGTGTCCCACGCGCCTCCCTGCTTGCCTACCGACGACTCTCGAACCTGTCCAGCTTCCTGAGAGGGACTCGTCTCGTGCACGGAGGACGTCGTCGAGTTCGCCGGCGAATGCGAGTCTTCCTGCCTCGACGTGAACGTCGTCGTTGTCGGGGACTGGCCGCTAGCAGCCGATGACGTTGGTTTAGGATTGAGACCCTGCGACAAAATCTGAGCGTAGGAGAACGTCTTGCTCTCGCTCGATACGGTGTTTTTCGTCTTAACGGGCGTGCTTTCCGACACTGGTTGTTGGACAGGTCGTTGTTGCACAGACTGTTCTGGCTCTATTGGTTTCTCTGCTGGCTCTTCTTGTTCCCCTTGAACCGTTTGAACGACAGCTGATGACTCGACGTCCACAGGCTGTTGAATCCTACTTGGCAGACACTTCTCCTCGACGTTCTGCACAACGACAGTGGCGCTCTTCGGCGGAGCCTTGAATTTCGATTGATGCGGCTGCCTCTGCGAGTGCTTCTGCAACTGACTTTGCTGGTAAATCTCTGGCTCGGAGATGTAGCTACCCTGCGTCACGTACGGTTCCGACGCGAATGCTATCTGGCTCTCGGTGTAATGAGGAAGAGCCATCTGCTGAGGCGGCGCAGCTGGCATGTAAACGTAGGAACTTACTGGATAGGCGATCTGAGATCCGATGAACCCAACCAACTCGGTGATGGGCGGGTGAATGTAGTTGTAGACCTCGGGTACTTGCTGCGTTGTCGCGACCGGCTGCCTCGAAACGTTCTCGTAGCTCTTCTCGTTCAGTAGAACGTACTCGTCCATAGTTTCGTCCCTCCAACCGGCTTCAGCGTCGCTCGGTTTCTCGGCCGTTTTCACGGGAGACGCGACTTCTTCGCGTGCAACATCGGGCACAACTTCGTCAGTCTGTTGCTGGCAACTCTCCGTCGATGTTTCTTCAGCTGGTCGTTCCACGACCGAAGACTCCTCCACAACTTCTTCCTCTACCTCGAGTCTGGGCACCTGGAATTCTATCTTCTGCTGGACAGTCTCAGATGACTCCTCGACCACGGTTTCTCCAATCTCTCTTCCAACCACGTGAGCATCCTTCCCGGTCTCTACCGAAGGACTGCGAGAACTCTGCCTGTTGTTGCCGCGAAGAATATCCGCGTAGGAGGTAGACCCGGGCATCCAAATGGGACTGGCAGACCTTCCTCTCCTCTCGATCTTAGGCGCCAGCGTGTTCTTGATCGTCAACGGCTCCTTCCTCTGTTCCATCGCCGATCTCGCCGTCTCCGACTTAGGTGTCTCGTTGTCAGCCTCCGCGGACGAGTTCCTCTCGCGAGATCCCCTGATCCGTTCTTGAACGTCCTTCTTCGCGGAGCCAGATCTTCTCGGCTGATTTCTCAATCGGCAGCTCACCGAATCGACTTTGGATACGTGTCTTCTCACCTCGGCTCTCGCGTCGGGCTCGCTCTGCTCTTCTAATTTCGTCGCAGCCTGTTCCTCTTTCGTCTTCGTTTCGGCTCTGGCGGCGTTCGTCAGACCATTGTCGCGGATCGGCTCGATCACAGCTGGTTGTTTCTGGGCATCGATCGTTCTGGACAGTTGCACGGTGGGTTTCAGCACGTGAATCGAGAGAGGTGTCGACGAAGCCTCGTCACGCGAGGTGTTTCTGAACGGGCTAGAACCCCTCGAGCTCGGGCTGGAGCGGCCAGCGGCGATGTCCGCGTACGAGACCTGATTGACGAACCTTGTCTCGTTGCTCTGTACAAAGTACGGGTCCACGGCGTATATCTGATCCAACAGCGTCTTCGCCCGCTGCCTCCAATCGTCCATCCTTTGCTGCAGGCTCTGCTTTGTCCGCCACGGAGGGACAGCCAAGGCACAACAATGGAATACACATACGTCAATTTTTCTGGGTGATTTTTCTCTAATTTTTTTTTTTTTTTTTTTTTGGTTTGGTTTTGTTTTATTTCTTATTTTTTATTCTTTTGGTTTGTTTGATTTTCGTGGCAAGGGTGAAAAAAAAAGAAAGATAAGACGTTAAACTGGGGGCGAGGATCGGGGTGGTTCTCTGGTTAGTACGACGTGGTCAGGGGTCACGATTAGTAGTAGGTTGTCGAAAGAGCTTAGTAATTCCCTTTAGTACAATATGTATGTGTGTGTATGCTAGATTAACGTTATGATCAGCGGTGGTGTAGCTCGCGGAAGAAATACACGGTTCGCTTTGCGACAAAGAGGGCTCTTTATTCTCTCTTTTGAAACAGTGTACTGCTGATTGATTTCGTTACTGTCGTTTTCTTCCGTTGTACGAACGCAAGTCTGCTCTCTATATGCCTGACGGAACAACAAGTTCTAGGAAAGAAAACTTTGCTCGGTATGATAATGTAATATAGACAGTATATACGTGTACATACATACATTCATATATATATATATATAATATAAAGTTCGCTAAAAAAAAGATCCTGAGGTATTAAAAATCGATCCGGTTTCCATTCCGTGAACGAAGAACGAACGTCTTCGCGCGACAGATCGAAAATCTCGAACATTTTCAAAAAAAAAAAAAAACTCGTCGCCATTCTCGCGTCGACGTTCCCTTCGTTCCGGGATGGAACTGACGGACCGAAGGGTGAGAAAAGAAACAAACGACGCCAACGATTCACCGGGAATCCACGCGAGGTCACTCGACGATCTCGATCTCGATCTCCAAACGATCAAACTGCGGTCATGGATCCAACGGTTCTGGATCGGGCCTGCCACGTTGCACGAGAATTTTCGACCTCTCTGTACGCGCCTGGATTTTGCTCTGCAACGACTTGATCCTCTCCCGGCAGATCTACGACGGCCGAGCAAAACGAACGACGAAGAAGGAAGAGCAACAACACGCCGAGCGATCGAGCGAGATGGACCGAGGGAATGAACGATGTCCGATCCGCAGAGAGAAGAGAGACAGAGATCCGAGAAACCAAAGAGAAAATAGAAAGAAAGAGAAGAAGGTGGGAGAGTAATTGACGATCGTGTGGGTGGGGATCCCAGAAGACGACGATGGCGAAGCGGTAACGATGATCGATAAACGAAACGAAGAAGGGTGGGAACGTGAAACGTTGACGGACGGGATTTTTTTTTGTATTTTTTCAAGGAGAGGCGGGAGAAGGTACAGCAAACAAAATGTTCGTAAATCAAATAGCCGATGCGACGGATTAAAGACAAGTTAGACAGAAAGAAAAATATTAAAAAAAAAAAAAAAAAAAAAAATAGAAAAGTAAAGTAAAGCAACCACAAATGTGAAGTTAAATGAGAAAGAGATAGAACGAGAAGTGTATGAAACGAACGAGAGAACGTAAGAGAAATTAATTGAGGTATTTGTAGACTTGTGCCCGCTGTGTTCTCACAAGTCTCGGCGCGCGTCTTGGAGGAGTCACTTGATTTTCTTGCGTGATTATCTTCCGTTTCTTTATCGCGGTCGATCGGTTCGTCGTGCCATCTTCGTTGTGTTTCTCTGAACACGATCGACACGAACGAACGCTTGCGTTTCTTGCGAATTTCTGTTCAATTCGTTTCAAAGTTGCAACATATACGTGAGAGAACCAAAGAGTTTTAAGTTTGAGCGCTGCTTTCGTGAACGACAGAGAAACTCGATGGAAAAAGCCTACGGTGAACAAGGTGTGTGAGACAGACACTTTTGTGTATGGTGAACGAAACGTTGCAAGACAATAAAACTCGTTTCGTTTCTCTTTTTCTTTTTTTTTTTTTTTTTTTGTTTTTACGTATACTGACACGACTTTTTACGTACGATTTGTGCGACTAATTTTTCATTGACACTCTATTTATTACTCTATGGATAGAAATATATACATATATATATATAGAGAGAGAGAGAGAAAAAGAGTGCGATGCAACTCCCAAAAAATATATGTAACTGCGTTATTCTTGTAACATATTCGTCGATGATACATAAACAAGTATATAGA